>CM062294.1:374085032-375285032 GCA_031216915.1 Pictodentalium vernedei | reverse complement strand
GGGTGCAGTGGGGTTTGGGTGCACAATAACCGGATAGTGGGGGGGGGGGGGGTGTATAGTGTAGGATACAAGGAAAAGATAGAACAGAAGCAAGACGTTGAGTCAACCGGCGCAGAGGAATATCGGGAGGCGATATGGTGAGTGTACTGGTATTGGAATGGGGGATATCCTATAGCTCGATGGGATTTGGATTAGGCTACTTTGCTCCAAATAAAGTGTACAATCTATCCTCTGTCTCTCCAATTTTCACTACTTAAACAAATTAGTAATTTCCCTGTACTGTACTACTATAAGTTCATGTCGCACCCTCCGCACCTTGAAACCAATGAGCCCACGCCCAGGACCACACTTAATAACGACCACATCATATTCCCGGTCCTGTGATCACATGTGTCAAGTAATGTTATCAAATGCTTTCCAGTCAAATAGTTTGCACTTCGCACATGCAAGAAAGACCTTACATTTTCAATAAAAATTGTTTAAGTTTCAATAGTGACAGCCCTGAGTGAAATGGTTTCAACTCCTCTCAGTGTTATTTTTCTAAAACCTCAACACACCACAGATTGAACACCCTCAATTGATATGAACCGAAGCAAGTTAAACGCCTTGTAGACTGCTATCATCCATGCAGGCCACCTTTGCGAGAAGATTGGTTAAGAGTATGTCATGTTCACCTGTGGCGGTGACCAGCAACTGAGTCGAGTTAATGTGCACATCACTTGGTTGTACAAAGCAGCCTCTTTGTATTGAGCTCAGGGGATTGCATTCTCAAATAAATTTCACCAGTGGTGGGGCATCACTCATAGTATGCAAAGGACGAATGCAGGCAGATCTATAATATAGAGTAGTTTTGGTGGTTCTTGAGATTATGTTGATTGGAAAAGCATTCCACAGCATTTTCTGAGCTGTGGGGACTACCACTTAAACCACCTACATTTCCTGACAGTTCCTGGCGGTTGGCAGGAACTTCCTGCCAACCGCATACTCTATCACATCGACTATTCGCGTGTTCATCCCCGCTATTGTGCCATCTTCTCCTAGGCTACACTCAAACAACATACGTAGCTAAACACCAGGTGTAACATGGGCATATCCGTTTGACCGTGAGGTGTGACCTTGACCATCAATCTGGTGACCTTGAACCTGTGAATGGGCCGATTTTTATGAAACTTGGTGTGTGGTTCGGGCGCCCAACAATTTTGCCACACCTGATGCCCGTCATGTGTGACCTTGATTGATATTCACACCGTTGACCTTGAACCTATATCTCGGCTCATGTTGGGCCGATTTGCGTGAACCTTGGTATGTGGGGGTAGTTCGGGGCTCTCTCTCTCTCTCTCTATATATATATATATATATTGAGCGTACTGAACTACTCCCACATACCAAGTTTCACGAAAAACGGCCCAGCATGAACCGAGATACAGGTTCAAGGTCAACGGTTTGAATATCAAGGTCACACATGTCGGGCATCGGGTGTGGCAAAATTGTTGGGCGCCCGAACCACACACCAAGTTTCAGGACAATCGCCCAGCAGGAGCCGATACAGAGGTTCAAGGTTTCCGGTTTGATGGCCAAGGTCACACACCCGGTCAAACGGATACGCCCATGTTACTCCTCGTGTCTAGCTATGTATGTTGTTTGAGTGTAACTTAGGAGAAGATGGCACAATAGCGGAGATGAACACGCGAATAGTCGATGTGATAGAGTAGGTGGTTGGCAGGAAGTCCCTGCCAACCGTCAGGAACTGCCATGACTGTAGGTAGTTTAAGTGGAAGGCCGTGTGGTGGACTAATAATATTACTTGACACATGTTATCACAGGATTGGGAATATGATGTGGTCGTTATTAAGTGTCATCCTGGGATTGGGCTCATTGGTTTCCAGGTGCGGTGGGTGTGACATAAACTTATAGTAGTACAGTACAGGGAAATGACTAATTTGTTCAGGTAGTGAAAACTGGAGAGACAGAGGATAGATCGTACGCTTAATTTGGAGGAAAGTAGCCTAATCCAAATCCCATCGAGCTATAGGATATCCCCTATCCCAATACCAGTACACCTACCATATCGCCTCCTGATATTCCTCTGCGCCGCTTGACTCAACGTCTTGCTTCTGCTCCATCTTTTCCTTGTATCCCACACTACCCCCCCCCCCCCCCCCCCCCCCCCCACAACCGCCACTATCCAGTCTTGGTGCACCCAAATCCCACGGCACCCACTCCACCCTTTGCCCCAGCAACTTTGGCCAGAGTTACTTGCATTTATTAGCAGTAGGAACCTGCTACCCACATTGCTTTGGTGCAAGTGAACAGCCGGTCGAATATGATGATTGCAGTTATAAATGACCATCCTGGAATCAAAATTACTGAATGTCTGGTAAGGTAGACCTATATGGTTGTGGCAGGGCAGTAGAGGCTATTGAGGAAGACGTTTGCGCGGGTGGTACAAATAGAAGAGGGATAATGCCTGCCACTCAGAGCAGAGTATACCCACCTCAGGTCCCGGAATACTCTCCATCATAATCCCAACACACCCACACGTTTGCTGTGTACGGCATAGGGGCCATTGGCAGCATTGATGAAGGCGTAGGATGTGTCATAAGTAGCCGAACGCACTGCTGGAGTAAAGAGAAAAAACAAAAATCAAACTTAGAATTTTATTACATTACGGGCCTGGAAAAGTGTAATTTTTATCTAATTTTTTAAAAATTTTATTACATTATGGGTACCTAACATTTATTACACGTTATTACATTTATTACATTATGGGTCGTTTTTTATTACATTATGGGTCATTTTTGTATTACATTATGGGTAGGTATTACATTATGGGCATTTATTACATTACGGGTCGTAACAATTGTTGGTATGAAGACTGAGTGCGATGTGGCAAAGAAAACTAAGTGTATTTCCCTCACCGGGTTACCCTAAATATAATTCCAGACATCCTTTCCTTTGGAGCAACCTCTGTTCGAAGATGGAGCACTGTTTGGACAATGAAACCAAATTCCTCTTGAAATATCAACAATGCTGACCCTGATCTTCTGAACCTTACAGGAATTTGTTGATTTTGTTTCATTGTCATAGGCCCATGAAAGTATAAATCTTATTATACCTACCGAAATTGTTTACTACAGGCTTGTACTATAGTGGAAGAACCTAACTCGGATAAAATACTCTCTATTTTAATCTTTCCCAAGATTTGGGAAAGAAAAGTGGTGTCATCGGCGCACACGCAGTATGGGACGCTCTTCCATAGTACAAATCCACGACTACCGTAAAACAGTGCGCAATGCGTCAATTCGTCATTCTTGTGATTCCGAACAACACAGGAGTTATGTGATCAGTGGGGAGGAAGGATTCTTATCCGAATAAGAAGACGGGAGGGCCTTCATGTAAACAATTTTGGTAGGTATAATAAGAAAGGAAATTTACTATAAAATTTATACTTCTTATCAACCTACCTCAATTGTTTACTACAGGCTGAATAGACAAAAGGATGGAGGGAATCACATAACCAACCCACACATAACTCAATAGCACTGGGGCCGTGGACAGAAGAAGAGATCCCTAGGCCTATCAAACCGTAGCATCACAAACATTAGAAAAGACAATGAAAGATGAGGCGTATGGTGAAGTGCGACGCACAGACAGAAAGGGCAGTAACAGCACAAAGCTGGAACTGATCCTGAAAAAAGCTGAAAGGCTGGGATAGACAACAGCCTGAGCCGAAGAAAGAGGGCCCCAAGGTTCTCTGTCGGCTCCTGCAACTGTCGCAGATAAAAGGAGAATGTAGCATTTCTCCAGAAGGCTGCCAGTATAACATTTGTCATCTGACAACATGACAGAGTTATTAAAAGAGGAAGACAATGCACGCACCTCGTGGCAGAAAAAACAATTGGTAATACAATCACCAGTAGCTAGACGAGCGGAAGCTGCACAAATAGCAAGACAAATCCATCAAGAAATGGATGCAGGAGAGATCTGGCATGTGAGAAAATGCATATTCATCCAGGATAAGAGCACGAATGCCCCCCACCCCCAAGCAGAGCAGCGCCCAAGAAAGTGACCATCTTGGAGTGAACTGCAAAGTCCTAGAACTTTTCAAGGAAAAGAACTGAACAAGCTTGGAGAGGCAAGGATGAGTGTCGAGACAATGCGGTATCACATATGAAAAAATGTCTCCGAAGCATGGACTTGTACACATTGCTGGAGACTCCCAGAAACAAACATATACCAGAAACTCCGCAAATGGTGTGGTCGAAGGAGTGACAGAAGCAACAGAGTGATCGTACACCATCGACAGAAGAACCTTCCACTTAGCCACAGAGGCTAAACCAGTGGAGTGAGTGCCTCCTTGAAGAAGAAAAGCAACTCCATTGCGTGTCTCGAAAAACCACTATGGAGGAGACAGGACCCGATAAAAGAACATGTGCGAAGGCACAATGAAGTCAGGTCAACGTGAAACCTCCTCGGGCGACTTTGGCAAAGAAAGTCGCGAGGTAGAGGAAGACATGCCGGAACCGCCGCTAACAGAGAGCGGAGCAGATTGATCCACACCCACCGAGGCGACAGGTGTGATCGAAAGGATTCGATGATTGCAGGTTCATATCTGGGCGAGAACCTGAGGCGGAATCGGAACCGGTAGGAAGGCGTAGCCGACAAGACCATCCCAAAGGAGGGCCAGAGCATCCACGGCGAAAGCCAGAGCATCTGGACACACGGACATGAAAGTGTCCACCAGGTGGTTCCAACGAGTCGCATGAGATCGATGGAACCCGCCATGTGGAGCATCCACCTGGTGAAAATGACCCTGCCCCGATGGGACAGGGAGTTGGCTAGGACGTTCAGATGACCGGGAATGTGACGAACAGCCACCCCGGCGTGGACATCCTGAGCGAGCAGTAGAAGATCCCAAGCCAATTCGTACATTGGAACAGAGTGTGTGCCGCCCTGGTTCCGAATGTAAGCAACCACCGTCGAATGGTCGGACAACAGAAGGACCTGGCGATTCGACAGGTGAGGGATCCACTGCCTGAAACTCAGAAGAAGAGCAAGAAGCAAGAAGCTCCTTCTGGTCGATGTGTAGAGCTGCATGATCCTGGTCCCACATCCCGTGAAATGGAAAGACCTAGAGGATCCAACGTCACACCCCATCCGAGATCGCTGGTATCTGCCGTCAGAATGCGATCGGACGTGGGTAAATCCAACGGAACACCCTGCGAAAGCCACTGGACATCCGCCCAGAGGAGAAGGTGAGGATAAAGATATTCTGGAAACTGAAGCACCACATCCAGAAAATCTACATTCGGCCTACAACGACTGACCAGAAAGTGTTGAAGAGGTCTGACACGCAGCCGACCTAGAGGAATGAGATCCGTCACCGAACACCAGAGACCGATTAGCCGGAGAATACTCTGAGCCGTCGCGGATGTGGACTGGGACAGAGTCAGAGCAAAAGCTGAGAGAATCACAGCCTTGGCCTGGGGAACCACCACCAAAATGAAGAGTTGCGACATCTGACTCCAGTAAGGCAGCATTGGAATGCCCCTGGAGGATATCGTCCAGATATGCCGAAGTAGTCAACCTGGACTGTGTGCGATGGAAAGCTATCACATGCGACATCAGTCTGATGAAGGCCCAAGGGGCCAGGTTGAGGCCGAAAGGCATGGCTTTGAACTGGTAAACTCGCCCCAGAAAAGCGAACCTGAGATACTTTCGTAACGCCCAATGAATCGGAACATAAAAATAAGCGTCTCGCAGGTGGAAGTTGGAAGCGAAATCTCCCTGGTGAATTGAACGGAGGACCGACCTGAAAGTCTCCATGCTGAACTTGGGAGCAATGATAGACTGGTTCAGGAAACTCAGATCGATAACCGGTCGGAGTCAGCCATCCTTCTTCGGCACCAAGAACAGGCGGGAATAGAAACACACTGACCTAATGTTCTTAATGACCTCAATCGCCGCCTTTGTCAGGAGATTGTCTATCTCTGTGGACAAAAGTTCCCGACGTAAAATGTCTGAAGGAACTGTGGTTGGAACTGCCTACCCTAGAAGGCTGATCAAGCTGAAGAAACAGCAGCTGATCTTTGGAATGACGTAGGACATCATCCCGGTCCATCAACACAGAACCATGGAAAAGTTGCGGACCTGCCAAAGAAGCAGATCGAAGAGTAGCGCACTGCTCTTCAGGAAGGGATCGGCCTGTGTCCAGCACAGAGTCCCTTTGAACTAATTCCAGATTAGCCGTGTTACAGGCATGCCTCTACCTCGTCAAACTTATCTGGAGGCAGATAAGCAGCTAAAGCTGAGATGACGGGATCGGAGAGAGAAAGCATTCCAAGCATCTTTCTCGATAAGCCCAATGTGGACTCCAGAGTCATCATCGGAATGACGGCAGACTTGGACTTGGAAAGCCCGAGGGAATTGGAGTCCTGATCCAAAACCGTCAAAGTCTGGTAGACCAATGGATTGGCAAAAAGGTGTCAACCCTGGTGAAGAACAGAGCCTTCATAGCCTTGGAACTGAGCTTAGAGTCCAAGGCTGAAAATGCTTCAACCAACTGTACCGAGTGGCACGGTCGAAGACGCCCAGAAGCGGGTTGCTCCATAGGCTGATGATCGCGGCCTGGCTGACACTGTCGACTGGTTAGATGGTTTGTGATCCGGAAGGAACCCAAACACGAAATCAAGAGCTGCCCCCAAGTCCGAAGACTGCTGGCTCAGAACACCAGGAGGATCAGAAAGCGGCCTGTTTCCAATCCCGGGAGGCGGCGCCATAGGGGGCGCCTGGAAACCACTCGCTGCCTCGCTGGAAGCAACGGGAAGGCTCTTTGACAGAACCTGAGTGAGTAAGGAGAGGGCCTCCCTAAGCTCACTGCCCGTACTGGCCGGTTCGACAGGGGAACGAACCGGCAAAGTGGCTTCACCTCTGACCCTCTTAACCAGCGAAGGGTCACGATCCTCCAAAACACCTGACGTGTGACGACGGGTGGCAGCCGAAACGTCTGAAGGCAGAGGTGTATAGGGGTGTGACACACCCCGAAGATCAACATAGCAGGAACGCATGAGAGTCACCGCGGACCTCTGCAGGGTAGAAGGCCCAGGCTGCACAAAAGACGTTGGTCCCCCAAAACTGGTCGTGTGGCCAGAATGAGTGGATGGAAAAGCCACGGAGTTCATAGTGTCCCACTAAGAACATCCGAATCCAATGACAACTGTCGTGCTCGACAGCGCAGAGACCACAGTAGAGGGACCGGCCGGCAGCCACTTCCAACTTCGCCGAGTTGAAGTCTGGGAAGGCTGAGGCCGATACCCCCACGTCTACACAACCAGACACCGCAGCAGACCACTGCAGGTATAAAACTACTGTGCTCAATGGCTGAGAGGACACAGTAGGGGGTTCAGTCGGCAGCCCCATCCGACTTCGCTGAGTTGAAGTCGGGGAAGGCTGAGGCCGATACCCCACAATCACACTACAGACATCACTGCAGACCCTTGCAGGGATAAGCCAAGGCTGGCTAAAAATGGTGCCCAATGACATTGTAGACGGAACAGCAGTAGCAGCAGATACGACGGGAGCTGTTGGAACTGGCGGAAAAGCGGAGAGAGCCCCCAAGCTCGGCCTCCAAAGGAGGAGTCACAACTCTAGTGACAGCCTCAGATGTCGACTGGGGAGGGCGCATAGTCCCTGAACCAGGCATCTCTTCACCAGAAATCCAACAGCTCCCGCAGTATCCACCACGCTAAAAAACTGCACTTTCCCCACAGAAGGGAAAACTCTCACCAGACATGGTCGAGTCGGGAAGCCCCAAAACGACAGCGTTTCCCACCCCCCCGCTGGTGCGGGAGGAGCAGCACATCCCCCACGGAGGGGGAGCAATTCTCACCAGACATGGTCGAATTGGGGGGGGGGGGGGGGGTGGTCGAGTCGGGAGGCTCCCGAAACGACAGCGTTCCACACATCCCGCGGATGCGGAAGAAATGGCCACGAGAACGCACCAAGGTGAGGGCAAAAGGAATTGCCCTAAAGGAACCAAACTGGAAATAACAGAGATGAGAGCAGTAGAAGAAAAAAGGTGAACTCAACAGAAACTGAAAGTAGAAGAACACCCTCAACTACAAGAGAAGGTGGCAAAAAAAATAGGCCGATGAAATCGTCAAATGTGTACCCATATGCGCAACTAGTAGAAAGCTGTATGACGGAGGGCCACCACGGATGCTGACATTATGTACACCATACAAGGTATGGGTACATATAGAAAAGGATTGGAGGAGTGTCTAATTTGATGGGGTTAATATCTCAGGATCAAATTATCAGATTTACATAAAAAACTATACAGCACAGCACATCAGTAACCTGAATAAATGTATAAAGAAACATGACAATCGGATTGATCTTTGTTGAGTTATCTCATGCCAAAGGGATTGTGGAATTTTCAATTTGAAGGATAAAGGGTTAATATCTCCGGATCAAATTATCAGATTAACACCAAAAACTATACAGCTTGGCACATCAGTAACCTGAACACAAATATAAAGTAACTTGACAATCCAAGCAATATTTTTCAAGTTATCGAATGCCAAAGGGATCAGAGGAATTTTCAATTTGAAGGATAAAGGGTTAATATCTCAGGATCAAAATAACAGATTTAAACCAAAAACTATACAGCTCGCCACATCAGTAACCTGAACACAAATATAAAGTAACTTGACAATCCAAGTAATATTTTTCAAGTTATCAAATGCCAAAGGGATTGGAGGAATTTTCAATTTGAAGGATAAAGGGTTAATATCTCGGGATCAAATCATCAGATTTACACCAAAAACTATACAGCTTGGCACATCAGTAACCTGAACACAAATATAAAGTAATTAGACAATCCAAGCAACATTTTTAAAGTTATCGAATGCCAAAGGGATTGGAGGAATTTTCAATTTGAAGGATAAAGGGTTAATATCTCAGGATCAAATTATCCCTTTTACACCAAAAGCTATACAGCACGGCACATCAGTAACCTGAACACAAATATAAAGTAATTAGACAATCCAAGCAATATTTTTCAAGTTATCGAATGCCAAAGGGATTGGAGGAATTTTCAATTTGAAGGATAAAGGGTTAATATCTCAGGATTAAATTATCAGATTTACACCAAAAACTATACAGCTCGGCACATCAGTAACCTGAACACAAATATAAAGTAACTTGACAATCCAAGCAATATTTTTCAAGTTATCGAATGCCAAAGGGATTGGATAAATTTTTCAATTTGAAGGATAAAAGGGTTAATGTCTCAGGATCAAATTATCCGATTTGCACCAAAAACTATACAGCTCGGCACATCGGTAACCTGAACACAAATATAAAGTAACTTGACAATCCAAGCTATATTTTTCAAGTTATCGAATGCCAAAGGGATTGGAGGAATTTTCAATTTGAAGGATAAAGGGTTAATATCTCAGGATTAAATTATCAGATTTACACCAAAAACTATACAGCTCGGCACATCAGTAACCTGAACACAAATATAAAGTAATTAGACAATCCAAGCAATATTTTTAAAGTTATCGAATGCCAAAGGGATTGGAGGAATTTTTAATTTGAAGGATAAAGGGTTAATATCTCAGGATCAAATTATCCTTTTTACACCAAAAACTATACAGCTCGGCACATCAGTAACCTGAACACAAATATAAAGTAATTAGACAATCCAAGCAATATTTTTCAAGTTATCGAATGCCAAAGGGATTGGAGGAATTTTCAATTTGAAGGATAAAAGGGTTAATATCTCAGGATCAAATTATCCGATTTGCACCAAAAACTATACAGCTCGGCACATTGGTAACCTGAACACAAATATAAAGTAACTTGACAATCCAAGCAATATTTTTCAAGTTATCGAATGCCAAAGGAATTGGAGGAATTTTCAATTTGAAGGATAAAGGGTTAATATCTGAGGATTAAATTATCAGATTTACACCAAAAACTATACAGCTCGGCACATCAGTAACCTTAACACAAATATAAAGTAACTTGACAATCCAAGCAATATTTTTCAAGTTATCGAATGCAAAAGGGATTGGAGAAATTTTTCAATTTGAAGGATAAAGGGTTAATATGTCAGGATCAAAATAACAGATTTACACCAAAAACTATACAGCTCAGTACATCAGTAACCTTAACACAAATATAAAGTAACTTGACAATCCAAGCAATATTTTTCAAGTTATCGAATGCCAAAGGGATTGGAGGAATTTTCAATTTGTATGTAAAGGGTTAATATCTCGGGATCAAATCATCAGATTTACACAAAAAACTACACAGCTCGGCAAATCAGTAACCTGAACACAAATATAAAGTAACTAGACAATCCAAGCAAAATTTTTAAAGTTATCGAATGCCAAAGGGGTTGGAGGAATTTTCAATTTGAACGATAAAGGGTTAATATCTCAGAATCATATTATCCGATTTACACCAAAAACTATACAGCTCGGCACATCAGTAACCTGAACACAAATATAAAGTAATTTGACAATCCAAGCAATATTTTTCAAGTTATCGAATGCCAAAGAAATGGATATGGACGCAGGATGGACAGATGGACGGACGGACAGACGGATGGATGGACGGACAGACGGACGGATGGACAGACGGACAGACAAAGGATGGACGGACAAAGGATGGACGAATGACGGATGGTCACCCCGGATGCCGGCATTATGTGTACCATACATAGTATGGGTACACATAAAAAACCGGTGGGTACATGACAGAACCCAGATGGTCGACAGGGACCGAAAAAAACAGAAATTCAGCCCTCAACAGAGTGAAGAAATACTGTCCAGACAGTCCCTGATTGACACCTAACTCCAAAAACAATTAATTCATCAACCGAAAAATTCATTGTCGAATCGCGTGATGTCGAAAACAAAACATTTGCGAAAACGGAATAGTAAATAATATACAATGAGAATGTGGTTGAAAATATAAACGAGAATATATAAAACACAGTCCTGTTATTATACGATCTTCAGATCCATAATTCCAGTCACAGGAAAACCATTATCGACGAGTTAGAATATCACTGTTACTGATCAAAGATGGCACACATCCACCACATGTGCGGATAATCAAAAGAATGACGAATTGACGCATTGCACACTGTTTTACGGTAGTCGTGGATTTGTACTATGGAAGAGCATCCCATACTAGGTGTGCGCCGATGGCGCTCGACCCAGTTTGGGCTTATTTTTTCGTGGTGTTTTTACACCACTTTTCTTTCCCAAATCTTGGGAAAGATTAAAATAGAGAGTATTTTATCCGAGTTAGGTTCTTCCACTGTAGTGCAAGCCTGTAGTAAACAATTGAGGTAGGTTGATAAGAAATCTAAATTTTATAGTAAATTTCCTTTCTTATTATACCTACCACAATTGTTTACTTCAGGCTTGCATTACAGTGGAAGACCCTAACTCGGATAAAATACTCTCTATTTTTGCAAAAGCACCAATAAAAAATAAGCCAAAACTGGGTCGAGTGCAACCGGCGCAGACCCAGTACGGGACGCTCTCTCCCAAGTACAACTCCACAACTTCCGTTGCCAGTACGCATGTACCGTCTCTAAAGACTCATTCTTTTTAAATCCGTCAACGTTAGAGTTATGTGATCAGCGGGGAGGAAAGATTCTTCACCCGTAAAGAAGACGGGAGGGCCTCCATGTAAACAATTGTGGTAGGTATAATAAGAAAGGAAATTTACTATAAAATTTAGATTTCTTATCAACCTACTCACAATTGTTTACTTCAGGCTGAATAGACAAAAGGCTGGAGGGAATCGCATAACCAACCCACACATAACCCCAGTGCACTGGAACCGTGAAGCAGAAGGAAGAGGTCCCGAGGCTTATCAACCATAATGTCGCAATCATTGGTAAAGGACAATGAAAAGAGACATATGGGCCTGTGTGACACACAGACAGAAAAAAGGCAGTAACAGCACAAGGCTGAAACTGACCTTCAAGAAGCCTAATGGCTATGGCAGACAACAGCCTGAGCAGAAGAAAGAGGACCCAGGGCAAACAGGTCCTCCGACTGCTCATGCAACTGGCGCAAATAAAAGGTGGAGAAAGTAGAAGCATTTCTCCAGTAGGCTGCCTGCATAACATCCACACTTGACGGAGTTAGAATAAGCCCAAGAGGTAGACAATGCCCGCACCTCGTGGGCAGAAATACGATTGGTAATACAATCGCCAGCTGCTAAACGACCATAAGCCGTACGAATAGCAAGACAAATTCATCGAGAAATGGATTGAGGAGAGATCTTCTGTCGACCCGGAATGAGAGACAGAAAAAAAAGTTTCCTGCCTTTCCGTATGAAGCGTGTCCAATCAAGATAAATGCGAATAGCACGGACCGGACAGAGCAAAGGGCGATTACCCTCAACAGAAGGAAGAGCCCTGATACAGATAGGAGGAGGAGTAGTATCTGGTAACTGATTCTTGGCCAAAAAGGAGCAATCAGTGGTAAAAGTAACACTGTTGGGAGAGCTCCTAAAAAAGGCCGGGTCAACCGTGAGGGCGTGAAGCTCACTAACCCATCTGGCCGAAGCAAATGCCATCAGAAAAGCCGTCTTATATGTGAGAAAATGCATATCCACCTGGGATAAAGGTTCGAACGCCCCCCCCCCCCCCCCCCCCCCCCCCAAGCAAAGCAGCACCCACGAAAGATTCCATCGTGGAGTTAGCTGCAAAGTCCGAGGCCTTTTAAAAAAAAGTGCCGAACAAGCTTGGAGAGGTAAGGATTAGTGCCGATACGACGCTTCCCCACATAAGAAAAAAGTCTCTGAAAGCATAGTAACCCTTGATGGTAACAGGCTGGAGACCCCGAGAATCAAACAGATATACCAGAAACTCCGCAATCTGTGAAATCGAAGGATTGGCATAATCAACAGAGTGATCAGCACACCATCGACAGAAGACCTTCCATTTAGCTGCATAAGCTAAACCAGTGGAGTGCCTTCTTGAAGAAGAAATGCACTCCACTGCTCGTCTCGAAAAACCTCTACGGAGGAGACCGGACCTGACAAAAGATATGCGTGATGGCACAACAAAGTCGGGTCGACGTGAAACCTCCTCGGGCGACCTTGACAAAGAAGGTCGCGACATAGCGGGAGACGTGCCAGAACTGCCACCATCAGCGAGCGGAGCTGATTTATCCACACCCGCTGAGGCGACAGGGGAGCGATCAGAATGATTCGACAACTGCAGGTTCGAATTTTGGCGAGAACCTGAGGAAGAATCAGAACTGGCGGGAAGGCGTAGCCGACTAGACCGTTCCAATCGAGTGACAGAGCGTCCACGGCAAAAGCCAGAGGATCTGGACACGGGGACACGAAAGTGTCCACCTGATGGTTCCAACGAGTCACAAAGAGGTCGATGTGGGGACGTCCCCAGAGATCGCAAAGCGACTGGAACACTGCCCTGTGAAGCATCCACTCGGTGGAAATAACCCTGCCCTGTCGGGACAGGGAGTCGGCTACGACGTTCAGACGACCGGGAATGTGACGAACAACCACTCCGACTTGAACATCCTGAGCGAGCAGTAGAAGATCCCAAGCTAATTCGTACATCGGAACCGAGTGCGTGCCGCCCTGGTTCCGAATGTAAGCAACCACTGTCGAATTGTTGGATAGCAGAAGGACCTGGCGATTCGACAGGTGAGGGATCCACTGCCTGAAACTCAGAAGAAGAGCAAGAAGCTCCTTCTGGTTGATGTGTAGAGCTGCTTGATCCTGGTCCCACATCCCGTGTAGGGAAAGACCGAGAGGATCCAACGTCACACCCCACCCGAGATCGCTGGCATCTGCCGCCAGAACGCGATCGGACGTGGGTAAGTCCAGTGGAACACCCTGCGTAATCCACTGAACATCTGTCCAGGGAAGAAGGTGAGGATACAGAGAGTCCGGAAACGGAAGCACCTGATCCAGAGAAACTACATTCGGCCTCCAACGACTGAGCAGAAAGTGTTGGAGAGGTCTGACACCCAGCCGACCTAGAGGAATGAGATCCGTCAACGAACCGCAGAGACCGATCAGCCGGAGAAAACTCCGAGCGGTCGCGGACATGGACTGGGACAGAGTCAGAGCAAAAGCTGAGAGAATCACAGACTTTGCCTGGGGAACCGCTACCAAATTGAATTTGGTTTGGAAAGACATCCCCAGATGACAAAACGACTGAGAAGGGACCAGGTCCGACTTCTCCTCGTTGAATCCTAGCGACATGAGCAAGCTCAACAGAGTGGCGACATCCGACTCCAGTAAGGCAGCATTGGAATGCCTCTGGAGGATATCGTCCAGATATGCCGAAGTAGTCACCCTGGACTGTGTGTGATGGAACGCTATCACATGCGACATCAGTCTGGTGAACGCCCAAGGAGCCAGGTTGAGGCCGAAAGGCATGGCCTTGAACTGGTAAACTCGCCCCAGAAAAGCGAACCTGAGATACTTCCGTGACGCCCGATGCATCGGAACGTGGAAGTAAGCGTCTCGCAGGTCGATGCTGGCTGCGAAATCTCCCTGGTGAATTGATTGGCGGACCGACCTGAAAGTCTCCATGCTGAATTTGGGAGCAATGATAGACTGGTTCAGGATACTCAGATCGATAACCGGTCGGAGTCGGCCGTCCTTCTTCGGCACCAAGAACAGGCGGGAATAGAAACCCACTGACTGAATGTTCTTGACGACCTCGATCGCCCCCTTTGCCAGGAGATTGGCAATCTCCATGGACAAAAGTTCCTGACGTAAAACGTCTGAAGGAACTGTGGTTGGAAGAGGCACCCTTGACAGAGTGGGGTGCCGTCGGAAGGATATTCGCAGCCCGGACCGAACAACATCTAACACCCACAGATCGGATGTGATGGTGGCCCAATGGTCTGCGAACTCTGCTATCCTTCCTCCAACCTGGGACGAGTCGAGGTGGGGACCTTCATTTCAAGCCTCGACGAGGCCCGCGAGAGGAGAAACCACCTCCTCTACTAAATGAAGAATCCTGAGACTTCCCTCGATTCTGCCGACCCTTACCTTTACCCCTTGAGTAAGAAGTAGAGATGGCAGCAGAAGGACCAGCCTTTTGCTTCACAGAGGAAGCAGAAGGGTACTTGTTAGGCTTGGAATGGCCCTTGCCTCCCCTAGAAGGCTGATCAAGCTGACGAAACAGAAACCGGTCTTTGGAATGACGTAGGACGTCATCCCGGACCGTCGACACGGAACCATGGAAAAGTTGCGGACCTGCCAAAGAAGCAGATCGAAGAGCAGCACGCTGCTCCTCGGGAAGGGATCATCCTGTGTCCAGCACAGCGTCCCTTCGAACTAATTCCAGATTAGCCGTGTTACAGGCATGCGTGTGAGTAAGGTGCATAAGCGCCTTGGACAGCACACGTAAATGGAGGCAGATAAGCAGCCAAAGCTGAGACGACGTGATCTGAGAGAGAAAGCATGCCAAGCATCTCTCCAGATAAGCCCAACGTGGACTCCAGAGTCGTCATTGGAATGACGGCAGACTTGGGCTTGGAAAGCCCGAGGGAAGTGGAGTCCTGATCCAGAACCGTCAAAGTCTGGCAGACTGACGGATTGGCAGAATCGTAGGAACGATAACGCACAGGAGGCAAAAAGGTGTCAACGCTGGTGAAGAACGAAGTCTTCAAAGCCTTGGAATTCAGCTTGGAATCCAATGCTGAAAAAGCTTCAACCACCTGTACCGACTGGCACGGTCGAAGGCACCCAGAAGCAGGTTGCACCATAGGCTGTTGGCGCGCGACCGATGATCGCGGCCAGGCTGACACTGTCGGCTGGTTAGCAGGTTTGAGATCAGGCAGAAACCCAAACACAAAGTCAAGAGCTGCCCCCAAGGCCGAAGACTGCTGGCCCTCGACCTCAAGCATGTCGGACTCCTCCCCAGAGTCGGAAGACACATAGCCCATTGTGGGCAAACCAGCCGATGCCTCCCATGGTGTCGGGACACCAGGGGAATCAGAAACCGGCCTGTTTTCAATCCCGGGAGGCGGCGCCATAGGAGGCGCCTGGAAACCACTCATAGCCTCGCTGGAAGCAACAGGAAGGCTCTTAGAAAGAACCTGAGTGAGTAAGGAGAGGGCCTCCCTAAGCTCACTGCCCGTACCGACCGGTTCGACAGGGGAGCGAACTGGCAAAGTGGCTTCACCTCTGACCCTCTTAACCAGCGAAGGGTCACGATCCTCCAAAACACCCGACACGGGACGACCGGCGGCAGCCGAAACATCTGAAGGCAGACGTGTATAGGGGTACGAGGCACCCCGAGGATCAATATGGCGAGAACTCATGAGAGTCACCGCGGACCTCTGCGGGGCAGAAGGTCCAGGCTGCACAAAAGGCGTTGGTCCCCCAAAACTGGTCATGAGGCCAGAATGAGTAGATGGAAACGCCACAGAGTTCATAGTGTTTCCACTAAGAACATCCGAATCCAAAGACACAACTGTGGTGCTCGACGGCGAAGAGACCACAGAGATGGGTTCAGCTGGCAGCCCCTTCCGACTTCGCCAAGTTGAAGTCAGGGAAGGCTGAGGCCGATATCCCACGTCTACAGTACCAGACATTCCTGCAGTCCCCTGCAGCGAAAAGCCGAGGCTGGCTGAAACTGACGACGAAGCAGACGGACCAGCAGTAGTAGTAGATACGTCGAGAGTCATTGAGGCTGGTGAAATAGTGGAGAGAGCACACCGGCTCGGCTCCGAAGGAGGAGTCACAACCCTAGTGACAGCCTCAGATCTCGACTGGAGGGGGACCGTAGTCCCGGAACCAGGCACCTCTTCACCAGAACACTCAACGGCTCCCGCAGTATCCACCACAGGAAAAGACTGCACATCCCCACGGAGGAGGAATAACTCTCACCAGACAAGGTCTGCTCGGGAGGCCACGAACGACCATATTCTCCTTACCGTGGGAGCGGGAGGCACGGCCACGAGAACGAACGACACGGTTAACTGACGCCCAGAAAGTGGATGACCATGATCCACAGACACCACATGGCCGCTTGGCCCAACACCCATTACAGAAGGAACAAGACGAATGTAAATCATCCACATGCTTTGGCAGCAGACATTGCCCACAAGGAATTGTCCTGGGCATGATAGAGGTGAGAGGAGCAGAGAAGGTGAAATCAGAAAACAGAAGAACACCCCCAAAGAAGAGAGAAAGGTGACAGAAACAAAGACCCCAGACGGTCGAACGGAAAACACACAACAGGATGACAACTCTCAAAAGAAAGAAGAAAAACTGTAGGAGTGGTACCCCGCTGACACCTAACTCTAACACAATTAGAAAAATTAGCAAAAAAAGCATTAACAATAATTGTGAAATATTATAAGTCCGAACCGCATGGCACACGAAATTCGCGCGCGACTTGAGAGAGAACAATTAAATATACATTATGGATATATAATATAAAAGAGAATATAAACAAGAAGGACGCCAACGCCCTATAGCTCACCAACATTCCTCTTTGATAGTAACTTTGGCAAACACAAGAACTGTATCAAACAGGCTCATAACATGTGACAAAGCTTACCTAAACACAACCTCTTAAAAGTAAAACACAGAAACTGACATAAACACTAAGTTAAGCATGAAATTCTGAGCTAAACAGAAAACTAAACGCAACTAAAAATGTCAAGAAAAATGTTTAAAATGCAGGGTATGAGGGGTTAATCATGGAACAATGATACTGAGGAACATGTATGATGAATATAAGTGACATGGGAAGAGAAGGAGCACAGCAGCTGACCTAAACATCAAGTTAAACATGAAATTCCGAGCTAAACAGAAAAATAAACGCAACTAAAAATGTCAAGAAAAATGTTTAAAATGCAGGGTATGAGGGGTTAATCATGGAACAATGATACTGAGGAACATGTATGATGAATATAAGTGCCATGGGAAGAGAAGAAGCACAGCAGCTGACTTAAACAGTAAGTTAAACATGAAATTCCGAGCTAAACAGAAAACTAAACGCAACTAAAAATGTCAAGAAAAATGTTTAAAATGCAGGGTATGAGGGGTTAATCATGGAACAATGATACTGAGGAACATGTATGATGAATATAAGTGCCATGGGAAGAGAAGAAGCACAGCAGCTGACTTAAACAGTAAGTTAAACATGAAATTCCAAGCTAAACAGAAAACTAAACGCAACTAAAAATGTCAAGAAAAATGTTTAAAATGCAGGGTATGAGGGGTTAATCATGGAACAATGATACTGAGGAACATGTATGATGAATATAAGTGCCGTGGGAAGAACAGGAGCACAGCAGCTGACATAAACACTTAGTAAAACATGAAATTCCGAGCTAAACAGAAAACTAAACGCAATTAAAAATTTCAAGAAAAATGTTTAAAATGCAATGTATGAGGGGTTAATCATGGAACCATGATACTGAGGAACATGTATGATGAAAATAATTGCCATGGAAAGAGAAGGAGCACAGCAGCTGACCTAAACACTAAGTTAAACATGAAATTCCGAGCTAAACAGAAAACTAAACGCAACTAAAAATGTCAAGAAAAATGTTTAAAATGCAGGGTATGAGGGGTTAATCATGGAACAATGATACTGAGGAACATGTATGATGAATATAAGTGCCGTGGGAAGAAAAGGAGCACAGCAGCTGACATAAACACTTAGTTAAACATGAAATTCCGAGCTATACAGAAAACTAAACGCAACTAAAAATTTCAAGAAAAATGTTTAAAATGCAATGTATGAGGGGTTAATCATGGAACAATGATACTGAGGAACATGTATGATGAAAATAATTGCCATGGGAAGAGAAGGAGCACAGCAGCTGACCTAAACACTAAGTTAAACATGAAATTCCGAGCTAAACAGAAAACTAAACGCAACTAAAAATGTCAAGAAAAATGTTTAAAATGCAGGGTATGAGGGGTTAATCATGGAACAATGATACTGAGGAACATGTATGATGAATATAAGTGCCATGGGAAGAGAAGGAGCACAGCAGCTGACCTAAACATTTAGTTAAACATGAAATTCTGAGCTAAACAGAAAACTAAACGCAACTAAAAATGTCAAGAAAAATGTTTAAAATGCAGGGTATGAGGGGTTAAATCATGGTATAATGATAATAATCATCATATAGCAGCATTATAAAGGCCATGATATGGAAATAGGGTGAGTAAGTGACCTAAACAGAAGTTTTAACATTACTGGACACGGTACGCTGACGCCGACGCCGACCGGTCGAGCCATGCCATAAGCTCACAAACTAAAGTTGGTGAGCTAAAAACACTGTTCCTGAGAATACAAAGGATACACTGAGGTACAATGAATCAGGAATCATCAAACATCGAGCTGGAGAAACACTGATAAGCGTGCAAAAACATCTCGACACGAAGCAGATTATAAAAAGAATGAGTCTTTAGAGACAGTACATGCGCACTGGCAACGGAAGTCGTGGAGTTGTACTTGGGAGAGAGAGTCACGTACTGGGTCTGCGCCGGTTGCACTCGACCCAGTTTTGGCTTATTTTTTATTGGTGCTTTTGCACCACTTTTCTTTCCCAACTTGCTTGGGAAAGACAAAAATAGAGAGTATTTTATCCAAGTTAGGGACTTCCACTGTAGTGCAAGCCTGAAGTAAACAATTGTGAGTAGGTTGATAAGAAACTAAAATTTTGTTTTATTTTTTTTAGTTTCAGTAATCCTGACCTCTGATCAGCCATTCAAAAATCAATCAGACACCCCTTTCCAGAAGGCATTTTGGGTATGAAGACTGAATAATGAATATGGTATGACAAAATAACTAGGGGCATTTCCCTCAAGAACAAAAATTCCATTCAAAATCTAACCTTGACCTACTCACTCTAAATACAATCCTCAGACATACTTTTATTTGGAGCAACTTGTGTATGAAAATGTCACTAAATGGTCATTGAAATCAGTTTCTACTTATGGAAACAATAACCCTCATCTTCAATCTACTGACCCTTAAGACAACCATATACATCTTCACCTTATTATCCCCACATTTTCAATCAAAGTGTCAATGACACTGTAGCTTAACTTGTCTGTGTGTTATGTTTGATGAAAAGGATAATATTCAATGTTTATGAAAGGATTATGAAATAAGACAAGAATTGTGATAATTGGGAATATGTTAATTTCTGTTCCCTGTATGCTATGTTTTCAATAAAAAAAATATGAGGTGTAGACAGTACTAAAAAATTGAGGGGTGGATTAATGTGGCCCTCACAGTTAATGTATGTGGCCCTCACAGTTAATGTATGTCAACGAAAGTTACCAAGTTACAGTGAAATTATTCCAGAACGAGTTATCCTATCAAGTTACAATGAAATCCCTTCATAAATACGGCCTACAGACTGTGCTGAAGGTTTTGGGGCTTCGGGCCTGTGTAGCCATCACGGTTGACCAATCGCAACCAAAAGGGGACCTCATCTAGACAATATACTGAGTCATCCTACCAAGTTACAATGAAATCCCTTCATAAATACGATCTGTAGTCTGTGCTAAAAGCTTTTCAGGTTTTGGGCTCGGCAGCCATCATGGATGAATGATCGTCACCAAAAGGGGAGGTTCTCATCTAGGCATTATCTGGAGTCATCTTACCAAGTTACAATGAAATCCTTTCATAAATATGATCTGTAGACTGTTCTAAAGGCTTTCGGGCTTCAGGCTCCTGTAGCCATCACAGTCGACCAATCGTGACCAAAAGAAGAGGTTATCATCTAGACATTATATGGAAACAACCAACCAAGTTACAATGAAATATCCCTCCATAAATATGATATGTAGAATGTGCTAAAAGTTTTCGGGTTTTGGGCTTGGGCAGCTGTCATGGCTGGATGATCATGACCATAAGGAGACATTCTCATCTAGACATTATCTGGAGTCATCCTACCAAGTTACAATGAAATCCCTTCATAAATATGACCTATAGACTGTGCTGAAGGTTTTCGGGCTTCAGGCCCCCGTAGCCGTCACAGCTGACCAATTGTGACCTTAAGGGGACATTCTCATCTAGACATTATCTGGAGTCATCCTACCAAGTTACAATGAAATCCCTTCATAAATATGACCTATAGACTGTGCTGAAGGTTTTCGGGCTTCGCGCCCCTGCAGCCGTCACAGTTGACCAATCGTGACCAAAAGGGGACGTTCTCATCTAGACATTATATGGAGCCAATCTGCCAAGTTACAATAAAATCCCTCTATAAATATGATCTGTAGACTGTGCTAAAGGTTTTGGGGTTTTGAGCTCGGGCAGTCGTCACGGTTGACAGATCGTGACCAAATGGGAAAGTTCTCATCCTACCACGTTACAATGAAATCCCTTCATAAATACAACCTGTAGACTATACTAAAGGTTTTCGGGTTTTGAAGTAGAAGCATTTCTCCAGTAGGCTGCCTGCATAACATCCACACTTGACGGAGTTAGAATAAGCCCAAGAGGTAGACAATGCCCGCACCTCGTGGGCAGAAATACGATTGGTAATACAATCGCCAGCTGCTAAACGACCATAAGCCGTACGAATAGCAAGACAAATTCATCGAGAAATGGATTGAGGAGAGATCTTCTGTCGACCCGGAATGAGAGACAGAAAAAAAAGTTTCCTGCCTTTCCGTATGAAGCGTGTCCAATCAAGATAAATGCGAATAGCACGGACCGGACAGAGCAAAGGGCGATTACCCTCAACAGAAGGAAGAGCCCTGATGCAGATAGGAGGAGGAGTAGTATCTGGTAACTGATTCTTGGCCAAAAAGGAGCAATCAGTGGTAAAAGTAACACTGTTGGGAGAGCTCCTAAAAAAGGCCGGGTCAACCGTGAGGGCGTGAAGCTCACTAACCCATCTGGCCGAAGCAAATGCCATCAGAAAAGCCGTCTTATATGTGAGAAAATGCATATCCACCTGGGATAAAGGTTCGAACGCGGAGGAGGAATAACTCTCACCAGACAAGGTCTGCTCGGGAGGCCACAAACGACCATATTCTCCTCACCGCGGGAGCGGGAGGCACGGCCACGAGAACGAACGACACGGTTAACTGACGCCCAGAAAGTGGATGACCATGATCCACAGACACCACATGGCCGCTTGGCCCAACACCCATTACAGAAGGAACAAGACGAATGTAAATCATCCACATGCTTTGGCAGCAGACATTGCCCACAAGGAATTGTCCTGGGCATGATAGAGGTGAGAGGAGCAGAGAAGGTGAAATCAGAAAACAGAACACCCCCAAAGAAGAGAGAAAGGTGACAGAAACAAAGACCCCAGACGGTCGAACGGAAAACACACAACAGGATGACAACTCTCAAAAGAAAGAAGAAAAACTGTAGGAGTGGTACCCCGCTGACACCTAACTCTAACACAATTAGAAAAATTAGCAAAAAAAGCATTAACAATAATTGTGAAATATTATAAGTCCGAACCGCATGGCACACGAAATTCGCGCGCGACTTGAGAGAGAACAATTAAATATACATTATGGATATATAATATAAAAGAGAATATAAACAAGAAGGACGCCAACGCCCTATAGCTCACCAACATTCCTCTTTGATAGTAACTTTGGCAAACACAAGAACTGTATCAAACAGGCTCATAACATGTGACAAAGCTTACCTAAACACAACCTCTTAAAAGTAAAACACAGAAACTGACATAAACACTAAGTTAAGCATGAAATTCTGAGCTAAACAGAAAACTAAACGCAACTAAAAATGTCAAGAAAAATGTTTAAAATGCAGGGTATGAGGGGTTAATCATGGAACAATGATACTGAGGAACATGTATGATGAATATAAGTGTCATGGGAAGAGAAGGAGCACAGCAGCTGACCTAAACATCAAGTTAAACATGAAATTCCGAGCTAAACAGAAAAATAAACGCAACTAAAAATGTCAAGAAAAATGTTTAAAATGCAGGGTATGAGGGGTTAATCATGGAACAATGATACTGAGGAACATGTATGATGAATATAAGTGACATGGGAAGAGAAGGAGCACAGCAGCTGACCTAAACATCAAGTTAAACATGAAATTCCGAGCTAAACAGAAAAATAAACGCAACTAAAAATGTCAAGAAAAATGTTTAAAATGCAGGGTATGAGGGGTTAATTATGGAACAATGATACTGAGGAACATGTATGATGAATATAAGTGCCATGGGAAGAGAAGAAGCACAGCAGCTGACTTAAACAGTAAGTTAAACATGAAATTCCGAGCTAAACAGAAAACTAAACGCAACTAAAAATGTCAAGAAAAATGTTTAAAATGCAGGGTATGAGGGGTTAATCATGGAACAATGATACTGAGGAACATGTATGATGAATATAAGTGCCATGGGAAGAGAAGAAGCACAGCAGCTGACTTAAACAGTAAGTTAAACATGAAATTCCAAGCTAAACAGAAAACTAAACGCAACTAAAAATGTCAAGAAAAATGTTTAAAATGCAGGGTATGAGGGGTTAATCATGGAACAATGATACTGAGGAACATGTATGATGAATATAAGTGCCGTGGGAAGAACAGGAGCACAGCAGCTGACATAAACACTTAGTAAAACATGAAATTCCGAGCTAAACAGAAAACTAAACGCAATTAAAAATTTCAAGAAAAATGTTTAAAATGCAATGTATGAGGGGTTAATCATGGAATTATGATACTGAGGAACATGTATGATGAAAATAATTGCCATGGAAAGAGAAGGAGCACAGCAGCTGACCTAAACACTAAGTTAAACATGAAATTCCGAGCTAAACAGAAAACTAAACGCAACTAAAAATGTCAAGAAAAATGTTTAAAATGCAGGGTATGAGGGGTTAATCATGGAACAATGATACTGAGGAACATGTATGATGAATATAAGTGCCGTGGGAAGAAAAGGAGCACAGCAGCTGACATAAACACTTAGTTAAACATGAAATTCCGAGCTATACAGAAAACTAAACGCAACTAAAAATTTCAAGAAAAATGTTTAAAATGCAATGTATGAGGGGTTAATCATGGAACAATGATACTGAGGAACATGTATGATGAAAATAATTGCCATGGGAAGAGAAGGAGCACAGCAGCTGACCTAAACACTAAGTTAAACATGAAATTCCGAGCTAAACAGAAAACTAAACGCAACTAAAAATGTCAAGAAAAATGTTTAAAATGCAGGGTATGAGGGGTTAATCATGGAACAATGATACTGAGGAACATGTATGATGAATATAAGTGCCATGGGAAGAGAAGGAGCACAGCAGCTGACCTAAACATTTAGTTAAACATGAAATTCTGAGCTAAACAGAAAACTAAACGCAACTAAAAATGTCAAGAAAAATGTTTAAAATGCAGGGTATGAGGGGTTAAATCATGGTATAATGATAATAATCATCATATAGCAGCATTATAAAGGCCATGATATGGAAATAGGGTGAGTAAGTGACCTAAACAGAAGTTTTAACATTATTGGACACGGTACGCTGACGCCGACCGGTCGAGCCATGCCATAAGCTCACAAACTAAAGTTGGTGAGCTAAAAACACTGTTCCTGAGAATACAAAGGATACACTGAGGTACAATGAATCAGGAATCATCAAACATCGAGCTGGAGAAACACTGATAAGCGTGCAAAAACATCTCGACACGAAGCGGATTATAAAAAGAATGAGTCTTTAGAGACGGTACATGCGCACTGGCAACGGAAGTCGTGGAGTTGTACTTGGGAGAGAGAGTCACGTACTGGGTCTGCGCCGGTTGCACTCGACCCAGTTTTGGCTTATTTTTTATTGGTGCTTTTGCACCACTTTTCTTTCCCAACTTGCTTGGGAAAGACAAAAATAGAGAGTATTTTATCCAAGTTAGGGACTTCCACTGTAGTGCAAGCCTGAAGTAAACAATTGTGAGTAGGTTGATAAGAAACTAAAATTTTGTTTTATTTTTTTTAGTTACAGTAATCCTGACCTCTGATCAGCCATTCAAAAATCAATCAGACACCCCTTTCCAGAAGGCATTTTGGGTATGAAGACTGAATAATGAATATGGTATGACAAAATAACTAGGGGCATTTCCCTCAAGAACAAAAATTCCATTCAAAATCTAACCTTGACCTACTCACTCTAAATACAATCCTCAGACATACTTTTATTTGGAGCAACTTGTGTATGAAAATGTCACTAAATGGTCATTGAAATCAGTTTCTACTTATGGAAACAATAACCCTCATCTTCAATCTACTGACCCTTAAGACAACCATATACATCTTCACCTTATTATCCCCACATTTTCAATCAAAGTGTCAATGACACTGTAGCTTAACTTGTCTGTGTGTTATGTTTGATGAAAAGGATAATGTTCAATGTTTATGAAAGGATTATGAAATAAGACAAGAATTGTGATAATTGGGAATATGTTAATTTCTGTTCCCTGTATGCTATGTTTTCAATAAAAAAAATATGAGGTGTAGACAGTACTAAAAAATTGAGGGGTGGATTAATGTGGCCCTCACAGTTAATGTATGTGGCCCTCACAGTTAATGTATGTCAACGAAAGTTACCAAGTTACAGTGAAATTATTCCAGAACGAGTTATCCTATCAAGTTACAATGAAATCCCTTCATAAATACGGCCTACAGACTGTGCTGAAGGTTTTGGGGCTTCGGGCCTGTGTAGCCATCACGGTTGACCAATCGCAACCAAAAGGGGACCTCATCTAGACAATATACTGAGTCATCCTACCAAGTTACAATGAAATCCCTTCATAAATACGATCTGTAGTCTGTGCTAAAAGCTTTTCAGGTTTTGGGCTCGGCAGCCATCATGGATGAATGATCGTCACCAAAAGGGGAGGTTCTCATCTAGGCATTATCTGGAGTCATCTTACCAAGTTACAATGAAATCCTTTCATAAATATGATCTGTAGACTGTTCTAAAGGCTTTCGGGCTTCAGGCTCCTGTAGCCATCACAGTCGACCAATCGTGACCAAAAGAAGAGGTTATCATCTAGACATTATATGGAAACAACCAACCAAGTTACAATGAAATATCCCTCCATAAATATGATATGTAGAATGTGCTAAAAGTTTTCGGGTTTTGGGCTTGGGCAGCTGTCATGGCTGGATGATCATGACCATAAGGAGACATTCTCATCTAGACATTATCTGGAGTCATCCTACCAAGTTACAATGAAATCCCTTCATAAATATGACCTATAGACTGTGCTGAAGGTTTTCGGGCTTCAGGCCCCCGTAGCCGTCACAGCTGACCAATTGTGACCTTAAGGGGACATTCTCATCTAGACATTATCTGGAGTCATCCTACCAAGTTACAATGAAATCCCTTCATAAATATGACCTATAGACTGTGCTAAAGGTTTTCAGGCTTCGCGCCCCTGCAGCCGTCACAGTTGACCAATCGTGACCAAAAGGGGACGTTCTCATCTAGACATTATATGGAGCCAATCTGCCAAGTTACAATAAAATCCCTCTATAAATATGATCTGTAGACTGTGCTAAAGGTTTTGGGGTTTTGAGCTCGGGCAGTCGTCACGGTTGACAGATCGTGACCAAATGGGAAAGTTCTCATCCTACCACGTTACAATGAAATCCCTTCATAAATACAACCTGTAGACTATACTAAAGGTTTTCGGGTTTTGAAGTAGAAGCATTTCTCCAGTAGGCTGCCTGCATAACATCCACACTTGATGGAGTTAGAATAAGCCCAAGAGGTAGACAATGCCCGCACCTCGTGGGCAGAAATACGATTGGTAATACAATCGCCAGCTGCTAAACGACCATAAGCCGTACGAATAGCAAGACAAATTCATCGAGAAATGGATTGAGGAGAGATCTTCTGTCGACCCGGAATGAGAGACAGAAAAAAAAGTTTCCTGCCTTTCCGTATGAAGCGTGTCCAATCAAGATAAATGCGAATAGCACGGACCGGACAGAGCAAAGGGCGATTACCCTCAACAGAAGGAAGAGCCCTGATGCAGATAGGAGGAGGAGTAGTATCTGGTAACTGATTCTTGGCCAAAAAGGAGCAATCAGTGGTAAAAGTAACACTGTTGGGAGAACTCCTAAAAAAGGCCGGGTCAACCGTGAGGGCGTGAAGCTCACTAACCTATCTGGCCGAAGCAAATGCCATCAGAAAAGCCGTCTTATATGTGAGAAAATGCATATCCACCTGGGATAAAGGTTCGAACGCCCCCCCCCCCCCCCAAGCAAAGCAGCACCCACGAAAGATTCCATCGTGGAGTAAGCTGCAAAGTCCGAGGCCTTTTAAAAAAAAGTGCCGAACAAGCTTGGAGAGGTAAGAATTAGTGCCGATACGACGCTTCCCCACATAAGAAAAAAGTCTCTGAAAGCATAGTAACCCTTGATGGTAACAGGCTGGAGACCCCGAGAATCAAACAGATATACCAGAAACTCTGCAATCTGTGAAATCGAAGGATTGGCATAATCAACAGAGTGATCAGCACACCATCGACAGAAGACCTTCCATTTAGCTGCATAAGCTAAACCAGTGGAGTGCCTTCTTGAAGAAGAAATGCACTCCACTGCTCGTCTCGAAAAACCTCTACGGAGGAGACTGGACCTGACAAAAGATATGCGTGATGGCACAACAAAGTCGGGTCGACGTGAAACCTCCTCGGGCGACCTTGACAAAGAAGGTCGCGACGTAGCGGGAGACGTGCCAGAACCGCCACCAACAGCGAGCGGAGCTGATTGATCCACACCCGCTGAGGCGACAGGGGAGCGATCAGAATGATTCGACAACTGCAGGTTCGAATTTTGGCGAGAACCTGAGGAAGAATCAGAACTGGCGGGAAGGCGTAGCCGACTAGACCGTTCCAATCGAGTGACAGAGCGTCCACGGCAAAAGCCAGAGGATCTGGACACGGGGACACGAAAGTGTCCACCTGATGGTTCCAACGAGTCACAAAGAGGTCGATGTGGGGACGTCCCCAGAGATTGCAAAGCGACTGGAACACTGCCCTGTGAAGCATCCACTCGGTGGAAATAACCCTGCCCTGTCGGGACAGGTAGTCGGCTAGGACGTTCAGACGACCGGGAATGTGACGAACAACCACTCCGACATGAACATCCTGAGCGAGCAGTAGAAGATCCCAAGCTAATTCGTACATCGGAACCGAGTGCGTGCCGCCCTGGTTCCGAATGTAAGCAACCACTGTCGAATTGTCGGATAGCAGAAGGACCTGGCGATTCGACAGGTGAGGGATCCACTGCCTGAAACTCAGAAGAAGAGCAAGAAGCTCCTTCTGGTTGATGTGTAGAGCTGCTTGATCCTGGTCCCACATCCCGTGTAGGGAAAGACCGAGAGGATCCAACGTCACACCTCACCCGAGATCGCTGGCATCTGCCGCCAGAACGCGATCGGACGTGGGTAAGTCCAGTGGAACACCCTGCGTAATCCACTGAACATCTGTCCAGGGAAGAAGGTGAGGATACAGAGAGTCCGGAAACGGAAGCACCTGATCCAGAGAAACTACATTCGGCCTCCAACGACTGAGCAGAAAGTGTTGGAGAGGTCTGACACCCAGCCGACCTAGAGGAATGAGATCCGTCACCGAACCGCAGAGACCGATCAGCCGGAGAAAACTCCGAGCGGTCGCGGACATGGACTGGGACAGAGTCAGAGCAAAAGCTGAGAGAATCACAGACTTTGCCTGGGGAACCGCTACCAAATGAATTTGGTTTGGAAAGACATCCCCAGATGACAAAACGACTGAGAAGGGACCAGGTCCGACTTCTCCTCGTTGAATCCTAGCGACATGAGCAAGCTCAACAGAGTGGCGACATCCGACTCCAGTAAGGCAGCATTGGAATGCCTCTGGAGGATATCGTCCAGATATGCCGAAGTAGTCACCCTGGACTGTGTGTGATGGAACGCTATCACATGCGACATCAGTCTGGTGAACGCCCAAGGAGCCAGGTTGAGGCCGAAAGGCATGGCCTTGAACTGGTAAACTCGCCCCAGAAAAGCGAACCTGAGATACTTCCGTGACGCCCGATGCATCGGAACGTGGAAGTAAGCGTCTCGCAGGTCGATGCTGGCTGCGAAATCTCCCTGGTGAATTGATTGGCGGACCGACCTGAAAGTCTCCATGCTGAACTTGGGAGCAATGATAGACTGGTTCAGGATACTCAGATCGATAACCGGTCGGAGTCGGCCGTCCTTCTTCGGCACCAAGAACAGGCGGGAATAGAAACCCACTGACTGAATGTTCTTGACGACCTCGATCGCCCCCTTTGCCAGGAGATTGGCAATCTCCATGGACAAAAGTTCCCGACGTAAAACGTCTGAAGGAACTGTGGTTGGAAGAGGCACCCTTGACAGAGTGGGGTGCCGTCGGAAGGATATTCGCAGCCCGGACCGAACAACATCTAACACCCACGGATCGGATGTGATGGTGGCCCAATGGTCTGCGAACTCTGCTATCCTTCCTCCAACCTGGGACGAGTCGAGGTGAGGACCTTCATTTCGAGCCTCGACGAGGCCCGCGAGATGAGAAACCACCTCCTCTACTAAATGAAGAATCCTGAGACTTCCCTCGATTCTGCCGACCCTTACCTTTACCCCTTGAGTAAGAAGTAGAGATGGCAGCAGAAGGACCAGCCTTTTGCTTCACAGAGGAAGCAGAAGGGTACTTGTTAGGCTTGGAACGGCCCTTGCCTCCCCTAGAAGGCTGATCAAGCTGACGAAACAGAAACCGGTCTTTGGAATGACGTAGGACGTCATCCCGGACCGTCGACACGGAACCATGGAAAAGTTGCGGACCTGCCAAAGAAGCAGATCGAAGAGCAGCACGCTGCTCCTCGGGAAGGGATCATCCTGTGTCCAGCACAGCGTCCCTTCGAACTAATTCCAGATTAGCCGTGTTACAGGCATGCGTGTGAGTAAGGTGCATAAGCGCCTTGGACAGCACACGTAAATGGAGGCAGATAAGCAGCCAAAGCTGAGACGACGTGATCTGAGAGAGAAAGCATGCCAAGCATCTCTCTAGATAAGCCCAACGTGGACTCCAGAGTCGTCATTGGAATGACGGCAGACTTGGGCTTGGAAAGCTCGAGGGAAGTGGAGTCCTGATCCAGAACCGTCAAAGTCTGGCAGACCGACGGATTGGCAGAATCGTAGGAACGATAACGCACAGGAGGCAAAAAGGTGTCAACGCTGGTGAAGAACGAAGTCTTCAAAGCCTTGGAATTCAGCTTGGAATCCAATGCTGAAAAAGCTTCAACCACCTGTACCGACTGGCACGGTCGAAGGCGCCCAGAAGCAGGTTGCACCATAGGCTGTTGGCGCGCGACCGATGATCGCGGCCAGGCTGACACTGTCGGCTGGTTAGCAGGTTTGAGATCAGGCAGAAACCCAAACACAAAGTCAAGAGCTGCCCCCAAGGCCGAAGACTGCTGGCCCTCGACCTCAAGCATGTCGGACTCCTCCCCAGAGTCGGAAGACACATAGCCCATTGTGGGCAAACCAGCCGATGCCTCCCATGGTGTCGGGACACCAGGGGAATCAGAAACCGGCCTGTTTCCAATCCCGGGAGGCGGCGCCATAGGAGGCACCTGGAAACCACTCATAGCCTCGCTGGAAGCAACAGGAAGGCTCTTAGAAAGAACCTGAGTGAGTAAGGAGAGGGCCTCCCTAAGCTCACTGCCCGTACCGACCGGTTCGACAGGGGAGCGAACTGGCAAAGTGGCTTCACCTCTGACCCTCTTAACCAGCGAAGGGTCACGATCCTCCAAAACACCCGACACGGGACGACCGGCGGCAGCCGAAACATCTGAAGGCAGACGTGTATAGGGGTACGAGGCACCCCGAGGATCAATATGGCGAGAACTCATGAGAGTCACCGCGGACCTCTGCGGGGCAGAAGGTCCAGGCTGCACAAAAGGCGTTGGTCCCCCAAAACTGGTCATGAGGCCAGAATGAGTAGATGGAAACGCCACAGAGTTCATAGTGTTTCCACTAAGAACATCCGAATCCAAAGACACAACTGTGGTGCTCGACGGCGAAGAGACCACAGAGATGGGTTCAGCTGGCAGCCCCTTCCGACTTCGCCAAGTTGAAGTCAGGGAAGGCTGAGGCCGATATCCCACGTCTACAGTACCAGACATTCCTGCAGTCCCCTGCAGCGAAAAGCCGAGGCTGGCTGAAACTGACGACGAAGCAGACGGACCAGCAGTAGTAGTAGATACGTCGAGAGTCATTGAGGCTGGTGAAATAGTGGAGAGAGCACACCGGCTCGGCTCCGAAGGAGGAGTCACAACCCCAGTGACAGCCTCAGATGTTGACTGGAGGGGGACCGTAGTCCCGGAACCAGGCACCTCTTCACCAGAACACTCAACGGCTCCCGCAGTATCCACCACAGGAAAAGACTGCACATCCCCACGGAGGAGGAATAACTCTCACCAGACAAGGTCTGCTCGGGAGGCCCCGAACGACCATATTCTCCTTACCGCGGGAGCGGGAGGCACGGCCACGAGAACGAACGACACGGTTAACTGACGCCCAGAAAGTGGATGACCATGATCCACAGACACCACATGGCTGCTTGGCCCAACACCCATTACAGAAGGAACAAGACGAATGTAAATCATCCACATGCTTTGGCAGCAGACATTGCCCACAAGGAATTGTCCTGGGCATGATAGAGGTGAGAGGAGCAGAGAAGGTGAAATCAGAAAACAGAAGAACACCCCCAAAGAAGAGAGAAAGGTGACAGAAACAAAGACCCCAAACGGTCGACCAGAAAACACACAACAGGATGACAACTCTCAAAAGAAAGAAGAAAAACTGTAGGAGTGGTACCCCGCTGACACCTAACTCTAACACAATTAGAAAAATTAGCAAAAAAAAGCATTAACAATAATTGTGAAATATTATAAGTCCGAACTGCATGGCACACGAAATTCGCGTGCGACTTGAGAGAGAACAATTAAATATACATTATGGATATATAATATAAAAGAGAATATAAACAAGAAGGACGCCAACGCCCTATAGCTCACCAACATTCCTCTTTGATAGTAACTTTGGCAAACACAAGAACTGTATCAAACAGGCTCATAACATGTGACAAAGCTTACCTAAACACAACCTCTTAAAAGTAAAACACAGAAACTGACATAAACACTAAGTTAAGCATGAAATTCTGAGCTAAACAGAAAACTAAACGCAACTAAAAATGTCAAGAAAAATGTTTAAAATGCAGGGTATGAGGGGTTAATCATGGAACAATGATACTGAGGAACATGTATGATGAATATAAGTGTCATGGGAAGAGAAGGAGCACAGCAGCTGACCTAAACACTAAGATAAACATGAAATTCTGAGCTAGACAGAAAACTAAACGCAACTAAAAATGTCAAGAAAAATGTTTAAAATGCAGGGTATGAGGGGTTAATCATGGAACAATGATACTGAGGAACATGTATGATGAATATAAGTGACATGGGAAGAGAAGGAGCACAGCAGCTGATCTAAACATCAAGTTAAACATGAAATTCCGAGCTAAACAGAAAACTAAACGCAACTAAAAATGTCAAGAAAAATGTTTAAAATGCAGGGTATGAGGGGTTAATCATGGAACAATGATACTGAGGAACATGTATGATGAATATAAGTGCCATGGGAAGAGAAGAAGCACAGCAGCTGACTTAAACAGTAAGTTAAACCTGAAATTCCAAGCTAAACAGAAAACTAAACGCAACTAAAAATGTCAAGAAAAATGTTTAAAATGCAGGGTATGAGGGGTTAATCATGGAACAATGATACTGAGGAACATGTATGATGAATATAAGTGCCGTGGGAAGAACAGGAGCACAGCAGCTGACATAAACACTTAGTAAAACATGAAATTCCGAGCTAAACAGAAAACTAAACGCAATTAAAAATTTCAAGAAAAATGTTTAAAATGCAATGTATGAGGGGTTAATCATGGAACCATGATACTGAGGAACATGTATGATGAAAATAATTGCCATGGAAAGAGAAGGAGCACAGCAGCTGACCTAAACACTAAGTTAAACATGAAATTCCGAGCTAAACAGAAAACTAAACGCAACTAAAAATGTCAAGAAAAATGTTTAAAATGCAGGGTATGAGGGGTTAATCATGGAACAATGATACTGAGGAACATGTATGATGAATATAAGTGCCGTGGGAAGAAAAGGAGCACAGCAGCTGACATAAACACTTAGTTAAACATGAAATTCCGAGCTATACAGAAAACTAAACGCAACTAAAAATTTCAAGAAAAATGTTTAAAATGCAATGTATGAGGGGTTAATCATGGAACAATGATACTGAGGAACATGTATGATGAAAATAATTGCCATGGGAAGAGAAGGAGCACAGCAGCTGACCTAAACACTAAGTTAAACATGAAATTCCGAGCTAAACAGAAAACTAAACGCAACTAAAAATGTCAAGAAAAATGTTTAAAATGCAGGGTATGAGGGGTTAATCATGGAACAATGATACTGAGGAACATGTATGATGAATATAAGTGCCATGGGAAGAGAAGGAGCACAGCAGCTGACCTAAACATTTAGTTAAACATGAAATTCTGAGCTAAACAGAAAACTAAACGCAACTAAAAATGTCAAGAAAAATGTTTAAAATGCAGGGTATGAGGGGTTAAATCATGGTATAATGATAATAATCATCATATAGCAGCATTATAAAGGCCATGATATGGAAATAGGGTGAGTAAGTGACCTAAACAGAAGTTTTAACATTATTGGACACGGTACGCTGACGCCGACGCCGACCGGTCGAGCCATGCCATAAGCTCACAAACTAAAGTTGGTGAGCTAAAAACACTGTTCCTGAGAATACAAAGGATACACTGAGGTACAATGAATCAGGAATCATCAAACATCGAGCTGGAGAAACACTGATAAGCGTGCAAAAACATCTCGACACGAAGCGGATTATAAAAAGAATGAGTCTTTAGAGACGGTACATGCGCACTGGCAACGGAAGTCGTGGAGTTGTACTTGGGAGAGAGAGTCACGTACTGGGTCTGCGCCGGTTGCACTCGACCCAGTTTTGGCTTATTTTTTATTGGTGCTTTTGCACCACTTTTCTTTCCCAACTTGCTTGGGAAAGACAAAAATAGAGAGTATTTTATCCAAGTTAGGGACTTCCACTGTAGTGCAAGCCTGAAGTAAACAATTGTGAGTAGGTTGATAAGAAACTAAAATTTTGTTTTATTTTTTTTAGTTACAGTAATCCTGACCTCTGATCAGCCATTCAAAAATCAATCAGACACCCCTTTCCAGAAGGCATTTTGGGTATGAAGACTGAATAATGAATATGGTATGACAAAATAACTAGGGGCATTTCCCTCAAGAACAAAAATTCCATTCAAAATCTAACCTTGACCTACTCACTCTAAATACAATCCTCAGACATACTTTTATTTGGAGCAACTTGTGTATGAAAATGTCACTAAATGGTCATTGAAATCAGTTTCTACTTATGGAAACAATAACCCTCATCTTCAATCTACTGACCCTTAAGACGACCATATACATCTTCACCTTATTATCCCCACATTTTCAATCAAAGTGTCAATGACACTGTAGCTTAACTTGTCTGTGTGTTATGTTTGATGAAAAGGATAATGTTCAATGTTTATGAAAGGGTTATGAAATAAGACAAGAATTGTGATAATTGGGAATATGTTAATTTCTGTTCCCTGTATGCTATGTTTTCAATAAAAAAAATATGAGGTGTAGACAGTACTAAAAAATTGAGGGGTGGATTAATGTGGCCCTCACAGTTAATGTATGTGGCCCTCACAGTTAATGTATGTCAACGAAAGTTACCAAGTTACAGTGAAATTATTCCAGAACGAGTTATCCTATCAAGTTACAATGAAATCCCTTCATAAATACGGCCTACAGACTGTGCTGAAGGTTTTGGGGCTTCGGGCCTGTGTAGCCATCACGGTTGACCAATCGCAACCAAAAGGGGACCTCATCTAGACAATATACTGAGTCATCCTACCAAGTTACAATGAAATCCCTTCATAAATATGATCTGTAGTCTGTGCTAAAAGCTTTTCAGGTTTTGGGCTCGGCAGCCATCATGGATGAATGATCGTGACCAAAAGGGGAGGTTCTCATCTAGGCATTATCTGGAGTCATCTTACCAAGTTACAGTGAAATCCTTTCATAAATATGATCTGTAGACTGTTCTAAAGGCTTTCGGGCTTCAGGCTCCTGTAGCCATCACAGTCGACCAATCGTGACCAAAAGAAGAGGTTATCATCTAGACATTATATGGAAACAACCAACCAAGTTACAATGAAATATCCCTCCATAAATATGATATGTAGAATGTGCTAAAAGTTTTCGGGTTTTGGGCTTGGGCAGCTGTCATGGGTGGATGATCATGACCATAAGGAGACATTCTCATCTAGACATTATCTGGAGTCATCCTACCAAGTTACAATGAAATCCCTCCATAAATATGACCTATAGACTGTGCTGAAGGCTTTCGGGCTTCAGGCTCCTGTAGCCATCACAGTCGACCAATCGTGACCAAAAGAAGAGGTTATCATCTAGACATTATATGGAAACAACCAACCAAGTTACAATGAAATATCCCTCCATAAATATGATATGTAGAATGTGCTAAAAGTTTTCGGGTTTTGGGCTTGGGCAGCTGTCATGGCTGGATGATCATGACCATAAGGAGACATTCTCATCTAGACATTATCTGGAGTCATCCTACCAAGTTACAATGAAATCCCTTCATAAATATGACCTATAGACTGTGCTGAAGGTTTTCGGGCTTCAGGCCCCCGTAGCCGTCACAGCTGACCAATTGTGACCTTAAGGGGACATTCTCATCTAGACATTATCTGGAGTCATCCTACCAAGTTACAATGAAATCCCTTCATAAATATGACCTATAGACTGTGCTGAAGGTTTTCGGGCTTCGCGCCCCTGCAGCCGTCACAGTTGACCAATCGTGACCAAAAGGGGACGTTCTCATCTAGACATTATATGGAGCCAATCTGCCAAGTTACAATAAAATCCCTCTATAAATATGATCTGTAGACTGTGCTAAAGGTTTTGGGGTTTTGAGCTCGGGCAGTCGTCACGGTTGACAGATCGTGACCAAATGGGAAAGTTCTCATCCTACCACGTTACAATGAAATCCCTTCATAAATACAACCTGTAGACTATACTAAAGGTTTTCGGGTTTTGGGCTGGGGCAGCCATCACAGTTGACTAATCGCGACCAAATGGGAACGTTCTCATCTAGACATGACCCCAAACCTGCATATGAAATTTTGTGACGATCGGATAAGAACTATGTGGTGTAGCCTATGCTAAAGGAAAATGTGAACAGAGTAACAGACTTCCGCACACATGATGGCAATAGCATATCCTGACCTTGTCAATTTAAGCTAAAAATACGGGGATATAGTGGTGATCACTGTCCATAAATCTGTATATCTGTACATCTGTATGTCCCTTTTTTTATTTTAGCTATAATTTTGAAACTTACCATAACTAAAATACTGCTTTCCAATGAAAGGATTATAGGATATGTAATCTTTGTTGTTTAAAGTGTGTTTATATATACTACTCAAAGTTTGCTAAGCACCAAGTACATCGAACTACCTGTTTTATATTTTAGTTGAAATATTGTAATGAAAAGTGTATATATTTTTTATTTAATTATATCTTTAATGATTTAAGTACAGAAATTAAGATTTTATTTGTGTTTGACATTATTTTTTAGCTTTTGAATACGATAACCATGGAAAATGAATATTATTGGTAAAAGAGGAAATTTTTCAATATGCAAAAAAATTGACGGAGCAAACTGGTGTGGCATCAATATCGTGTATGAGACCCATTACTGTTAATTACAGCTTCACAATGCCTTCTCATGCTCCCAATCAGGTTCCTGGTAGTTCTTTTGTGGGATGTTGTTCCATTCTTGCACCAGCATGACACCAAGCTCCTGGACACTTCTTGGATGGACTGGACGGGCTGAAATTGCAAGCTGCAACTCATTCCAGACATGTCCGATTGGATTGAGGTCGGAGGATCTTGCTGGCCAGTCCATACGCTCAATCCCCTCCCCCTGTCGGTACTCCCCGACAGCATGGGCAACATGAGGATGGGCATTATCGTCCATCAGAATGAATCTATCACCCACTGCACCTGCATACAATCTGAAGTGAACATCCAGGATCGCATTAATATACCGTTGTGCAGTCAATGTACCACATTCAATGTGTGGTCTAGGCAATCTTCTCTAATCCATCCAACATGGTCCATGGCCCATTCATATCATGCCTGGCTGTGGTTCTGGGACAGCGGAATGCGAATACATGGTCTTCTCGATTGGAGACCACCTTCGTGCAACCTTGCCCGGATAGTCTGAGTCGAAACATTTATCCCGTGTGCATTGTGAAGATCACCTCAAAGCTGGGTTGCTGTGGCAAAGCTGTTCCTATGGGCCTGAATGATCAAAAAACGATCTTCAGCTGCAGATGTTGCCCTGTATCTGCCACCACCATGACGTCTTACTGGTGTGCCATACTGTTAAAATCTTGCCCAGGCTCTGATCACCGTATGGTGCACACCAAGGGCTTCACCAACCTGACAATGGGTAGCTCCTTGCTCCACCATCCCTACAGCCCGCAATATTTCTGCTTCAGACAAATGTCTTCTTACATTTGCATTTTCCATATTCAATCATTAAATCACAAGGGCTTGTGTTGAAATGAAGATTGAATACCCTACACATGTCATGCACATGTAGACAGTACACGAAAACATCCTGAAAATCAAGGGGTACATGCTTTCCATGACTGCCACGAAAAGTCTTCCTGTCAAGAGAGCTAATGTAAACACTAGGGACCATCTCAATGCATTCCTCAGTCATATCCACCAAAAATATCTCAAATATGTCACAAGCAAATTTCACAATGTTGTGTCAAATATTTGGTGCTTAGCAAACTTTGAGTAGTAACTACTCAAAGTTTGCTAAGCACCAAATATTTGACACATCATTGTGAAATTTGCTTGTGACATATTTGCGTTTACATTTGCTCTCTGGACAGGCATACTTTTCGATATTAAACCCATACCAGTTCGCTACGTCAACTTTTTGGCATATTGAAAAATTTCCTCTTTTACCAATAATATCCATTTTCCATGGTTATTGTATTCAAAAGCTAAAAAATAATGTCAAACAAAAATAAAATCTTAATTTCTGTACTTAAATCATTAAGGATATAATTAAATAAAAAATATATACACTTTTCATAACAATATTTCAACTAAAACGTAAAACAGGTAGTTGGATATACTTGGTGCTTAGCAAACTTAGAGTAGTGTATGTTCCGGTAGGGTGTCCAGATGGGCATAAATATTTCAGATTTTTGATTTGGCCCCATGTGGAGCCCGAGGTGCCACTTTTGTCGTTAGAGAATTGGTTTCCAGTGAAAGGCTCCTAGGGGGATTTAATTTGAAACACTGAAAGTGTGTTCATATGTTCCGGGTTGGGTCTCTAGATGTGCATAAAGGTTTTGGATTTTTTATACAGCCCTCTGTGGTGCCCATAACACCTGTTTTGTTGTTAGAGAATCGGTTTCTGGTGAAAGGCTTCTTGGGATTTTATTTGGAAACACTGAAAGTGTGTTCACATGTTCATGTAGGGTCTCTAGATGTGCATAAAGGTTTCAGGTTTTTGATTTGGCCCAGGTGGTGTCCGTAGCAGCACTTTTGTCATTAGAGAATCAGTTTCTGGTGAAAGGCTCCTAGAGGATTTAATTCGAAACGTCATAAGTGTGTTCATATGTTCCACTAGGGTGACTAGATGTGCATATATGTTTCAGATATTTTTGATTCGGCCCCATATAGGGCCTGTAGTGCCACTTTTGTCATTAGAGAATCGGTTTCGGGTGGAAGGCTCCTAGGGGTCTTAATTCAAAAGCTGAAAGTGTGTTCATATGTTCCGGTAGGGTCTGTAGATGTGCATCAAGGTTTCGGATCTTGGATTGAGCCCCATGTGGCACCCGTAGTGCCACTTTTGTTGTTAGAGAATCGGTTTCCGGAAAAAGGCTTATAAGGGTTTAAATTCAAAATGTTGAAAGTATTTTTGTATGTTCCAGTGGGGTCTATAGATGTGCATAAAGGTTTTAGATTTTTGATTCGGGCCCATGTGCCACCCGTAGTACCACCTTTGTCATTAGACAATTGGTTTTAGGCAAAAGGCTCTGAGGTGTTTTAATTCGAAACATTGGAAGTGTGTTCATATATTCAGGTATGGTCTCTAGATGTGCATAAAGGTTTCAGATTTTTTATTCAGCCCCATGTGGCACCTGTAGTGCCACTTTTGTTGTTAGACAATCAGTTTCTGGCCAAAGGCTCCTTGGGGTTTTAGGTTATAACACTGAAAGTGTGTTCATATGATCAGGAAGGGTCTCTATATGTGCATAAACGTTTTGGATTTTTGATGCGGCAGGGGGAGGGGAGGTGGGGTGGGTTGGGGCCAGTAGCGCCACTTTTGTCGTTAAAAAATGTGGATTAATTTGTGACTATTGTGATGGCATAATAAAAATGCGGGGATACACCTTATTGTGCTTTGCACACAAATAACACCATTCTAGATTATTTGGTGGCAATGGCCAATCGTGGGTGCAACATTGATATAAAGTCCAGCCAATCGTTTATAACTATGTTGCCCATGTTAGTGGACTTCCACCCCATTGGTTACCGGGTCCTATTTTATCAGTACAAGAGAGCATGTTTACTACAGTAAACAAGCTCTGCTTCACTTTGTGGTGTTCCCATGGGGACTGCACCTTATTAGAACCTGTCGATTTAGTTTCAGGTAACTTTCGAGTTATATTGATCAAGTTATTTAGATTAACTGTGAGCAAGCCTGGAAATGAGCAAACTGTCATCTGCAGAGTAGTATCACTAAATTTACCCTTTGTGAACTTCAATCTGAATCAATGTCTCCAGCCTAAACAGAGAGAGGTACCCAGTGGATAAATTGGCCCACTGTGTGGGATAGCATCAGCAAATTCCACCTCTGGGGACTTCATTCTGCAAATGACAGATTGCTTATTTCCAGGCTTGACTGTGAGCTTGACCTTTGACCCCAAAATCAATCCCAATCATTCCATTCTTAGATGCAACCTGTGTATGCAGTCTGAATGCTGTTTCACCTAAAAAAGTATTCTTCTATTATAAGTAAAATTGTATTTATGTATATTGCAAAACAGGTAAAATATGCAGGCATGAAATTAAGTGTTACACTACAAACTCAAACCATTTTATCACACATTTAAATGTTTCAAAATCAAGCTCTGTGTCCCAAAATAATTAACATTGTACACAAATGAAGTAGTGGTGGATGTTTCATTTCTTCAAACAAAAATGAACTGAAAAAACATTTTCATACAAATTGAACCCTTAGCCCCAGCCACCCCCCTGCCCCCAAGAGATTTTTATACATTTTTTCTATACTTTGACAGGCAATCAAGACTTGTCAAGAAACAATAGCCTAGGTACTTTTAAGTTTACTTGGAGACTATGTGCTGGTGTTCTGTGTACAGACTTTATCAGCATTTGCCATGTTTGGTCATGTGGGGTGTCATACATCACATTTGTTTTGGAACACCCCAACATTGACCCCACCAACCAATAGCTCGTACGGTCCTGGCTTGGAGGTCAGCTTTGGGATCGCAACCCCAAATCTTAGTTGGTCCCCAACACCGGACCCAGTTCTACACTTGGGATAGATTTAATGATTACCCAATACAGGAATACCCAAGGCATCAATCAGTAATTTCGGGACCTCACACAATTGGTTTGGAGAGGAATGGGCGCGACCCCGTAAACTATTCCTGGAATTTTGATTACCAATACTTTGGTGGCACTAGTAGAGCTGAAAATATGTCAACAAATGTGGAAGGTTTATGTGATGTTTTATTTTAACTTACAATTTTTCTGTACGTCTTTAAAATTAAAAAATGAACACAGTTTTTCAGTCACCTTTTATTCATCACTTTCAAAGCAACCACTGATTAATTTCCGACTCGATCTCCTGGTGCTAAACGATCTGGGGCCTACACATCAGTGGGTGCACCGCATCCGCAGGTGAACCAAAAACGCTGTGAATGAATTCACAATGTTCTCAGTTCGCCAGGAGATGCCAGAAGCCCACTGATAAATTCTCCAATAAACATTCTCTGGCAGAAATGACTTGATGGTATTAACAAGATAATATTCTTATTATTTTATGCAGTGGTGTCCATCCGCAGTCTGCTGGTATCCAAAGAAGAAAAATAATAGCTACCTTGTTCTGTGCCTCCAACCTGGAATGTACACAGAATCAACTAATTCAGATAACTTTATAGACTGTTGGATAAATAATTTCCCAAGCTTCACGCTAAACATGCTTTTGCGAATCTTCTCACATAACCTCAGACTGGATAATGTTGTCAGCCTGGTTATAAGATGCAAACAGAACACAAGTTATTCCTCAATCAAATAGTTGACACAAGGGCAGTCAATCGTTACTGCACAACAATGTAGGATTTCTATATTGGTGAAACTTAAGGCAATGTGTGACAGTTTCCAAAACAATAAACATGTGAGGGTGAAATTGGGAGCCAGTGATTGCGGTTACCATCAACTGTTTCATATGTCACTCATCTATAATTCAACGATGCAAACACCCATGGCATAGGTACTGACAATATGTTTAAAAATGTTTAATTTTAACACATATGATCAAGCATGTAATATACCAATATCTATTGCTTTGACACTGAGTCAAGTTCATGTCAGCCATTTTCTGCCCAATATTGTGCATGTAAACTTATCCATACGTGATCGGTTTTGGATACAAGAGATATATCCCCCACCCCCCTCACACATAACCTAACATGGTGAATACTGATCTCCTCTATTGCTGTAAAAATTGATCAAAGTTGGATTTAAGTCTTAAGGGTTAAAGAAATTTATTTAATCAGTAATTAAGTGAGAACTAAACTGAAATCACATAAAATGAAAGTGTCAATGATACTGCAGCTCAACTTCAGCAAGAAGGGACTGAAGTAAATAACTAACTGTATGATGCGCTCTAGGTATTGTAGACAATTTATCTGCAAAATCTGAGATGGCTGCAGGTAGCCATGTTTTTAAACAAAATTAAAAAAAACATGATTGCTCCCATGTAGACATCACCCTAAAGCCACATATTAGAGTTGAAAAAGATTGAGAGAGATGCACACCATAGGGTGTGTGTGCAAACGAATTGTTGGCAATTTATATGCTAAATCCATGATCGCCACTGGTGGCCACGTTTTTCAATGAAATTCAGAAAAATTTGATACCTCCCATCTAGACCTCACACTAGAGCTACATATGAATTCGAAAAAGATCGGGAGAGAAGTGCAGACTGTTGGATGTGCCAATGGAATCGTTGACAATTTGTATGCCAAACCCAAGATGGCCACCTGGTGGCCATGTTTTTCAATGAAATTCAGAAACATTTGATAGCTCCCATCTAGACATCACACCAAAGCTACATATGAAATCTAAAACAGATTGGGTGATGGATTTGGCCTGTAGAGTAAGCTAATGGAATTGCTGACAATTTATATGCCAAACAGAAGATGACATCTGGTGGCCATGTTTTTCAATAAAATTCAGAAGTTTGTTTAGCTCCCATTTAGACATCACACCAAAGCAACATATATTTAATCTGAAAAAGATTGGTAGAGAAGTGTGGCCTGTGGGGTGTGCTAATGGAATTGTTGACAATTTATGTGCCAAAACCTGAAGATGGCCATTACAGGCAATGTTTTTCAACAAAATTTGGAAAAATTTGGTAGCTCCCCTCTAGACATTACCCCGAAATCCATGTCTGAAATTTGAAACTGATCAGGTGAGAGATGAAACCTGTAGGATGTACTAAAGGAATTGCATATGGTCGGAGGGATGCACAGACACACAGACAGACGTACAAATGGGTCACAGATCACAACTTATCCCAATAGCTCATACTTGAAGATGTCAAGCTGAGCTAAAAAATGCCCCAAAACCCTGAAAAATCTCATTTTCAAATATCAGTGACAGAAACTTTTTGTCTTTTCACAAGTAAGAGATTTAAGAAACCATCTTCACTAACAAAGAATACACACAATGTTTAGACCTCTCAAACTTGTTCTGGTTTGTTTCCCAAATTCGAAGGTCAAGTTAGCTGTTTTCTCCATAGGTATTCTCTTTGTCCTCAATAATGAAATAATTTGGGATCCATTTAAAATGTGGATACATCTTCATTATATTTGTGTATAATGATTACGTAATTTCTGAGCAAAGATAAATAAACAGCTGCGCCATGAGCGCATGATACGCCCATTATTAATTACAAGAGGGAAGCATGCATGTGGAAAATTGCCTATATTTTGGTGAATAAAGTCCAATAACTCTCGAATGACAAATCGGACAGCGACACAAATCGAAAGGGAGCTTCCTTCCATCAAGATATACTTTCCACCGTAAAATCACAAAAATTGCTCGAAGCATTTTCAAGTTATTGTACGACGTGTGGACAGACAGATGGGTGGACAGATGGATAGATGGACGGATGGACAGCAGTATACCATAATACGACTGTTTTTTCAAAACGGGCATATAATCAAAGATTTTCTAAGTAATAAAGTCCCATAACTCTGGAATGACTAATCAAATGGTGACACTAACCACAAGGGAGCTTCCTTCCATCAACATACACCACCTACCAAAAAATCGCAAAAATCTCTTGGACCGTTCTCGAGTTATCGTATGATGTGTAAAAAATCAACGATTTTCTAAATAATAAAGTCCCATAACTCTGGAATGACTAATTGAACAGCGACACCAACCGAAAGGGAGCTTCCTTCCGTCAACATAAACCACCTACCAAATGAAAGTGTCAATGACACTGTAGCTCAACTTGTCAAGACATGTACATGTATAGTATGTGACACAGCAATGACAAACATCTAGGTAATGACCTGATACATACAAAGGTACATAACAAAGATACATATAAAGTATTGTAATGGTCTGTACATAAATACTGACCGTAGCCTGTAACAAATGTATAGTTAAAGTATTGTAAAGGTGGATGACAGTCAGATGCTAAACTAGAAAAGAAATCTTTGAGTCCCAGAGTGGGTCTGACTGAACCCCAAAATATTTGTTCTCATAGCACAGTGATAACAAAGGCATCCCAAAACACACTCATTCCTGTCCCAAGGTGAAAACAAAGGTAACCAAGAAGTTTCGTGAAGATCAGTTCATAAATACGAGCTGTATAGAAGTTGTAACAAAAAACTGATTGGACCTAATTTCGGTACAAAATGGCCACTGGCAGCCATCTTGAATTTTGGACCACACTCAGAAACACTTGTTCTCGTCCCAAGGTGATAACAAAGGTACCCAAGAAGTTTTGGGAAGATTGGTTGATAAATACAGCCTCTAGCCCGAGCCGTATTGACATGTGCACTTACAGTGTATAAGTAGCACTAAATAAATCAAAATTCATCTAATTTGCATAATTTCTGCACAAGAAAAAAACCTGTACTATATGTGATGTATTCCATTTTACTAAACATTCATACAAAAATTTATTCAAATCAGAACTTTCATACAGAAGTTCTGTACAAAAGACTGATTGCACTAATTTTGGTACACAATGGTTGCTGGTGGCCATCTTGAATTTCGGACCACACCAAAAAACACTCGTTCTCATCCCACGGTGATAACAAAGGTACCCAAGACGTTTCGTAAAGATCGGTTCATAAATACCGCCTCTAGCCTGAGCCGTATAGAAGTTGTGTACAAAAAACTGATTGGACCTAATTTCGGTACGAAATGGCCACTGGCAGCCATCTTGAATTTTGGACCGCACTCAGAAACACTTGTTCTCATCCCAAGGTGAAAACAGAGGTACACAAGAAGTTTCATGAAGATCGGTTGATAAATACAGCCTCTAGCCTGAGCCGTATTGACATGTGCACTTACTGTGTGTTAGTAGCACTGAAAAATATCAAAGTTCATCTAATTTGCATATTTCTGCACGAGAAGAAAACCTGTATTATATGTGATGTATCCCATGGTACTAAACATTCACACAAAAAATTATTCAAATCAGAGCTTTCATATGGAAGTTCTGTGCAAAAATCTGATTGCCCCTAATTTTGTACAAAATGGCTGCCAGTGGCCATCTTGAATTTCCGACCAGACCCCAAAACAATCGTTCTCGTCTCACAGTGATAACAAAGGTACCCATGATGTTTCGTAAAGATCGGTTCATGAATACGGCCTCTAGCCCGAGCCGTATAGGGATTTGCACTTACAGTGCTGAAAGTAACACTAAATAAATCAAAGTTAGTCTAATTTGCATAATATAAGCACGAGAAAAAAACCCATATGATATGTAATGTATCTCATGGTACTAAACATTCATACGAAAAATTATTCAAATCAGAGCTTTCATATGGAAGTTCTGTACAAAAAAATATTTCTGCATCGTCGGTACAAAATGGCTGCTGGCAGCCATCTTGAATTTCGGACTGCACCCAAAAAGACACGTTCTCATCCCACGGTCATAACAAAGGTACCCAAGAAGTTTCGTAAAGATTGGTTCATAAATACGGCCTCTAGCCCGAGCCATAGCAGCTTGGCACTTACAGCTCTGAAAGTAACACTAAATAAATCAAAGTCAGTCTAATTTGCATAATTTACGCACGAGAAAAAAACCCATATTATATGTGATGTATCCCATGGTACTAAACATTTATACAAAACTTTATTTAAATCAGAACTTTCATACAGAAGTTCTGTAAAACTAGAACTATCACTGAAGGTGATTAATACCCCCGCTTTGGGTTTTTAGAGGAATGCACTTCTGATCATGTAGGCGAAGGCCATAAGGAAATGTATACATAAAGATCATTTTTTGTTGTCGAAATTTGTATTTGCATGTGGCCTTCCACAGAACAGCACTGAATACTTAAAGAGCCCACACATATATGGTTTACATTTGGAAAAACACATTTACAATGTGCAACATGTATTCAAAATCGGTTCATTAATGTAGGAGGAGTTGCACACACAAGAATCCCATTTGAAAACCCATAATAAATCCAAGTTAAAGGGAGATAACCTGGTTAAAATTGTCGCACATCAAAAATTTGGGAATATACGTATGTTCACTTAGTTGTGATAATGTTTGAAAGGTTTCGTCAAAATTGATTGATAAATGTAGGAGGAGTTGCATGCACAAGAATTTCATGTAGAAACCCATAATAAATCTAAGTTAAAGGGAGATAACCTAGTTAAAATAGCCACAGCTCAAAAATTTTGGAATATGCGCATGTTCACTTAGTAGTGATGATGTCTGTAAACTTTCGTCCAAATTGATTGATAAATGTAGGAGGAGATGCGCACACAAGAATTTCATGCAGAAACCCATATTAAATCAAAGTTCAAGAGAGATAACCTGGTTAAAATTGTCGCAGATCAAAAAGTTTGGAATATGCACATGTTCACTTAGTAGAGATGATGTTTGAAAGGTTTCATCAAAATCGGTTCATTAATGTAGGAGGAGTTGCGCACACAAGAATTTGTTCGAACGGAAAGACATAATAAATCTAAGTCAAAGGGAGATAACCTGGTTAAAATTGTCACAGATCAAAAATCTTGGAATATGCGCATGTTCACTTAGTAGTGATGATGTCTGAAAAGTTTTGTCCAAATTGATTGATAAATGTAGGAGGAGTTGCACGCACAAGAATTTCATGTAGAAACCCATAATAAATCTAAGTTAAAGGGAGATAACCTAGTTAAAATTGCCACAGCTCAAAAATTTTGGAATATGCGCATGTTCACTTAGTAGTGATGATGTCTGTAAACTTTCGTCCAAATTGATTGATAAATGTAGGAGGAGTTGCGCACACAAGAATTTCATGCAGAAACTCATATTAAATCAAAGTTCAAGAGAGATAACCTGGTTAAAATTGTCGCAGATCAAAAAGTTTGGAATATGCACATGTTCACTTAGTAGAGATGATGTTTGAAAGGTTTCATCAAAATCGGTTCATTAATGTAGGAGGAGTTGCGCACACAAGAATTTGTTCGAATGGAAAGACATAATAAATCTAAGTCAAAGGGAGATAACCTGGTTAAAATTGTCGCAGATCAAAAATCTTGAAATATGCGCATGCTCACTTAGTAGTGATGATGTCTGAAAAGTTTTGTCCAAATTGATTGATAAATGTAGGAGGAGTTGCGCACACAAGAATTTCATGTAGAAACCCATATTAAATCAAAGTTCAAGAGAGATAACCTGGTTAAAATTGTCGCAGATTAAAAAGTTTGGAATATGCACATGTTCACTTAGTAGAGATGATGTTTGAAAAGTTTCATCAAAATCGGTTCATTAATGTAGGAGGAGTTGCGCACACAAGAATTTGTTCGGATGGAAAGACACAATAAATCTAAGTCAAAGGGAGATAACCTGGTTAAAATTGTCGCAGATCAAAAATCTTGGAATATGCGCATGTTCACTTAGTAGTGATGATGTCTGAAAAGTTTTATCCAAATTGATTGATAAATGTAGGAGTAGTTGCGCACACAAGAATTTCATGTCCGGAAAGACGTACGGACGGATGGACGGACGTACAGGGCGATTCCTATATAGCCCCCACTTCTTCGAAGCGGGGGTATAAAAACTGATTTTTGCATCATCGGTACAAAATGGCCGCTGGCAGCCATCTTGAATTTCGGACCACACCTAAAAACACTCGTTCCCATCCCAGGGTCATAACAAAGGTACACAAGAAGTTTCGTAAAGATCGGTTCATAAATACGACCTCTAGCCCGAGCCATAGCCAATTGTTGACGTACAGACAGACGGACAGACGGACAGTGGACAGACGGATGGATGGACAGATGGACAGACGGACGGACGGACGGACGGACAGACGGACGACGGGCCATGACAATAGCTCAAATTTGACTTCGTCAAAGTTGAGCTAAAAATCATGAAAATCTCTTGAAGCGTTCTCGAGTTAACGTACGACATGTAAAAAATCACCAATTTTCTAAGTAATAAAGTCCCATAACTCTGGAATGACTACTTGAACGGTGACACTAAACGAAAGGGAGCTTCCCTCCATCGATATACACCACCTGTCCCTAAAATCACGAGAATCTCTCAAAGCATTCTCGAGTTATCGTACGACGTGTAAAAAATCAACAATTTTCTAAGTAATAAAGTCCCATAACTCTGGAATTACTAATCGAATGGTGACACTAAACGAAAGGGAGCTTCCCTCCATCGATATATACACCACCTACCCAAAAATCACGAAAATCTCTCAAAGCGTTCTTTTTGAGTTATCATACGACGTGTGACCGGATTACAGACGGACGGACAGAAAAGGTTCTTGAGTTATCGTACGACGTGTGACCAGACAGACAGACAGATGGACGGACAGATGGACAGCGGTATACCATAATACAACCCGTTTTTTCAAAACGGGCATATAAAAACACACCAAATTTCTATGTTTATATTTTATCATTATCAAATATGATGTACGTTTATGGTGCCAACAAGGAAGATTACCATTGGAAATTCTTGCAGGATGCTAATGTCAACAAAAGGGTTAAATATTCAAGATTGTCTGCGTGGGAAAGGGAATCATATGAAAAATGGGAAATATTATAGTAGTGAGTTCCCAACATATATGATAGCCGTTGGATAATCTCTTGGAATTTAAGTTAACTTCCTTTGGTTAAGAAAGCTTTTGATGTACAGCTAATGAAATTGTTCTCACAAGAATCAGGAAGTATAAATTTTATAGTAAATTTCCTTTCTTATTATACCTACCGAAATTGTTTACAACAGGCTTGCACTACAGTGGAAGAACCTAACTCGGATAAAATACTCTCTATTTTAATCTTTCCCAAGATTTGGGAAAGAAAAGTGGTGTAAAAACACCACGAAAAAATAAGCCAAAACTGGGCCGAGCGCCATCGGCGCACACCCAGTATGGGACGCTCTTCCATAGTACAAATCCTTGACTTCCGTCACAGTGCGCAATGCATCAATTCGTCATTCTTTTGATTCCGAACAACACAGGAGTTATGTGATCAGCAGGGAGGAAGGATTCTTACCCGAATAAGAAGATGGGAGGGCCTCCATGTAAACAATTTCGGTAGGTATAATAAGAAAGGAAATTTACTATAAAATTTATACTTATCAACCTACCTCAATTGTTTACAACAGGCTGAATAGACAAAAGGCTAGAGGGAATCACATAACCAACCCACACATAACTCAATAGCACTGGGACCATGGACAGAGGAAGAGATCCCTAGGCCTATCAAACCATAGCATCACAAACATTAGAGAAGCCAATGAAAGATGAGGTGAAGTGCGACGCACAGACAGAAAGGGCAGTAACAGCACAAAGCTGGAACCGACCCTGAAAAAAGCTGAAAAGCTTGGATAGACAACATCCTGAGCCGAAGAAAGAGGGCCCCAAGGGTCTCTGTCGGCTCCTGCAACTGTCGCAGAGAAAAGGAGAATGTAGCATTTCTCCAGAAGGCTGCCAGTATAACATCAGTCATCCGACAACATGACAGAGTTATTAAAAGAGGAAGACAATGCACGCACCTCGAGGCAGAAAAAACAATTGGTAATACAATCACCAGTAGCTAGACGAGCGGAAGCTGCACGAATAGCAAGACAAGTCCATCAAGAAATGGATGCAGGAGAGATCTGGCATGTGGGAAAACGCATATTCATCCAGGATAAAGGCGTGAACGCCCCCCACCCCCAAGCAGAGCAGTGCCCAAGAAAGTGACCATCTTGGAGTAAACTGCAAAGTCCTAGGCCTTTTCAAGGAAAAGAGCTAAACAAGCTGGAGACCCCCAGAAACAAACATATACCAGAAAACTCTGCAAGCAGTGTGATCGAAGGAGTGACAGAAGCAACAGAGTGATCGCACACCATCAACAGAAGAACCTTCCACTTAGCCACAGAGGCTAAACCAGTGGAGTGAGTGCCTCCTTGAAGAGAAGCAACTCCACTGCGTGTCTCGAAAAACCACTACGGAGGAGACAGGGCCCGATAAAAGACATGTGCGAAGGCACAATGAAGTCGGGTCAACTTGAAAACCTCCCGGGCGACTTTGGCAAAGAAAGTCGCAAGGTAGAGGGAGACATGCTGGAACCGCCGCTAACAGAGAGCGGAGCAGATTGATCCACACCCACCGAAGCGACGGGTGTGATCGAAAGGATTCGACGACTGCAGGTTCATATCTGCGTGAGAACCTGAGGCGGAAACGGAACCGGTATGAAGGTGTAGCCGACAAGACCATCCCAAAGGAGGGCCAGAGCGTCCGCGGCGAAAGCCAGAGCATCTGGACACGGGGACACGAATGTGTCCACCTGATGGTTCCAACTAGTCACAAGAGATCGATGGAACCCGCCATGTGGAGCATCCACCTGGTGGAAATGACCCTGCCCCGACGAAACAGGGAGTCGGCTAGGACGTTCAGGCGACCGGGAATGTGACGAACAGCCACCCCGGCGTGGACATCCTGAGCGAGCAGTATAAAATCCCAAGCCAAATTGTACATCGGAACAGAGTGCGTGCCGCCCTGGTTCCGAATGTAAGCAACCACCGTTGAATGGTCGGACAACAGAAGGACCTGGGGATTCGACAGGTGAGGGATCCACTGCCTGAAACGCAGAAGAAGAGCAAGAAGCTCCTTCTGGTTGATGTGTAGAGCTGCATGATCCTGGTCCACCATCCCGTGAATGGAAAGACCTAAAGGATCCAACGTCGCACCCCATCCGAGATCGCTGGCATCTGCCGTCAGAACGCGATCGGACGTGGGTAAGTCCAACGGAACACCCTGCGAAAGCCACTGGACATCCGCCCAGAGGAGAAGGTGAGGATAAAGATAGTCTGGAAACTGAAGCACCAGATCCAGAAAATCTACATTTGGCCTCCAACGACTGAGCAGAAAGTGTTGGGGAGGTCTGACACGCAGCCGACCTAGAGGAATGAGATCCGTCACCGAACAGCAGAGACCGATTAGCCGGAGAAAACTCCAAGCTGCCGTGGATGTGGACTGGGACAGAGTCGAAGCAAAAGCTGAGAGAATCACAGCCTTGGCCTGGGGAACTGCCACCAAAATGAATTGTGTGCGGAAAGCCATCCCCAGATGATAAAATGACTAAGAAGGGACCCAGGTCCGACTTCTCCTCGTGGACTCTGAAACGTAGCGACGTGAGCAAGCTCAACAGAGTGGCGACATCCGACTCCAGAAAGGCAGCATTGGAATGCCCCTGGAGGATATTGTCCAGATATGCCGAAGTAGTCACCCTGGACTATGTGCGATGGAAAGCTATCACATGCGACATCAGTCTGGTGAAGGACCAAGGAACCAGGTTGAGGCCGAAAGGCATGGCCTTGAACTGGTAAACTCGCCCCAGAAAAATGAACCTGAGATACTTCCGTAACGCCCAATGAATCGGAATGTGAAAGTAAGCATCTCGCAGGTCGAAGCTGGAAGCGAAATCTCCCTGGTGAATTGAACGGAGGACCGACCTGAAAGTCTCCATGCTGAACTTGGGAGCAATGATAGACTGGTTCAGGAAACTCAGATCGAGAACTGGTCGGAGTCGGCCGTCCTTCTTCGGCCATCCTTCTTCGGCACCAAGAACAGGCGGGAATAGAAACCCACTGACCTAATGGTCTTGATGACCTCAATCGCCCCCTTTGTCAGGAGATTGTCTATCTCTGTGGACAAAAGTTCCCGACGTAAAATGTCTGAAGGAACTGTGGTTGGAAAAGGCACCCCGGACAGATTGGAGTGCCGTCGGAAGGATATTCGCAGCCCAGACCAAACAACATCTAACATCCAAGGATCGGATGTGATGGTGGCCCATGGGCTGCGAACTCGGCTATCCTTCCTCCAACCTGGGACGAGTCGAGGTGAGGACCTTCATTGCGAACCCCGATGAGGCTCACGAGAGGAGAAAACACCTCTACTGAATGAAGAATCCTGGGAGTTCCCTCAAGACTGCCGACGCTTACCCTTACCCCTTGAGTAAGAAGCAGAAGCGGTGGCAGAAGGATCAGCCCCTTTTGCTTCGCAGAGGAAGCAGAGGGTACTTGTTAGGCTTGGAACGGCCCGTGCCTACCCTAGAAGGCTGATCAAGCTGAAGAAACAGCAGCTGATCGTTGGAATGACGTAGGACGTCATCCCGGACCGTCAACACAGAATCATGGAAAAGTTGCGGACCTGTCAAAAAAGCAGATCGAAGAGCAGCGTACTGCTCCTCAGGAAGGGATCGGCCTGTGTCCCGCACAGAGTCCCTTCGAACTAATTCCAGATTAGCCGTGTTACAGGCATGCGTGTGAGTAAGATGCCTGAGCGCCTTGGACAGCACACGCAAAAGAGCCTGTACCTCGTCAATCTTATCTGAAGGCAGATAAGCAGCAAAAGCTGAGACGACGTGATCGGAGAGGGAAAGCATACCAAGCATCTCTCTTGATAAGCCCAATGTGGACTCCAGAGTCGTCATCGGAATGACGGCAGACTTGGACTGCCCGAGGGAATTGGAGTCCTGATCTAAAACCGTCAAAGTCTGGAAGGCCGACGGATTGGCGGAATCGTAGGAACGATAATGCGCCGGAGGCAAAAAGGTGTCAACCCTGGTGAAGAACGGAGCCTTCATAGCCTTGGAACTTAGCTTGGGGTCCAAGGCTGAAAATGCTTCAACCAACTGTACCGAAGGGCACGGTCGAAGACGCCCAGAAGCAGGTTGCTCCATAGACTGTTGGCACGCGACCGATGATTGCGGCCTGGCTGACACTGTCGACTGGTTAGATGGTTTGAGATCCAGAAGGAACCCAAACACGAAATCAAGAGCTGCCCCCAAGTCCGAAGACTGCTGGCTCTCGACATCAAGCATGTCTGACTCTTCCCCTGAGTCGGAAGACACATAGCCCATCGTGGGCAAACCAGCCGACGCCTCCCATGGTGTCGGAACACCAGGGGATCAGAAAGCGGCCTGTTTCCAATCCCGGGAGGCGGCGCCTGGAAACCACTTGCTGGAAGCAACAGGAAGGCTCGTTGACAGAACCTGAGTGAGTGAGGAGAGGGCCTCCCTAAGCTCACTGCCCGTACTGGCCGGTTTGACAGGGGAACGAACTGGCAAAGTGGTTTCACCACTGACCCTCTGAACCAGCGAAGAGTCACGATCCTCCAAAAGACCTGACGTGGGACGACGGGCGGCAGCCGAAAACGTCTGAAGCCAGACGTTTATAGGGGTGTGACACACCCCGAGGATCAACATAGCAGGAACTCATGAGAGTCACCGCTGACCTCTGCAGGGCAGAAGGTCCAGGCTGCACAAAAGACGTTGGACCCCCAAAACTGGTCGTGTGGCCAGAATGAGGGACGGAAACACCACAGAGTTCATAGTGTCCCACTAAGAACAACCGAATCCAATGACAACTGTGGTGCTCGACGGCGCAGAGACCACAGGAGAGGGTCCGGCCGGCACCCACTTCCAACTTCGCCGAGTTGAAGTTAGGGAAGGCTGAGGCCGATACCCCCACGTCTACACAACCAGACACCGCAGCAGACCACTGCAGGTAAAAAACTACTGTGCTCAATGGCTGAGAGGACACAGTATGGGGTTCAGTCGGCAGCCCCATTTGACTTCGCCGAGTGGAAGTCTGAGGCCGAAACCCCACAACCACACTACAGACATCCCTGCAGACCCTGGCAGGGAGAAGCCGAGGCCGGCTAAAAACGGTGCGCAATGACGTTGTAGACGGAACAGCAGTAGCAGCAGATACGACGGGAGCTGTTGGAACTGGCGGAAAAGCGGAGAGAGCCACCAAGCTCGGCCTCCAAAGGAGGAGTCACAACCCTAGTGAGAGCCTCAGATGTCGACTGGAGAGGGCGCATAGTCCCGGAACCAGGCATCTCTACACCAGAAAACCAACAGCTCCCGCAGTATCCACCACGGTAAAACACTGCACATTCCCCATGGATGGGGAATAACTCTCACCAGACATGGTCGAATCGGGAAGCCCCGAAACGAAAGCGGTCCCCACCCTCCCACCCCCCCCCCCCCCCCCCGCTGGTGCTGGAGGAGCTGCACATCCCCCACGGAGGAGGAGGAATTCTCATCAGACGTGGTCGAATCGGGCGACCCGAAACGAAAGCGTTCACCACCCCCCACGGGAGCGGGAGGAGCTGCACATCCCCCATGGAGGGGGTCAAACTCACACCAGACGTGGTCGAGTCGGGGGGCGCCGAAACGACAGGGCCCCCCCTCCACCCCCCCCCCCCCCCCCCCCCCCCCCCCCCCCCCCCCTGTGGGTGCAGGAGGAGCTGCACATCCCCCACGGAGGGGGTAAACTCACATCAGACGTGGTCGAGTCGCGAGGCTCCCGAAACGACTGCATTCCACACCACCCGCGTGTGCGGACGATTCGGACACGAGAACGCACCAATGGCGAGGGCAAAAGGAATTGCCCTAAAGGAACCGAACTGGAAAGAACCGAGGTGAGAGCAGTAGAAGAAAAAGGTGAACTCAACAGAAACAGAACGTAGAAGAACACCCTCAACTACGAGAGAAGGTGGCAGAACCCAGACGGCTGACACCTACTCCAATAAAATTTTTTATCAACCGAAAAAATTCATTGTCGAATCGCGATGACACGATGTTGGAAAACATTCGCGAAAACGGAATAGTAATTAATAAACAATGAGAATGTGGTTGAAAATATAAACGAGAATATATAAAACACAGTCCTGTTATTATACGATCTTCAGATCCATAATTCCAGTCACAGGAAAACCATTAACCACGAGTTGAATTATCACTGTTTCATAATGCATATGGCGGAAACACATCCTGCTTGTGCTTCGGATAGAAAAAGAATGACGAATTGATGCATCGCGCACTATGACGGAAGTCAAGGATTTGTACTATGGAAGAACTCGGCCCAGTTTTGGCTTATTTTTTCGTGGTGTTTTTACACCACTTTTCTTTCCCAAATCTTGGGAAAGATTAAAATAGAGAGTATTTTATCCAATTTAGGTTCTTCCACTGTAGTGCAAGCCTGTTGTAAACAATTGAGGTAGGTTGATAAGAAACATGCAAGAGTGATAGGGGATTGATGACCAGTACTTCCAAAATGTTTAAAAAGATATTAATTCATTGTTACAGCTTGTATAGTTAGGGTATTTAAGATTTATTTATTTACTGGTGTTTAAGGTCACATATTTTTGCACAATGGCTAATCATGACCACAACATGAGTATCAACTCAAGACCAGGGGTGAGTGTTAATAAGCCATGTTGTCCATTTTAGAGAGGGTTTGCACCTCCCAAGCATTGGTGACTGGGTCCTATTTTTACCAGTAAAACCGAGCCTGTTTACCGCAGTGAACAGGCACTGCTTCACTTCCCGCAGGGAGGGTATTATATTAATTGTTTTTCTGTTATAATTCTCTCTTTATACAGGTGTGCTGTTACACTGCCTAAAGCCATTATGATCAAACAGTACCTCAAGAAAACAAATCTATACTACTCAAAGTTTGCTAAGCACCAAGTATATCCAACTACCTGTTTTACATTTTAGTTGAAATATTGTTATGAAAAGTGTATATATTTGTTATTTAATTATATTTTTATTGATTTAAGTACAGAAATTAAGATTTTATTTGTGTTTGACATTATTTTTTAGCTTTTGAATACGATAACCATGGAAAATGGATATTATTGGTAAGCGAAGAAATTTTTCAATTTGCCAAAAAGTTGACGGAGCGAACTGGTATGGGCTCAATATCGAGTATGAGACCCATAACTATTAATTACAGCTTCACAACGCCTTCTCATGCTCCCAATCAGGTTCCTGGTGGTCCTTTGTGGGATGTTGGTCCATTCTTGCACCAGCATGGCACCAACCTCCTGGACACTTATTGGCTGCACTGGATGGGCTGAAATTGCAAGCTGCAACTCATTCCAGACATGTTCGATTGAATTGCGGTCAGGGGATCTTGCTGGCCAGTCCATATGCTCAATCCCCTCCCTCTGTCGGTACTCCCCGACAGCATGGGCAACACGAGGACTGGTATTATCATCCATCAGAATGAATCTGTCACCCACTGCACCTGCATACAATCTGACGTGGACATCCATGAACTCATCAATATACCGCTGTGCAGTCAATGTACCACGTTCAAGGACACAGAGCTCTGTACGTCCATCCCTGCTGATGCTGCCCCAGACCATGACTGACCCTCCACCACAGCGGTCATGCTCAGCAATGTTGGCTGCATGGAATCGCTCTCCTGGTCTTATCTATACCCTAGACCACCTATCTGTGTGGTCTAGGCAGTACCTTGACTCATCTGTAACAAGAGCACTGCCTAGCGGGGCAACATACGCCCGTCAAAATTGGAACATGCACAAGTTTCTCTGGGGTAAAATTTAAAATTTTTGTTGACTCAACTATGTCTGTTCCCCCTCCAATCATTGCTCTTTCACCTGCCCTGTCTGGGGTAAAGGGTAATTCACCTGTTTTCACATTTTCATATACCTCGATCTGAGGTATTCACAAAATAAAAATGAAAGTGTCAATGACACTGTAGCTCAACTTTGAATATGACAGGAATTAGTATTTGCTGTGACCAGGTCAACAATAATGAATATGGCAGGAATCAGCATTTGTTGTGACCAAGTCAACAATAATGAATAAGAGAAAAAGAGTAATTCGCATAATATATGCACGAGAAACAAAAAAGTAATATATGGGATGTATTCCATGTTACTAAATATTCGTACAAAAATTTATCCATATCAGATCTTTCATATAGAAGTTCTGTACAAAAAACTGATTGCACGTAATTTCGGTACAAAATGGCCACCAGTGGACTTCTTGAATTTTGGACCAGACCCCAAAACACTCATTCTTATCCCATGGTGATAACGAAGATATCCAAGAAGTTTTGTAAAGATCGGTTCATAAATACGGCCTCTAGCCTGATCCATATTGGCATTTGCAGTTACAGTGCTGAAAGTAACACTAAATAGATGAAAGTTAGTCTAAATGGCATAATTTATGCACGAGAAAAAACCTGCATTATATGTGATGTATCCCATGGTACTAAACATTCACACAACTAGACATCAATGAGACCTACTTGCATACCAAATATGAAGTCATTCCACGAAGTAGTTTAAAAGTTATTGAGTTTAGAAACTAGTTGGCACAAAATTCTAAGTTCATCAAGGGCCATAACTCCAAGAGAAAAAAGTTGGAACAACATGTGCATCGAACATGGGATAGACATCAATGAGATACACTTGCATACCAAATATGAAGTAATTCCAGCAAGTAGTTTGAAAGTTATTGTGCTTAGAAATTCATTGGTCACAAAATTCTAAGTTCATCAAGGGCCATAACACCAAGAAAAATATTTGGAACAACACATGCATTGAACACTGGGTAGACATCATTAAGATACACTTACATACCAAATATGAAGTCATTCTGCCAAGTATTTCAAAAGTTATCGAGTTTTGAAACTCATTGGTTACAGACAGGCCGACAGACAGAAAGACCGACAGACCGACATTGCCACTTATAGAGCTGCTTGTCGCAGCTAAAAATGCACAAAACCATAACAAGACTTCATTGGAAAATGAGAAATTGAGTTCACCAAAGCGCCGTAACTCTACTGCTAATGGGCTTTCAAAACCTGAAATGAAATTCACCCTTATTTTGTTGTAAAAGGCTGACATAACAAATTTATTTCCATGTGAACCGTTATTACTGAAGCTATTTCCCAGAAACAATAAATGTAACGTCATTGGAAAATGAGCTGAGGGGTGGGTTAATATGACCTCACAGTTAATGTATGTGGCCCTCACAGTTAACGTGTATCAACGAAAGTTACCAAGTAACAGTGAAATTATTCCAAAACGAGTCATCCTATCAAGTTACATTGAAATTCCTTCATAAATATGGCCTGTAGACTGTGCTAAAAGTTTTCGTGCTTCGGGCCCCTGTCAGTTTCCCAATTGCGCCCAAAGGGGACGTTCTCATCTAGACATTATATGAAGTCAACCTACCAAGTTACAATGAAATCCCTTCATAAATATGACCTGTAGACTGTGCTAAAGGTTTTTGGGCTTTGGGCTCGGGTAGCCATCATGGTTGAATGGTCGCAACCAAAAGGGGACATTCTGGGTATCATCTGGAGTGATCCTACGGAGTGAAATCCCTTCATAAATATGACCTGTAGACTGTGCTCAAGGTTTTCGACATTCGGGCCCCTGAAGCCGTTACAGTTGACCAATCACGACCAAAAGGGGATGTCATCATCTAGGCATTATATGGAGGCAAACTAACAGGTTACAATGAAATCCTTCCATAAATATGACCTATAGACTATGCTAAAGGTTTTGGGGTTTTGGGCTCGGTCAGCCATCAAGGATGAATGATCGCGACCAAAAGGGGACGGTCTCATCTAGACATTATTTGGAGCCATTCTACCAAGGTACAATGAAATCCCTTCATAAATATCACCTGTAGACTGTGCTAAAGGTTTTCGGGTTTCAGGCCCCTGTAGCCATCACAGTTGCCTAATGGTGTCCAAAAGGGGACGTTCTGATCTAGACATTATATGAAGTCAACCTACCAAGTTACAATGCAATCCCTTCATAAATATGAACTGAAGATTGTGCTAAAGGTTTTCGGGCTTTGGGCTCGGGCAGCCATCATGGTTGAATGATCGCAACCAAAAGGGGACATTCTCATTTGAGCATCATCTGGAGTGATCCTACAAAGTTACAATGAAATCCCTTCATAAATATGACCTGTAGACTGTGCTCAAGATTTTTGGGCTTCGGGCACCTGTAGCCATCACAGCTGACCAATCACGACCAACAGGGGATGTCATCATCTAGGCATTATATGGAGTCAACCTAACAAGTTACAATGAAATCCTTCCATAAATACGACCTATAAACTATGCTAAAGGTTTTTGGGCTCGGGCATCAAGGCTGAATGATCGTGACCAAAAGGGGACGTTCTCATCTAGACATTGTTTGGAGTCCTCCTACCAAGCTACAATGAAATACCTTCATAATTATGACCTGTAGACTGTTCTAAAGGTTTTCGGGCTTCGGGCCCCTGTAGCCGTCAGAGTTGCCCAATCGTGTCCAAAAGGGGACGTTCTCATCTATACATTATACGAAGTCAACCTACCAAGTTACAATGAAATCCCTTCATAAATATGACCTGTAGACTGTGCTAAAGGTTTTCGGGTTTTGGGCTCGGGCAGTCGTCACAGTTGGCAGATCATGCCCAAATGGGGAAATTCTCATCTAGAGATCATAAGGTGTCATCCTACCAAGTTACAATGAAATCCCTCCATATTAAACATGACCAGCAGACTGTGCTAAAAGTTTTTGGGTTTCGGGCTTGGGCAGCCATCACGGTTGATAGATCATGCCCAAAAGGGGACGTTCTCATCTAGGCATTATACAGAGGCATCCTACCAAGTTACAATGAAATCCCTTCATAAATACAACCTGTAGACTGTGCTAATTGTTTTTGGGTTTTGGGCTCGGGCAGCCATACCAGTTGACTGATCGCGACCAAAAGGGGATGTTCTCATCTAGACATGACCCCAAACCTGCATATGAAATTTCGTGATGATCAGACAAGAACTGCGGGGTGTAGCCCGTGCTAAAGGAAAATGTGAACAGACTCACAGACTTCCACACCCGTGATGGCAATAGCTTATCTTGACTTTGTCAAGTTAAGCTAAAAATTGGGCTATATTCTCATCACCAAAGTGCTATAACTCTACTAATGGACTTTCAAAACTTGGGCAAAATTCTCATAAATAAAGGGCCATAACTCTACTAAAAATGGGCCACTAAAGATGGAAATTGAACCCAACCTGTATTTTGTTGCACTAAATCCACATGCCAAATTTAACTCATCTCAAATGATTACATCTAAAGTTATCATCTGGAAACAAGAACTCAGGCAAAATTCTCATAAATAAAGGGCCATAACTCTACTAAAAATGTGTCGCTAAAGACGGAAATCAAACCCAACCTGTATTTTGTTGTACTAAATCCATACGCCAAATTTATCTCAGCTCAAACCATTACAACTAAAGTTATCATCCAGAAACGAAATGTGTTGATGGACGGACAGACAGACGGATGGGCAGACGGACAGCGAGACCATTTACATAATACGTCCGTTTTTCAAACGGGCGTATAAAAAGGACAGGTCGCCAATCTTCTCTGGTCCATCCAACGCGGCCCATGACCCTTTCATATCGTGCCTGGCGGTGGTTCTGGGACAGTGGAATGTGAATACATGGTCTTCTCGATCGGAGACCACCTTCGTGCCACCTTGCCCGGATAGTCTGTGTCAAAACATTTAACCCGGATGCATTGTGAAGGTCACTGCGAAGCTGGGTTGCAGTGGCAAAGCGGTTCCTAAGGCGGGTCTGAATGATCAAAAACCGGTCTTCAGCTGCAGATGTTGCCCTGTCTCTGCCACCACCATGATGTCTTACTGGTGTGCCATACTGCTGAAATCTTGCCCAGGCTCTGGTGATCACCGTATGGTGCACACCAAGGGCTTCACCAACCTGACAATGGGTAGCCCATTGCTCCACCATCCCTACAGCCTACCACATTTCTGCTTCAGACAAATGTCTTCTTACATTTGCATTTGCCATATTCAATCATTAAATCACAAGGGTTTGAATGTCACAAAAAGTCTGCCTGGAAAGAGAGCTAAACACTGGGGACCATCTCAATACATTCCTCAATCATATCCACAAAAAATATCGCAAATATGTCACAAGGAAATTTCACAATGATGTGTCAAATATTTGGTGCTTAGCAAACTTTGAGTAGTATATAAAATAAAGCTTGAAGCGTGAAGACTAAAATTCTGTCCCCATTATGGTTGACTTCACAGGGGTCAATCTTGCTGCGGGTGACACTGTACCCTTCCGTTTCAAGTCGTAAATTCCAGTGGCAAATTGTATCTCTTAAAATATAGATGCCATTGGACAGTTTTTGTCTAAAATAGTCATCATCAAATAGTCCTGCATGCACTCATTACGCTGTTATGTAACATGTAAACTTCCATATATATGTATATATTTGAATATCATATCATATCATTCCTTGAGAGGTAAAAGTTGTCAACTGCAATGCTAACAAGAGCACCGCGTAGCGGAACAGTATAGCTCGTTTTGTATTTTTGAAGGGTTGGGGTAAGGATGGGGGTGAGGGTGAAAATTGTTTGGACCAACCCCATACTCGAACTTGACCTGTATTTTGTTGTGATTAAACAACATACCAAGTTTGGAACCAATCGGAAAACAAATAATAAAAGTTATCATCCGGAAACCAAATATTTGATGCATTCTATGTCCAAGAAGGTCCATAATTCAGGGGAACTTCGAAGTTCGAACTGACCCCATATTCAAACTTGACCTGTCTTTTGTTTTGATTAAACCACATACCAAGTTTAGGAGTCAATCGAAAAAAAAATACTAAAGTTATCATCTGGAAACCAAATGTTGACGAACGGAAAGACCAACGGATGAACAAATGGATGGACAAATGGACAGACAGACAGACATACTGATTACATAATTCAACGGTTTTTCAACAGGCATATAAAAATCAGTTAGGCCATACTAAAGTTATAATCCGGAAAACACAAAATGCACAAATTCAAGAGGAATAACCTTGGAAAGGTACATGCGATTTTGGCCGAAAGTGAACTTGAGCTGTGCTTTGTGGTCATAAACAAAATCTGAGAATTTGAAACAAATTAAGTCAAGGCAAACTAAAGTTATCATCCGGAAACCAAATAATTCACAAATCTGCAATCATTCAAGGGGAATAACTATGGAACAGTACATGCGATTATGGCCAAAGGTGAACTTGAGCTGTGCTTTGTGGTCAAAAACAAAATCTGAGAATTTGAAAAAAATCGGTCAAGGCAAACTAAAGTTATCATCCGGAAACCACAAAATCCACAAATTTGCAATCATTCAAGGGGAATAACTCTGGAAAGGTATATGTGATTGTGGTCAAAAGTGAACTTGAACTGTATTTTGTGGTCAAAAACAAAAAACTGAAAATTTGAAATAAATAGGTCAAGGCAAACTAAAGTTATCGTCTGGAAATGAAAAGTTGGGCTAAATTCCCATAAATAAAGGGCCATAACTCTTATTCAAATGGGCCGCTAGAAATGGAAATCGAACCCATCCTGTATTTTGTCATACTAAATCCACATGCCAAATTTAACTCAGCTCAAACCATTACAACTGAAGTTATCGTCTGGAAACGAAATGTGTCCATGGACGGACAGACAGACAGACGGGTGGAGAGACCATTTACATAATACGTCCCGTTTTTCAAACAGGTGTATAAAATCAACATCTGAAAAATTTGGTGTCAATCCGTCAAGGCGTTCGGCTTTAAATGAATGGAAACCAATTTTTTTTCAAAAATTGTGTTTTCAAAGGGCCATAACTCTGCAGCAGATGGACTGAGAAACACCAATATTGAACTTGACCTGAATTTTATTGCTATAAACAACACCTGAAAGTTTGATGTCGATCCGTCAAGGCGTTCGACTTTAAATGAAGGGAAACCAATTTTTTTAGAAAAATTGTGTTTTCAAAGGGCCATATCTCTGCAGCAGATGGACTGAGAAACACCAATATCGAACTTGACCTGTATTTTAATGCTAAAAACAACTTCTGAAAGTTTGATGTCGATCTGTTAAGGCATTTGACTTTAAATGAACGGAAACCAAATTGTTTACGGACAGACAGATGGACAGACGTCCATTCTTACACGTTCTTACTTGTGGGGTTTTTCCCATGTTAAACGCTGACCCCACAAGGTTAAAAAATTAACTTCACAGTGCAAAAAATAACCATACAAGTGGCCACTGTACTAACCCAACCCCACAATTACCACTGACCCTAAATTGTAAACCCTACAATGTACCTCTGCTAAGCCCGGACTGACGTTAATGCAAGATTCGATTAAATAATTTAATATCACAAGACTTGCAACCTTGCAAAATAAATGATGAAATAGGTCATATATTTATTTATTTTTTGATGTTTAAGGTCACATATTTCTTCACTATGGCTAATCATGATGGCAACATGGATATAAAGTCAAGTCCAGCCAATCATTTATGCTCATGTTGCCCATTTTTGAGGACTTTCAATGGGGACTTGGTCCTATTTTACCAGTAAAACATAGCTTGTTTCCCACAGTAAACAAGCACTGCTTTACTTCCTGGGGTTCTTAAGGGTAGATGAAATTGGTTTTCAGTAAAACTATATAGATTATTAATTTGTGTCTGTGAAGATATTTATTTTTTTATTCAATGTGGTTTTAACAACACATTCAACAGCATGGGTCACATTGTGTAAGACAGTTTTGCAGGTGGAGGAAGCCTGAGTACCTGCACAGAATCACTGTCAGTCTCTTCAGTGTACTAACCTGACAGAATAAGTGGTTGAATGACAAGCAGTTTGCCTTAGCACACATTACCACAAGCTCCTAGTTGAGAAATAAGTATGACTTGTTTTACCCAAGGACACAACACAGATGATGTGGGTCAAGATCGAATGTACCGTATGACCTTTCGATCTGCAGTCCAATGCGCTAACAAAAGTGAGTCACTGCACTGCCTTTTAAAAATACATATATATATATATATGAGGTACTCAACAGGGGAATGCAATGATTCACTTTACCTGGGTTATGGTAACAGTAACAAGTGCAATGCCGAGGACATTCTTGGACATAGAATGCATCAAGACAATAGCCCTCATGGTCGGGGGTGTCACCAAATTGTGGACTAATGTTTGAAGAATGTAGAAAAATTGAAAGCACAGAACCAAAATACAGGTTGTGATATAAAAAAAATATGAAAAAACCCCAAAGGTTATGCATCACTGATGCGTGGTTGAGTTTTTTTTTTTGCATGTGAAAGGCTTGTCATTATAAGAAAATGAACTGCAAGTAGTGGAAGACCAGCTTGAAATCATCAGACCTAGTTGGTTTTTTAACTCAATATGGACGCGGATGGAAAAATGTCATATAGGTTTAATTAACACTTAACACTGTTTGCAAATGACTGGGTCATTTTGGTAACATATACACTAAAACCATACAATTATGAACAGTCTGGAATGTCTATGGGTCTATGGGTTCATAAGCATCACCTTTTTAGGAACGATGGACATTTACGTCTTGATTCTGGACAGCGGCACACCCTATACAGTCAACATCATGCCTATTTAACCCGCACCAGTCATCCATCGAATTGAATCCATGGAGAGATTAATACTAGTTGTCCTAAAATGAAAGTGTCAATGACACTGCAGCTTAACTTGACTGTGTGTAGTGTTTGATGAAATGGATCATGTTCAATGTTTATGAAAGGATTATGAAATAAGATAAGAATTGTGATGACTGAGAATATGTTAAGTTCTGTATCCTACATGCTATGTTTTCAACAAGAATAATTTGAGGTGCAGACTGTACTAAAGAAATGAGGCCTGGGTTGATGTAGACCACACAGTTAACATATGTCAACCAAAGTTACCAAGTTATAGTAAAATATCATTCCAAAACGAGTCATCCTACCAAGTTACAATGAAATCCCTTCATAAATATGACTCATACATAGACTTTGCTAAAGGAATCTAGGTCACATGCTGGTCTGGTGGGCATGGTTGACTGATTGCAACCAAAACAAGTGTTTGACCACCGAGGTGGTATTAGTCCCCTACGGCGCTTTTGTGACATAAGGTGTTTTTGTCACAGAAGACACTTGAGTATATAAACATCTTGGATTTTGAAAAAAAAATATTGAGGGTGCATAATCCCCTCACAACCCTTTATCCATGTACCATATATGAAAGGCGTAGCTTGAACCATGTTGGAGGGAGGGGTGGTAACATAAAATAGAGAAAAAAGCTTAAAAAACACAACAAAAATGGCCGCCATTCTGCCATCTTGGATTTTGAAAAATAAATATTGACTGTGCATCACCCCTCAGAACCATTTATCCATGTACCAAATATAAAAGGTGTAGCTTGAACCATGTTGGTGGGAGGGGTGGTAACAACAAAATAGAGAAAAAAAGCTTAAAAAACACAACAAAAATGGCCGCCATTCTGCCATCTTGGATTTTGAAAAAAAAATTTTGAGCGTGCATCATCCCCTCAGAACCATTTATCCATGTACCAAATATAAAAGGTGTAGCTTGAACCATGTTGGTGGGAGGGGTGGTAACAACAAAATAGAGAAAAAAAGCTTAAAAAACACAACAAAAATGGCCGCCATTCCGCCATCTTGGATTTTGAAAAAAAAATTTTGAGCGTGCATCATCCACTCAGAACCATTTAACCATGTACCAAATATGAAAGGTGTAGCTGAACCATGTTGGTGGGAGGGGTGGTAACATCAAAATAGAGAAAAAAAGCTTAAAAAACACAACAAAAATGGCTGCCATTCTGCCATCTTGAATTTTGAAAAAAAAATTTTGAGCGTGTATCATCCCCTCAGAACCATTTATCCATGTACCAAATATGAAAGGTGTAGCTTGAACCATGTTGGTGGGAGGGTGGTAACATCAAAATAGAGAAAAAAAAGCTTAAAAAACACAACAAAAATGGCCGCTATTCCGCCATCTTGGATTTTGAAAAAAAAATTTTGAGCATGCATCATCCCCTCAGAACCATTTATCCATGTACCAAATATGAAAGGTGTAGCTTAAAGCATGTTGGAGGGAGAGGTGGTAACATAAAAACAGACAGACAGACGGACAGACAGACGGACAGACAGACGGACGGACGGACGGAGTGCAATCCTATAGTCCCCTTACGGTTCCCGTAGGGGACTAAAAAGGTTCCGCATGTAGTGACTGTAAATAGTTCAAAATACATATTCGAGGAAAGGAAAACAAAAAGCCTAATTGGGGGTGGGTGGGGGGATGGGTGGGTGGGGGGATAATTTGTGTCTGGATTTATAACCACAGACTTTAACCCAAACTGTAAAAAAGCATTTTTGACAAAAGGAAAAAGAAGGTAGTGATTGTAAATAGTTCAAAATGCATATTGGAGGAAATAAAAAAAGAAATGCCTAATTTGGGGGAGGGTGGGGGTGTTTGTCGGGGTTTTTAACCAAAACTGAAAACCAGCATTTTTGACGAAAGAAAAAAAAAGGGCCTAATTGGCCCCCACAGGAGGGGGAGGGGGGGGGGGGGGAAATGGGGGGTACGTAAGTTTTAAAAAAGGTTCCAGTGACTGAAAATAGTTCAAAATGCATAGTGGAGAAAAAAGAGAAAAGAAGCTAATTGGGGGGGGGGGGGGGGGGGGGGGGGGAGTAGTATGGGGTGGTGGTGTTTGTCTGGGTTTTTAACCACAAACTTGGAGTCATCCTACCAAGCTACAATGAAATCCCTTTATAATTTTGGCCTGTGGAATATTCTAAAGGTTTTCGGGATTCGGGCCTCTGATGCCATCACAGTTGCCAAAAGGGGACGTTCTCATCTAGACATTTTTTGAAGTCAACCTATCAAGTTACAATGAAATCCCTCAATAAATATGACCTGTAGACTGTGCTAAAGGTTTTTGGGCTTCGGGCCTCTGATGCCATCACAGTTGCCCAAAAGGGGACGTTCTCATCTAGGCATTTTTTGAAGTCAACCTATCAAGTTACAATGAAATCCCTTCATAAATATGACATGTAGACTGTGCTAAATGTTTTCGGGCTTCGGGCTCGGGCAGCCATCATGGTTGAATGATCGCAACCAATAGGGGACATTCTCATCTGGGCATCATGTGGATTGATCCAACAAAGTTACAAGGAAATCTCTTTATAAATATGACCTGTAGACTTTGCTGAAGGTTTTGGGGCTTCGGGCACCTGTAGCCATCACAGTTGCCCAAGCAAGTCCCAAAATGGGACTTTCTCATGTAGACATTATATGAAGTCAACCTATCACGTTACAATGAAATCCCTCCATAAATATGACCTGTAGACTGTGCTAAAGGTTTTCGGGTTTTGGGCTCGGGCAGTTGTGACGGTTGACAGATCACGCCCAAATGGGGAAATTCTCATGTAGACATCATACGGAGTCATCGTATCAAGTTACAATGAAATCCGTCCATATGAAACATGATCTGCAGACTGCCCTAAAAGTTTTGGGGTTTCGGGCTTGGGCAGCCATCACGGTTGACAGATCATGCCCAAACGGGGACGTTCTCATCTAGGCATTATAGGCATTATACAGAGGCATTCTATGAAGTTGTAATGAAATCCCTTCATAAATACGACCTGTAGACTGTGCTAATGGTTTTTTGGGTTTTGGGCTCGGGCAGCCATAACGGTTGACTGATCACGACCAAAAGGGGACGTTCTCAAGTAGACATGACCTAAAACCTGCATATATGAAATTTTGTGACGATCAGACAAGAACTACCAGGTATAGCCTGTACATGAAGGTTGAATAAAAAACTTTAACCACAAACTTTAACCAAAACTCCAAATGTCAACTAAACAGGAAAAGAAAAAAAAAAAGAAAAAAAAAAACACTTGAACCTTCAGTAAAAAACTTTAACCACAAACTTTAACCAAAACTCTAAAAGTTAACAGACGGACAGATGGACGGACGGACAGACAAAAGTCATTAATATAGCCCTCACTGTAAACAGTCGGGCTAAAAAGGTATCACATTTGTTTCAATGGGCTAAAATTGAGAAAAATACCCTGATAATGTCACAGTAACCACCATGGCAATATGCCAGTAAGGTGAAATGCTACCTGAAAAATATCCCCTTGGAAGAAAAGAAAGAAAAACCTCAAAACCTGCACATAAAAGTCAAAAAAGTATCACATTTGTTTCAAAGGGGTAAAATTTAGAAAAATACCCTGAAAATGTTACAATAACCACCATGGCAATATGCCAGTGAGGTAAAACTCCATTTAAAAAAAATATCAAAACCTGCACACAAAAGTCCAAAATTCAAATAAATAAGCAGCTAAAGGGTTAAATAATATAAAAATAGCCCCAAGAAGCATCCTAACATAAAACAGGAACCATGGCAATATGCTACAAGGTAAGTCACCACTTGGAAGAAAAGAAAGACAAACCTCAAAACCTGCACATAAAAGTAAAAAAAAGTATCACATTTGTTTTAAGGGGTTAACATTGAGAAAAATACCCTGACACAGTAACCACAATGGCAATATGCCAGTAAGGTGAAACTCTACTTGAAAAATATCCACTTGAAAGAAAAGAAAGACAAACCTCAAAACCTGCACATAAAAGTCAAAAAGGCATCACATTTGTTTCAAAGTGTTAAAATTTAGAAAAATACCCTGAAAATGTTACAGTAACCACCATGGCAATATGCCAAGGAGGTAAAACTCCACTTAAAAAAATATCAAAACCTGCACACAAAAGTCCAAAAACTGCACACAAAAGTCCAAAATTAAAGTAAATAAGCAGCTAAAGGGTTAAATAATATAATACTAGCCCCAAGAAGCATCTTAACATAAAATAAGAACCATGGCAATATGCTACAAGGTAAGCTGCCACTTGGAAGAAAAGAAAGACAAAATTGAGAAAAATACCCTTTCACAGAACTACAATGGCAATATGCCAGTAAGGTGAAACTCTATTTGAAAAATTTCCACTTGGAAGAAAAGAAAGATAAACCTCAAAGCCTGCACATCTGCACATAAAAGTCAAAAAAGCATCACATTTGTTTCAAGGAGTTAAAATTGAGAAAAATACCCCTGAAATGTTAAGGAAACCACCATGGCAATATGCCAGTAAGGTAAAACTCCACTTGAAGACAAAATTTCAAAACCTGTACACAAAAGTCCAAAACCTGCACAGAAAAGTCAAAAACCTGTACACAAAAGTCCAAAATTCAAGTAACTAAGCATGGAAAGGGTTGAATAAAATATTACTATCCCTGAAAAGCATGCAGACATTAAAAAAAATCAAAACCTGCACACAAAAGTTCAAAATGAATGAATCCGGACGCCGACATGAGGGCTATGCCATAGGCTCACACAACTATCATTGGTGAGCCAAAAATGACAATTTCTGCTGACCATCTTACATTGACACGTGCAATTGGTGCAATGAAGGCCTGCCATTTTTATCCATCCTTATGTGTGTGATTTATATCATAACCTTATTACATTTAACCCCCTTGGAACACAAGTTTTCAAAGAAAAACTTTCAATGCAAACTGCAGTGCGAATTTCAATGGAACAAATTTTTCAATGGAAAAAGATGTACTGTGAGTAACCGTAAGCAACTTTGACTTTTTATGTATGAACTGACTCCTTCACATTTTTTATTCTTTTGAAATGGTGGTTAATTTTAATAAATTCTAATTGAGATAATGCGTGTCTTGAGTGATTAGTTGTTTTTGCTGGCTCTTTGTTTTTTAACAGCCACTTTGTGCTGGTTGCTACCAGTTGGAGCAAATTATGCGAACGACTACGCCATCACAACTCTTTTCACAAATATAAAATTAGGCTAGTTTAGGCTATTTTTAGAAGCGGTATGACAGATTTTAACAGCAGTCATGTTTACTTAATGAATGCGGAAGCATTTTTAAAAAAAATAAAACACAAGAAAATGCACAAAACTACCATGTCTCCCAAGGAAGTTCTGGAGGGCAACTTGAATTTCACCCCCAATGCAAGCCAAGGCGACTCAAGGAATAACAAGGCGACCTCTTCGCCCTAGCTGCCCATTTGGCTGACCCCTGGCCCAAACACCCCTAGGGTGAGGACGTTACCCTGGGGAAATACAGAATAAACATTCTATAATACACGTCAAACTCCCAAGAAATTTTATAAAAAAATTTCAATAAAATAAGCCAAAAAGCTTGGGAGTTTAACAGGAGGGCTTCAAGGAAGGATAGGGAAGGAACACTTAACAAACAGTGGAAAAATCATTAGCAAGAATGATGATGTCAGGCCCACGTCCTGAAATTGGGAAACATGAAATAATTTTGATAAAAATTATTAAGTTACAGCCCTGAATATTCCTAACCACCGTTGTTCACTTCCATCATCCAATATGTCCTTGGATCCATCAATGTCACCATTGATTTGTGTCTGGCATCCTCAAAAATGAGATTTAAAAGCACAGATGTCAGTTCATTGTTGATGACTTCAGGGCCAAACAAAGAATGTTTGCACCAATTTTGGTGTCTTCCTGGATACTGCGCATGCTCAGATCTGAAAAATACGGAGGACCAGACAGGACACTGAATTTTTGGTTTTGCATGCAAATTTTGGGGATTGGGGAGCAAAATTTGTGTTTGGCCCTGGATTAATTTTTGAGTTAGCACCAGCTAGTCTGGGCCATTGGTTGTTGTATAAAAATATAGTGTGCTCAAAGGTCTTTGATACAAGACCTATGTGAGGAACTTATTTTCAAATAAATAAAAGCAAGTCATTTGTGCTTTTCTCACCCAGATAAATAGTTATACTATGATACTTAACCAGTCCATTACCACAAAGGGCAATTTATTTTAAGTGCTGAGGGGTGCTAATTTTAACACTTCTTATCATAAAGTGGCCGTGCGAATGCACACTTCAGAATCTGAGGACTGCTAAATATTATGAAGACTCCTCTGAGCCCATTTCATTCAGGTGTCGAGGAATTACACCCAAAATGTCCACTGCAATCACGAATAAAGCATCTGCTATTTTGGGTGTAATTATTAGCAGACGCTTTGGTCTTTCTGGCAGACATTTTGGGCGCAGTTGCAAGCAGACGTTCTGTCCCTATATGTTGTCAGACACAATGCAGTCAAAACTAGAGTATATAAGCATCTTGGATTTTGAAAAAAAAATATTGAGCGTGCATAATCCCCTCACAACCCTTTATCCATGTACCATATATGAAAGGCGTAGCTTGAACCATGTTGGAGGGAGGGGTGGTAACATAAAATAGAAAAAAAAGCTTAAAAAACACAACAAAAATGTCCACCATTCTGCCATCTTGGATTTTGAAAAATAAATATTGACTGTGCATCATCCCCTCAGAACCATTTATCCATGTACCAAATATGAAAGGTGTAGCTTGAAGCATATTAGAGGGAGAGGTGGTAACATAAAAACAGACAGACAGACGGACAGACAGATAGATGTTAGATTTTGAAAAAAAAATATTGAGCGTGCATAATCCCCTCACAACCCCTTTATCCATGTACCATATATCAAAAGTGCAGCTTGAACCATGTTGGAGGGAGCAGTGGTAACAAAAAATAGAGAAAAAAGCTTAAAAAACACAACAGAAATGGTTGCCATGGCGCCATCTTGAATTTTGGAAAACAAATATTGAACGTGCAACATCCCATTACAACCCTCTATCCATGTGCCAGATACAAAAGTGTAGCTTGAACCATGTTGGAGTGAGGGGTGGTAACATAAAATAGAGAAAAAAGCTTAAAAAACACAACAAAAATGGCCGCCATCTTGGATTTTGAAGAAAAAATATTTAATGTGCATCATCTCCTCCCAACCCTCTATCCATGTGCCAAATATGCAAAGTGTAGCTTGAACCACATTGGTGGGAGGGGTGGTAACATGAAAATAGAGAAAAAAGCTTAAAAAAACACAACAAAAATGGCAGCCATTCCGCCATCTTGGATTTTGAAAAAACAATTTTGAGCGTGCATCATCCTCTCAGAACCATTTATCCATGTACCAAACATGAATGGTGTAGCTTGAACCATGTTGGTGGGAGAGGTGGTAACATGAAAATAGAGAGAAAAAGCTTAAAAAACACAACAAAAATGGCCGCCATTCCGCCATCTTGGATTTTGAAAAAAAATTTTGAGCATGCATCATCCCCTCAGAACCATTTATCCATGCACCAAATATGAAAGGTGTAGCTTGAACCATGTTGGTGGGAGGGGTGGTAACGTGAAAATAGAAAAAAAAGCTTAAAAAACACAACAAAAATGGCCGTCATTCCGCCATCTTGGATTTGGAAAAAAAAATTTTGAGCGTGCATCATCCCCTCAGAACCATTTATCCATGTACCAAATATGAAAGGTGTAGCTTGAACCATGTTGGTGGGAGGGGTGGTAACATGAAAATAGAGAAAAAAAGCTTTAAAAAACACAACAAAAATGGCTGCCATTCCGCCATCTTGGATTTTGAAAAAAAAATTTTGAGCATGCATCATCCCCTCAGAACCATTTATCCATGTACCAAATATGAAAGGTGTAGCTTGAACCATGTTGGTGGGAGGGGTGGTAACATGAAAATAGAGATAAAAGCTTAAAAAACACAACAAAAATGGCTGCCATTCTGCCATCTTGGATTTTGAAAAAAACATTTTGAGCGTGCATCATCCCCTCAGAACCATTTATCCATGTACCAAATATGAAAGGTGTAGCTTAATGCGTGTTGGAGGGAGAGGTGGTAACATAAAAAACAGACAGACAGACAGACAGACGGACGGAGTGCAATCCTATAGTCCCCTTACGGTTCCCGTAGGGGACAAATAAGACAGTCTCATCTAAATATCATACCAAGTTATCCTACCAAGTTACAATGAAATCCGTTAATGAAAGTGTCAATGACACTGCAGCTCAACTTGTCCCAAGAAGGGACTGAACTAAATAGAAAGATCCAGTAATCCCATGTCACTCACTCAAGTTTCTACAAAAAAGACATCACACCAAAGCTACAAATGAAATCTGAAAATAAACAGCTGCGCCATGAGCACATGATATGCCCGTTATTAATTACAAGAGGGAAGCACACAATATGAGTATACATGTGTACTTGTCAGTTTTTTTTTTTATATTCTTGTACAATAATCATAACCAACAACATTCTGTGTTCATTAATTTGGAAATAAATTATTTGAATTTCATGCATATATCTTATGTCTATAGAGATTATATCTTCAAGAAAAAATGGTAAATTGTCCGACATGTGGAAAATTGCCTATATATTGACGAATAAAGTCCCATAACTCTGGAATGACAAATCAGGCAGCGACACAAATCGAAAGGGAGCTTCCTTCCATCAACATATACTTTCCACCAAAAAATCACAAAAATTGCTTGAAGCATTTTCAAGTTATTGTATGATGTGTGGATGGACGGATGGACAGACGGATGGATGGATGAACAGACAGACAGCGGTATACCATAATATGACTGTTTTTACAAACTGGCTGTACTAATGGAATTGTTGACAATTTATATGTCAAATCCAAGATGTCTGGTGGCAGCTATCTTTTTCAATGGAATGCAGAAACTGCATAACTCCCATCTGGACATCATACCAAAGATAAGTATAAAAGCTGAGAAAGATCGGGTGAGAGGTGTGGTCTGTAGGGTCTGCTAATGGAATTGTTGACAATTTATATGCCAAATCCAAGATGGCCACTGCCGGCCATATTTTTTAACAAAATTCAGAAATATTTGATGGCTCCCATTTAGACATCACACGAAAACTATATGAAATTTGAAGAAGATTAAGTGAGAATTGCGGCCTGCAGGGTGTGCTAATGGAATTGTTGACAATTCAAATGCCAATCCAAGATGGCCACTGGTGACCATGTTTTTCAACCGTGATGGCCTCATCAGTCTCATCTGGACATCATGGAATTGTTGAAAATTTATATCAGAATCCCAGATGACTGCTGGCAGCAATGTTTTTCAACAAAATTCAGAAATATTTGATAGCTCCCATCTAGACATCAAACCAAAGCTATATATGAAATTTGAAAAAGATCGAGGGGGAGATGCAGCCTGTAGGGTGTGCTAATATAATTGTTGACAATTTATATGCGAAATCTAAGATGGCCACTGGCGGTCATGTTTTTCAATGAAATTTAGAAATTTGATAGCTTCCATCTAAACATTGACCCAAAGCCACATATGAAATTTGGGACTGATCGGGTGGAAGCCACGGCTGTAGGGTATGCTAAGGGAATTGTTGTACAATTTATATCCAAATCCAGGATGGCGGCTGGTAGCCATGTTTTTCAACAAAATTCAGAAAAATTCAACAGCTCCCATCTAGACATCACACCAAAGCTACATATGAAGTTTGAAAAAGATTGGGTGAGAGATGCAGCCTGTAGGGTGTGCTATTGGAACTGTTGACAATTTATATGCAAACCTAAGATAGCCACTGGTGGCCATGTTTTTTTAACGAAATTTGAAAAAAATCGATAGCTCCCATCTAGACATTGTCCCAAAGCTACATATGAAATCTGGGACAGATCGGGTGAGTGCTGCAACCTGTGGGGTGTGCAAAAGGAATTGTTGGACAATTTATATCCAAATCCAAGATGGCCACTAGTGGCCATGTTTTTCAACGAAATTCGAAAAAAATCGATAGCTCCCATCTAGACGTTGCCCCAAAGCCACATAAGAAATTTGGAACTCATCAGGTGAGAGCTGTGGCCTGTAGGGTGGGCTAAAGGAATTGTGAATGGACAGATGTACAGATGGACTGCGGATCAAACCCATCCAAACGCAGACAGTGCTAAAGGAATCTAGGTCACATGCCCAAGCAGTGATAATGGCCTACCGATCGTGACCATTCAGTCTCATCTGAACATCATACCGAGTTATCCTACCAAGTAACTGTGAAATCGCTTCATAAATATGAACTGTAGACTGTGCTGAACAAATCTTGGTCATGTGCCTGTGTGGATGTCATGGCTGTCCAAACACGGCCAAAATAGGACGTTCTCATCTAAACATTATACCAAGTCCTCCTACCAATTTACAATGAAATCTCTTCATAAATGCAACCTGCAGACTGTGCTAAAGGAATCTAGGTAACGTGCCCCTGTAGCGCCCCTGTAGCCATCACGTTGACTGAACCCGGCCAAAATAGGATGTTCTCTTCTAGACATTATATGGAATCATCCTACCAAGTTATAATGAAATTCATTCATAAATACGACCTGTACACTGTGCTAAAGGTTTTCAGGTTTCAGGTCTGTGTAGCCATCATAGCTGACCGATCACGACCTAAATGGAATGTTCTCATCTCGACATGACCTCGAACCTGCATATGAAATTTTGTGATGATCAGATAAGAACTACAGGGTGTAGCCTGTGCTGAAAAAAATGCGAACAGACTCACAGACTTCTGCACATGTGAGTCATAGCAATAGCTTATTTTGACTTTGTCAAGTTAAGCCAATCATTGAGTACATGATAATCTGACTGACTGAACCTTAACACCAACAGCCTCCTGTGTCTAACAATATGGTAAACCAAAGAAGGTCTTACAGAACAGTTGGGGAAGTGGTCCAATGTAGCAAGAGATAGAGGTGGTTGGATATAAAAATATGAAAAAATATGAAAAAATTACAACAAAATGGACACCATTCAGCCATCTTTACTTTTTTTCTACAAAATTTGTCATGCTTCATATTATCATAATATCTGATTAATGTTAAAAATTTGAAATAGCAACATCCAAGCATCACGAAGATACAGGTGGTAATGTAAAATGAAAGTGTAAATGACATTGTGGCTTAACTTGACTGTGTGTTGTATTTGATGAAAAGGATAATGCTCAATAATTATGAAAGGATTATGAAATATGACAAGAATTGTGATAATTGAGAATATGTTAATTTCGGTTCCCTGTTTCCTGTTTTGAATTGAGGGGTGGGTTATTGTGGCCCTCACAGTTAATGTATGTCAACCAAAGTTACCAAGTTACAGTGAAATTATTCCAAAACGAGTCATCCTATCAAGTTACAATGAAATCCCTTCATAAATATAACTCATAGATTTTGCTAAAGGAATCTTGGTCACATGACGACTCGGCAGTCACAGTTGACTTATCATGACCAAAATAGGACCGTCTCATCTAGATATCATACCAAGTTATCTTATCAAGTTACAATTAAAACCCTTTACAGAAAGAACCTGTTGACAGTACTAAATGAATCCAGGTGCGTGACCAGGAGGCGGTAATGGCTGACTGATCGAGACCAAAATAGAAGTCTCATCTAAACATCATATCGAGTTATCCTTCGAAGTTACAATGAGATCACTTCATAAATATGAACTGTAGATTGTGCTAAACAAATCTAGGTCACAGACCTGGGCAGCCTACACGGTTGACAGATTGTGACCAAAAGGGGAAGTTCTCATCTAGACATTATACCGAGTCATCGTACCAAGTTACAATGAAATCCCTTCATCAATACGACCTGTAGACTGTACTAAAGGTTTTCAGGCTTTGGGACCCTGTCATCGTCACGGTTGATCGATCGCAACTGAAAAGGGACGTTCTCATCTAGACATTATACCGAGTCATCATACCAAGTTACAATGAAATCCCTTCATAAATACGGCCTGTAGACTGTGCTAAATGTTTTTGGGCTTCTGGCCTGCATATCCATCATGGTTGACCGATCGCAACCAAAAGGGTACATCCTCATCTGGACATTATACTGAGTCATCCTACCATGTATGTAGTCTGTGCAAAAGGTTTTTGGCTCAGGCAGCCATCATGATTGAACGATCGTGACCAAAAGGGGATGTTCTCATGCAGACATTAGAGTCATCCTACCAAGTTACAATAAAATCCCTTCATAAATATGACCTGTAGACTGTGCTAAAGGTTTTCGGGCCCCTGTAGCCATCACAGTTGACCGATCGCAACCAAAAGGGGACATTCTCATCTAGACGTTATACGAAGTCATCCTCCCAAGTTACAATGAAATCCTTCCATAAATATGACCTGTAGACTTTGCCAAAGGTTATCGGGTTTTGGGCTCGAGCAGCCATCGCGGTTGACCAATCGCAACCAAAATGGGAAGCTCTCATCTAGACCTGACCTCAAACCTGCATATGAAATTTTGTGACGATCAGACAAGAACTATGGGGTGTAGCCTGTGCTAAAGGAAAATGTGAACAGACACACAGACTTCCACACGAGTGATGGCAATAGGTTATCTTGACGAAAAAATACTGAAAAATTACAAAAAGGGCCGCCATTCAGCCATCTTTAATTTTTTTCCTCAACATTTGACATGCATTATATTTTCATAATGTCTGATTAACCCATTACCTAACATGAAAAGCAGATGGCACTTGGCAAAAAAATCTTGAATAACTTATTTTTTTCATTTTTTGTTTCAAAAATATAGGTTATGACACCCTCATTGGAACAAGCTTGATGAGCTCGTTCCAACGAGGGGTCATAACCTAGGTTTTTGAGACAAAAAATAATGAAAATTAATTGGCAATTTTTTAGAAAAGCACTGGCCAGTTTTGAACGTAACATTGGGTAAAGGGTTTAATGTTAAAGATTTGAAACACCAACATTCAACCATCTCGGAGATACAGGTGGTAGCAGGACAGAAGGACTGACAGACTGACCAATGGGTGGAGTGCAATCCATAAGTCCCCTCATGGTAACCTGTGGGGGACTAAAAATATAATTTTATAGAGTGACACTTCATGATCAGATGTCCAGCAGCCCAACAGTAATAAGTTGCCTGTGGTAGAGCCTTAGGCTGCTAATGACTGTACAGTCAGGCTGCTGATCACTGATGTTGGTCAGATGATGAAATGTAACACCCTTGAAAATGAGCAACTGTTATATTGGTGTCTTTGGCTACTTTCTGAATTCATTGCTATACAACAACAATAAAATCACAATAGGCCAATTATTTATTCTAATAATGACCACATTAGAGTAACCACACTGCAGCAATTGATAACTGGGTCCTATTATACCAGAAAAAAGAAAGCTTGTTTCCATAGAGAAACCCACTGCTCCACATCTGGGAAGTTGCATGAGGAAAGCTTTTTCTAAAGACATCTAGAAAAGATCTTGGCATGGAACAGTTGATCACATCTTGTTGAACAAACTCATTAAGCTTGGCGCCATACATGGTTATCAGCTAATAAGCAAACGTCATTTGTGTAACACATGCCAACTCACTCCCAGCACAATTACTTGAAAGTGATAGTCATGCACAATACCTCATCTCGTACTCGGCATTTGTGTAATATTTTATGATAGCACATCAAGCAGTTTTAACCCTTGAGGGTCGAATTCCGACTTTGTCCACTTTTTACTGCAACAGAACAGGTGGCCCAACATGCTGTCTCTGGAGGAACTAGCAAGTTACATTATACGTATCTTGGTAGTTTTTTCTAGGTAAGTCTTGGCTGCCTGTTTAGGCATCAGCAATGATGAATGATACAGGCCTTGAAAGTCCCTCTAGAAAAGATTTCTTCTTCTCTTTATTTATTGGAGTTTAAGGTCATTTTCAGCATATAAGGTTATATCATTACCACAGCACAAGAATGAAGTTAAGTTTTACCAATCATTTATACCAATGCAGCACACATTAAAGGAATTATCTATGCGACATTGGTTACCAAGTCCTTCTAATGTATATTAACAGAAAAACAGAACTTGTTTACCACAGTAAACAAATGCAACACAAAATATATATTTTTGCCTCCAGTCTTTAATACCATTTTTATGTAAAGTTATAAAAATAACAAGAGGCTCTAAACAGATTATAATCGCTTACCTGGCAGAACTACATATCTCTCAGTTAATTCTAATGAAAATTGAAGAATGCAGCTGGCTGCACTGCTCCTTCATCTGCGCGAAACAGAATGATGAATGTTTTTACTTTCCATACAATATTTGTGCCAAGTTTGGTTCACATCGGTTCGGTTATTCCAGAGATGAAGATGAAAATGTGATTTCCCAAAGGGTTTCTATTGTAACTAAAAGCCACAATTGTGGCCACGTTTGCAATCCGATCAAAATTAAATGAGGATCCTTGGTAGAGGATGTCCCAGTCATCAACCATGCAAAGTTTCAAAACATTTGGTCTTGTGGTTTCAGAGAAGATTTTTCAAAATCCACCAACCAGAATCAAAGAATGCTTCTGGCGGCCATGTTTTTCATTGGACGGGAACAAATGAGGATCGATTGTAGAGGACCTCCCATAGATCATTCCTCCCAAGTTTGATTCACACTGGATCAGTGGTTCCAGAGAAGATGAAAATGTGAAAAGTTTACGGACGACGATGGACGCCAAGTGATGGCAATAGCTCACCTTTGGGCCAGGTGAGCTAAATATTTATAAGTCTGAGTCTGAATTAACTGAAATCAGTTATGGCATGGTTTATTTCCACAAAACATGATCTTTGCATCTCCAAATAATAATCTCATTTGCATTACGCTTGAACTTTTGATTTTTATGCCATGCTTACAAGTATGAGCAGTGCTTATAAACAATGTCTGTAGACCAACAGTAAACTCATGTTGTCTAACTTTGAAAGTTTGAAATAAAATGGGAGGTAACCATCTGTATACAGCTCAACAGACATAAAATAATAAGTTGTTTTGAGGACATAAAACCAGAGGCTCATGTGAGCCTAAAATGCTCACCTGGCTCAAAATGTCAAAACAGATGAATGTATCAGTAAGTGATCAGCAGCAGGAGCAATTTTTTTGATTTGCTATGACACAACCAAAGGAAACTTGTTTGGCCATCCATTTCTGCTGGTCATAGGAAAGCTTCCTAGCAAGCTCTGTTCTGTGAAGTATTAAAAAAACAACAACCGAACAAAATTTTTGTTTTGTATTCAGTTGCTGTGGAGTGTGGATCTCTCTAGAACCCCTCCCTGCAACAACAAACAAGAGGCCCCAGGGCGCCTGAGCACGCTCAACTGACAAGGTAGACTAAATATCAACCCAGGGAATTGATTTCAACAAGCTACATCTGCCCCTCCTAAGAAAAGCTTAATTATATCAAATATCCAAAGATTCTGACCAGTGGATCTAAAAAAAAAAGATTTTTAAAGAATATTTCTCATATTGAAATAAGTTATCATTCAGGCTCCCACAGTGAGGCCAAATATGAACCCAGGGACCTGGCTTGAACAAACTTGGATCTCACCCCCCTAAGGATGCTGCATGCCAAATATCAAAATATTCCGACTGCTGAATCTGAAGAAGAAGATTTTTAAAGAAAAATTCCTCATATTGAACTAATTATAATTTGGGCTCCCACAGGGAGCCCAAATATGAACCCAGGGACTTGGCTTTACCAAACTTGAATCTCACCCCCCTAAGGATGCTGCACACCAAATATCAAAACATTCTGACTTCTGGATCTGAAGAAGAAGATTTTTTAAGAAAATTCCTCATTTTTAACTAAGTTACAATTCAAGCTCCCACAGTGAGCCCATATATGGACCTAGGGACATGGCTTGAACAAACTTGAATCTCACCCCCCCCCTAAGGATGCTGCACACCAAATATCAAAACATTCCGACTGCTGGATCTGAAGAAGAAGATTTTTAAAGAAAATTCCTCATTTTGAACTAAGTTATAATTTGCGCTCCCACAGTGAGCCCAAATATGAATCCAGGGACTTGGCTTGAACAAACTTGAATCTCACCCCCCCTAAGCATGCTGCATACCAAATATCAAAAGATTCTGATTGGTAGATCTGAAGAAGAAGATTTATAAAGAATATTCCTCATTCTGCACTAATTTAAACATTTGGGCACCCATAGAGAGCCCAAATATAGACCCAGGGATTTGATTTCAATAAACCTGTGAAACAATCTTCCAAAGATGTTATATGTGAAATTTGAAAGCTTTTGGAGCAGTAGTTTGGGAGAAAAGTAGTCTTAAATGTTTTTCCCATTACCCACAGTGTTAAAAAATACTGACTCAACACTTTTTCAAAAGTCCCGAAAAAGTACCCTATGATAAAACCGATAGCAATTTTTTTTTACCATTCCATTCTGTTGGTCATAAGGAAGCTTCACACCGAATAACAATTCTCAATGCTGTGCAGTTTTGGAGATATGAGCGTTTTAAATTTTTTCTATTTTTAGCTCCTGCGGTTCCCATGGGGCAAGGGGAAAATTGTTTTTGGCATAAATTAACTACTTATGTCCCAATAAAACCTCAAATCGAATTTGGTTCAAATCAGCCTATCAGAAAATAGAAATTTGGGGCAGGGCAAAAATTCTTGCCCCTCTCATAATGATGGCAGATATAGACCCTAGAACTTCTCTTGAACCAATCTGAGTCTACACCCCAAAAGGAAGCTGCACACCTAATATCAAGTCTCTGCTACTGCTGGTTCATGAGACGAAGATTTTTTAAGATTTAGGCTCACTTTTTGGGCGTGGTTCTACAAGGGGTGGGTCAATTTGATTTAAACAAATTTGAATTGACATGTGATAGGGAACATGCACACCAGCTTTGGTTCAATTTGGTTGAGTAGTTTGTGAGAAGAAGTCGATAATGTAAAGTTAATGCCGGATGGACGGACGACAGACGGAAAGTGATTAGTAAAGCTCCCCTTGAGCTTTGCACAGGTGAGCTAAAAATAAATAAGCAAAAAAGTTTTAAAAAAGACAAGAAAAAACAAGTGACTTGATTTGAACATTACTTGAATTTGACACCCCTAGAGATGTTACATACCAAACATGAAAGGATTCTCACTGGTGGACCTGAAGAAGAAGAATTTTCAAGAAATTTTCTCATATTGCAATAAGTTAAACTTTGGGCTTCAATAAAAGCCCAAATATTAACCCAGGGACCTGATTTGAACAACCTTTAATCTAACCCTCCTAGAGGTGTTGTACATCAAATATCAAAAGAATCCGACTGCTGGATCAAAGGAGATGATTTTAAACGATAATTCCCCATATTGCACCAAGTAAATATTTGGGCTCCCTTGGGGAACCCAAATATTAACCCAGGAACTCGATTTGAAAAAAATTTGAACCTTACACCTCTAGAGATGTCACATACTAAATATGAACGGATTCTCACTAGTGGGTCTGAAAAAGAAGATTTTTAAAGAAATTTTCTCATATTGCACTAAGTTAAAATTTGGGCTCCAATAAAGAGCCCAAATATTCATCCAGGGATCCCATTTGAACAAACTTGAATCGAACCCTCCTAGAGATGCTGCACACCAAATATCAAAGAATCTGACTGGAGGATCTGAATAAGAAGATTTTTAACGATTATTGCCCATATTGCACAAAGTTAATATTCAGGCTCCCATAGGAAGCCCAAATATTAGCCCAGAGACTCGATTTGAACAAATTCGAATCTTACACCTCTGGAGATGTCACATACCAAAAATGAAAGGATTCTCACTTGCAGGTCTGAAAAAGAAGATTTTTTTAAGAAATTTTCTCATATTGCACTAAGTTAAAATTTGGGCTCCAATAAAGAGCCCAATATTCATCCAGGGATCCAATTTGAACAAACTTGAATCTAACCCCCCCTATTGATGCTGCATACCAAATATCAAAAGAATCTGTCTGGTGGATCTGAAGAAGATTTTTAAAGATTATCCCCTATATTGCACCAAGTTAATAATCAAGCTCCCATAGGAAGCCCAAATATTAACCCAGGTATGAAAGGATTCTCACTAGTGGGTCTGAAAAAGAAGATTTTTAAAGAAAGTTTCTCATATTGCACTAAGTTGAAATTTGGGCTCCAATAAAGAGCCCAAATAGTCATCCAGGGATCCCATTTGAACAAACTTGAATCTACCCCCCCCCCCCTCCCCCCCACCCCTAAGAGATACAGCATACCAAATATCAAAAGAATCTGACTAGTGGATCTGAAGGAGATTTTTAAGGATTATTCCCCATATTGCACCAAGTTAATATTCAGGAAGCTAAATATTAACCCAGAGTCTCAATTTGAACAAACTTCAATCCGACTCCTATAGAGATGTTGTATACCAAGTATCAAAAGAATCTGATTGTTTGATCTGAAGAAGAAGATTTTTAAAGCCTATTCCCCATAGCACCCTAAGTTAATTATTTGGGCTCCTGTGTTGAACCCAAATATGAACCGAGGCGCTGGATTTGACCACACTTGTATTTGACCATCCTATGGATGCTGTATACCAAATATCAAAAAATTCTGATCAGTGGTTGTGAAGAAATATTTTTTTCCAATTTTTGCAAATATGCTGACTCAGCATTTTTTCAAACGCCCCTACAGAACACCCCGACACAACCGATGGCCATTTTTTTTTTAATCCATTCTTCTGGTCAAAAGGATGCTTCATACCAAATAACAGTTCTCTGTTCCGTGTAGTTTGGGAAATATGGGCATTTGAATTTTTTTCTGTTTTTAGTCCCTGGAGTGATGTCACGCATGCAGCCCGACTGTCCCAGCAATGGCAATGCTTAGACGCAAAATAGTCGGGAGCCATTTTTTGTTAACTGTTTACCTAACGAATCTGCCATATCTGCACTCGTGATATACAAAATTTGCTATTCAAATTTTATTTTTTCATTTCTCTACTTCAAAATACCTCATGACCTATTTATGGAACAAACTTGATGAGCTTGTTCCAATAAGGACTAATAAGCCATGGTGAGAAGTAAAAAAATGAAAAAATCTGATGTTTCAGAAAAATAATTTGTACTGTTGGATTCAACTTGTGTTTGTGTTAGGTAAAGGATTAAAGATGGGTGGTGGTGTTTGTCTGGGTTTTTAACCACAAACTTTAACCAAAAATGTAAATGAAAGTGTCAATGACACTGAAGCTCAACTTGTCAAGACATGAACATGTATCGTATGTGACACAGCAATGACAAACATCTAGGTAATGACCTGATAACAAAGGTACATATAAAGTATTGTAACGGTCTGAACATAAATACTGACCGGAGCCTGTAACAAATATATAGGTAAAGTATTGTAAAGGTGGGTGACAGTCAGATGCTAAACTAGAAAAGAAATCTTTGAGTCCCAGAGTGGGTCTGACTGAACCCCAAAATATTTGTTCTCATAGCACAGTGATAACAAAGGCACCCCAAAAAACACACTCGTTCCTGTCCCAAGGTGAAAACCAAGGTACCCAAGAAGTTTTGTGAAGATCAGTTCATAAATACGAGCTGTATAGAACTTGTGACAAAAAACTGATTGGACCTAATTTCAGTACAAAATGGCCACTAGCAGCCATCTTGAATTTTGGACCGTACCCAGAAACACTCATTCTCGTCCCAAGGTGATAACAAAGGTACCCAAGAAGTTTTGTGAAGATCGGTTCATAAATACAGCCTCTACCCGGAGCCGTATTGACATGTGTGCTTACATTGTGAAAGTAGCACTGAATAAATCAAAGTTCATCTAATTTGCATAATTTCTGCACAAAAAAAAACCCCTTACAATATGTGATGTATTCCATGTTACTAAACATTCATACAAAAATTTATTCAAATCAGAACTTTCATACAGAAGTTCTGTACAAAAGACTGATTGCACTAATTTTGATACAAAATGGCTGTTGGTGGCCATCTTGAATTTTGGACCACACCCCAAAACACTCGCTCTCATCCCACGGTGATAACAAAGGTACCCAAGAAGTTTCGTAAAGATTGGTTCATAAATATGGCCTCTAGCCTGAACTATATAGAAGTTGTGTACAAAAAACTGATTAGACCTAATTTCGGTACAAAATGGCCACTGGCAGCCATCTTGAATTTTAGACCGCACCCAGAAACACTCGTTCTCGTCCCAAGGTGATAACAAAGGTACCCAAGACATTTCGTGAAGATCAGTTCATAAATACAGACTCTAGTCTGAGCCGTATTGACATGTGTACTTACTGTGTGTAAGTCGCACTGAAAAAATCAAAGTTCATTTAATTTGCATAATTTCTGCACGAGAAAAAAAAAACGTATTATATGTGATGTATCCCATGGTACTAAACATTCACACAAAAAATTATTCAAATCAGCGCTTTCATATGGAAGTTCTGTGCAAAAATCTGATTGCACCTAATTTTGTACAAAATGGCTGACATCGGCCATCTTGAATTTCGGACCGGACCCCAAAACACTCGTTCTCGTCCCACGGTGATACCAAAGGTACCCAAGAAGTTTCGTAAAGATCGGTTCATAAATACGGCCTTTAGCCCGAGCCGTATTGGCATTTGCACTTTCAGTGCTGAAAGTAACACCAAAAAACATCAAAATTAGTCTAATTTGCACAATTTACGCACAAGAAAAAAACTTGTATTATATGTGATGCATCCCATGGTACTAAACATTCATACAAAAAATTATTCAAATCAGAGCTTTCATATGGAAGTTCTGTACAAAAAACAGATTTCTGCATCGTCGGTACAAAATGGCGGCTGGCAGCCATCTTGAATTTCGGACTGCACCCAAAAACACTCGTTCTCATCCCACGGTCATAACAAAGGTACCCAAGAAGTTTCGTAAAGATTGGTTCATAAATACGGCCTCTAGCCCGAGCCATAGCAGCTTGGCACTTACAGCTCTGAAAGTAACACTAAATAAATCAAAGTCAGTCTAATTTGCATAATTTACGCACGAGAAAAAAACCCGTATTATATGTGATGTATCCCATGGTACTAAACATTTATACAAAACTTTATTCAAATCAGAACTTTCATACAGAAGTTCTGTACAAAAAACTGATTTTTGCATCATCGGTACAAAATGGCCGCTGGCAGCCATCTTGAATTTCGGACCACACCTAAAAACACTCGTTCCCGTCCCAGGGTCATAACAAAGGTACACAAGAAGTTTCGTAAAGATCGGTTCATAAATACGACCTCTAGCCCGAGCCATAGCCAATTGTTGACGTACGGACAGACGGACGACGTGCCATGACAATAGCTCAAATTTGACTTCGTCAAAGTTGAGCTAAAAATCGATAGCTCCCATCTAGAGGTCTCCCCAAACAAGCATACCAGGTTTCAAAGCAATCTGATCATAAATGTGTCCTGTAGGTGTGCCAAAGGGAAATATTGAGGTCTGACTAAACTAAGTTCTAAGAACGTTGGCCGTGGCAACATTTTTTGCCGGAAATTGAAGAAAATCGATAGCTCCCATCTAGAGGTCACCCTAAATAAGCATACCAGGTTTCAAAGCAATCAAATCATAAATGTGCCCTGTAGGGTGTGCCAAAGGGAAATATTGTGGTTTGACTAAACTAAGTTCTAAGAACGTTGGTCGCGGCAACATTTTTTGACGGAAATTGAAGAAAATCGATAGCTCCCATCTAGAGGTCACCCCAAACAAACAAAAGTTTCAAAGTAATCTGATCATAAATGCGATCTGTGAGGTGTGCCAAAGGAAATTGTGGACGTATGTACTAACGTACTAACATACTAATGTACGTACGTATGTACGTACGTACGTACGCCGACGGATGAGAAGTGATGGCAATAGCTCAGCTTGACTTTGACAAGTTGAGCTAAAAACTTTAACCACAAACTTTAACCAAAACTCCAAATGTTAACAGACAGACAGAAGAAAGTCATGACTAAACAGGAAAAAAAAAAACCCACTTGAACCTTCAGTAAAAAAACTTTAACCACAAACTTTAACCAAAACTCTAAATGTTAACAGACGGAGACGGATGGACGGACGGACAAAAGTCATGACTATAGCCCTCTCTGTAAACAGTCAGGCTAAAAATTCAAATCAATCAAGTACTTTGGACCCACTTATACTACATACCAAATTTGGTTCTAATCGGCCCAACATTTCTTGAAATAGAAATTTTGGGGGGAGCCCAAAATGGATATGTGCCCACAGAGAGCCCAAATATTGATCTACCAACTTCCCTCGAACAAACTTTAATCTTCAACACCAAAGACTGTTCCATACCATATATCAAGGCAATCTCTCTGGTGGCTCATGAGAAGATTTTTAAAGATTTTTAGGCTTTGACATCACTGACCAGAGCCAAATGTAGCCACTTCTTTTGAACAAAATAGAAAGAGTATACGCCAGGGAAGGTTTGTGCAATATATGTTTGAATTTGGCTGAATGGCTGTGAAGGGGAAGCCAAGTTTGCAAAAGTTAACGAACGACGGATGCCAAGTGATGGCAATACCTCACACGGACTTGCAGTCAGGTCAGCTAAAAAAAACACCCGATATAACACTGATGGTCTACTGATTGGCACAGCAATATAGCAGTTCAAAGTGACAAACAAACTGGAGCTTTTACTGTTTTTTTTTACCGGCAAATTGTTAAATTAATTTTCTATGGTGATTTGTAGCATGAGTAGTTTTTTCAAAGATACCATGCTACCAGCAAGGGAAGCCTTAGTATAGGAAGATTTTGTTTATAAATTTAAAAAAAAAATTTATTGGAAAGTGCCTATTGGCACTCTATGATAAATTATTACAAAACATTTCTGCGAAAAGAATTTTTTTCCTTCTGCCAAGAAAACAACAACCAAATGTATATGGTGTAAAACCACCAAAGTGACTTTTCACACTTTTCAGTAGAGCCATGACAGTGGCTTCTAACACTCCACCGGTTAAATAATACCTGACAGAAGATACTGTTTCTGCCACAAAGTGCATGCACACATACAAATGAAAGTGTCAATGACACTGTAGCTTAATATGGCTGTGTGTTGTGTTTGATGAAAAAGATAATGTTCAATGTTTAAGAAAGGATTATGAAATAAGACAAGAATTGTGATAATTGGGAATATGTTAATTTCTGTTCCCTGTATGCTATGTTTTCAATAAAAATAATATGAGGTGTAGACTGTACTAAAGAATTGAGGGGTGGGTTAATGTGGCCCTCACAGTTAATGTATGTGGCCCTCACAGTTAATGTATGTCAGCGAAAGTTACCAAGTTATAGTGTAATTATTCCAAAATGAGTCATCCTATCAAGTTACAATGAAATCCCTTCATAAATATGGCTTGTAGACTGTGCTAGAGGTTTTTGGGCTGTGTAGCCATCACGGTTGACCAATCGCAACCAAAATGGAACATCCTCATCTCGACATTATACTGAGTCATCCTACCAAGTTACAATGAAAGCCCTTCATAAATACGGACTGTAATCTGTGCTAAAGTTATTTGGGTTTTGGGCTCAGGCAGCCGTCATGGTTGAGTGATCGCGACCAAAAGGGGATGTTTTCACCTAGACATTACCTGGAGTCATCCTACCAAGTTACAATGAAATCTCTTTATAAATATGACCTGTAGACTGTGCTAAAGGTTTTCAGGCTTCGGGCCCATGTTGCCTCCACAGTTCACCAATCATGACCAAAAGGGGACGTTATCATCTAGACAATATATGGAGTCAACCTACCAAGTTACAATGAAATCCCCCCATAAATACGACCTATACACTATGCTAAAGGTTTTTGGGTTTTGGGCTTGGGCAGCCATCATGGCTGAATGATTGCGACCAAAAGGAGACGTTCTCATCTGGACATTATTTGGAGTCATCCTACCAAGTTACAATGAAATCCCTTCATAAATATGACCTGTTCACTGTGCTAAAGGTTTTCGGGCTTCGGGCCCCTGTAGCCATCACAGTTGACCGATCGCAACCAAAATTGCACATCCTCATCTTGACATTATACTGACTGAGTCATCCTACCAAGTTACAATGAAAGCCCTTCATAAATATGTCCTGTAGACTGTGCTCAAGTTATTCGGGTTTTGGGCTCAGGCAGCCGTCATGGTTGAATGAACGCAACCAAAAGGGGACGTTCTCACCTGGGCATTATCTGGAGTGATCCTACGAAGTTACAATGAAATCCCTTTATAAATATGACCTGTAGACTGCGCTAAATGTTTTCGGGTTTCAGGCCCCTGTAGCCTCCACAGTTGACCAATCATGACCAAAAGGGGACGTTATCATCTAGACAATATATGGAGTCAACCTACCAAGTTACAATGAAATCCCTCCATAAATACGACCTATAGACTATGCTAAAGGTTTTCGGGTTTTGGGCTTGGGCAGCCATCATGGCTGAATGATTGTGACAAAAAGGGGACATTCTCATCTAAACATTATTTGGAGTCATCCTACCAAGTTACAATGAAATCCCTTCATAAATATGACCTGTTGACTGTGCTAAAGGTTTTCGGGCTTTGGGCCCCTGTCGCAGTCACAGTTTACCAATCGCGACCAAAATGGAACATCCTCATCTTGACATTATACTGAGTCATCCTACCAAGTTACAATGAAAGCCCTTCATAAATATGTCCTGTAGACTGTGCTCAAGTTATTCAGGTTTTGGGCTCAGGCAGCCGTCATGGTTGAATGAACGCAACCAAAAGGGGACGTTCTCACCTGGGCATTATCTGGAGTGATCCTACGAAGTTACAATGAAATCCCTTTATAAATATGACCTGTAGACTGCGCTAAATGTTTTCGGGCTTCAGGCACCTGTAGCCGTCATAGTTGACCGATCGCAACCAAAATGGAACATCCTCATCTTGACATTATACTGAGTCATCCTACCAAGTTACAATGAAAGCCCTTCATAAATATGTCCTGTAGACTGTGCTCAAGTTATTCGGGTTTTGGGCTCAGGCAGCCGTCATGGTTGAATGAACGCAACCAAAAGGGGACGTTCTCACCTGGGCATTATCTGGAGTGATCCTACGAAGTTACAATGAAATCCCTTTATAAATATGACCTGTAGACTGTGCTAAATGTTTTCGGGCTTCAGGCCCCTATAGCCTCCACAGTTGACCAATCATGACCAAAAGGGGACGTTATCATCTAGACAATATATGGAGTCAACCTACCAAGTTACAATGAAATCCCTCCATAAATACGACCTATAGACTATGCTAAAGGTTTTCGGGTTTTGGGCTTGGGCAGCCATCATGGCTGAATGATTGTGACAAAAAGGGGACATTCTCATCTAGACATTATATGAAGTCAACCTACCAGGTTACAATGAAATCCCTCCATAAATATGACCTGTAGACTGTGCTAAAGGTTTTCAGGTTTTGAGCTCGGGCAGTCGTCATGGCTGACAGATCGCAACCAAATGGGGAAGTTTTCATCTAGACATCATACGGAGTCATCCTACCAAGTTCCAATGAAATCCGTCATATTAAACATGACCTGCAGACATGGTAAAAGTTTTTGGGTTTCGGGCTTGGGCAGCCACCACGGTTGACAGATCATGACCAAAAGGAGACGTTCTCATCTAGATATTATAGAGAGGCAACCTACCAAGTTACAATGAAATCCCTTCAAAAATACCTGTAGACTGTGCTAAATGTTTTCAGGTTTTGGGCTCGGGCAGCCATCGCGGTTGACCAATCGCGACCAAAAGGGGACGTTCTTATCTAGACATGCCCCCAAACCTGCATATGAAATTTCGTGATGATCGGACAAGAACTACTGGGTGTAGCCTGTGCTAAAGGAAAATGTGAAGAGACAAACAGACTTCCCCACTCGTGATGGCAATAGCTTATCTTGACTTTGTCAAGTTAAGCTAAAAAGGGGGAAATTAGGGATGACCAGTGTCTGGCAGGAACCTGAGTGCACAAGAATTTGAAGCAGAGTAATACCAGAATGGTTGCATGGTCGATCATGCAAAGTGTACAGGTGCCCAGATTATCAACACATTGTCACTCAAAACGGTTTCTGCCAAGTCCTTTTACATCCATAGAGCTGGCACAAAACTTGCTTTAGTTTTATTGGGGTTTAACAACACTTTCTGCAGCTAGGATCACCTTGGGTCGAAGAGTTTCATGGGTGGAGAAAGCCGGAGTACCTGGAGAGAGCCACTAAACAGCGGCGAGCACTGACTCACTCCAACATACCAACTCCACACAGAAGCAGGGTTAGCATTGGTTGAAGGTAAGTGTACCATTAATGTGTAGAACACCTTACTACACAATGCTACTGTACCCCCACATGGACAATTAGGATTACCTTTCCCCAAGGACAACGTGCAGTTACCTCTGGTTGAACGAACAGAGGACCGTACGGTTTTGTTTGTTTGTTTGTTTGTTGGTGGTTAACGTCACATATTTATGCACCATGGCTAATCGTGACACAACATGGAGATGAAGTCAAGTTTAATCAATCGTTGATCTACATGTTGCCCATTTTAGAGGACTTTCACCCCAAGCATTGGTGACTGGGTCCTATTTTACTAGCAAAGCGGAACTGGTTTACCACAGTAAACAAGTGCTGCTTACTGCCCGGGGTTCCCACGGGGACCGTACGGTTTTAAGTCCAATGTTGTTACAATGCTCCTTCAACACAGGCTTAGAATGGAATATAAACTGGGACTATTTTGATGGATTTTATCACTGCTTTATAGGCTGCCAATGGAAGGGTAGACAATGAAAACACAGACACAATATCTGATATAGTTGTAGAAAAATGTTTTTATTGCAGAAGCACCTCTAATTAATGAACATGTAGATGTATAAATGCAAAGAATAGACTAGATACAAATTAAAAAAAAAATCTGTATTACTTAAAAATATAATAATATACTGTAACATACAACTCAGAATATATTTAACTTGTTAAATATTGCATCTTAAAAACGAGAACGCTTTACCTAATGTGACGGTCATATCGGCCCAGCGCTATTCACAAAAATTGTCAATCAAATACCGTTTTGTTTCAATTTTGTCTCCAAACCATAACTTATGTCCACTCATTGGAATGAGCTCATTCCAATGAGGGACCATACGTTGTGTATTTGAGACAAAATTCTTTTTTTTAATTCTTAAATTATTCAAGGAAACTGTTTTGCGAGTGTTGTCTTCTTGTTGAGTTAGGTAAAGAATAACTTCAGAGAACGTTTAATGAAATCTTAACTTGACCCCTTAAATGCCAAACATAATGTTCAGTGAATTACTGATAAAGACACTGGTAATTTATTTATTTATTGGTGTTTAAGGTCACATATTTCTGCATAATGACTAATTGTGACCACAACATGGATATAAAGTCAGTCCGGCCAATCATTTATACTGATCTTGCCCTTGAACTTCCGCCCTTGGCATTGGTGACCGGGTCTTATTTTATCAGTAAAACAGAGCTTGTTTACCACAGTAAAACAAGCACTGCCTCACTTCCCGGAGTTACCACCTGGAAAAGACATTGGTTAACTATTGAATGTGGCTTCCAAACATTAACTGAAAAGTCGGACAAAATTTCAATTTAGTAGGACAGGGTCACTTTTTAATTCACGTTACATTCAAGTTCTTCTGCAGAAAAAAATCAGGCCCAAACAGCAGTTGTCTTGCTTCGAAAGTTTCTGTAATAATAACTAACAAACAAATTAGAAAACCATATAAAACTGGTGGTTTAGTCTTCACAAAGTGCATTTTATTGCAAACTGCTATAATTAAATTAGAATGTTTTTCCCCCAGAAAAAAAGACTGGTATAACAACTCTTTTTTCACTTCCTATGTGAAAACAGAACTTTTTCTACATTTTTTCTCAAAAACACAACTATTGACCCAAATTAGCTCATTCCAATGAGTGATCGTAGTGTATGATTTAAAAAAAATAAAATAATATAATTGTGGAAAAAACTGCTGAGCTGTTGTTATTTAAACCTTTTCTGATATCAAAATTTATTATTTTAATTATTGGTTTTTAATTTTTTCAGCTATTCTGAGGCTTGAAAGAATGTCAAATGTGGTTTGCCGATCTGTAAATTTCATTACTTCATCTACCCAGATGCAGATCGAAGAAATTAGGATTTTTAGAGGGAGGGAATTTGGGGCGTCCAAGACTCTGCAAGTCCCCCCCCTCCCTCTCAGCTATGCCACTTTCATGAACCTTCCACTTATATATTTAACTATCATTCAACAGAACTAGTTTGTTTTGTTTTCAAGTGAGATGTCATAAACAGGGTTTTGAAATGGAAAAATGAAATTTTATATCTATCATTAGCCAGATATTGATAATTTTTTTTCTGAAACTGTTTTATATATTTTCAAATGACTATCATAACACTAGTTGATTTTATTGTGACCAAAGGCCACTTTCAGTATCTTTGAGTGCAACGACGGTAAAAAAGTCAAGATTAACTCTTAACCATGGAGTATTTTAGAGATATTTTTCATCAAATCTGGTTATGGCTGCTGTGAAGTAGCAATGCCTAGATTTGCTGAAAAATTCATGTAAATTCAACTGAAGAAAGCATTGGTGAAAAAATACATTAAATTTTCAGGGAGAAAATTATATGAAATGTGCCCAAATTATATTTATTTCAGTGGCAAGATAAATCATGTGCCTTGACAGGAAAATCTGCCAGCAGCATGCAAGGAGTTGACCAAAACTTTTATAAGAATATTGCCCAATTTTGAGGCCTTTCACATCAGCCATTGTTGACAGGGTCCTATTAAAAACCAGTAAAGCAGAACTTATCTACCACAGTAAACAAGCTCATCTTAACTTCCAGGGGGTCCCACATAGATATATCATAACAGAAATGAAGCATGTAGATCATTTTGAAAGAAAATCTCTGAAAATGAACAAACACTACTTTACTAACAAAGTACCCAAAAGTATGGACTCTTAAGTGATTCAAAACAAAGCGTATTTATTCTTTGAGAAAGCTACGTGAAAAGAAAGTCTAAAACAACAAGACACTGTTAGAAAAAGATATATTACAAATAAGCAAACTGAAATATCTGGTACTCTGCAAAAAACGTAAACATCAATCCATTCCTCTACTGACACATGATTATCATCAAGTCAAAATAACAAAATAGAAGCAACATACCTAATTTACTTCATTATAGATGACGAGAGAAAAATATCTTCGTATTAAAAATATGAATCTTAGATAAACTTTGTTTATTATATACATTATGTACAAGAATTTTATTTGTGTGCATAACAACAAATACTGTATCGTCGACGATTGTCATGGAAATGGACACCACTCCTCTTCTACAATATTTAATTCTCATTCAATTATTTATTTATTCATTGGTGTTTAAGTTAAGTGAGATGCCATTAACAGTGTTTTGAAATATTTCTACACAAGGGCTAATCACGACTGCAACATGGATATAAAGTCCATTCAATCGTTAATACCCATGCTGCTCATTTCAGAAAACTTCTACCACAGGCATTGGTGACTGGGTCCCAGTAAAACAGAGCTTGTTTACCATAGTAAACAAGCAGTGCATCACTTCACAGGGTTTCCACAGGGAACTCACTCAATTTACAATTGCGAATTTAACCCTTTGAAACTGAAAGACCACATTTCCTGGATCAGTGTGATTAAACAAGGTCTTTTCCTTCAGTGAATGGCTGGTCGATGAATTTGTGAATTAGACAAAATCAGTATTTTCAATGTGCACTGCAGTTGTAAATATTAATTGGTCTACCCCCATATAGTAAATATAAACTCTGCCAATTCATGCTATTAACCAGTTACAATTAATCCTCTCAAGACTTAGGTCAAAATTCTAAACTTTCAAGTTGTGATTGTTTCCCATAATGAAACTAGGAATTTAACCGATTTCAATCTTGTTTGACAGAGCTCAATGAGATTAAATTGGCTGAATGCCTAGTTGGATTGAGGGAAAAAACTGCATATTAAAATTTTGATATTTCAACATCATTGTGCAGGAAGTTAACTAAGGCAAATTTTCAATTCTAAACAGGTATAATGATTATTGTAAAGGTTTCTAGAAAATTCTCGTTTTAGACTGTGAAAAGCTCATTATTGAGGCTCAAACATTGAACCCATATATTTGCTGGTCATAGTTTAATATTATTTATGTATTTATTGATATTTAAGGTAACTTACAATACCTTCAGCTAAAAATCATAACAACACATGCTTGAAAAAGTCAAGTTCAGTCAAATGTTTACACCTAAGCTGCCTACGTTAAAGGACTTCCCTCCCAGGCATTGGTTACCAGGTTCTATTTTACCAGAACATATTTTGTTTACCAAAGTAAACAAGCACTGCTCCACTTCCCTGGGATTCCCATGGGGAGGTTTCATATTATATTCAGAATTTGAGATTATATCAATATGAATATAAAGTCTATTTTGGCCAATCAGTTTTATTCATGCACCTCACTTTTTATCTTCAAAGTACAGCAGGGTGTATGTTGTTTACTAAAGTTTTGCAAGGAAACTCTCTGTGTATAGATTTGACCCCCCCCCTCCCCCCACCCCTCTCCCTCCAATACCATTTGAAAGTAGTTATTCAAGATAATCGTTTGCAAGTATTATATAATTGAGGTTTAACTGGTCAAATGATAGGATAGCCATGTACTACAAAAACATCATGGTCCCTCATAAACAAAGCCTGCCAACTATTGTGAACTCTTCAATGTCAGAATTTTTCTTCTTGGGGGTTTAATGACAATTTCAACAGCCAGGTTCACCTCATGTCGGACAGTTTTACAGGTGGAGAAAGCCGGAGTACCCCGAGAGAACCACCAAGCAGCGTCAGACTCCCCAATGTACTAACTCTGCACAAGCAGGTTTAGCACTGGTTGAAGACAAGTACACCATCAATGTGCTGTACACCCTAGTACACAGAGCCCCACATGGGCAATCAGGATTATGTACCTTGCCCAAGGTCAAACTGCAGTTACCCCTTGTGAGGATCTAACAATGGGCTTCCAGTTTAAGTCCAATGCCCTAAGCCCTAACCACTGAGCCACAGCAAACATTCAAAGCTGTAATATATTTATTTATTTCCTTATTTACTGACATTTAAGGTCACATATTTCTTCACAAAGGCTAATTGTATATTATATTTCCCAGAAAATTAATTTAACTTTCTTCAAACTCAGGTGTGGTTGCTAATACAAGAATTGAAATCACTTTCAAGGTACATGAAACTTTAGTGTTCTGAAAACTTAAAGGTGATGATGCTGTGTGCCTGTTCTATAATTGCAAAGTATGGCCAAATTGAACATATGGCTGACTGTGGTATTTATGCGAGAACGAGTGGGTTATAACATTACAATGGTGATGATATTAAGTTTGATCATTTGTTTACACTCATGTTACACGGTACAGTTAGCCACCACTCTGGCTGTCCCGGCAGCATTAGCAGACACCTTTTGATAAAAGTGTATTGGGTCATTGGTTACCACACTGACGTCACACTAAAAGTTTGCACGTTGAAACTTGAGCTGCTTTACTAGTGCTTAATCCTTTAAGATAGTTTACTATTTTTGCTCTAATGCAGTGGCAGAATGGGAGCCTGCTCAGGATAGAAACATAATCTGGGTGAAACTGCATACTCTCAGTCACTAACTTTATTTATTTATTTATTAATTTACTTCCACCTGCGGCAACCGCGTTGTGTCTTTGGGCAAGACACTTCACCTCCACTGCCCATATGGGGGCACGGTGATGCTGTGCACTAAGGCGTACTGCACATCGATGGTGCACCTGTCTTCAACCAATGCTAACCCTGCTTGTGTGGAGTTAGTATGTTGGGGAGCTGACAGTTGCTCGCCGTTGCTCGGTGGTTCTCTCCGGGTACTCCGGCTGCCTCCACCTGTAAAACTGTCGTGGTCATGATTAGCCATTGTGCAGAAATATGTGACCTTAATCACCAATAAATAAATAAATAAATTAATTTACTTATTTATTTGTTTATTTATTGGTGATTAAGTCACATACTTCTGGACGATGCGCAATCATGGAGATGAAGTCAAGTTTAAGTGATCGTTTATACCCATGTTGCCAATTTGCGATGTTTTTCACCCCAAGCATTGGTGACTGGGTCCTATTTTACTAGTAAAATGGAACTTGCTTACAAGTAAACAAGCACTGCTTCACTTCCGAGTGTTCCCACAGGGGATTTATTTATCTAATGGTGTTTACGGTCACTTTTAGTATCATTAGTATCACTGACTATACTGTGACAAGTATAAAGTCAAGTTTAGCCTTTCTTTTATACCTATCTTACCCACTTTAAAGGACTTGCCACCAGACATTGCTAACTGGTTCCTCTTATACAAGTGAAACAGAACTTGTTTACCATCATGACTCAATAAAGGATAAAGTTAAGATTAAGTTGACCAGACTACATGATTATTTCATCCCTTGAGAGCAACAAGGGGCTATCTGCACTGCAGATGGCACCTTGTTTTACTCAAGGGATGATTTATTTATTGTTGTTTGAGCTCACTTTCTACATTTATAGTAAAATTGAGATAGCAAGACATGTATAAAGTCAAGTTTGCCTTATAGTTTATACTACAAGAGGACCTGGACCACAGGTATTTGTTACAGGGACCTACTAGACAAAAAATATAGAACTTGTTAAGACAAATTCGAAGCCATAACCTTTCATTATTTATTCTCATCTAAACATAATCTATCATTTGGTAAATAATAAAAGGATTTGATCCCTGAAGTGAAGTGGTGCTGGGTATGTGGTGATCAATAGTGTGAAGATATCGAGAATTCAGATTATCATTTAAGTTACAAGTGAAGCTGTTCTGATACAGTCCAGCAGTGCAATATTATTTTATATATAAGTTACATCACCTCTCTCATTGGATATTCAATATACACAGGGAGTTTGGTACTCGGTCACAAAACAGGTGACTTATTTTACATGTTAGTCAAAATCTGAGGGCCTAAAAAGCCAAGTTGTAGTTCATAAAACACCGGAAAAAATATCCTATGAATACATCAACTACAAATTTTCTTGTTATGTCATTAATTCTGTGCACACTGATATAGAAATAACAAAATTTCAAGCAACAACTTGTTTCCATAATACAACTGGAAATTTAACAAGTTTAATATTGCTTGACAGAGCACTCTGAGCCTCAGTTGCATTATGGGGAACATTTGCCATCTGAAATGTTGGTATTCTAACATCAGTGTGCAGAGGATATTCCTGCTGGTGTAGAAAGTAATGATGGTTGTCCACACACTGAGAGTAATAATTTCAAATCATCTTGTGTCTTATATAATAAAGTTCCTTCAACAAACTGAAGAAACAATATTCAACCAACAACATTTTGGTATGACTGCCTCAAGAAGACCATAAGAACTGGGCTAAGACCTATAGTTTGTTTTATTGTTTACAATTCAAATTATCTGGCATTGTACCTGATAAGCTAGTGAACTTATGTTGCATAAGGGGAGGGAGGGGGGAATAAAATAGTATGCAAATAAGTTGACTTCATTGTTGCAAATTGTAACAAAGAGTGTCAGAGAGGACAAGTAATTATCCCATGTTACTCCCTGGAAAAAATTAGTCCCAATTGCCAAATTTCAGCTCCATAAAGAAAGAGAGAGAGGTACTACATTTTAAAATTAAGAATAATATTTCAAGTTCTTTTTAACCTCTATGGCTATATTATGACAACATACAAATCAAATTTTTGTTAAATGTTTATACCTAGGCAGCACTTCAAAGGAATCCTACCCGGTCCAATTGCATCAGTAAAACAGTTCTTGATTATCACAGTAAACAAGCACTGCAACACTACCTCAGGTTCTGATTGCGAAATTGGAGGTGTACAAAAAATTATATTAATCTCTGGATTTGGTAAAGGAACAAAAAAAGCTGGATTTATAAGTATCAAATAAAAGTGTTTTCGTGATAAGTATTGTAGAATTTTGAACAATATCAAGACTCCAAAAGGATTGTAAACTTTATGTAGACATGAAGTATTGAGATTTTGAGCTCAAGGGTTCAACCGTACAAGGTTGAAAACTGTAACCTCAGGCAGTGAGATACTACATAACAGTTTATAATCCAAGAGAGGTGCCAATTCAATCGCCAATGTTTCCAGTATTCGTCTTTAAAGTGTTAGTCATTTTTACAAAAATTACTTTTGGTGCTTCTGATAGTCTTTGGCTAAAACGATACGTTCTTAACAAACACACTTAACACAAAAAAGAATATAGCTGGAATCATGAAGTAAAATTTCATTGAGCAAAAGATCAGCCATTTACTTTTAAAACAGAAAAAATAACAGGAGATTCTTCTTTAATATATGTTCACTCTAGACAACCAAACAACTGATATATAATTATTAGTAGCCAATTTTATTCAGTGTCTAAAGACTTGCCATAATTTAAATATTCTCAACAAGTCCAGTTCTTGGCAAACACACAAAAGCAGACATCTTTTAAAAAAAACCCCAAAAAACAAACATATTTTTTATCACAAGATCTGACCATTAAGTAATACTTTCACCTCCTGCATTCTGATGCCGATATATCAAAATTTCAACCTGCAAATTTTTCTCATAATGCAACTAGGTATTTAACAAATTCAATCTTGCTTGACAGAGCTCACTGAGCTCTGTCAAACAAGATTGAATTGGTTAAATTCCTAGTTGCATTATGGGAAAAAATTGTTGATTTGACATCAGTGTGTAGAAAGTTACAAAGGTGATGTCCTATAATTCAATAACACTCGAGAAATATATTTACTGATTTATTGTTGTTTCACATCATATATTTCTGCACAATGGCTAAGCATGGATATAAAATCAAGTCCAGCCAATCGTTTATACCCATGTCACCCATTTTAGAGAACTTCCACCCCAGGCATTGGTAACAAGGTTGTATTTTACCAGTAAAACAGAGCTTGTTTTGCACAGTAAACAAACACAGATTCACTGCCAAATAATGCATTGTTTCTTACAAAACTCAAATCATCTTTTATTAGGTTTTCTATCAAATGATAAATGGAATTATTTAGTTATTGGTGTTAAGGTTAATTTCTGCATCTATGGCTATATCATGACTGCAACATAGATATGAAGTGAAGTATCACCACTTGTTCAAAGCTAAGCTGCCCTCTTTAGAGGACTTCCACACCAGGAGTTGATTACTGGGAATCTTTTACCTGCAAAGCAGAACTTGTGTCCCACAGTAAACAAGAGCTGCTCCACTTCCTGATGTTCCCACAAGTATCATATTTTATAAAGTTTCATTTTCTTTTGAGATGAGAGTAGTATTAGTTGAAATTATCTGAAATTCATACATTTTAAGAGCAAAATTTTGAAAATCATGTTTTCTCCAAACATACAAGAATATTTTTAAATTCCATGAACTGATAGAAAATTAATACTTTGACTTCACAAAAAAATGTTCCGATATTTATTTATTGGTGTTTAAGGTCACATATTTTTGCACAATAGCTAATCATGACCACAACCTGAGTATCAACTCAAGACCAGGGGTGAGATTTAATAAGCCATGTTGTCCATTTTAGAGAGTGTTTGCAACTCCCAAGCATTGGTGACTGGGTTCTATTTTACCAGTAAAACAGAGCCTGTTTACAGCAGTGAACAGGTACTGCTCCACTTCCCGGGGTTCACATGGGGAAAATGTTCCGATAGTAATTATGATAACTTCAATAAAAACTCATGAGCAATAGACATAAAACCATTTAAGTTGAAAAGAAATTAGCTGGCAAAAGTGTCGTCTGCTTGTAATTGCTGCTCTCTTGTCACTGATCCAGACTAAAATGTGACAAGCCAGTAGTCTGAATAAATTTGGCAACAATAATATACATTTGAACACATTGATTTTCTTTTCACTTGAAATAGATTGTAGTTTTTCGTATTTGTAAGACATGGCAGTGCTTTAGCAACACTTCTAACATAAATTATATTTTCACGAAAAAGCCCAAGTGGGTGAAAATATGAGAAATTATATAAAATAAGTATGTACATATCTACAAACACAGAAAATAACATAAAAACTAGTGGAAACGAATCCTAGCACCTAATACAAAATTTACCTTTCTTGCGAGTGGCATGCTATTTATTCATTATAGTTAAATTCAGCAACAAAGGATATACTGTGATGATAAAAAGCATTGGGTGTCATAATTCAACAACTAAAATGAATGAACCATCAGCACTATTATACTAGGAAATCTGTATGGTAAAAAGAAGGAAATTCGCTACAAAAACACCACTAGAGAGCAGTTTTGACCCTCGTCAACAACTCACAAGATCTGGGAAATATGCCTAAGAAGAAAGCACAAGCAACATTTTAGAAAATGAATGTCAAGAGTTCAACCTTGTGGTCCACTAACTGAAACTTGGCTTGTCTTTCTTATGATCATCAATAAAAAGCAAGGACACTCTTTCATACCATTATGCCTAACTTTATGTGTAAAGAAAAAGTTGGTCATCCATGAACAGGCAACAATGTAAATACCAAATTGGGATGGAGGATCAGTAATAATTTAATCCTAGAGCCCATTGGGGCTGTAGGATTAAATTATTACTGAACCCCCACAAATACTATGCAGACTTGTCTGTTTACCTGCCAAATGTAGTGTATAAAAAAATATCCTTGAGGGTATCAGGGCTGAAAGAGTGACGAGGTGTTTCAGGGCATCTGAAGTGAAAGGATTAATACAGAGTTGGAAATTCCACTCAACAGGTGTTTTCATAGAAATTCCTCTGTCTGCACTATATAGAAAACTCAAGATTAATTCTGCAAAAAAGTAGATTTTAACCCTTCACTGACAATATCCACTTTGAAGATTCCACACTTTACAAAATATTTTCCTAAAATGGTAGTGACACTTTGAATATTTTCTACATGGACACAATTCTATCATGCAGAAATTTAAGTTCAAGCAATTATTTCTTTCCTCGACAGAGCTGCACAAAGAATAATACTGGAGTTCTACCCAGCCTATCTTATTAAACCCCCCCCCCCCCCCCCCAAAAAAAAAAAACATGAGGTTTAAGCCAGTCTATCTCATCAACTACTGCGAGAGAAGGTTCTACACAATCTGCACAAATGCAATATCATTAGGTCATTAAAAGTTGTATATTCCTAAATTGGAACAGGAAACGACTGCTCATGATGCTGGCTCTGAGCAGATGCGTCAACTAAATGAGTGAAAACAAGAAACATAAAAAAACCCTACCTACCCCCCCCCCCCCCCCCTCCAAAAAAAACCCCAAAACATTTAAAGATGATTGCTTTCCAAGAATGAGATTTCATGTTTATAAAAGATCTGGTATAGTTTTATTAAAATGTGGTTTTAGTTTAGAAAATGACAAAGAAACAACAGGGAAGAAATAACAGTTTTTCTTAAGGTAATAATCAGTGAGTAGGTGTGTTTCAGTCACATATTGTAGATTTGTTTGGGATTTAAAACATTAGCCAATAAAACCCTATATCATCAAGCACGATATCCATACACCAGCACATATTATTGTAATTATTTTTCTTAAAATCATCATTGTCTTGCAAACAAATCTATGATTATTGATGATTTGATTAATTTGTTTAGTGTTAATTAACATTTATTTTCACTGATGATGCCGATAAGCAACTGTAACTACAAAATAGGTCTCAGCAAGAACACTACAGAATTATCAAGATTCTTTTATCAGATACGTGACATACTTTCTGAGTTCTATATCCTCAATCAGATGTTGTTGAGTTTACAAACAGAGGAAAATTAATAAGGTACAGATTTCAAACACACCAAAAAACAATGCCGAAAAAAATTAAAATTATTAGAAAAAAACAAAAACAACTTGCACATGCCAATGGGGGTGCGAGTATATGAGATATAATGGGAGTTTGGTCGATAATCACCAATCAAAGAAGCTACATGCAATCGATGGGGTAAATTCTAAAGCTTTATAATGTCCCTTGAGTGGAACAAGGTGCAATATGCATATATAACGTCAAAATTATTGAGTGTCACATTACAGTTTCTGATACGTTGTAAGCGCCCGATCTTTAACTCATACCCAGAATCAAGTGCCCTTTTTGATACTTTTGCCCCTCTGCCCTTGGATGCTTCTGGTGAACATGAGAACGGCAAATAGACACAAAAAAGTTTCAGTTAATGGACCTCTTGATTGAACCCAGATGTTCATTTACCAAACATCTGTGTTGTTCTTGATCTACATTGCAGGCTTCCAGGTATTAAGTTTATTGGTTTTTAAGATCGCTTTCAGCATCTGATCCAACATCATGGTCACACCTACCAGATAGCATAAATATTAAGTCAAGTTTAGCCAATCATAACTTTACTACCTAGTTTGAAGGACAAGGCATTTGGTTACCATGCCTATTGTGCCAGTAAAACAGAATTTGTTTACTACTGTTGGTCCCCTTCGAAAGTTCCCGTGGGGATAGACTTTTATGAACTTGATTATCATGAAAATACGCATGTTTCAAATTACTGTCCACAATTTGACTGGACAGAGCTGGAGTCCCATATTTTGGGTTTATTCTGCAGTGCAGGTACCACAAGTTGAAGGCTTCACTTTCAGTGTTGGTGCATAACATCTCAAAATGCACTTATTTTGTCCCTGCAGATTTGTCTGTAGGTACTCTCCCATAAATTGTAACAAGGCAAAAAATGGTGAATAAATTTTGATGACCAAAAAAAATTTAGCACTCTACCAGTTAACCCTTTACCTAACATGAAAAGCAGACGACACTTGCAAAAATAATTCTTGAATAACTAATTTTTTTCATTTTTTGTCTCAAAAACATAGGTTATGACCCCTCGTTGGAACAAGCTCAACGAGCTCGTTCCAACGAGGGGTCATAACCTATGTTTTTGAGACAAAAAATGAAATAAATAATGAAAATTAATTGGCGATTTTTGAGAATAGCGCTGGCCGGTTTTGGCCGTTACGTTAGGTAAAGGGTTAACATCATAACAGACAATTTAGTAAATTGTTCACTATCATACTCTCTAGAATAGCAAAACTTGTCTTCGTTTTGGGCTTTGTGAAAAGTACTGAGTATGGTAACTCATATTAAAGCCCAGGTTGCAAGAATAAATAGCTTAAAGCAGTAAGAATCTCTCCTTGTACACAAATTCTAAACAAAACAATGCAGAAATTACTGGCTATTCTTAAACAAGCTTTATTGTCAAGATTTTCAAATTCTGTGTGGTTCTGTTTCCTTTAAGGCACTTATATTAAGAAGGCTCTCCCCAACAATGGGGGACCATAAAACATTGAACAGAATGTTAAAAAGCAAGCAAGTGACAAACAATATATAACATGTTTTAATATAACAGTATTTTTGATTTCAAGTTTTCAACAAATGTACACAAGAAAAATATTGCAGCTACATACCCAAACTGTTGTATTGCACAAACTTTAAACTGAACAGTTTCGCATTTTTAAAAAAAAAATGTTTTGTTTTTATACTTCTTCTATATCTGATCTACCAAGTCTATAACCAATTTTGAGTATCGGATTTTAAATATATAACAGAACATACCCAATAATTGAATTTCCATAGTTCTTTTGTACTATAAATACAGTTGTGTTAACAATTTTAGTTATTTAACCCTCTGCACACTGATGCTGAAATATCTAAATTTCAACATGAAAATCTCTCCCATAATGCAACTAGAAATTTTACCAATTCAGTCTTGTTTGACATAGCTCACTGACCTCTGTCAAACAAGTCTGAATTGGTTAAATTCCTAGTTGCATTATGGGAAAATTTTGCTCCTTGAAATGTTCATATTTTGACATCAGAGTGGAGAGTGTAACCTAGCATAATTGCATTCAAATGTTATTATTTTTTCAACTTTTTCCTAAAAAACAATCCTTATGGCTTCTCATTTAATGAGCTAAGCTCCCAATGAGGGGTCATAAACTACGTTTTTGAGACAAAAAATTTAATTTCCAAGTTATTTAAGAAATATTTTTGCAAGAGCCATTTGCTATACATGTTAGGTAAAGTATTGATAAACATATCAAACAGGTTCATTTGTACTGGCCTTAACATTCAGCGCGAATCAAAATTATGGTGCCCTTGATTCATCACAAAGTGTAGTGAATTTTAGGACCTGACAATAACAGGTTGACATCCCAAAAATTTAGGAACTGAATTCATAAGCTCCCAAAGATGATTGGGTCACTTTCAAAGGCTGTATTGGGTTGCATTCAAAGACTGTATTGAGTCTTGATTCATGAATTGTCCAAGAATGCTTGGAGACCAGGTGCAAAGAATAAATCAACAAGGTTTTCATTTTTGATTCTTGAAATTTAACAAATTACATGTGTGTGCTAAATGGAGCGTAAGGTCACTTTCCGCAGGTATGGCAATAACATGACCACAACAGAACAATAAAGTAAAGTTAAGCCAACTCTAATGTTCACAGTTGTGTTGCAAAACCTGGGCATTGGTTACACTGTCATATGGTACCAGAGGAGAACCTTTTTTTTAAACAGATTGGGTGGATCGGTGGGGGGGGGGGGGGGGGGGGGGGGGGGGGGTCAGCATACGGGGAAGGGGGGGGGGCTAGAGTATACTCCCCTATTTTTAGCAATTCAATTTTTTTCACAATCACCGAGACCAAGGATCACAATATTATCTGCCAAAACACACTGACATCAGCAACCCAAGGTAGTGCTTGTCGATGTATTATTGTGGATAATACCACACTCAAAGCACACAGCTATTGCTAAGGTTCAGGTCCCTCATCAGCCGTTATAATTAGCTGGCCCTTTTATAAAATTTGATGGGAGTCTGTATGGAGTCTGTATAAGATGGCGCGAATATTTTGGTTGGAAAAAAAAAACTGTAGTCATTTTCAACTTGTGTTGGATGATGCTTCATATCATAACTTTTGATTGAAATTTGGCTTCCCTCCACAAACCCAGAATCCTGGAGCTGCCACTGAAAAGCAACTGGCACCTCTCCACATCCAGAGCTTTCAAGGGAGATGAGATTAAATTATTATCATGAGTGTCTAGTCACTGAGGGAGTTCGTTACTTGGAAAGCAGGTCTCTCCCTAATTTTTCAAAAATGGAATCAGTATTTCAAAAAGTCTCCCACCAAGAATAATGTCAAAGGGCAGCATTATTTTTCTGGAAATTCAAAGTACCTTTTGAGTTCAGATACCATTTTCAAGTACTTTCAAAGCCTCCAAATCTGTCTTTTGAATTCAAAAAATTAAAAAGACCGAAAGATGCCAGATAAAAAAGAACAATGCAAGAACCATTATAAGTATGTAATTTTGTGTGTGTGTTGCGTATATTTTGTTTAGGACCCTGCAAAATTTTTGGATTCAATTGAATCCGGCTGAGAATTTCAAACTGAATTGAATCAAATCAAAGCTTGAATAGAGTCCCAACGCTTTCCAGATTCTAGATATTGCATCTTTTTGCAGATGTAAATATTGTCGTTCTCCACTCAACATTGACTCACAGGTTTCAGAAAATCGATCCAAAAATATGGAATATTCAAGAACAGAATCAATGCAGTTTCGGAAGTGGAATCTCACTGAACTCTCCTTCTGTCATCAGGTCTCCTATATAGGAGACCTGATGATAGAAAGAGAGTTCAACAGGAAGCACTTGATGAGAACATTTCAACGATTTGAAAATTTCCAAATTAGAGCAACTCGTATGGTTTGTTTGTTTGTTTGTTGGTGGTTAACGTCACATATTTATGCACTATGGCTAATCGTGACACAACATGGAGATGAAGTCAAGTTTAGTCCATCGTTGATCAACATGTTGCCCATTTTAGAGGACTTTCACCCCAAGCATTGGTGACTGGGTCCTATTTTACTAGTAAAGCGGAACTGGTTTACCACAGTAAACAAGTGCTGCTTACTTCCCGGGGTTCCCACGGGGAAACTCCTCATATGGAATTGAATCAAATCATCGCAATGATTTCAAATCAAATCGAATTTTGAAGCTTCGCAGAGCCCTAAGTTTGTTTTTCCAACAATAACTATTTACTGAATGTAATAGCCATATCCAGCTAGTGTTTTTCATAAAAAGTGCAACTCAAATATTTTAATTTTACTTCTAAAACATAGCTTGTCAATCTATAAACATCTTAGGTAAAAGGTTGAATTTTCTATTTTTCAAGCTTTAAGGCCACCAGGCAAATTCTATAAAGAATCCGCTGCTGTTACGACCTGTTTGTTTACCCACTCTTTTCGTGGCGTTTGCATGCAGGCTACCAATGAATTGAGGCAATGTCTTTTTACCCACAAAGATATAGATATTCTTTCATGTTCCAGTTATAGATATTCAAATAAAAAAGTATTTAATTCAGCTTGAAAGTATGAGGACATTAACACAATTTGTAGAACTATGTAGTGTAATCATAAAACTACAGCTGTGATGAGTCTTCATTCATAATTATTTAGTAAATAAACATGTCTAAAAGTATTGGTAAATGTTTACTAACGTTTTGGTCCAATCAAGTCTTGATTAAAAAACATTTCTTGTGCCAATTAAAAGAAAATGAAGGTGTGATTTGTAGATTCAATCATCTGGGATATTTCAGTAGCTTCACATATCTAACCAACTAAAAAATTCCAGGCATGTGGATCTAAACATAGGAAATGGACTATTTTTTAAGGGCTAGACTGGTTTCTGGCCATAACAACATCAAATTCCAGACAGAATTTTACTAGTGGATTTACAGCTTGCTTTCACATGTCCCTACAAAGCACTAACTCAGTGTGAGAACAATGTAACCTTACTCAATATACCATTGCATAGTTTTATATCAATGATTGTTTCACTGTGATTATTTTTTTTTATTAATGACTTTTTGGTTTAAATGGTAAAGAAATTAGCATTGAATGCAGAATGATAAATACATGTATGATAATTGAGTAAACAAAATTAACTTGAACACATTTGGAGTGTAATAAAATACATGAATAGAGATCAGACTCGTAAAAAAACAAAAGGTGCTTGGCAGTTCTTCCATTCAGTGATCAATGAAATATGATTAAAACTTTGCCTAACAATACACTTTTATTGGCATTTAATGTAACTTTAAGCATCTATGGCTAGATCTCGACTGGATTAACATGACTTGCTTACAGTATTTGCAAAGTACTGATATATGAAACTGTCAGCGGTCCTAACTTTCCAATAGGAATCTCTGTATCTGATTCACTTGATACACACAAGAATCTGATTGGACTTCCTCTATTTCCAGTGATTAAATTTAGGACTGTTGTTTCTCTTTGTTTGTAATCCTTTCACCAAACATAATGGTCAGTGATATTCACAAAAAAAAATCATTCAAATATTCATTTTTTCAATTTATGCCTTAACTCCAACATACTGCTGGTGGATTTTCATGCTCAGGACAGAATTTCTTTTGCCACTGAAACAAGTATAATTGGGGCACAGTAAACCAAATTTTCCCCTGGTAAATGACATGGATTTTTTCATCAATGACGTCTTGAATTAAATTCAGTTGAATTTTTCATCAAATCTAGTCATGGCTACCTCAGAGCAGCCACTACTAGATTTGCTGAAAAATATCTTGAAAATACTCAGCGGGTTAAGAGTTAAAAAAAAGAACAGCTTATGACACATTGTGAGAAAAAGCTTATTCCCATAAGAAGTCAAAGCAATGTTTATGAGGCATATTTTGGTTATTCAATAAATTTATTTGCAAGTGTGGTTTTCTAGTCATGTCAGGTAAATGGTTGAAATAAGAAATAGCAACAAAAGTTGTGGAGACATTGTTTTGCAAGATTAACATACTGTACATGTTTTTTCCATCTATATGTACAATGTTGGTCACAAATGTTTGCAAAATGACCATACAACTATGTGACGTAATATTCTTCAGGGCTTAGACTAACCATGAGTCTCCACACTGAATATAAACTCATATTACGTAACTTTGGGACTACTTTGTATGACTGGTTAGGCTGAGAGTAACAAATAAAGAGGCATTTATGGGGTTTATTTTTAACCATTGTTGGCCTAGTGATTCTGTCCTTCTGACATTCTGTATATTTTCTATGGGATTTCCATCATAGAACCTGTGGGAATCCAAACAAATCTATTATGAAAAATTAGGGCTGCATGGTATACCGGTAAACCGATAATTACTGGTATTGACAATGATACCAGTTCAGGGTAGGATTTGTTTTAAAATTTTTGTTTAGCAGTTTTTTTCATAACTCTTAAAACTGATTAGCAAGTGGGTGTAATTGTTTAGCAGTTTTCATTCATGATGGTTTTGTTACAGGCCTAAACATCTTCATTCAGTGTGGTATTGGTTGCTTCTTTTAATAATTTTGCAAACAGTAATCATAGGCAGTGTTGTCATTTCTGAATTCACGTATTACTGCCAAGATTCCATCCAAATATCGACTAAATCTGAAGCCGAAAGTAGCTTACGCTCAGTGACCGGTCATACAAAATTTTATTTTATCATTGCTCCAAATGTTGTGAAATAAAGAATATATTTATGTTATTTGTTTTTTGTTTTTTTTAAAATCATACTGGCTTTAATAGGTTCAGAAATAATACCCAAATAGTCAGACCCGTTCAAATCCCATACTTGAAAGTATCGAAAACGTTCAAATGACATTCAGAATTTTACGCCGACAATGAAAATGTGCAAGAAGGGTAGGCAACTCTACTCAGTGATATTAAAGACAAAAATGCCTTATCAACCATTTTTAAAAAATATTTTTAGTTTTGTTTCGCAAGAAGTAGGTATTTCTCTGTGCTAATTTTATAACCACTGGGCACAATACAGATAATCAAAACCAGAACACTTGGGTGAGAAGATTGCATACTCAGGTTACAAATTATTAAGGAGATTTATTTTACGTGGTAAAATCTGAACACTCCAGATGGACATCTTGCCTAGAAAAGGTTGATGACCTCCAAGTAAAGCATACCTGATCGGTCGGTTAATGATCACATGTTCCTGTATGCTGTTCATATTTGTGAGTGACTATTTTAAAGAGCATCCCTCATAGTTATAATGTGCCTATATGATCAATGCTGGGGTTCGAATTTTGTTTTCGATGATTTGTAGTATTTTTTCAAGCGCATATTGATTGATAGGGAAGACAAAACGTAAGAATAATTTAATGGTGAATTCTTGTTGAACCTGATGATGTTGCATATCCAGCTGGGATTGGGAATTTTGGGGTTGAAAATTGAGAAATATAAGTACCATTTTGCACTGGAATGGGGCCAAATATCAGGCTTAAGAGTGGGCCGAATACAGGGTCAAGGACACCTAAAAAGTCCATGCAAAATTAATTGTAAATCGTCCCACGCACGATGTGTGAGTGCCTCGGAACGTCAGGAGAACAAAGAGGGATAATCCTATTCTGTTTACGAAAATACATGTGCATCGCACTTTGCGATCCAGTATTATGGAAGTGATTCGCATTAGGGGAAAATTGCATCGCAAACTGCGATGCGAAGCCGAACAAATCCTACCCTGCATTTGAATATCGGTATTGTTTTAAAAATACCATTATATCATAAGAAAGAGTATTGCATCAAATTATCAAAGTTGAAGTCAATATATTATTGGGGAAAAACCTGTCACTGTATTCTATCGTGTGTGTCATTCCCCAAATGTCAATCATAGAAAACATATAAATACTACTTGAAACTCCTCCCAGACTGACAACTTGTTATGAAGTCCATGTCAATCAATCTTCATTCGAGCATTAAACCATGAAGATGGTAAGGAAGTGTTTTCTTAGATACTCATCATGCATGTGTGTACAGTGCTGTCAATATAATAAACACCAGGAATTTAACAGATGGTTACAATGACTTCGAATCTATTTGAAATCATTGATTTCACCCCGACAAAGGAAACCCCAAAAGTGACTACAACAAACTGTAGTACAAACAACATCCATTCATAAAACCTCATTTGAGTAAAGAACTAATTGCTGTCAATACCTTACTGTCTATATAACGCCCATCCAATTTCCATGTAAAAGTGTGTGAGTATTGTATTAAAAAATCTGACACAAAATTACTAAAAGTTGTTAATTTACTTATTGTAAGTGAAGTGCAGGCCAATTACAGAACAGAATGTTTCGTTTGTAGTTCAGCAACTGAGCATAATCATCAGTATCAGAGACTATCTGTCGTTTTTATTGATAACTACAGTCAGATTATCGATATACTGGTATATCGCGGTATTTTTTTTCAATACTGATATTGAAATTTGAATATTCATGCAGCCCTATGAAAAATGAGACCTGGTCAAAAGATCTCAAGCTCTTCCAGTGCCACATATCAGCAAACCATTATGCTTTGCCTATTCTACCGAACACAACTCCAATATTCAATGCATTACTGAACAAACAAAACCCAAATGGAAATAGTTAATATTTTTGAGGTGGATTTTCTGCCAAGATAAAATAGGCACTGTCATGGATTCATTTAGTTCCCTTTAGTTGACAGATGCGAGACGATGCTAAAAAAAAAAAGAATTGATGGAATTGCTGGTTAATCAGATGAGGGCTATTATTTCATTTTTGATATGCAGTCCACCATGTGAAATGTGATCAAAAGTCTGTCAGATCTGAACTCAAGAAGTAATTGTATTCCTAACAAGCTCCCAGCTTCAAATGTTTCTGTATGTAAGTACAAAAAGATCTCTATCTCATGCATTTTCAATATATTAAGGTTAATTGCAATAACAAGTGAGAGTAAGATAAACAAAATATCAGTCACCATTATTTATTTATGAGTAGCACAAATATAGTGCCAATGTTAACACCCAGAACGATGATGTTGAAATATCAAAATTTCAACCTGCAAACTTTTCTCAAAATGCAACTGGGAATTTTACACTCAGTCTTGTTTGACAGAGCTCAATTAGCTCTTTTCAAACAAGACTGAATTGGTTAAAATTACCAGTTGCATTATGGGAAAAAAGTTGTAGCTTGCAATTCAGGTATTTTAACATCAGTTAACAAAAACTTCAGCAGATGGAGCTGATTGTTTATTGTTTTTCATTGGGTTTAAGGTCAATATTAGCATCAATGGCTATATCATGGTTACAATACAAATATAAAGTTAGGTTAGACAATTACTTATACTTATGCTAACCCCCAAGTGGACTCAGAACCTAGGCATTGGCTATCTGACATTATTTTACCATTCTAATTCAATTTACTAAGGCTTAAAGTCACATTCAGCATCTATTTATTTATTTATTGGTGTTTAAGGTCACATACTTATGCACAATGGCTAATCGTGACCATGACAGTTTTACAGGTGGAGGAAGCTGGAGTACCCGGAGAGAACCACAAAGCATCGAGGTGCAACTGTCAGCTACTCAACATTCTAACTCTGTTCAAGCTCCCGCTCAAGCAGGGTTACAGCGGTTGAAGACATACGCACCATCGACATGGCCTCAGTACACAGCATCATCTTGCCCCCATGTAGGCAACCAAGTTAAAGTGCCTTGCCCAAGGACAAAACAAAGATCGTCCCTGATGGGGATCAAACTCGGTTTGTTTAAGATCAAATATTTCTGCACAATGGTTAATTATGACCACAACATGGATATAAAGTCAAGTCCAGCCAATCATTTATACCCATGCCACCCAGGTAACCAGGTCCTATTTTACCAGTAAAACAGAAGTTGTTTACCACAGTAAACAAGTACTGCTTCACTTCCCACAGGGACACATTCATCATCTACAGAAAAAAGAGTAAAGTCAAGTTTACTCAATCTTTTATATTAATGTCACCCAATTTAAGAGGAAGCAATTTAGGTGATGGTTACGGGGTCATATTAAATCATTGAAGTAAAATTATTCTACAACAGAACACAAGTACTGATTGACATTCTGATGTTCCCATGGAAAAGCTGGAACAATTAAGAAGCACTGTTCCACATTCAGGGATTTAATTTAAAGGTAGGAGCATGTATTCATGACTCATGACAGAGGCAAGTAAAAATTGTAGATCTTCATAAAACATTTGCCTTACAAAATGAACAAATTTAACCACCTGCAGTTAGTTTTGTGGCCCTGATATTGCCATAAATGTGGAAAATGACCTCAAACCCCAATATATAAACAAAGGATCATTCTGAATTAATTCAGCACAAAATCAGTTAAAACAAAACTTGACACTCAAAAAGGCAAGTGTTCAGCATTTATTGCACATCATATATTGCGCATATGAGAAAATTTTCAGGGAGCCCATCCAAAAACATATATTCACAAATTTTTCAGTGAGTTTTGTGTGATGTAAAAATATCCAGATTGCAAGAAAGAACTTTTGTTTATGATTCTCAAATACAACCAGCCACAAATATTACATGAACACTCCTGCATGAGCTAGATGCTCGACACCCTGCCTGACTATTCCCCACACTGAATAGTGGTGTTTCAAAACCCCACTACATAACCTTATGACTTATGTTATTCACATCTTTTTGTGTTCCGAGAATTGAAAAAGGTGTGAATAATTTACATCATCATACATGATTACTGGGCTGTGAAAAAGTTATTTTTTTTTAGAGGAACTATATATGTCATTCACCTTCTAATAAATCATGAACTTATTTATACCAATACTGCATACTCATCACAAATGAACTGATTTAGCCATTTTGTTCTTCGCAAAAACATAAAAGGAGAAAAGTTTTTCAGAAATATGATGAGGTGTTGCTTGATTAGTTATGGAGGATAAACGAGTGATAAAATGATGGCAACGGGCTAAAATGACACTCAAGTTTAAAAGATGGTAAATAATTCTACGAGAAGTTGAATAAAAAACAACACAGTAATGCAACGGTAAAGAGCATTCCTGTTAAATACAGCACTACATTACAAATAAATATTGTTAAAGCTAGTGTACGCCAAGGGACAAAATATAATCAACTATACACAAGTTATTCCCCTTAACCAAATTGATTTATGTTTTTGACAATCATGTTATATCTCTTTACAGAGATGATGTATGAAAGATAAAACAAACATGCTACATCAAGAAAAAAAATAAAACTTCAGATTTCTTAGTCTAATGGATGCCAGTTAGTAAAGTCCACAATTGAGTGGTCAGACGGAATTTATGATTCAGAGGTGAGGTAAACTGAAGCAGTTTTCATAAAAACAAGAAAAGTGTCTCAGGCACAGATGTCCCTGGGATAATCTCTGATACAAGACTGAAGCCACCAATAAACAAGAGACCCCAAGGGGCCATAATCTCTCACCTGACAAAGTGGTTCAAAGAAGTATTTGGGGTCACATTCAGTTCGACATGATTTATCAAAACTACAAAGGAATTGAGTGATGAAAGGCAAACTTTATGAGATGTTATATACTAAATATGACAGAATTCTGACTGGTGGATCTTAAAGAAATTTCCTCACATTCCTCTAAGTTAAACTTTGGGGTCCAATAGAAACCTAAATGAAAGTGTCAATGACACTGTAGCTAAACTTGACTGTGTGTAGTGCTTGATGAAAAGGATAATGTTCAATGTTTTATGAAAGGATTATGAAATAAGATAAGAATTGTGATAATTGAGAATATGTTCATTTCTGTTCCATGACAAATTCCATACACATATATGGGACTTGATAATTATCTAGAATTAGCTAATCTAACACATGGCTCCTTGATGGTGGGAAGAAATAACCTGTCATACACATGGCTCCTTGATGGTGGGAAGAAATAACCTGTCATCTGACACTTGACCACTTGATGCCGACCAGATGTGGAATGCCGACTTGAGGTTTAATGTTGATAGTATTATTCTATCACCTATATTAAATGAATTCAGTGATGTTTATTTTTTCTTGAAATGATATAAGCAATGCCAACAACATCTACTGAGTATGAAGATAATTTGTCAGACATAATCTGGTTTGGATTACCTCTGCTGGTGATGGCCAGTTGTTTCAATTCTCTCCTGAATTTGATGATATCAGTAGCAACTTGGTCAGAGTTGTGACAATGAGATGTTCATGGCCTGATATGACAAACCCGAAGGTCCGTAGTCTCTGTTCCTTTACAAGATTCACTTATACCTAAGTGAAGAATGAACAGCTTACATAGAATTTGAATTCTGACTGATGGATAAGAAGATGATGATTTTTAAAGAAATTTCCTCATATTGCACTAAGTTAAAATTTGCGCTCCCATAGGGAGCCCAAATATAAACACTGGGACTCGATTTGAACAAACATGAATCTGACCACCTTAGAGATGTTGTATACCAAATATGAAAGGATTCTGACTGGTGGATATGAAGAAGAAGATTTTTAAAGAAATTTCCTCATATTGCACTAAGTTAAAATTTGGGCCCCCAAAGGAAGCCTACATATTAATTGAGAGACTTAACTCGAAAAAACTTGAATCTGACCCTTGTAACAATGAAAAAATTGTCATCTGACAATATATTAAAACATTCTGACTAGTGGTTTGGAAGGCTAGTTTTAAAGCTTATTTCCCATATTGCCCCAAGTTAAGATTTGGGCTCCTGTATTGGGCCCAAATACGAACCGAGGAGCTTAAATTGAACACACTTGTATCTGAATCCCCTATGGATGCTGTATGCCAAATACGAGAAGATTTTTTTTTTTTTTATCAATCAATTCTACTGGTCCTAATGATGCTTCATACCATAAAACAGTTCTCTGTTTCGTGTGATTTGGGAAATATTAGCGTTTGAAAATTTCTATTTTTAGCTCCTGGGGTTCTCATGGGGAACATGGGAATTTTATTATAGCATGAATCAAGTACTTATGACTCAAAAATACCACATACCGAATTTCGTTCAAATTGGACCATCGGTTCAGAAAATAGAAATTTTGGGTGGGGCCAAAAATCTTACCCCTCCCATTACGAAGGCAAATATTGCTACACGAACTTCGTTTGAAAAAACTTGATACTAAACTCAGAAGGAACCTCCATACCAAATATCAAGTCATTGTACCCACTGGTTCATGAAAAGTTTTTTTTAGAATTTTGGAGCATTTTCCCCCTCTCCCTCCCTATGGAGCGTGGCATTGAACAAACTTGAATGGACATATGATAAGGACCATGCATATCAAATTTGGCCCAGGGGTTTAGGAGGAGAAGTCGATAATATAAAGTTCACAGCAGATGGACGGACAGAAACTGATCAATTGAATCCACCTGATTTTTAGTCAGGTGAGCTAAAAATATGCATTCGTTGGAGACAAAACTTAAATTTAAAAACTCTATCCAAACAATGTTCACCAAGTATAATTATAATCAATCAGATTGATGAGATATCTAGACATGATTTTGTCATAAAATGGACTTGGCTACTGCAAAGGTCAATTGTGCGTTCATTTATTGGGGTTTGACACCTTCCACAGACTGGATCATATCATGTTGAGCAGTTTTATGGGTGGGGGAAAATGAGAGTTCACACGCTGTCACACATAGAACCAAGTACTGGTGAGTAATTGTTGGACTTTCCAACTCACAAAGCTGGCACAAGGTTAGCATTGGTTGAAGACAAGTATACCATCGATGTGCTGTATTCCTTAGTACTGTGCTTCTACTTGGGTAATCAGGATAAGACATCGTTCCCAAGTATAAAATATAAGTAAAGCTGGTTACTATCAAACCTAGAGCTGGGTGGTTTTTCAGTTTTCTGGTTCAGTTCCAGTTTTTGAGGCAAACTAACTGCAGTGCCCAGCAAGTACCGGCCAAACGGTTTTACAATGTTTGTGCATAGACTGATCAAACTACATTACTGGGAAGGGACTAGTGGCTCCTATGGTATCTTGTAACATAATCTATCCAGCAAAGGGGTGAATACGATGAGTTCTCATTTCCACATGTTCTCTCTTACCAACTTGTCTGTTGGACGAGTCAAAAAGGAAGAAAATGTGATAAGAATCAGAGGTGAATAAGATGAATTTTCATTGCTGCATGTTCTCTCTTACTGACTAGTCCACTGGACGAGTCAATAAGGGAGAAAATGTGATAAGAACAAGATATATAGACTTGACATGATACTGCCACAATACATTGGTTTAGGAGCAATAATGTGGACAAGAAAAAGCAACCTACATTTATACAGAAGGGGGGAATGGGGGGGGGGGGGGGGGAGACAAGTTCTATATATTTTCCCATTAGAAGGATAGAGGTATAATAAGAGTGGCAGATGTCCTGCAAAAATATTACCTGTCTGTCAAATAAATTCTTTCTGACCACTTCAATCAATGAAAAAAATTGATCTCATTTTATTATTATAGTATCATAAGACATTCTAGGACTGAAACAACGGTGTGTATCTTTGCTTTTGTTGATAAGATTCTTGTGTGTTCATATTGTTTGAAAGATCTTTCAAAGCACTATGTCACATAACAGCAAGTCACCATCTTAACAAGAAACTCCAGAAATCATCTGGAATAATTTGGGCTGTTTGGACTGACCTTTGGCCTGAAATGGTTATTTAAAGTTGATCTTTAAATTGTCTCAAACGGTGAATATTCGTTATTTAATACTTTTTCTATTTTTAGTTGTAACTGAATTTCTGTATTTTCTTGTCTAGTTCTGTGTGCAAAAAGTGTGTGGATGACAATATTGGTGCCAAGCCTGCTGCAACCTACCCCACCCCCAAGCAAGTTGGATGAAGTGACTTGTTGAAGGAAACAAAGTAAATGCATCTGCCTGAAACTGAACCTGTGCCACGAAATCATAAGTTCTTAGTGCCAATTACTGAGTCAGCACAAATTTGAACCATATGGCTAATAAGTTCTTAAAGCCCAGAATTCAAAAGTCAAGTCCATTTATCTCTGAACTAGTTTTGTAGGTGCTCTGAGACAGTCGATTTGGTTAATGGCAAAGAAAACAAATTGTATAATTTGAACAGGTGCTTTCTGTGCATGAGTCATCTGCCTAACAGACAACACTTGACTGGAATCAAGTTCACGGCAACAAGTCGGCTTAGTACTTTTTGCAATATTTTTCATATTTCACATTGCACTGGTATGAATGATTGGCTAACTTGACTTCATACAGGTCAAGTATAGCTAATTGTTTATACCAATGCTGCCCACATTCGAGTACTCCCATCACTAAACAAGAGGCCCCACAGGGCCTGAAGTGCTCTTCTTGAACAGAACACAATATAATATAAACAGAGTCCAAGAATGAGTCTTCAATAAGCACTCCATTTCCATAGGATACACTGTCAATCCTTGAGCCCCACAGGAGTGACAAAAATAATCTGGGCATCATGCCTTTTCTACAGTTGATCATAATGTAAAATGTAGATCTCCACTATGAAGCCCCTTGATACAATCTATGTGCATTAATCTTAGTTACACACCTCTAGAGGGTACTGAATACAAAATTTTCAATTTTTCAGCAACATGGCCAATTCTGGCTCCCATGGGGAGCCCAAATATTAACCCAGGCTCTCGATTTGAACACTGTTGAATCTGACTTCCCTAGAGATGTTGTGTACCAAATATGAAGGCATTCTGACTGTTGGATCTGAAGACGAAAAATTTTAAAGAAATTTCTTCATATTGCATCAAGTTAAAATTAGGGCTACCATAGCGAGCCCAAAAATTAACCTATGGATCCGATTTAAACAAACTTGAATCTGACCCCCTAGAGATGTTGTATACCAAATATGAAAGCATTCTGACTAGTGGATCTGAAGAAGAAGATTTTTGAAGAAATTCCCTCATAGTGTATTAAGTTAAATTTCAGGTTCCCATATGGAGCCCAAATATTAACCCAGGCTCTCAAATTGAACAAACTTGAATCTGACCCCCCTAGAGATGTTGTATACCAAATATGAAAGCATTCCGACTGGTGGATCTGAAGAAGAAGATTTTTAAAGAAATTTCCTCATTTCGCACTAAGTAAAAATTTGGGCTACCATAGTGAGTCCAAATATATACCAAGGGATCTGATTTGAACAAACTTGAATTTGACCCCCCTAGAGATGTTGCATACCAAATATGAAAGCATTCTGACTGGTGGATAAGAAGATTTTTTAAAATTATCCCCCATATTGAACAAAGTTAAAATTTGGGCTTCCGTAGGAAACCCAAATATTAACCTAGGGACTTGGTTTGAACAATCTTGAATCTGACCCTCATAACAATGATGTATACCAAACATTAAAAGATTCTGACTGGTGGTTCTCAAGTAGAAGATTTTTAAAGAATATTCCCCATATTACCCTATGTTAAAAATTTGGGCTTCTGTATTGAGCCCAAATATGAACGAATGGGCTTTATTTTAACAAACTTGTATCTGAACCCCCCTCTCCCACCCCCACCCCCCCCCACCCCCCCTATGAATGCTGTACACCGAATATCAAAAGATTCTGATGACTGCTTCTGGAGAAAAGATTTTAAAAATTTTTTGGCAAATATGCTGACTCAGCATTTTTCCGATGCACATTACAGAACACCCTTACATAACCGATGGCAATTTTTTTTACCAACCAATTCTACTGGTCCTAAGGATACTTCATACCAAATAACAGCTCTCTGTTCCGTGTGGTTTGGGAAATATGGGCGTTTGAAAATATTTCTATTTTTAGCACCCAGGGTTCCCATGGGGATGCAGGAATTTTTTTTTTTGTACGAGTCAAGTACTTATGACCCAATAATATCACATATCAAATTTGGTTCAAACCAGACCATGGGTTCAGAAAAAAGAAATTTGGGGCGGGGCCAAAAATTGTACCCTTCCCAATACAAAGCCAAATATTGCTTCACGAACTTCGTTTCAACAAACTTGATTCTACATCTCAAAAGGAAGCTCTATAGCAAATATCAAGTCATTGTACACACTGGTTCATGAGAAGAAGATTTTAAAAAAATATTTTGGAGCTTTTTTCCCCACACCCTCCCTATGGGACTGGGCATGCTGAGTTGAACAAAAATGCAATGCCCCTTCAGGACCATCACTCACACAAACTTTCACTTGATTTGGCCTAGTGGCTTTGGAGGAGAAGACCAAAATACGGTGTTGACGGACGACGGATGGACAGTGAGCAATGGGATTAGCTCAGCTTGACTTTGTCAAGATGAGCTAAAAAAAACTTGGTTACCACAATACACAAACACAGCTTCACTTTCCGAGGATCACATGGGGAGTCTGTAGGAAATATAGAATGTTATAAGAGAATAAAATGAGATTAATAACAGCAAGATGAGATGAAAAAAATGAATGACTAATGAATGAACCTCAATAAAACACAAACATGCTATCAGTACCAAAGATTTTTAACATCATATTGCCAATTTGTCACTTTGGCTCTAAAGAACAGGGAGTGGCAAACCAGTAGGTCAAGTCTGTCGATTATATTATTAACAATATACTGTAAGCTCGATACTATGAGTTCCTGTAGGTAAAGTCAACTGTTTTAGTGATGACACATCAAATTCACAGAAGATGAACACCAAACTTAAGAGGCATTAGTTTCTGATGAGAGTAACTTCATAAAAACACTGTTTACATTGATTATAGTATGCGGCGAGGTCAAAGATTACAGTTCAAGGACAACAAAAGTATCTAGGGGGCAGGGGTATCAAAAAGGGCAGTCGGCTCTGGGTATGAGTTAAGACCAGGAGTTTATGAAATATCATAAATTGTAATGTGATTCTCAATAGTACTGACATAATATACATATTCTCCCTTGAGAGGAACAAAGTGCCATCTGCAGTGCTAAAGCATTGCAGATGGCACTTCCTTCCACTCAAGTGATGATATGCTTCAGAAATCATATGTTCTTTGTTTGGTGATTAACAACCAAACTCCATCATTATATATCCTCCTTCCCCCTCCACCCATTGGCATTGCTAGGGACAATATAATGCTTTAGAAATCAGCCTGCCAATTATATGTAGCTTCTTTCATTGGTGCTTATCGACCAAACTCCTTCATTACGTCCAATACACTTGCAACCCCCACCCTCCCACATTGGCACACATAAAATACATTACAAACGAAACAACTACTCATGAGTTTCTCAGTTACAGGTCTTGGAAAGGAAAGCTTTTCAACTACTGCACTTCTGGCAAAAGAGCACATGCTGTCCCATCCCCTTGCATAATCCCCCCCCCCCATGCCTCCCCCCTGCAGTATTCAAACACACAATAATTCTTATTTATGAATAAAATGAGAAGAGCAAGCAATATTTTCTCCATGGAGCTACAGATTAAATTCCGCAGTACGTTGACTGAAAATATATTTGTTTTTCTATTTATTTATTGGAGTTTAGGATCACATATTTCTGCATAATAGCTCATCGTGAGCACAACATGGTTATTAAGTCAAGTTCAGTGATTCGTTTATAAACATGTTGCCCAGTTGTTACCGAGTCCTATTTTACCAGTAAACCAGAACTTGCTTACCACAGGGAACAAGCAGTGCTTCACTTCCCAGGGTACCCACGGGGAACTTGTGCTTCTAAAAGTGAGACATCATGCAACATGCTGAATTCCAGGAGTTGCATTCTTTATCACTGAATGGTGTTTTTTGTGTGACAACTTCTAATGGATCAGTGCATCTTAACAAATGCTGAATGATGTTGAATGTAAAGCCGTTGGCAGTGGGAATATAGGTTTCTGCCTAAACATTTCAAATGACAGCTGCAATTCTCTGCTGTGTTGAATTCCATTTTGAACCAAGCCTGGGAATAAGACGAAGGTCATCTGCAGAATGAGGTTCACAGAGGGTAAATTTAGTAATCCTACCCTGCTTTGTGAACCTCAATCTGAATCAAGGTCTCGGGCCTAAACAGAAAAAGGTATCCCACTGTATGGGATGGAAACATCAAATTCATCCACTGGGGATCTCATTATACAAATGACATATTGCTTATTTCCAGGCTTGTTTTGATGGGTAGCAGATTTCATTAAACAAACAAGTTCAAAACCTACTGACTCAAACATGTTGCATGATGTGTTACAGATTTTATATTTTTGGTGTGGGTTTGAGTCATGACTGGGGGGGGGGGGGGGGGGGGGGGGGGGGGGGGGGGTTGCAAATAACTCTGTGAAGTTGGAGTGGTAACTCACTGTCAACAAACTGTATGTGTATATGCTGGGGGGGGGGGGGGGGGTGCAAATCACTCTGTGAAGTTGGAGTGGTAACTCACTGTCAACAAACTGTATGTGTATATGCTGAGATCCAAGAAACTTTTACTATTTTGATGTGGTGATTCAGTATAACTGATATGAAAACTTTGAGATAACTAAGCTTCCACTTGATGTGATATGATGTGATTTTGTGATATACTGTTGGAAACCATGCCATGAGGTCTTTCTAGAAAAAGCATCATATCTCAGTAAGTAATCAGAATGAAAGAAGATACTCTAAATGCAAACAATTCTGCAACAGTTTACAGATGTGAATATACGATATCAAAACTTTTGTGTCAACACTAAATCATTAACTGCATCAAGACAATCCTTCCATTTACCTAACAAACCAACAGAAACCAGTCCAATACTTTTTCCTAAATTTCCAAATTTTTTCTCTTCGAAACTTTAGCAAGTGACTTCCACAGAATCAACTTTCTGAGCTCCTTCCAATGTAACGGCCAGCACTATTATCAAATATTGCCATTTCAAGTTTATTACTTATTGAGTTTTTTTCACTCAAAAACATATCTTTTGACACCTCACTGGAACAAGCTCTTTGAGTTCGTTCCAATGAGGGGCCTTAAGCTGTTTTTGAGGCCCAAAAACCCCTAACTTCAGTTGTTCAAAAATTTTTTTGCATGTGTCGTCTACCATTCGAGTTAAGTAAAAGGTTAAAATCTTTTGCGTCTCTGTTTGGCAAAAAAAAAATGTTTGGATTCTTTGGCAGTCCCTCACTGAAACCGAACCTCCCTCATTGGACATTTTCACTGCCTTGCACTGTCTTCCTTCGAATATTACTACAAAATCAGGTGATTCCTGAGACTGGGCTTCAATATTTAGAAGGAGGGGACCCTAAAACCAGTATCTAAAGAACATAACTAAAGAGGTAAAAGGAGTTTCATATTTTTTTTAATTAAATGAGTTTATTTATATATTTATGGACTTTCTGTATTTTCTGTGTGTTAAAGACAGAAGGCCTCTCAATCCATTTTACTACATGAAGAAAAACAAGAGGCCCCACGGGGCCTGAAGCGCTCATCTTGTACAGAACACAAGTTAAACAGATTCCAAGAATGAGTCTACATTAAGCAAGCCATCTCCATAGGCTACACTGTCAATCCTTGAGTCCCTCAGGAGTGACAAAAATAATCTGGGCATCATGCCTTTTCTTCAGCTGATCATAAAGTAAAATGTAGAGCTCCACTGTGAAGCCCCCTTGATACAACCTATGTTGATTAAACTTAGTACCTCTAGAGGGTACTGAATACAAAATTTTTAATTCTTCAGCAAAATGGCCAATTCCGGCTCCCATAGAGAGCCCAAATATTAACCCAGGCTCTTGATTTGAAACAGTTAAATCTGACTTCCCTAGAGATGTTGTGTACCGAATATGAAAGCATTCTGACTGTTGGATCTGAAGAAGAGAAATTGTAAAGAAATTTCTTCGAATTGCACTAAGTTCAAATTTGAGCTACCATAGCGAGCCCAAATATTAACCTATGGATCTGATTTGAACAAACTTGAATCTGACCCCCCTAGAAATGTTGTATACCAAATGTGAAAGCATTCTGACAAGTGAATCTGAAGAAGATTTTTGAAGAAATTCCCTCATATTGTAGTAAGTTAAATTTCATGTTCCCATATGGAGCCCAAATATTAACCTAGGCACTCGAATTGAACAACCTGGAATCTGACCCCCCTAGAGATGTTGTGGTGGATCTGAAGAAGAAGATTTTTAAAGAAATTTCCTCATATCGCACTAAGTAAAAATTTGGGCTACCATGGTGAGCCCAAATTTATACCTAGGGATCTGATTTGAACAAACTTGAATCTGACCCCCCTAGAGATGTTGCATACCAAATATGAAAGCATTCTGACTGGTGGATAAGAAGATTTTTAAAAATTATCCCCCATATTGAACAAAGTTAAAATTTGGACTTCCGTAGGAAACCCAAATATTAACCTAGGGACTTGGTTTGAACAATCTAGAATCTGACCCTCATAACAATGATGTATACCAAACACTAAAAGATTCTGACTGGTGGTTCTGAAGAAGATTTTTAAAGAATATTCCCCATATTACCCTATGTTAAAAATTTGGGCTTCTGTATTGAGCCCAAATATGAACGAATGGGCTTTATTTTAACAAACTTGTATCTGAACCCCCCCCCCCCCTCCCCCCCCCCCTCCCCCCCCCCTCCCACCCTTCCTGTAGAGAGCCCAAATATGAACCACGGAGCTTTATTTCAACAAACTTTTATCTGACCCCACCTATGAATGCTGTATACCAAATATCAAAAGATTCTGATGATTGGTTCTGGAGAAAAGATTTTTTTTAAATTTTTGCAATATGCTGACTCAGCATTTTTTCGATGCCCATTACAGAACACCCTAACATAACCGATGGCAATTTTTTTTTACCATTCAATTCTACTGGTCATAAGGATACTTCATACCAAATAACAGCTCTCTGTTCCGAGGAGTTTGAGAAATATGGGCATTTGAAAATATTTCTATTTTTAGCTCCCAGGGTTCCCATGGGGATGCAGGAATTTTTTTTTTGCATGGGTCAAGTACTTATGACCCAATACTACCACAAACCAAATTTGGTTCATACCAGACCATCGGTTCAGAAAATAGAAATTTTGGGCGGGGCCAAAAATCTTACCCCTCCTATTACAAAGCCAAATATTACTTCACGAACTTCGTTTGAACAAACTTGATTCTACACCTCATATGGAAGCTCCATAGCAAATATCAAGTCATTGTACACACTGGTTCTTGAAAAGAAGATTTTTAAAATATTTTGGAGCATTTTCCCCCACTCCCTCCCTATGGGGCTGGGCATGTTGAGTTGAACAAAAATGAAATGCCCCTTTGGGACCATCACTCACACAAACTTTCACTTGAATTGGCCCAGTGGCTTTGGAGGAGAAGACCAAAACATGGTGTTGACGGATGACGGACGGAGAGCGATGAGATTAGCTCAACTTAACTTTGTCAAGATGAGCTAATAATGAAAGTGTCAATGACACTGTAGCTCAACTTGTCAAGACATGTACATGTATAGTATGTGACACAGCAATGACAAACATCTAGGTAATGACCTGATAACAAAGGTACATATAAAGTATTGTAACGGTCTGTACATAAATACTGACCGTAGCCTGTAACAAATGTTTAGGTAAAGTATTGTAAAGGTGGGTGACAGTCAGATGCTAAACTAGAAAAGAAATCTGAGTTCCAGAGTGGGTCTGACTGAACCCCAAAATATTTGTTCTCATAGCAGTGATAACAAAGGCACCCCAAAACACACTCATTCCTGTCCCAAGGTGAAAACAAAGGTACCCAAGAAGTTTCGTGAAGATCTGTTCATAAATACGAGCTGTATAGAAGTTGTGACAAAAAACTGATTGGACCTAATTTCGGTACAAAATGGCCACTGGCAGCCATCTTGAATTTTGGACCGCACCCAGAAACATTCGTTCTCGTCCCAAGGTGATAAGAAAGGTACCCAAGAAGTTTTCTGAAGATCGGTTGATAAATACAGCCTCTAGCCCGAGCCGTATTGACATGTGCACTTACAGTTTATAAGTAGCACTAAATAAATCAAAATTCATCTAATTTGCATAATTTCTGCACGAGAAAAAAACCCGTACTGTATGTGATGTATTCCATTTTACTAAACATTCATATAAAAATTTATTCAAATCAGAACTTTCATACAGAAGTTCTGTACAAAAGACTGATTGCACTAATTTTGGTACAAAATGGCTGCTGGTGGCCATCTTGAATTTCGGACCACCCCCCCAAAACAATCGTTCTCATCCTACGGTGATAACAAAGGTACCCAAGAAGTTTCGTAAAGATCAGTTCATAAATACGGCCTCTAGCCTGAGCCGTACAGAAGTTGTGTACAAAAAACTGATTAGGTCTAATTTCGGTACAAAATGGCCACTGGCAGCCATCTTGAATTTTGGACCGCACTCAGAAACACTCGTTCTCGTCCCAAGGTGATAACAGGGGTACCAAAGAAGTTTCGTGAAGATAGGTTGATAAATACAGCCTCTAGCCCGAGCCGTATTGACATGTGTACTTACTGTGTGTAAGTAGCACTGAAAAAAATCAAAGTTCATCTAATTTGCATAATTTCTGCACGAGAAAAAAACCTGTTTTATATGTGATGTATCCCATGGTACTAAACATTCACACAAAAAATTTTTCAAATCAGCGCTTTCATATGGAAGTTCTGTGCAAAAATCTGATGGTACCTAATTTTGTATAAAATGGCTGCCATCGGCCATCTTGAATTTCGGACCGCACCCAAAAACACTCGTTCTCGTTCCACTGTGATACCAAAGGTACCCAAGAAGTTTCGTAAAGATCGGTTTATAAATACGACCTCTAGCCCGAGCCGTATTGGCATTTGCACTTACAGTGCTGAAAGTAACACTAAATACATCAAGGTTAGTCTAATTTGCATAATTTACGTACGAGAAAAAAACACGTATTATATGTGATGTATCCCATGGTACTAAACATTTATACAAAAAATTATTCAAATCAGCGCTTTCATATGGAAGTTCTGCGCAAAAATCTGATTGCACCTAAGTCCGTACCAAATGGTCGCCAGCGGCCAACTTGAATTTCGGATCGGACCCCAAAACACCCGTTCTCGTCCCAGGGTCATAACAAAGGTACCCAAGAAGTTTCGTAAAGATCGGTTCACAAATACGGCCTCTAGCCCAAGCCGTATTGAATTGTTGACGGACAGACGGACGACTGGCCATGGCATAAGCTCAAATTTGACTTCGCCAAAGTTGAGCTAAAAATGATTTGAGTCAGTGTTTATTAGTTATTGGTCGGAAACTAAATTAAATATGGCCACCATGGTGGCCATATTGAATTGGCTAGTTCATTCAACAAGAGGCCCCAGGGGGCCTGAGGGCGCTCACCTGACATGGTAGTCTAAATATCAAACCAGGGGCTTGACTTGAATAAGCTGTATACGCCCCTCCTAAGAAAAGCATGTACCAACTAGATGAAGCGATTGTGCCTAAACGAATACACAGGATTTTCCTTCTATTTTCAGTTCCTGCACTTTTACGTCCCAAAATTGAGATAAACGCATAAAAAACAGATTTTTTTCCCCAAACAAAATATTTTCAGCCTAAAATTTTTTTTTTTCTTAAATTCTTAAAACGCATAAAAAACCAAAAAACTAATTTCCGGATTTTGGTCCAAAATTTTCGAAGTCCCACCCGGACCACAAATTTTCAGTGTAAAGAAAATATTTTTTTTTTGTCTTAAAATTGACCGAAACGCATAAAAAACAAAAAAAAAAAATTCCAGATTTTGGTTCAAAATTTCTAAGTCCGGAATGGGGCCCCAAATTTTCAACCTAAATATAAACCCAGGGACTTGGCTTGAACAAACTTGAATCTCACCCCCCTAAGGATGCTGCATACCAAATATCAAAAGATTCTTATTGGTAGATCTGAAGAAGAAGATTTTTAAAGAATATTCCTCATACTGCACTTATTTAAACATTTGGGCTCCCATAGAGAGCCCAAATATGGACCCAGGGAATTGATTTCAATAAACATGTGAAACAATCTTCCAAAGATGTTATATGTGAAATTTGAAAGCTTTTGGAGCAGTGGTTTGGGAGACAAGTAGTCTTCCATGTTTTTCCCATTACCCACAGTGTTAAAAAATGCTGACTCAGCACTTTTTCAAAGTCCCCAAAAAGTACCCCATGATAAAACCGATAGCAATTTTTTTTTTTTACCATTCCCTTTTGTTGGTCCTAAGGAAGCTTCACACCAAATAAGAATACTCAGTGCCATGTAGTTTTGGAGATATGGGCGTTTTAATTTTTTTCTATTTTTAGCTCCTGCGGTTCCCATGGGGAGACGAAAAAAAAAATTTGGGCATAAATTAAGTACTTATGACCCAATAAGCCCTCATATCAAATTTGGTTCAAATCTGCCTCTCGGTTTGGAAAATAGAAATTTTGGGAGTGGCAAAAATTCTTGCTCCTCCCGTAACGAAGGCAAATAATGCCCGACAAACTTCCCTTGAATAAACTTGATTCTAAACGTCAAAAGGACTCTGCATACCACATATCAAGTCTCTGCTACTGGTGGTTCATTAGAAAAAGATTTTCAAAAAATTTGGCCATTTTTTCCCCACACCTCTGCTCAATATGAGCCGAAACCTAATTTGCATAAAAATCAAAATGCCCCTATATAACCACTACTTACATGAAATTTAATTAAAATGTGGCCAGTGGTTTAGGAGAAAGAGGCTCAAACACTACCTTCACGCAGGACGATGGACGGACGAAGAGTGATAAGAAAAGCTCACCCTGACTTTCAGTCAGGTGAGCTAAAAACTGGTCCAACACAAGCCAGAAAATAAGCAGACTGTCATCTGCAAAATGAGGACCCCAGAGGGTGAATTTAGTGATGCTACATCACAAAATTTACCCCTGTGAACCTCAATCTGAATCAGGGTCTCAAAACTAAACAGAAAGATATACCAAGAGGATAAATTGGTCCACTGTATGGGATAGCATCATCAAATTCACCCTCAGGGAACCTCAATTTGCAAATGTCAGACTGCTTATTTTCAGGCCTGGTCCAACACTGAAAGGAAGCTTTTCTCTAGACACCAACAATCCATAATTCAGAAACATAAAAAATGATTCAAGTCAGCATCCATTAGTTATTGGATGGAAACCAAATTCAATATGGCGGACACTGCAGCCATATTGAATTGGTTGAATTGGCTAGCTGATCCAAAATCAAAAGGAAGCTTCCTCTAGACACCAATAATGCATAACCAAAAAATGAAATTGAATAGAGTCAGTATTCATTAGTTATTGGGCGGAATCCAAATTCCAGATGGCTACCATAATGAATTGGCCACTGGCAGCCATCTTGGTTCAACTGACTGATCCAAAATCGAAAGGAAGCTTCCTCTGGACACCAACAAAGCATAATCAAAAAATAACAAGAGGGGTGTGTCCATCCCCATTAGCTCACCAACACGTGGCAAGCAATAAATCTAGGCTTATTACAAATCTGTAAAATATGTCCGGTCATGTACATGTATAGCAAAACAGGTCAGAAATTGGCCAAGAGTTAATGTCATCTTATATTGATGCATTTAACACATATATGAAATACAAAAGCCACAGCATACCGGTGGTAGCCTCCACTCATGTATAGGAAAAAAGTCCACACTTTCAAAAAAATGTTGAACATTGCAAAACAGTTCAGTCCTTACTGACAAATTAGTCTACCATTGCATTAAAAAAGTACAAAATTTCCAAAAAATGTCCGGCCAAGGGTTAATGTCATCTTATATTGATGCATTTAACACATACATGAAATATGAAAGCCACAACATACCGGTGGTAGCCTCCACTCATATACAGAAAAACAGGTCAGAAATTTTCTCTAAGTCCACACTGACAAAAAAGTCTAACATTGCAAAGACACTAAAAATCAATAAAATATCACTGGTTGAGGGTCTGTGGGTAATTGTAAGCCACAGAAACACTGTATGAGGTGCATAGCAACAGGGCTGAATGTCAAAGTGGACTGGTACAATAACTTTAACACAAGTGTTGATGCCACCACACCTCAGGTCATGACATAAGCTCACACAACTTCGCTGGTGAGCTAAAAATGATTCGAGTCAGCATTCATTAATTATTCAAAGGAAACCAAATTCAATATGGCTGCCATGGTGGCCATATTGAATTGGCCAGCTGGACCAAAATCGAAAGGAAGCATTGTCTGGTCATCCACAAGTGACCCCTAAAATTATGCTTTGATCAAATATGTAGTTCTTTACTTATTTGATGGAAACCAAAAGTTAACGGTAATGGATGAATGATGGATGCCGGAAGGACATGGTGAAAGCATAAAAATAAAACCCTCCCTCCTTCACGGATTTGAAAGAAGAGACCCCGAGGGGACCTTAATCGCTCACCGGCCAAAGTGGTTCAAAGAAGTGTTTGGGGTCACATTCAGTTAGACATGGTTCATCAACACCACAAAGGAATGAAGCCATGCAAAGGCAAATTTTATGAAAATGGAACTGAACAAACTTGAACCTAACATGCTCCCCTGGCCCCCCCCCCCCCCCCCCCCCCCTCCCCCAATCCTGCCCATAGAGAGCTCAAATAATAAGACAGGGACTCAAATTTAACAAACTTGAATCTGATCCCTCTTGAGATGTTACAAATGTATATACCAAATATGAAAGAATTCTGACTGGTGGATCTGAACAAGGAGGTTTTTAAAGAAATGTCTTCACATTGCATTAAGTTAAATTTTGGGCTCAAACAGGGAGACAAAATATTAACCCAGGGACCTGATTTGAACAAACTTGAATCTGACACACCTAGAGATGTTGTATATCAAATATGAAAGAATTCTGATTGGTGGATCTGAAGAAGACTTTTAAAAGAAATTTCCTCATATTGCACTGAGTTAAAATTCGGGCTCCCATAGGAAGCCAAATATCAACCCATAGACCAGATTTGAACAAACTTGAATCGGACCCTCCTAGAGATGTTGTATACCAAATATGAAAACATTCTGACTACAGGGTCTGAAGAAGAAGATTTTAAAAACAAATTCCCTATATTGCACTAAGGTGATATTCAGGCTCCCATAAGGAGCCCAAAAATTTACCCAGGTAAGCAATTTGAACAAATCTGAAACTGACCCACCTCAAGATGTTGTATACCAAACATGAAAGGATTCTGACTGGTGGAGCTGAAGAAGATTTTTAAAGAAATTTCCTCAAATTGTACGAAGTTAAATTTGGGCTTCAATAGAGAGCCCAAATACTAACTCAGGGACCCGATTTGTACAAACTTGAATCTGACCCCCCTATAGATGCTGTATACCACATATGAAAGGATTCTGTCCGGTGGATCTGAAGAAGAAGAATTTTAAAGAAATTTCCTCAAATTGCACGAAGTTAAACTTTGGGCTTCAATAGAGAGCCCAAATACTCAATCATGGACCCGATTTGTACAAACTTGAATCTGACCCCCCTATAGATGTTGTACACCAAATATGAAAGCATTCTGACTGGTGGATCTGAAGAAGAAGATTTTTAAAGAAATTTCCTCATAATTCACTAAGTTAAAATTCGGGCTCCTACAGGGAGCCCAATTATTAACCCAGAGACTCGATTTGAACAAACTTGAATCTGACCCCAAAAGAGATGTTATATACCAAATATCGAAAGATTCTAAATGATGGTTCTGAAGAAAAAAAAATTTATGGGTGCTATCAGAGTAATGCCCCTTGTGGTGCCCCCGGACGTGGAAAGTTTATTTGTACAAGCTTCAATTGACATATGATAAGGAACATGCACACCAAATTTGGTTCAATTTGGTCCAGTAGTTTGGGAGGAGAAGTCGATAATGTAAAGTTCACAACGGTCGACGACGGATGGCAAGTGATAAGTTAAGCTCCCTTCGGTGAGCTAAAAACTGCCTGAGAATCAATTAATGTATTTTGTATGGCCTTATTGCTGCATCAATACAGCACAGTTATTAGACAGGGTTATATAATCAATCAAATATAATACACTTCCTCCACACTGCAGGTCAAAATCAGTTTCAGGAAAAATTCACTAAAATTTCACACTTTTGCTCCACTAATGATACCAGACCTTGAAAATAAATCTAGGGAAGATCTGAGAGAGCTCTCCAAAAATCAGTGACAGAAGCTGGCATCAGCAATGAAGAAATGATCAGGTGTAATGGAGTTATCCAAAAACTTCTTTCACATGAGTTGTTTATTGCATTTCAGAATATTGTGCAACGAAATACAATGGTCGGGTTTTACACTCCAAATCACACATGACAAATAGGGCATGAAAGTAGATAACAGAGATGAGACAATGTACATATAGCATAAGATTTGTTTGCTAAAAAAAGAACTGTTGTTCATTAAGAACAGCCCGGTAGATTAACCAACGAACTGTTATTACTAGTGATCAAGTATTGAGGAATACACTTACAATAATGGTCAACAGTGACCCCCATATTACTTCAATATACCAACACTGGCGGTATATTAATTGTATTTGTAACTAAAATCGCAGTCTGAATCCGGCTAATTGGCACTTGAGAAAGTTTGTTTTCAGTTCAAAGCAGTGGAAAGCAGGCAGAATTGTAGCTGCAGCCAAAATGTCAGAGATATGAAATTAATAATTTACTTGGCGATCAATGAGATGCTGATTTTCTCCACTTGCATTGCATCATTATTCATAAATGTCAATAACGAAAACACAAAACAGTTTGCAAACTCAGCTAGAAAAAAAAAGAAGTTGGCATAATAAATATGTTACAGGATGTTTAGTTGGAATTTACATTGTCTAATGAGGCTCAGCGAGAATAAAAGGCTTGGCTAAAACTTCACCCAATAATTTGTCACTTCTCCTCATGTGACATGATATCTGCCGACTAAACGTCCCATAACTTATAATATTGAAACTGACATCTGGGAGATGTGTTAGGTATAGTGTTGGAATAGTACATTGTCTTTATAATACAAGAAAAAGATAAACGAATAAAACTTCATGATAGCGAGGTAAATCTTTCAAAAGCAATAAATCTTTATCTGTATATAAAAATAATATATTTTTACCCCTTTATATAAATTTATTAAAATTTTGTCTGTGAATTTTTTCACATTCTGTCTGCGAACCACATTCGTTTTCAACAAAGTTGCTGAATCTGAGGAAAAAAATTCACTGGTACATAAAACCACTGCATTAACAATCAATTAATAAGCAATGATTGTGTACTTTTCTGATTATTAATCAATTAATTTTACTCAGATTACAAGCAATACAAATTTCAGTTTCCAGACAGACAAATGCGAAAAGTAGTTTAAAATTCCCATTCTTCTTCTGACTGTGACTCCAAATTTTTTTGTAATTTTTCAATGCTGATGCCCTTATCCACATCATCATCCCATGTGTCCTCATTATTTTGAATACATTTCTGAAGTTTTTCTATTTTATTAATTCGTTCTTTTCTTAGTTCTTCACACTCATCATTTTCTTCCTCCGCTTCTAAATCAGAATTATTTGAACATTCACTGTTCCTATCCTCTGCCTCTTCAAATATTTCATCCTCCTCACCTTCGTCTGCCATATCAATTTCCCCATTCTGCAAGTCTTCATCATGAGTTTCCTGTTTTACGAGTATTTCAGAATTGGGCACAGTGTGTGTTTTATCAAGAATTCGTCCTTCAGAAACATACTGAGGCATGGAACGTTTTCGTTTGTTCACACCAGGGGGCACAGTGGATGAAGAAACTTGTCTTTGAAGAGATCGATTTAGCTGTTCTTCAGATTCATTCTTATTATCACACCTGTCAGCAGTTTCTGCCTCATCGATACATCTTTCCATTGCCTGTTTTTCAAAGTTTTTCACAAGTTCAAACTGAGGAAACATCCACTGGCTGGTTTCATTTAAGCCATGGCTGTTCTGGAATGGGTTGTTTTCTTCAGAAAGATCGGACATATCGTCAGTTCCATTAGAATTATCATCGGGTGGTTCTGATTTGATCGAAACACTTCCACAGTCAGAACCATTCTGATTTGATGCATGCTGCTGTTGTTTTGCCCTCATACGATGGTTGTGAAACCAATTTATTACAGTTTTAACGCCAACATTTAGCTCATTGGCTAAACTCTCAATTGTATTTTGGTTTGGGTAAGGATCATGGGTATATGCTGCTCGCAGGTGGTCTTTTTGTTCTTCACTGAAGAACACACGGGGACGTTTGGGAGCATTTGAAGAATCATAGCCTCTTTCTTCTAAGCTGCTATGTCTCCTTTTTCTTTGAGCTGAAAAAACAAATAAAAAGTATTTTATTCATAGAGTGACATCATTTTATGACAATAGATAACTTGTGAGAAACCAAAAAAAAAGAAAAAGCGGGGAACCATACCCCCATAGTGCATAGTGCATACTGCCAAAACAATGACAAGAAAAGAAATGAACCATGATACTTTGAAAGCTGTTCCCATAAACAATCTTCATTCCAAATTTCATTGAGAGCCGCGAACCCCAAACCAGTGATATCAAGTGAACAGACAAAAATTGGCTATTTTACGAGACAAACAGCAAATGTATTGTCTTTGTTTTACAGCAAGGTAATTGTGAAGGCCAGAAACACCTGTTACTGAAGTCTAGTGATGATCGGACCATCCACATAAGAGATGTAGAACAAAGACATAATGCCACATTCGGGGAGACAATTTGCATGTATTTTCTTTGTTTTACTACAGGGACATGACTCACTTAAAAGCCTTTCCCATAAACAATCTTCACTCCAAATTTAATTGAAATCTGATAACCCAAACCTTATAAAACAAAGCCATAATGCCACATGTGGGGAGGTGATTTGCATGTATTTTCTTTGTTTTACTGCAGGGACATGACTTATTTGAAAGCCTTTCCCATAAACAATATTCATTCCAAATTTCATTGAAATCTGATCATCCAAACCTGAAATATGAGGCGAACAGACAAAAAAATTGGCTATTTTACGAGACAAACAGCGAATTTTCAAAGTTAAAAGGGGTGGGGGGTGGGGGGGGGGGGGGAGGGGATAAGTCTAAAAAGTGAAAAGTAAAAAATATTATTAGAGACTCATTTGAATGCCTTACACATAAACAATTTCCATTCCAGATTTCATTGAGATCCAATGACCCAAACCCGAGATCCCACGCGAACAGACAAAACATAGCCTATTTTTGTATGTTCAAAGGGCCATAAGTCATAGAAAAAAATATTCCAACAGCAAAACCGCTAATGCTGCTTAAAGGTCTCATGATAGTGAACATCTGTATGAAATTTCATTGAAATCTGAGCAGTAATGTTGACGTTATAATGTGAACAGACAGTTCGTACGGACAGACATACTGACAGATGCACATATGCATGGACACACAGACAGGCAGAATCCAGTATATCCCACTTTTTGAAAAAAAGTGGGGGGGGGGGGGGGGGGGGGGGGGGGGGAGGGGGGTATAATTTAGAAATGAATTACAGCCGATTCACCCATATGCACAGGAGTATTTAGTACCAGGAGACTCATCAGGTCAACTTCTACCACTTCACTTAATTACTAGACCAATTTCACAACCAAATAGATCTGCAGTATTTCATTTCTGAGACTTTTTTTTACACCTATGACACGCCTTATTTGTAATCAAGGTATGAAATTTTTTGCTCATCTGAAAATATCAGCCATAGAACCTGTATGTAATAGTTTCCACACCACATACCAGGCCTACCTGGGTTCCAAGCCTAAGTAGGCCTAGTGAGTGGTGTAAATATACAGAACCACACTCCTGTTTGAATGGGTTAACGATTACTGGACGAGAGCGAGAGGCGCAGGGATACCATGAGAGCCAGTAGGCTCGAGTGGTTATCCCAGCGCCACACGCTCGAGTCCAGTAATCGTTAACCCATTCAAACATAAGTGTGGTTCTGTATTTATTACACACCCAACCATGAAAAAGAATTCACTGTAATTAATCGCTAATTTAATTAAATAGTCGACAATTTGAACGGTTGAAAGAATTTTAGAGAGAAACGGGCAATTTTGTCAGAGAACCAGTCTTAAGTCTTTGACCTTGCCACCTGTAGAATCGCTGTTGATTCATTTTATTCGCAAAAAAATGTCAATCCGAACACTCAAAACTCAAAAGAATGCGTTCAGCATTCAGGCGTCACAAATTATGAGGTCTCAAGTGTGTTTTCAAAATTGTGTGTGCAGGCATCATTATATCTGGAGGATGGAAAATGTACAAGTATTTTAATTTGAATACGGTGCGAACTGGCCACTCTGTTTAAATTTCGTGCTTTTTAAACTGAAACTAAAAATATAAGTTTGAACTCGGCTTGGCGATACATGCACTACTGCCACAAGGCTATCGCTTGTGGACATCGGTCATTTCTGTTCTGCACTGTAACAAACGTACACACTGGACGGGAAAAGACATTTTGTGCAATAATTAACCTTCTGGGGCATTCATTCGATCATTTGGAGGAACTGAGCCTGAGGCAGTTTGAGATTCCATTCTGACGCTGAGTGAACTCTGCAGTCTTGGTAAGTTTGCACTTTATTTTTCAACATTATAAAGTTTCTGACTTGAAATTTAGCCTTCTTTTTATTTTACCTCAAGTCTTGATAACCTTTGTTTGAAATGGGCTGCACTTACAAATAAAAGCTTTAGGTTGTCCGCATAATACTACAGATATACAAAGGGAGAAATATATTGCATGATAACTGCAAGAAAATGTCATGTCTTGTCCCCACAAGTAATTTAGTTTGTACACCTTTTTTACAACCCCCCCCCCCCACCCCCACACACACCCATCTATAACCTGACAGCATTTTCTCGAAAGCTCACGAAATGAGTATCCAACAGTCTTAGTCAGAGGCTGAAAGAGAAATAAGGGGAGGGGGGAGGGGGCGTTGTTCTCACCAGTAAGCTCCAGCCTCCAACTTATTTTAGTTGATAATATTTTAAAAAATTGATTAATGTTTACATTATTTTGTACTAGTACTATAGTAGTATTATACTTCACCAGTTTGTTATCTGAACGGTTCTGTCAAAATTTTTTTCTTGGTATCTGGTTCAAAACAAAATAATTTTTTATGTGTCTGCTCCAATATCTTGCCAGTCTTAATTTGGAATTTGGTATTCTGAATTTGCATTCAGCAAGTAGTTTTAAAGAGGACTGATAGAATGTGGCTAAAATGATAGGCTTTTGGAGAACATTTTCTTGGGGATGGGGGCTGACCAATCAAACTGCCCTGAACTTTTGTTTCAAAATCAAAATGCAGCCCTTGCCTCGAATTTGCCTATGAAAATGCTCTTCTCACTTCCCTGATATTTTCCAAAATTATAAAAATACCCCCTCCCTCTGAACAATCTGTTCTGAAAATATCAGTCCCTTTCAATGAAAACTGCAAAATTAACTGCTTATTGGTGAAGGGGGGGAGAGTGCCACAATCACCTCCCCATCTCATACACCCATGTACTACTGGCATGTAGCTAAGTCGCATAGGGGGCATTCGATTTAAGTTTTGTTGCTGAGAATTAAAGCAAAATCCTAAATATCCTTGTATAAAACAGAAATACTAGCAAAAATCCTAAATTAGTCATTTAAAAATACACAGCAATGTGTGTCTGGAAAATATTGTCATATTGTCTATGTTTTAAATATTCTAATAATTATTTTTGAATTTCATGGAAGTCATCTCATAAAACTGACAATATATTGCATTCATCAGACCACATGTATTTACCACCCCTCCCCTCTTCATGGTCTCATTCCCACCCTACTCGAGACTTTTCAGAGTTTCTGTAGTGGGTAGCTGGTAACATTTTTTAATTTCCCCAGTAGAAACTCCAGAAAGTCATATTTTAGCAATATTATATCCCCCTAAAAAAGCCCTTCCCCCTACCCCCACAAAAAAAATAAAATAAAATAAACCAGTTGCCCCAGCACGTAAAAAACATTGGTTCCACCAATGTAAAATACCGAGGTTTTCTTATAAAACCAGGCTTTTCATTCTTCCGAATTTATTTTCTTTATTCAGCTTGTGTGGGGTGGATGGAGGAAGTGGTCATGTAGTAGGGGTGGAATTGGAGATAGTTAATTAGTAACTGCATACATGTACTAGCTGTCAAACATCTCCAGGCGCTGTGGGCGTGTTGTCGCCTGTTTTTCCGCTTCATGATAACCAGTATTCATTATTCATTTAGTCTTGCTTCCTGAGAACTACTTCAACTTAACATGCTTTTCAAAGTATATTTGCGTTGGCAAAAGTACTGCTTCATTGCCGAAGTGTGAATTGAATAAGATTACGGTTACCCAATAGGCCTCGTGTCGACTCGCCGGCAGCACTCAGCGGTGAGGGCAACATTGTAACAAAGTTTTATAGGAACTGTACTAGTGGCTGGCTGCAATATCGAACCCAATTGGACTTTTTGCACTAAAATTAATTAAGTTTTCCTCGATTTTCAATAACGAAAGCAAAGGTTGAGTTTCACTGTTCAATTTCTTGGCAGAGATCATGTGTCTTTCATGACTTTCGACAGTTTTTAGCATAGTTTTGCATCAAACATTTTGTAATGAGAATCGGTAATTCCAACAGATAAATATAGCCGATGGTTCTCATTGGTTATATTCCACTGAACGCCGCAAACTATAAGAACCAGTCTAACGAGAGAACTTGCGCACGCGAAGGGTACTTTTCATCGGATTGCACTAGAGCTTTCTGGTTAAAATTACCGCATGCCCCTAAAATCCATGTGATCGTGACAAATACAGTTACGGGTGTGTAATAAAAATTATTAGATACGTGTCCTAGTACCCAGATAGGCCTGACGTGAGATGTGGTCTTACAAAGTCAAATCCTAAAATAGTCTTGAGTCAGTAAACTGGAGGCAATGTTTTGTTCTCACACATCTACTTCATGACCATACCTAATTGGGCTAAAAGGTCAGGCAGACCTGGGGTGTGTCCAAAACAATTAGCCCTGAATACTCAGGTAACAATTTTGATTCCCCAAATAATGCACCAAAACAGCCTTAGGTAGACTACTTTTGACTATTTGACAGAAAAAGCACTGTATCTGTAGTTCAATGACCATTTGTCTAACAACCTAATGATCTATGAACTTTAAATTTGTTTGCTTGATCCGAGTTTCTACTGGACTACCAAGTAAAGGCATAAACAGATGTTTTGTTGAGCAAGTGCCAAATCACCATGGGTATGCCAATTCACACAGCTAAAACTGGATTAAAACTGCTACCAAAAAGAATATTTGGCCTATGTTCTATGTAGTGTTGAAAGAATTTGCCCTTTACCTATCGCATTAATCACAACAAAGATTGTCTTTCAAACTTCATTATTTTTTGCCAGTTTTGTCTCCAAATTACAGCTTGTGACCACTCATTTATTTATTTATTCATTTATAGGTGTTTAAGATCACACACTTCTGCACAATGATTAATCATGATTGCAACATGGAGATAAAGTCAAAATTTGTCAATCGTATATACTTCTAAAGCACGTATTAGTGACTGGATTCTGTTCTACCAGTTAAACAGTGACCACTCACAAGTACATCAGCCTTGTTCCAATGAGGGATTATAAGCTATGTGTTTGTGGGAAAAATATATTTTTTGGGGTTATTCAAGAAATTGTCATGCAGGTGTTGTCTCTTTATCATGATAGGTAGGAGTTAATTTACCATAAAAATTACCAGATTTCCAAGTAAATTACCTACCAATTCATAATGCTAGAGGTGCCAGCTGTTTGAATGTCTTTTTACTTTTCTCTGTAATCATTTATTTATTAATTTATGAGTGTTTAACCTTTTACCTAATGAATCAGCCACACCTGCCTGCATAATTTACAAATTGAGCAATTAAAAACACTTCCAGTAAACCATATCATGTGTCCCTCTCACTGGAACGAGCCCATTGAACTCGTCCCAATGAGGGGTCATCTGATATTTATTTATTTATTGGGGTTTAAGGTAGGGCTATGCGAATCACATATTTTCATTTCTAATTGAATCTTGAATCAGATCAAGTTTATTATTTGAAATTGAACTGAACCTCAAATCTAATTTGGGGTGTCTTGTAGATGACCTATTGGGGCAGGGGGTGGGGGTGTGTGTGATGTAAACCTGATTTGTTTTGACTGATAAAATATTCCAACTGCATCATCAAGGCATACCTTTATCGAAGGCATGCCTTGATGATGTGGTTGGAATATTACCCAATAAGAATTACAGTTCTAAGACAGAAAAGAGTCTGTGAATTATCGGTACTAGGTACTGTACAGAACCAGCCGCTTGCAACAGCTCATCATCCAGATTGATTGGAAAATTTAAATTTGCTTTCAACAGTGGTGGTGACTAGTGACTGGAAATACAATGTGTGGTAGCACGGATGTAAATGCTATCTATGTTAATATAGCGGAAATTACACTCAGTCTTCATTTCAACATCATTTATGTATAATTTCCTATATGTTTTGCGAGACGAAGAAGATGATCGATACCATGCCACATTCCAGTAGAAGGATTCGAAGGGAAACGAATCAAACCCAATCTCAAAGCTTTGCAGGGACCCAGTTTAAGGACACTTTCAACAGCCACATTCACCTTGTGTTGGACACTTTTACAGGTGCTGGAAGTCAGAATACCCGCAGAGAAGCACCAAGCAGCGATTAGCAACTGTCAGGCTCCCCAACATACTAACTCTATACGAGTAGTACTGTTGTTTGAAGTGTGGAATTTATATGAAAACTGTTGACGGAGGCCAGTTAATTCATCTCAATTTAACACTTTACCTAACGAAACAGACGCATGAACCAACAAGATTTGCAGATTGAATTAAATTTTGATATCCTGTGCATTGGGCAAAGGGTTAATACTATACTTACCGGTGAGTAAAAGTATTAAATAAATGTACTTGACCCCAGTACAAAGATTTCTTTATGGAAAAGCAGTGTACATAAACCCATTTTCCTAAACATCTTAAAAGTGTACTGTATTTTTTCATCCAAACTAGAGGTGGTAGCTTATTACTGGAATAATCTTAGTGAGCTCATTCAAAAAAAAAGGATAATAATTTATGACAAAGAAGGAAAAGAATGCAAAAAAAAGAGAAGGAAGTATGAATGGAAGTTCTTTAGCAGAGTATCAAGCTTGTTGAAACAATCAGTCACTAAATACTCTGCACAATGAGACAAAAAACAAATTTTCTCTTTTGTAGACCACCTTACTGTTCAATACAGGCAGTGATGTAGGGGGGGGGGGAGGGAACCTCATCCCCTCCACTTTCTCTGAAAAATGTCAACCTTACCTTACAGAGTTTCTTTTGTTTGGTTTCGCATCGCTGTTTGCGAAGCACTTTCTCCCAGTAGCGAACCAATATCCAAAAAAGATTCGCACACGGCGATACAAAGTCTTTCTAAAATTTCTGCTTGTATGACTGTCAGACGCGTGCTTTAATCACTAAGATTGCTATTGTGGAACCACCAATGCAGGGACATCTGATTATGGAACTAAGTCATGTTGCACTTTCTAGGTCTCCATGTCCAGTCACTGACTCAATCCTTCAATGTCATTGTTTTTTCATACTGTAACCCCTAAAGAAACAGTTTGTGCTGTACACATGTGCAGTTGTTGTTTTTATGTTGGATTTTCTTGTGATCGGCATGTTCAGGAAAATCCAACATAAATACAACAACTGCGCATGTGTACGGCACAAAGTGTGCTCTGACACTTTGAAGTTTCAGTCAAAATGAGTGACATCAAGTGATTCAAGGGAATAAGTAAATCGAGGTAAGCAAACTACCGTCTTATTAGTGTGTCAGTGATGCGAACACATAAAAAAGAATACATGTTCAACTGCATTATAATGCCATAGTCAATGGTAAGCCTATGAAATTTGCTACAGCAAACTGTTACTGAAGAGGAAATTTTTGAATTGTGAGGGCAGCACCAGTCATGAATTTTGGTGCCAGTGATGAAAAACTGTGCACAGCAGGGTATTTCGGTCAAAAATAAGAAGAAATGGGCTGGATAACAAGAAACTGTAAATTAGCTAATCTAGGTCTAAAACTGTGAATCAAAATTTTGAAAACAAAAGATACCCTGCCTTATTTTCATTCATGTCCGAAATCCCAAAACCGATTCATGTATTCACACACTGACTTTTCTTAATTCATTTAGCAATAGCTATACCACTACTTTCTACTTCTGCTTTTAAAAAAGTGTTTGAGGTGATCCAATTAAAATAAAAAGTTTGGGGGTTTTTTTGGCTGTGGAGAAAACCCTGGTCCTTCGCCTTTGAAGGATATACACTTTTGACCAAGCAGAAGATGAAATGAATTGGTGGGAAAACAATATTTTTCTGCTACCATTGGTACTAGAAAAATATTTTATCTCCTGCACTTCATTTAGCCTGGGTACACTCCTGAATACAAGCTGTACAATTGGAATACAATTCTATTATACAATGGTAAAATATCCCTTCTCACAAGAACAATTAAAAAATAAAACCAATCAACAATGAATCGCAAAAACAATAACATCTTGCAGTAATTAACAAGAGAAGCCATAACCTATTTATAACCCAGCACATGCAATTTAAAGACAGAAAAAGTTAAACGCTGCAGAAAAAAGTGATTTTGCCATAGCCGATGATTATAAGCATATCATGCAATTACTGGAACCTCTTTCTTCCACATTAAGGGATCCACATTCCAATACACATGTTGTCATTCTTAAACCCTCCTTAACTCTTTGCATGATGCTGGCAGATATTCCCATCTCAACAGCAATACTCAGTCATCTGAACAGGGATATAACCCTGATTCTGATTAATAAAATATAATCTTGTAATTTGCATAAATCTATCCTTTAATGATTTCTGGACTTTCTTTGATATTTTTTTTCAGAAAATAAATTAACTCATGGCTGATTTACAGCAGCTTTGAATGGATTTCATGACAAAAATTAAAAAAATACTCGGCCAGTCAGAGTTAACTGGACAATAATATCGTGTATGTGTGTGGCAGAAAAAAACATTACGTAATTAACTGGTTGAGTGCTAAATTACTTTTCAAAGGTAATTTGAAACATGGATATTTTTTTCAAAGATACAAAGCTACAAGCAAGAGTACCCTCAGTTTAGCAAGATTCAGTTCATAACTGTTTTGTTAAAATTTATTGCAGAGTTCAGTAGGCACTCTCCAGTAAATTGCAACCAAACAATTTTATATAAAAAATTTCCTTATACTGCAGAGCAAACACCAACCTAATACAATGTGAAGCCAGTAAAGTGGCTTCCAACACTTTTCAATATAGCCATGATGGTGGCTTTTAACACACAACCCGCTAAAAAATATTCTTGTTTTTCAAGGACTGCCTGTATAATTAAAATCCTGCAGATTCACTTTTTTATGTTCAAGTAATTACAATTTTTTTTTCTCCAAAATATGAGTTTCTTTACAAAAAACTGGAAAGTAATTATTTGAGGAGCCATAATAGCACTGGCTGAAGATAACATCTTGGGTACTTTCAAAATGTATCATTTCTTAGTTTTACTTATATATGTTTTTGCATTATGATGTTGCTGTTTTTGGTTTGTATATCCTCAATTATTTTAAGCAGTGTTATTTTGGGCAAATTGGGTGCGAGTAGTTCATAAAGTAAAGTCTGAACAAATTACAACAAAAAACAATTTGAGTAACTTCGATGTTGTTCTTTCAATCCAAGAAATCTTGGAAATTAGAAGGCTTTAAAGGGCAATAACTCAATACCAAAATGTCAAACAAACGTCAAAATCAGAACTGCACCTGTGTAAAAACAGTGATGGCACTATTATTAATTTTGGTGCTACTTCCAAAATGTTATTTGATGACAGACTTTTATCAGTTTTGAAGTGTAAGTTTACCGGTTGGAGTCCAGGTCAGATCATGTGATAAATATATTAAAGCAATGCCCAACATTGATGCAAGCCTTATTACAACAGAAAAGCATTCAAATCTCCACTGCATCAGATAGGTATCATCATTACATGCCCACAAAGCTTAGCCACAAGTAAATTTGCATATAAATTATTCAAGTAAATAATTAAGTAATGTATTATATAACAAACATTCATCCATGTATGCTTCACATGCCTGTCAACAATTCAGGCCACTGAACATTTCAATACCTAATCACGACTTCCAACATATTTTGGCAACTTAAAAAGTATTTTCAAAAGATTCCCAAGCTTGTTCCCAACTCTAAGTATCTATGAACCATTTCCAGAAAAAAATCCATGACTTTCATACACACCTTAAACAGGATTAAAAAAATTCCACTTGTCTGGTTGCCATGATGAGCAGACATTCGTGCAAGTCAAATGAAAGATCACATTCGGCCTTTCAGACAAACGAGTAAAAAAAAATCACATCCAATCTCCAGATGGCACAAGTGAACAAGAGGCCCGAAGGGGCCTTAATTGCACACCTGCCAAAGTGGTTCAATGAAGTATTTTGGGTCACATTCAGTTAGTCATAGTTCATTAACAGTACAGAGGAAGGAAGTCATGAAATTATAACTCTGGTGTCCATGTCAGATGATTATTATCATAGGTCTTCCCCGCTCCCTCCCCTCCCCCCCCCCCCCCCCCAATAGAGAGCCTAAATATTAACTCAGGGACCCAATTTGAATAAACTTGAATCTGAATCCCCCTGGAGATGTTGCATACCAAATATGAAAAGATTCTAATAGATGGTTCTCGAGAAAAAGATTTTTAAAGAAATTCCCTCATACTAAATTAAAATTCAGGCTCCAACAGGGAGCCCAAATATTAACCCAGGGACTCGATTTGAACAAACTTAAATCTGGCTCTCCTAGACATTTGTATACCAAATATGAAAGGGTTCTGACTGGTGGATCTGAAGAAGATATTTAATAAAATACCCTCATATTGCACTAAGTTAAATTTTGGGCTCCCATGGGCAGTCCAAATACCAGGGACTCGCTTTGAACAAACTTGAATCTGACTCCCCTAGAGATGTTGTATAACAAATATGAAAGGATTCTGACTGGTGAATCAGAAGATTTTTAAAAAAATTCCCTCAAATTGCACCAAGTTATAATTCGGGCTCCCATAGTGAGCCACATCATTAACCCAGGGAGATGTTGTATACAGAATATCAAAAGATTCTAATAGATGGTTCTGGAGAAGATTTTTTTTTAATTTTGGAAAACAATTCATAGGTGGTATCAGAGTAATGCCCCTTTTAGTGCCCCCTGTTTTATTTGAACAAACTTGAATTGACATAAGATAAGGAACTTGCTCATCAAATTTGGTTCAATTCGGCCCAGTGGTTTATGAGAAGTTGATAATGTAAAGTTCACGCCGGACAGATACGAGCGGACGCACAAACGGCCAACGGACAAAAAGTGATCACTTAAGCTCCCCGACTTTCAGTCAGGCGAGCTAAAAATCACATTCAGTCTTCTGCATGAATGAGTGAAACATTAATCTATCACTGTCTTTGTAAAACTTCCTTTTCATTTTGTGAAATAAAAAGTTCAAAACAAAACGTTTTTGTTTTCTTTTTTAATGTACACACTAAAACCCCAGTCGACATTTCCTATCCCTGGAAAGCAAACCCCAGTAAACATTTTCTGTTCCTGGAAAGCCTCAAAGGGCAAATTTATGTGGATTCATTTTGGTCAAAATAAATTACAGCAAGTTGTTTCAAACAAAAAAAATTGAAGAAAACGGCTCTTTTTATCAGTTAAATTATGTTTTTGTTATAAATTAATATGCAGAATAACGGAAAAATATATTTGTTTGCGAGGGGGATTGGAATTGGTTTGCGATGCTTTTCTTGTTCTTTTCTGCCGAGTACAATTGGGTAATCATAGTTGGACTTCAAAGATTACATTTTCAAACAGGGTTGCACGGTACTTGATTAGTTTATTAAAACTTTAGCAAGACTGTGTCTAATAGTCTTGCTATGATATGAACTCAATGTTGATTACTTAGGGGACGTATTGAAAACAAGTAATATTTGAAACCAGTCACAATCAGGCATCATAAAAATTGACATGGATGATGTTTTATCACAGAAAATTTGACATATCAGTACAGGTATTGAAGATCTGATTACTTCAATTAACCCTTCATCGAACTTGAGTTAGACATTGTTCCTAAAGAGATATATACCGAAAAATTTTTTAAAAAAAATTTAAATTCGGTTACTAAAATTTCATTACTAATGTTTAAGTTATTCTATAAACAAGCATTACACGATAGTTTTTAACAAAGGGCAATAACTCCCATAAGTTTCATCGGATATCACTGGTCATCGAACTTGATGTAGACATTGTTCCTACAGAGACATATACCAAAAGGAACTGAAATCTGCTTACTATTATTAAAGTTATGCCATAAACAAGCACTGCATGATATTTTTTAAACAAAGGGCAATAACTCCCATGATTTTAATGGGATATTGGTGGTCATCGAACTTAACATAGACATTGTTGCTATAGAGTGATATACCGAAAAGAATTGAAATGCGTTAACTATTGTTCAAGTTATGCCATAAACAAGTTTTACAGGATATTTTTATAACAAAGGGCCATAACTCCCATAATTTTCAAGAGATATCGGTTGTCATCGAACTTGATGAAGAAGTTGTTGCTAAAGAGACATATACCAAAAAGAATTGAAATCCATTGAATATTGTTCAAGTTATGTCATTACCAAAAACCATAAACAAAATTTGGGCAGATGGATGAACGGATGTATGGCAAGACAGACGGATGCAGGTCTTCGCTATATCCCTCCCCCTGCGGTGAGATAATAAACTTTATCATGATGGAAACATTAACCCTTAAGGGCCCAGAGATTTTTACATATTTTTGCTACACTTTTGACATTGCTGCTGTTTTTTGGCAAGTCTTGGCTGCCTATATAGGCAGCCAAGACTTGCCTAAAAACAACTACCAAGGTCCTTAGAATGTAACTTGTGAGTTAACTCAAAGACTGCATGTAGGGGCACCTGTTCTGTTGCAAAAAATGTGAGCAAATTTGGAATTAGGCCCTTGAGAGTTAACCCATATTCTGAACAAAAATATAATGAGATTTGCCACCATTCACAACTGTGCACTGTGAATTTAATGATTAAAACGGACAAACTGCACAGCTGGATATGAAATTTATTTTGAACAAGCTGAGTTTCATCAAAGGAACACTGTGGTTCATTATTCTGAGCATTGAAATTGACATCAAAAGGCCGATATTTTCATTAGGACTTGCTTCAACTGCATTGTGTCCTTGAGCAAGACACTTAACCATGATTGCCTGGATGGTGAGCATGGTGACACGGAGTTCATCACTGGGCACAATAACAGAACTTTTGCCTTCTTCAACTGATGCTAAAGCTGCTCATGCTAGGTTAGTAAGTAGGAGAGTACTCGTCATTGCTTGGAGATCCTCTCCAGGTACTCTGGCTTCCTCCACATGTAAAACTGTCGGACATGATATAATATATATTTATTATTGTATTTTAATTACCCAAATTGTTGAAAGTGTTGTTAAACCACCAATAACAAAGAAACAAACATTCTATCAAATCTTAATCTTTAAAACCCCTCCCAAAAAAGAAATTCATCATTATGATGATGATTCCCTCCTTCTAACACCACCCCCACCTCAACTTATTATTCAGGCAAGAAATGATTGATTTCCAGTGTTTCCCATGAAAGTTAACAAAACACCCATCAAAACAGATCAATGCACTCAATCATTTATATAACAACATTGCACAACATTTTTAAAAATATTTTTTTCACTACAACCAGCTCGCAATGTTCGTTGAAAATGCGATTTCGTTGAAAATGTGGTGTCAAATGAAATGTTTTCAAAGGATTTTTTTTTACAGGCATACCCATTATCTAATGAAACAGCAATATCAAGCAGGAACTTTTCACAAAAAAACACCATTCAACTTTTCGCCTTTTTTCAGTTTTTGCCACCAAAACAAAGTGATTGACCTCTTATGAGAAAAATTTGGAGTGACTAAAGAAATCCCGACTCTCAGGAGTTATCTGTTCTTCCTGTTTTGTTTATTGTGGTTTTAAAACATCCGAAACAGAGTTACATCATTTCTGACTGTTTTATGGGTAGGAGCTTATCTATGTCCAGATAAGTTACACAAGGACACTTTCAGCAGCCAGGGTCACCTTGTGTCAGAGTGTTTTACAGGTTGAGTAAGTCGGAATACCTGGAGAGAACCTCTGAGCAGTGGCAAGCATCTGTCAGATTCCCCAACTTACTAACTCTGCACAAGCAAGGTTATTATTGGTTGAAGACAAGTGCAACATCGACTTACAGTATGCCTTAGTACACAGTGCCACTGTGCCCCCATATGAGCAACTGGGATGCAGTGCCTTGATCGAGGACTCAATGCAGTTACCCTAGCTGGGATCAAACTGTGGACATTTCGGTTAGAAGTCCAATGTCATAACCACTAAGCCACTGTCCTCCCATTCAGATAACAGTTAAGTAGTGGCAAATACCTGTTTGTGTAAAACAAAAATAACAATATTACCCTAACATTCAGCAAAAGAATTGTGGTTGAAATTAACTAAACTTTCCTGCTTTCACAACTTATATAATCTTTCATTTTGCAGAAATCAATAAGCTGATTCCAAGGTAATAACAGATTATACAAAAGTATGTGTTCTCTCCAACAAATAAAGTGGAATCAAAGATTATTTTTTGGATACTTTGCAAATATTTTTTTAGATATTATGTGCATTTCCTTGTTGCAGCAGAAGTATCCATAATTTCAAGTTCAGGTTTCAATCAAATGAGTGTTCAACTTCCTTAGCTACCACATGACATTTTTATGAGAAGAGAGTTTTTCTGAACCCTAAAGACGAAAATCTAGAGAAACTGCCCAATCAACCCACATCATTATTTATTCTAATGCTACTGGAAACCTCCTGCTGGAATCTGAGCCCTAGATGTAGTGTTAGTGATCAATATGCAAAAATATTGTGGCAAATGTTAGTGGAAGCGGTAATGTGAACACTGTTTGTAGCAATGGATAATATGATGCAATGTGATTATAAATTTATATATACTGTATGAACAGTTAGTTTGATGAGTATATGTTAGTTCACCATGGCAGAAACCAAAATCTTCCAACTTGCCTTTCAATTCACTTTGGTAATGTTTTAATCGGTCAACGTTTAATGGATCGTTGAGCCATAGGTGCATTTTGATGAAGGGTTCTCTCCCTTTAATACTGAGCATGTGCCATGGCTTTGGTTTCGATAACAGTTCACTGACAGAACCTTGTGAAAGAGCTAACACTGCTTCACCAAACAGCTTTTGTCCCAAATTATGGAACTGTAAGATGTCCCTCACACGGCTAGTGATTTCTAATGTGTCTATCTCTGAGGTCATTGCTATGACCTCTAAAGTGGAAGATGGAAAGGAGAAAGGTGGGTGTAACCGTGGTTCGAGATGCATGTCGATTACAGAAGCCGAGCCAGGCAGGGGAATTTGATTGACATTCTTCTCCATTCTGGAATTATCTGGTAGAAAAAAAAAGAAAATAAACAGATAGGTGATGGTCTCATGAAATAATCAACCTATTTTTGGCATGGTTCCTAACACGTTTGTAAAACTGAATTTCATGATTTCCATAACTTTCCAACAGAATGTCAGTGTAGAAGCAATTACCTGAAACACCGTGGTCAATATAAGTAACATTCTATCTTATTGGAATTCAATGGGATCATGTTTCATTTTTTTGTACACCTCTAATTTGCAATGTTATGCTTTTTGTGTTTTTAATAATTTTTTTTAAATGCTGGCACAAATTCTTGGTCAAATAATTAGTCTGCAATCATATTTGACTAGCAAGCCAATTTGGTTGAAGATGAGTTATTTGACCCGGAAATGTTCTGTCTAAAATGTTCCTGAACCTTTTTTTTTTATAAATTATCCAGTTTCAAGTCTTTTCAAGGGCCTTGAATTTCTAAAAATTCAATCAAATAACGTTCAATTCCATAACTTTCCAGACTTCCCTGTACACAGACTATATACATACAAATAGGAATGGCTGACCATAGGTCCATATGCCAAAATCTTTTTTTTTATTTCCTAGTTAACAAGATGAAAGTATTTGCATCAGTTTTCATAAACATTAGAAAATCAGAAGAGTCACTTAATACTAATTGAGATATCAATTGTTACCATTGACACAAAACAACACAGTATGTGTAGTTCCAATGATTTCAGAAATTTTTGGAATTATTTGGGCACTTAGCCCTGCATGTGGTCGGTCTACCTCTACCTGTGAAAATGCTAGGCTACTTTGGAAATCATCTATCATCAACAGTGTATACATATGAAATATTATAGGACTTCAGATTAGATATTTGTTATGACTTTTACAAACGGCTCCTCACGAGTGACACAGTTTGGGATATCCTGGCCATTCCTGTGGATGGCTTTGAGCTCAGGTCTTTACATTTTGTCAAACTCACCCCGGTAAGTGGTACGCCCAAATTTCAGGATTGTTCCCAAATTTGGGGGAATAACACACTGTATGGTTTGTTTTTATGCTATTTTGTCCATTTTTGTTAAAATGATTTCACCCACAAAAGCCTGGATATGTATATACATTTTTGCTACTTGATGACAGTCTACCTTCCATGGCATTGCAGTTGTTTCTTGGCAAGTTTTGGCTGCTTATAAAAGCAGCTGAGACATTTAGAGAAACAACTGCCAAGGCACTTAGAATCTAACCTTGAGCTTACTAGTAGATGCCCAGAGATAGTCCATTGGGACACCTGCTGTATTGCTGTAGAAGGCCAACAGACATTCAGAAGCACCAATACAACTCCGAGAAACCAGTAAATGGCATTTCAAACAGACAGTATTGCAAAAAAGGTTTCTTCAACAGCAGCTGACTTGTCAAGTCTGCGGTGTTCCCAATTTTAACAAATCTAAAGGCTTGTTGTGCTATTTTTAGCAAGCTAAATAACAGGAAGACTTCCTGTGAACTGAAGTAAGTTAAATGTCTATTGGCATTCAAATTGACATACAACACTTCACAGCAAGTCTATAAAGTATTAATCAAATTCAAGCACTTTTAAGAAAAGTTACGAACCAATATTCCACTTCCTTGGATCCCCACAGGCAAATCATGTTAAGTAAAGGTTTAGGTAATACAATCATACATAGTTCATCAAGTTTCAGGTCAATTAACCCTCTGAACACTGATGTTGTAGTATCCAAATTTCAAAATGGAAATTGTTCCCATAATGCAACCAGGGAGTTAAACAATTCAATCTTGTTTGACAGAGCTCACAGAGTTTTGTAAAACAAAAGTGAATTGGGTAAATTTCCAATAGCATCATGGAAACATTTGCTGCTTGAAATTTTGGTCTTTGGAAATCAGCATGATTTTCCAAGATGTCCTCCAGGTCATGCTTTATTTCTGATGTCTGCATAAAGAATTTGACCATTTTTTTATATGAAGTACAATCTGATTGCCCAGATTACATCAACTCAAGCTTAGTGTTTTTAACATTCAACACAAATGCAGTTATGTGACAAAGTCTCAAAAATGTGTTTTTCAACTGTGTGATATAACAGCATTTCATCCGTACCAGCCAAGAAAAAGGTTGCGGTATCTATTCTTGAAAATCATTGTACTATGATGGACACAACACTTAACTCCATTACATAACACAGCCAGAAGATAACAATTGCCAAAAAATGTATAAAACAACTAAAAATGTTCATTTTTGCCTCCCAAACATAAGCTTTAGACAACCATTTATATTGGTAGTTAACAGATCCTGCTGTATAAGAAAGCAGAACCGTTCTAAGACAACAAAGCGTCACTCTATTTCCTGGGTTTCCCACAGGGGGAAATAGTTATAATTATCAATAAAATACTTCTATGTTCTTACCAAAATGTTCAACATTCTCTGTTCTTGAATTGTTTCGCATGAGTTTCTCAGGAGGTATTCTATACTGTGATGCAACAAGCTTGGGAATGGCCTCGGAATCCTCAAGAAATATCTGCATTCTTATGAATGGTTCCCTCCCTTTCTGAGTTAGCATGTGCCAAGGTTTAGGACGAGCCAGCAAATCACTAACACTTCCTTGGGAGAGTCCAAGCACATTCTCTCCAAATAACCTTTGGCTTATCGAATACTGACTTAATGTCTCCTTAACTTTTTTAACCAAATCGTCCGTGTTTACATTTGAGTAAGCATCAAACTCCTCTTGAGTAATAGGTGGCAGTACAGCTCTTAATGGTTTGGCAGTTGGCGAGTTTAAATGTGGTCTTGAAGTTAATGAGTTAGCAATGTTTTGCATACGTTGTAAAGGTGACATACACTCTGGGGGTATTTTGTTGGCCGGGTAACCCTCTTGGCTATTTGAGCGGGGATGAACTAAGAAAAAAGCACTACCTCGATGATGTCCAGAATCTAGGTTTTCCGGGGAGGAGTTACCCCTTTTGCTGAGATCTATAGGTCCATTAGAGTGCATTAACAAATCGTCAGAAGTGCTGTCCGGCGGTTCTGATTTTATATTTGAGCAGCCATTGTGCATTTGTCCGTTATCAGATTTAACATCAGGTGAACTTAAACCTGCACTCTGTGCCAATCGAGCCAACTCTTTCTGATACATTGTACTAGCGGCAATATTGCCAGCATTTTCAGCTGCTTGTGCGAGTTTCATCAGTTCTTCTCGATATATTCTCGTCACCATTTCTTGTGCTGCCTGTTTCTCTGTTTCACAGTTTGTTGAATTACGAACAGACCTGTCAATTTTTCGATGCAAACTGTTCGGACTTGTTTGTTCAGCACTAACACTTAGTGGGGGGCTCACTAGAGGAGAATGATTTGGGATGGAGGCACTTAATTTGTGTAATTCTTGATTGTAGATGCTGGCAACCATGGCACTGGCAACTTGCTGCTGAAAAAATAAACAATAAATAAATAAGGATATATTTTTATAAAGTACTGTTGACTTTTCATACAACATTCAGTGGACCCTTCCTTCACCCAACAAACAAAAACATCCCATCAATTTTTTTCCCCAAATTTAAAAAAAAAACATATCATGGCACAACTCACTGGAACAGGCTCAATACGCTCATTCCAATGAGGTCACATGTGGTTTTGGAGAAATTGTTTGAAATTCGACAGCTCAATTTGTAAATTACAGACATGGATGAGTCAGATTCAAGATGTCAAGAGTGAGCCCTTCATCCAACTAAGCATTGATAGAGGGTATCGTGTGTTCAATGGATACCAATGACCATCTCAAGAGTTGGCATGAGAGATGTGTATTTCCATGAATGGCATTGCAGCTGCAATAATAATACATGATCCTGCTTTATTATGCCTGCTTCAGAAACATTAAATGCCGACACGATAGTTCTTTTGATGAATTCTTCAAACCTCAAATCATCTGATTGTTGTCTACACATTCTCCTTCCATGTATACTCTTTTCAAACAGACGCAACAACAAATGAAAGAAACTGCAGCTCAACATGTACAAGAAGGGACTGAACTAAACAGAAAGCTCCAGCAATGCCAAGTAATTTAATAAAGTTTCTACAGAAAAGACACCACACCAAAGCTACATATGAAATCTGAAAAAGATCAGTTGAGGGATGCGACCTGTGGGATGTACTAATGGAATTGTTGACAATTTATATGCCAAATCCAAATTGGCTGATAGGAGCCATATTTTTGAATGGAATTCAGAAAAATTGGATAGCTCCTATGTAGACATCACACCAAAGTTACATACGAAATCTGACTAAAATTGGGTGAGATATGTAGCCTGTAGGGTGTGTCAATGGAATTGTTGACAATTTATATGCCAAATCTAAGATGGCTGCTGGCGGCCATGTTTTTCAACAAAATTCGAAACAATTCAATAGCTCCCATCTAGACATTGCCCAAAGCCACGTATGAAATTTGGAACTGATCGGGTGAGAGATGCAGCATGTAGGGTGTGCCAATGGAATTGTTGACAATTTATGTCTAAATCCAAGATGGTTGCTGACGGCCATGTTTTTTAACAAAATTCAAAAACTCCCATCTAGATATGACCTCAAAGCTACATATGGAATTTGAAAAAGATTCGTCGTGGGGACATACAAATTTAATAAGGGAAGTACCAAAGAACAAAATTTTTGATGAAAGTTCAATAGTTTTATTAAATTTTCATTTGTGACAAGGTTGATAATTTGACGTACTTTCTGACTTTACACATTGTGATGTTGTGATACTAATTATCTGCATCTCAAACCTGGGATATATCAAATGCTACAACTTTAACATTTTCTCAACAAGTTACAGCAGTTCACATGAATTTATTTATTGTGATTTAAGGTCAACTACAGCATCCATGACTATCATAACCCTGAAGTATGACAAGTTTAGTCAACAGTTTATTTATTTACTCATTTATTTATTGGTGTTTAACCCTAAGGTCCTGGACAAATGTCTTGAATATCTGCTAGGCCATCACTTGTGCATTGTCAGTAGCTACGCAGTGACTTCTAGTCAAGTCTTGGCTACCCATTTAGGCAGCCAAGACTTGACTAGAAACCACTGCTAAGGTAATATGTCTATTTTCAGCAGGATCTCCTCATGACTGCATGTTAAGGATACCAGGTCTGAGGACGTAAAAGTCAGAAATCATCCTTTAAGGGTTAAGGTCACTTTCAGAATCTTTGGCTATATCATGACTGCAACAAGGTATGAAGTCAAGTTTAGTCAATCATTTATACCTGTGCTGCCCACTTTTGAGGAATCCCAACCCAAGCATTGAGTCAGAATCTCATTTCATTTTTCTGGTTAAAGCAGTAAAGCACTTCTCCACTTCCTGAGGGTTTCCACCAAATGAGGTTCTGAGGGGCATCAACAGTTTAAGACCACGATGTTCACTTTAGGAAACTCACATTGGATGCCGGTCCCTATTATATCAGCAAAGTAGAACTCTTCTACCGGTGTAAACAAACAATACAAAAAATCATTTAATATTTCCATCCATAACTGAAAAAGTATGGAAAACATGTTTTAACTGTCGAATTCCTAAGTTAAAGGGCAATAACTCTGTGATATACCAACTGAGCAGAATAGAATTGAAACTTGATCTGTGAGTACCCACCAGGAAGCTACTACAAAAATCATTTCAATATTTCTATTGATAACTGAAAAAAGTGCAACAAAAATAGGGTGGACGGAGCAATGAATGTGGGGACAGGCTGATCATTAAAGGGCACCTGCTGTAGACAGCAGGACCCCAATTAATCAACAGCTCTTGTTGACAGGTTGAGTACCAGCTGAAATCAGCGTTAAAATAAACACCATAAAATTATGCCATATTTTTTGTTGATAATTCCAAATCCTGTCATCAATTCTTCTCTTTTCCATATCACAGGGTGTCAAGAGCATGTTTCTAGATATGGACATGAATGTCTGAAATGCACACTGACAGGACGCACTTCTCACATGTGCTTCACTTTCAACAAAGAAATCTGTTCAGGCCAGTTATAGTAAGTATAGTGAGGAGACCAGTAAATGGAAAGACTATAAGCTTTTAACACTTTCCAGTTAGTTAATTCAAGGAGTTTCCAGGATCTTTCAGTTAGATTTTCAAGGAGCTATAGATGAGAATTTGTTCTTACTATTTTCTCTTTTGACCCTTGAAGGCTCAGATTAATTGTTACGATACTATTACCTTATATACCTTTATATAGCTGCAAATGACTTGACAGTGTTTGTCCATTATTGTTGGCTGCCTATATAGACAGCCAACAAAGATGTAAAACATTGCCAAGATAAATGCAGCCCTCAGATTGAATACACTTGTGGGCAACTTTTTTAACCCTTTACCTAACATGAAAAGCAGACGACACTTGCAAAAAAAATTCTTGAATAACTAATTTTTTTCATTTTTTGTCTCAAAAACATAAGTTATGACCCCTCGTTGGAATGAGCTTGATGAGCTCATTCCATTGAGGGTCGTAACCTATGTTTTTGAGACAAAAATGAAAAAATTATGAAATAGACCTTGCGGCACAGCTGGCTGAATATTATTCTACACTAGAAAATCTTCATGGTAGAATGAAAATCATTCCTTAGATTGGAGATGCTGCAATTTGACATTAACCCTTAAGTCCCCATACAACCACAAACTGCAACTTTTATATTGCTTTAACCCTTTACCAAACGTAACAGCCAAAACCGGCCAGCACTATTCTCAAAAATCGCCAATTAATTAATACTGAGGAACATGTATGATGAATAGAAGTGTCATGGGAAGAGACGGAGCACAGCAGCTGACCTAAACACTAAGTTAAACATGAAATTCCAAGCTAAACAGAAAACTAAACACAACTCAAAATGTAAAGAAAAATGTTTAAAATGCAGGGTATGAGCAGTGCTCAAAATAACTTTTTTTCATTGCGTAGCAAAATGCTATGCATTTACAAATGAAAGTGTCAATGACACTGTAGCTTAACTTCTGTGTTGTGTTTGATGAAAAGGATAATGTTCAATGTTTATGAAAGGATTATGAAATAAGACAAGAATTGTGATAATTGGGAATATGTTCATTTCTGTTCCCTGATAAAAATAATACGAGGTGTACACTGTACTAAAGAGCTGAGGGGTGGGTTAATATGACCTCACAGTTAATGTATGTGGCCCTCACAGTTAACGTATATCAACAAAAGTTACCAAGTTACAGTGAAATTATTCCAAAATCCTTCAATGAAATCCTTCTTTAAATATAACCTTTTGCCTTTGCTAAAGGTTTTTGGGCTCGGGCACCCATCAAGGCTGAATGATCACGACCAAAATGGGATGATCTCATCTAGACATTATTTGGAGTCATCCTACCAAGTTACAATGAAATCCCTTCATAAATATGACCTGTAGACTGTGGTAAAGGTTTTCGGGCTTCAGGCACCTTTAGCCGTCACAGTTGCCCAATCATGTCCAAAAGGGGACGTTCTCATCTAGACATTATATGAAGTCAACCTACCAAGTTACAATGAAATCCCTTCATAAATATGACCTGTAGACTGTGCTTAAGGTTTTCAGGCTTCGGGCTCGGGCAGCCATCATGGTTGAATGATCACAACCAAAGGGGACAATCTCATCTGGGCATCATCTGGAGTGATCCTACGAAGTTACAATGAAATCCCTTTATAAATATGACCTGTAGACTGTGCTCACGGTTTTCGGGCTTCGGGCACTTGTAGCCATCACAGCTGACCAATCATGACCAAAAGGGGATGTCATCATCTAGGCATTATATGGAGTCAACCTAATAGGTTACAAATGAAATCCTTCCATAAATATGAACTTTTACCTATGCTAAAGGTTTTTGGGCTTGGGCACCCATCAAGGCTGAATGATCGCAATCAAAATGGGACGTTCTCATCTAGACATTATTTGGAGTCATCCTACCAAGTTACAATGAAATCCCCTCACAAATATGACCTGTAGACTGTGCTAAACATTTTCGGGCTTCGGGCACTTTTAGCCGTCACTGTTGCCCAATCATGTCCAAAAGGGGACATTCTCATCTAGACATTATATGAAGTTAACCTACCAAGTTACAATGAAATCTCTTCATAAATATGACCTGTAGACTGTCCTAAAGGTTTTTCGGGCTTTGGGCTCGAGCAGCCATCATGGCTGAATGATCACAACCATAGGGTACAATCTCATCTGGTCATCATCTGGAGTGATCCTAAGAAGTTACAATGAAATCCCTTCATAAATATGACCTGTAGCCTGTGCTCAAGGTTTTCGGGCTTCGGGCACTTGTAGCCATCACAACTGACCAATCACGACCAAAAGGGGATGTCATCATCTAGGCATTATATGGAGTCAACCTAACAGGTTACAATGAAATCCTTCCATAAATATGACCTTTTGCCTATGCTAAAGTTTTTTGGGCTCGGACACCCATCAAGGCTGCATGATCGCGATCAAAATGGGACGTGCTCCTCTAGACATTATTTGGAGTCATCCTACCAAGTTACAATGAAATTTCTTCATAAATATGACCTCTAGACTGTGCTAAAGGTTTTTGGGCTTCGGGCCCCTGTAGCCGTCACAGTTGCCCAATCACGTCCAAAAGGGGACTTTCTCATCTAGACATTGTATGAAGTCAACCCACCAAGTTACAATGAAATTCCTCAATAAATATGACCTGTAGACTGTCCTAAAGGTTTTCGGGTTTTGGGCTCGGGCAGTCGTCACGGTTGGCAGATCACGCCCAAATGGGGAAATTCTCATCTAGACATCATAAGGAGTCATCCTACCAAGTTACAATGAAATCCCTTAACATTAAACATGACCTGCAGACTGTGCTAAAAGTTTTTTGGTTTCGGGCTTGGGCAGCCATTACGGTAGAAAGATCATGCCTAAAAGGGGACGTTCTCATCTAGGCATTATACAGAGGCATCCTACCAAGTTACAATGAAATCCCTTCATAAATATGACCTGTAGACTGTGCTAATGGTTTTCGGGTTTTGGGCTCGGGCAGCCATACCGGTTGCCCGATCGTGACCAAAAGGGGACGTTCTCATCTAGACATGACCCCAAACCTGCATATGAAATTTCGTGATGATCAGACAAGAACTGCAGGGTGCAGCCCGTGCTAAAGGAAAATGTGAACAGACGTCACAGACTCACAGACTAACAGACTTCCGCACGTGTAATGGCAATAGCTTATCTTGACTATGTCAAGTTAAGCTAAAAATGAATAGCATTTTGTAAAAATTACATAGCTATTTTTGTATACCAGAGTTATGTTATGCTGTTTTATATTGAATTCTTCTAAGTAGATCGAATAGTTTCATCCATTTCTGGGCATTTCCAAATGATCTGCAACACATGAAACATTTACTATGTTTTTTTAACTGACTTGTATATTGTTATAAATGGCGTCTTGGATGTTTAATAGAGTTCTCAAAATGGAAGTTGGGATTTTTAATTTGATGGGCTTATAGTTATTTTTAATGGACATTTTATGCAAAATGTTGTAAAAACAGGAAGTATTTAAACCAACAGAACTCATCTTACATATGAAGTTGCTAATGATGCTTGATGGAGAGTTAATCTGAGTTATGCCTGGAATGTTCCACAATCAGAAGTAAAGCATCAGTGAACTGGTTTTCAAATTTGTTTGCAAATTTTCATTTACATCTTGCGATACATGATAATCAACTGCAGCCTAATAGGCTGCAGTTGATTATCTTGTATTGCAAAATGCTATACATAATTTAACATTGTGTAGCTTTTTGCAAGTTTTGCATAGCAAAAAGTGAAGCGACACCGCTTATTTTGAGCCCTGGGTATGAGAGGTTAATCATGGAACAATGATACTGAGGAACATGTATGATGAATATAAGTGCCATGGGAAGAGAAGGAGCACAGCAGCTGACCTAAACACTTAGTTAAACATGAAATTCTGAGCTAAACAGAAAACTAAACGCAACTAAAAATGTCAAGAAAAATGTCTAAAATGTAGGGTTAGAGGGGTTAAACCATGGTAAAACGATAATAATCATCATATAACAGCATTATAAACGCCATGATATGGAAATAGGGCGAGTAAGTGACCTAAACAGAAGCTTTAACATTATTGGACACGTACGCTGACGCAGACCGATCGAGCCATGCAATAAGCTCACACAACTAAAGTTGGTGAGCTAAAAACTATCCCGGTCCTTGTCATGGGTTTCTAAATTCTAGGATTTTCAAGGAACTAGAGAAATGGAAATACTGTACATATCTCTGATATTGTTTTCTGTAACACAAACAAGTATTATACATGCGATTATGTTATTAGTAAGGAGTTAATTTTTTAATAAATTCACAAGTAATTCCACACTCAAGATTTCTTCTATCTTCAACAGAAAAAACAAACACACACACAAATATAATTAATCAACCTATTCATTGGTATTAAAAAAATCTGTATTATTCCACTCTGAGTTTAAACTCAGTAAATATGGAACAGCCTTGTTACTTGAATACCCACCTTGTCTCTGAAAAATATGCAACCAACGGAATATTCAATTAACAAGAATTTGGTTAATCCTTTAATCCTTCAAATTTTATTATTTTTTGCCTAAAAAGTATTGCTGGTGAAATCTCAACAACTATGTTTTTAACACAAAAAAAATATTTTTTTTTATTTGCTCAAAGGTTCGATTAGGATAGAGTCATCTGAATGGTGTCATTGGGCAAGACACTTAATCCTAATTGTCCAAGTGCGAGGACAGTTCCACAGAATGTGTAAAGCATATTGCACATCAATGGTACACATGCCTTCAACCCCTGCTAATCTGGCTTGTGCAGGGCTAATCTGTTAGAGACTGACAGTTACTTACTGCTTCTCATTGGTTCTCTCCAGGTACTTGAGAGTCTGCCACCCATAAACCTGTCTGTCACAATGTGACCCTGGTTGTTGGGGATGCAACCAATTTGAAAGGTAAAGGGTTAATAGTTTTGAACCGTCACAAATTTCCCAATCAAAAGGGACAGAACATGTGTCATAAATGTGCTTGCACTGTGAATTCTGCCGAGGTGGTGTGAGCAGCGCAGTGATCTCATTTCAAAATGGCTGCCATCTGACAAAGTTTTGTTCAAATGCAATTACTGATTAAAAACAATAATTTATATTATCAGGCAAATCTTAAGTTTGAGCTCACCATTTCAGAATCTATTTATGTTATGTATGAATCTATTCAAAGATATCTTTGGGTATTTTTTAAAACATGTAACAAACTTTAATCAATAATTAAAAACAGTCGTTTTACCCAATGATAATCACAAATCCATCAATCAGTAACACATACAAAAACCCCAAAATAAACAACACATGGGGCAAATGTTAAGTTTCAGCTGAACATTTGAGAACCCATCCAAAAATATCTATGGTCATTCTTCAAAAGGGGGTATCAACTTAGAAAAACAGTAAAATAGTTTCTTGAATAGTTTAAACTCCTGAATTAGCCAGCAAAACATAGAAAACCACAGAAGGTATCAACTCTCAGTTGTTTTCATTTTGACATTCAAAACAAATCATGTTACATCTTTTAGATGAGCCATTGAACTCATTGCAAAGCATTGTCATTTAAATGGCATTTTTACAATCTGCAGACTGCATAGCAGTGCTCATATGAGGACTGACTCATCTTTTATTCTTTTTTTTTTGGGGGGGGGGGGAGGGGAGGGGTGGGTAGCCATGGGCATATCTGCTGTGCTGTGAGTGAATCAACCAGGCCCTAGATAACACTATGCACAATAGCAGAGTAATGGGAGCATTTCCTTTATTGCTACAGTAACAGTATAATACCATGATTTCCATTAAAACATAGTCCAGAACTACTTCACATTCTTTTATTTGGGGTGTATGCTGTTAATACTCATGCTTTAGTTAGTTTAACCTTCAACCCTTGAGGCTTAATCAATTTTCCCAACTTCATCACTTCTAAAATGTTTAGTGTTTAAGCAGTGGTTTGCAGTCAAGACTTGGCTGCACACAGAACGAAAGAACGAAATTAAATTTCTGTCTGCAGAACTTTATGACTGCTTGTCGGGTCATGTGTACTGACAGCATAAAACCTGTCAATGTCTCAAAACATTTAAGTCTAATGGCTTGTCAGTATTTTTTGCCAAGTTATATGCAGACAGCCAGAAACTGACAATGGTCAAACCTCTTTATGATGACACACAAGAGAGAACCTATTTCTAATCAATAAGGTTTAACTGGTATAGTACTGAATTTTTTATTTCAAAGGCAAAATGAAACACGCGTAATTTTTTTAACCCTTTGCACTATGATGTCAAAATGGCAAAGTTTTCAGCAGCAAATATTTCCCATAATGCAGTTCGATATCTAACCAAATATACCTTGTTTGACATAGCTCGATATATTTGGTTAAATTCATAGTTAAACAAGAGAAAATGACAGTGTCTGGAGAACATTCTGTTGCCCTACCAGTGTTCTAGGGGTTAAAGATACTGTGCTACAAGCAGGGTGAGCCTTAGTATAAGACGACTTTGCTCATAATTTTTTTGTTACAATTTATTGGAGAGTGCCCATTGGCACTCTCGAATAAATTGTAACAAAACAAATTTATACAAATATTTTTCATCTACTGCTGTGAAAGGAATAAGCTGATGCATTCATTGTAAAGCCACTAAAGTGGCTTCCAGCACTTTTCAGTAGAGTTATGATGGTGGCTTCTGGCACTCAACCAGTTAGTGGGGTGACTTGAGGAGCTAAGGGTTAAGGTTGTGTTAAGTGTTAATAAAAGTCCAACTTACTAAGTTTCCTACCTGCTCCACAGCTTTTTTGATTTGCATAGCTTGTTGTGCATCACTCAGGATCTGCTGGATTCTCTCCTCCGTGTGCGAATCTTCATGCTTCACTGAAGGCAACAAGGGCTGGGAGCCTGGAAGAGGAGTACAAGGCCATCTCTTATCACCTGAATTGTTAAAAGGAGGCCCAGTCACATGTAAACTCCTATTATGAATAAAATATTCAGCTCTAACAGCAGCCATACTGGGTACATAAATCTTTTGCTTACTGAACTGTTGAACGTTTATGATAAAGAGTGGAATCCAGAATATACATGTATTGTTTTTTGCAAGCTGTTTACAGAGGCTTTCCTTTGTTTACTGGGTTTACACAACTATTTAGTTTTCTTCAAGGTCACTTTCAGCTAGGGCTTCACGGTATTGCATATTGCAATACTGTTAATGGTATTGAAAAAAATACCGCGGTGTACCGGTATATCGATAACACTAACGAGAAGTAAGTTTCAGTTTTGAATTGAAAACAAGTTTTGTGTCACGATAAAATTAAATTCTTTTAAATGACAAAATAATTATACATTCTGGCCAAGAATGCATAATTATTTTATCATTTAAAAGAATTCATGATTAAATTATTAAATAGGCTTCATGTTCAGCTGTTGCAAAAACCTTCATTTACCTGACATAAACAAGGTTCTATTTTATGAGCATTCAATCTCATGTGATCTCACGTGATGAAAACATGTGCATTCTGTCCCCATGTTCAGAACATGAACAGAACCTATGCCAGTAATATCAACCCCATTTAGTTGCAAGTTCCATATTTTGTTTTGAAATTTCATAACTGCGTCGAGTTTATATAGGCAATTTCTCGGTGGCTTCTCAGTTAATCCAAATTTGACATGGAAAATGTTTATGAAGAGTTTTCTAAAGATAAATGGGTTTCTATTTTGAGTAAGATAAAATATAGTTCACTACGGGCAGTGAAATGACGCGGTCACTTTAAATGCGTTCTTTGTTCATATAGTTTGAATTTCCTGAGGACAGATTAACTTGCATAATAAGTGTTTACACAAGATTCATTCAACAGTGTTCACCTAGGTTGACATGTTTACGTAGTCAATGCACTTACAAATGGGTGCTTTATTATGTGAAAGGTTGTATAGCAAATAGTCTTGTAATATGATTTATGGATTAAAACTACAGATTGCCCAAGGTGACAATTAATATGAATTTTCCTCACACTTTTGCCAGATTGCCTAATTTCGTCGTTTATCAATCGAAGTTGAATTACTTCATTTTTTACACATGAAACAGATGCAGCCCCCCCCCCCCCCCCCACCAAAAAAAAAAATATACCGTGACAGACGATAAACTGGTACTTTTAAATTCAGTCGATATCGACCGGTATTTTCGGCAATACCAGTATAATACCGGTATATCGAAAAACAGTGAAGCCCTACTTTCAGCATCTATGGCTATATCATGACTACATAAGTATAAAATCAAAAATAGCAAAGCATTTACACATGCATTAGTTACCAGGCCCTATTATACCAGCAAAGTATACTTTGTTTTAACACTGAAAGCAAGCACTGTACAATTGTCTGTGGTTTCTATGGAGTGCAAATATTAAATAAACTTTCACCATCTTTAAGTACATGGAGACAACATCGGTATGAGGCAATGTTAACCCAATCAATGGATTGATTAATACAAAATTATTTGTTGACATTTGAGGCCACTTTCCCTATCTATAATCATATCATGACTGCAACACAAGTATAAAATTGAGTTTAGCCAATTATTTATACCTGCTGTCTACTTCAGAGGACTCCCATCCCTGGCATTGGTTACTGGGTCCTTTTATACCCAGTAAAACAGAATTTGTTGAACTGGTAATCAAACGCTGCACAGACTCCAGGGTTTCAATGGGGAGTTTTGCAATGAAAAAAAATTAAATGATTTTATACTGTGTGACGAACATCGCAAAACTATGTTCCATTAAGACTAAAATCCTTGCCCTAGGATTGGATGAGAGCTCGCATAATTTCTTCTATGTTTATGGCTGCAGTAATATATGTCACCATCTGATGCCACCATGCAAAATATTTTAAATGACGTTGCCGCTTTCGCAATTATTCCATCAACAGAGTGAGCAGCAAACTGCTTCAATTTTCTAGATTTTTCACACGAGCAGCAGACAATGTTCCAAATGCAGTGTTTTTTAAATTATAGAACAGTTTATGATTTGAAGATGGAGTGACCTTCACCTTGATCTGTTTTATTGATTATCTGCCCAGTGACACTGTGGGGTACATTTATTTACTAAACATGTTATTCTTAAAAGTTTCCTAGTCCATTTCACAATGTGGGTTTTTGGCTATGGGTGGGGTCTTATAGAACATATACATTATTGTAATGAATTGACGGTAACATGGTCTGAGGTTTGAAACTCAGAGCTTATGTTCAACCTCGATGCTCTGCGTCTCGGTTGAACATAAGCTTCAAACCACAAATCTCAGATGATGTTTGTTAATGTCAATTCATTCATCCCAATAACTTATAATGACAAGCAACATAATATAATAATTGTTCTATTTTCTAATTGTGAAAGAGGAATCCACTTGTTCGCGAGTAAATAGTTAATCAATTAAATTTGGTGAATTACAGGACTTCACACTATTGGCCTTGTCAAAATTAAAGGTCATTTGACAACAATAAAACCACAAAACTAATTCAACTAGATATCACGGAGATGGAATCCATCTCTGCGGGCCCCGCAGCAACTAACCGATGTTAGGTATAAACTGATGTGAACCGTAATACTAAAATATTTCCAGCAATAGGTAAAATCTGATTAAAATCCCTTCCTGGACACAAACTTGTCAGAAAAAAAAAAAAAATTCTGAATAATTTGACCTTGAGGTCAAACTTCAAGGTCAAAGCATGGCAACCTTGGTACGCCACACGTCGTCTTGAGATAATCTACCCACATACCAAATATCAAAACCCTATCTATTAAGGGAAAAAAGTTACAGCCCGGACACGAACTTGTCAGAAAAGAACCCCGAATTTGGAATAATTTGACCTTGAGGTCAAAGTTCAAGGTCAAAGCATGGAAACCGTGGTACGCGACACATCGCCTTGAGATAATCTGCCCACATACCAAATATCAAAACCCTATCTATTAAGTGAAAACAGTTACAGCCCAAACACGAATTTGTCAGAAAAGAACCCCGAATTCTGAATAATTTGACCTTGAGGTCAAAGTTCAAGGTCAAAGCATGGCAACCTTGGTACGCGACACATCGTCTTGAGATAATCTACCACATACCAAATATCAAAACCCCATCTATTAAGGGAAAAAAAGTTAGAGCCTAGACACGAACTTGTCAGAAAAGAACCCCAAAAATGGAATAATTTGACCTTGCGGTCAAAGTTCAAGGTCAAAGCATCGCAACCTTGGTACGCGTCACATCGTCTTGAGATAATATACCCACATGTCAAATATCAAAACCTTATCTATTAAGAGAGAAAGATTACATCCCGGACGGACGCATGGACGCACGGACAGAGCGATCACTATAGGGCGTCCGCCTCACGGCAGGGCCCTAATAAATAATACATTTAGTATCTATTAACAACATACTACAAGATTCGAAAAACAGCAACCGCCAGCACTAATTTAGTCACAATATTTTAATTTATCATTTCCAAACTGAAAATACAACACAAGACAATTGTCTCAGCATTTCAGGCTTTTAGTTTCAATGCTAATCACAACAGCTATATCTGATGGACTATGTGGGAAGAAATCACTAAGATTTTTTAGCAAAATTGCACGTTTTTTGCCCAAATGCAACAGATGACTTCTCACTGAAAGGAACTTAGTAAACAATTCATAAAATACATTTCTCCAAGAAAGATAATTTTATTGAATCCAAAACTAAGCATTAGTACTGATTTATGAAAAATGAATTAGGTCAAAATAAAACATTCATTTTCAACTGTGATATTTAATTCAATGTTAACATAATTTTATCAAAAGCTAAGAATGATTGAATGCCACTACTTTTCAGCATCAGAAAAAAATGGTTGCTTGATAGGGCTAACAGAAAATGTTGGAAAGAAAATGTTGAGCCTTGTTCTTGCAATTTTTTGGAAACATATTAGTTATCATTTGGGCTAAAACTTCATTAGGCTGGTGTTTTAGTGATAATCAATTCCCCAAGAAATGGAATTTGTTGCAACGAGCTCTCGAGCCGATTACAACAAAATTGCACCCACATTTTTTAATCAAAGCAATGACATTACCAGATCTCTTTTTTTATTTATATCACAACAAAAAATGTTGATAAATGTAAGATTCTCACCTTTCTTTGGAGAAATTGCTTTCAGGTTAAGTATATTTCTTTCATCTATCGCCCATGCATGCATCTTTCTGTATGATTCTCTCCCTTTTTCTGTAAGTTTGTCCCATGACTTTGGTTTTGATAAAAGTTCACTCACTGTTCCTTGAGAAAGTCCAAGAACATGCTTTGCAAAAAGTCTCTGCCCAATGTTGTGAATGCTCAAAATCTCACGAACGGTTTTCGCAACCATAATCGTATCGAGTCCATTTGATCCATTGGGATCATGTTTCACAGGTGGCATGCCAAAAAACATGGGTAACATATGACCATTTCCAAAGTAATATGGTGGAACTGCTGGAATATGATGACCTTCACTCATGGAGGAACTATGAGTTGATGTGGGAGTTGGGGGCTCCTCAGAGGGAAGCCCATTAATGACTGGTGGTGAAGGTGTGCTTGGGGTATTTGGTGTGCTTGACTTTTCCTTCTTTTTATACATAGATGCAGTGTCTTCACTCAAGATGGAGGCAAATGAATCAGCATTGGGTATTGAAGGGTTTTCAGAATTCCCTGCAAGAAAGGTGCAAAATGCATATGAGAAGAGCTTTTTAACAAGCCGTACTGAAAAGCTTTTATCACACAAACTACATGCAGCGACCTAAAGTAAATAGTGAACCAACAGAGTGACATACTGCTGGTATTACCATGATGTTACAATGACAAGACAGAATAATCTATACAAGTAGTGTATGACTGTTTGGAAGAAATTAACCAAATTGGGTTTGTTTTGCTATTGAGGCTACACGAAACAGAGTCAACAAACATGTTACCACAAAATAGGTGAAATTCTGCCACAAGCTATATCAAATGACAACACAAAGGTAGTCACCTTCACTGGTTTCAGATGAGATCCTCTTTACAAAAAATAGGACTCATCAAACAAAACCCTTAATTCTTGAAGATCTTTATCCAACTTGGACAAACTATTTGGTGTCAGAATGGGTATTTGAACATACAATCATGAAGTTTGTGGTCTCATAATAGGTACTTAAACACACAATCATAAAGTCCTACATACAATAGTCAAATTACTATGATAGTGGTTTTTTGTGAAGTCCGCTGCCTTTAAAGGCAGCCAAGACCTGTCGAGAAACCACTGCTAAGTCACTTTACATTCAGGCCATAGGTTAGTATAAAATCCAGAAACTTTCCCCGGCAAGTAAGTGTTGATAGAAAAGTCAATGTTGTATAGTTCTTTGACACTTCACCATCTAGGTTCACATCATGACAACACAAGCAGAAAGTTAAAATGGGCTCACTGTTCATACCACTTTAACCCACCATGGCTTGATACGAATGAAAACAAAACACTTTGTTGAGTAAACAATGAGTATTTGTACACAATATTGAACCCCTAGTCACTAACCAGAATTTTTTTTTAAAATATCTGTTTTTGGTTTGCAGATACCCCACATTGAACTGAAATCACCACTTTCCATCACTGGGAGGTCAAAAGTTATGCTTTTTGTACATAGTGATTAACAGATTCTGTTGATTTGTTGCAGAAAAGTAAAAAAGGAATCACTCTGTCGCTCTAGGCAGTGCATTAATTTTAGATAATTTAACTGCATTAATAACATTTGTTGCACATGATGTATGCAGTACCCATATTTCAGCCAAAAGTGCTTGGAAGGCAATCATTTGTGAACTGGGGACTAGGTTATGAATCACCAAATTTAGTGGAATACTCCACTGTCACTCATATTTTTAGAAATACTGGCAAATTTTGAAATATTTTCCAAGTTGTACAAGTCAGGCCTTTAAAAAAAAATTCTTGTTTCTCAGGCAATTTTCCCTCAATTTTAGAAGGGAAGGAGGCTTTTTTTCTTTTTTCCTTTTTATTCACAAAACAGTTCTGAAAATATTGGAATAAGAAATTTAACTACTTACACTATTATGTGGCAAACCAATGTTTTCAGCAGTGAAAATTTCCCATAATGTAGTTGAAAATTTAACCAATTTTATCTTGTTTGACAGAGCCTTGTGAGCTCTGTCAAACAAGGTCTAGTTGGTAAAATATGCCATACAAGGTATAGTTGGTTAAATATTTGTCGTATAAGTGCAAAATAGTGTCATAGAGATTTCCAAGTGAAAAAATGGTGACGAGGCAGATTTTCTGTGACAAGGGAGGTGCCTGAGAAACAAGAATTTTTTTTAATAGCCTTATTTGAAACACTGGATTTAAATTTTCAACAACTCTGTAAAAAGTACATGTATTGTGTTATGTTTACCACTGGAAGTAATATTCTGCTTATGAGCAACATAAAAAAAAGCAAGTTCTTTCCTTTGGGTTGTTTTTAAAATAATGATGAATGGAATGTAACTATATTTTTGATGTGCAAGACTGACAATTTGAAGAGAAAACCAATCTATCATTCAGATTATAACACTTATTTATTCCTGTACTTAAAATCTATGATAAATCGCACTAAATGTTATGGCAAACACTGCTAACAAAATCCCCAAAGCGAAAAAACACAGATACACTAAATCAATACTAAATTTAACACAATTATTAAATTCAGACACACAAACTTTTCAGTTTACTATTTAAAGGGAGATAATTAACAGAATGGAGGCATTCCACACCTTTCTTGTAGGAGATTTAAGAAAAAGAATCTACCGCTAATGATAAAAGAATGCTGTATAAACACTGAAAATATAACATGCACAAAACAGACCTTTCCATAACAAATATGAAGGCAATTTTATCATGTAACTATCCTTATGTAAATGTCAGCCAACCAGCTCCCTTGAATATAATTTGTTAGGCAACAGATTATAGTATTTGTGAGTAACAAGAGACTCCATCAATAAAATCTCTAAATATTATCAGACTGAATTAAAAAACCTCTAAATACTTATTTCCAGTGTTAATAAATTCAAAGACATTGTTTCAGCTAATGAATCAAATGGTTCACCTTGTGGTTGATTAGCTGACACACGTTTTCTATGCTTTTCTGCAGATGAGTTAAGATACTGCCTGTGTAAATTGACAACCAGAATCCACATTTGGTCACTGACTTTGTGGAACTTCCATCCAGCTGTGTTCATAGTAATCTGTACTTGATGATACAGAATTCAACGTTTTTGATGGTAATTTTGTGAATTTTACATGTCTTTTGACAAGAGCCCGGGCATGCTCCTTTAAATAAATTTGCGTGAGAACAATGTACACAAAATAACCACTCGCCACTCATGGAAAGGCCTGATATAATGAAAATTACTGCAAAAAGCTTTGCATGACAGAACTTACTTATCTGCTGTTATAACAAGGAAACATTTTGTAAGCTAAAACTTACAAAATCAATCTTTCTGGAACTGAAATTGTCACTTCCTGTGACAGAGTGGTAACCCTTTACCCAACGAATTGAAAGCTGCCCCATATTCCCCCCCCCCCCCCCCCCCTGCATACTTTACAAATGAAGCAGTTGAAAAAAATATATTTGACAAAAAATTTCAACAAAACCATATCATGTGACCACTCATTGGAATGAGATCATTCCAATGAGGGGTCACATGATATGGTTTTGTTGAAATTTTTTTTAAAAACAAGAATTAAAATATTAAATTTGGATATCATGTTCGTTGGGTAAATGGTTAAACACACTCCATCATTATCAACACTTCTCAGAAATGACACACTGTCTACATGAACAATAAAATAATGATATATTCTGTCTTCTTTAACGAACACTTAAATAATGGGGTAGTCAAAACAGGTAACCTAACCCTAATGCCAGATGTGACATTAACACTTCAAGTGACGGTAAAGCAATTATTAAACCTTGGCCATCCACATCAACAGTTGTCAGAAATAGAACATTGTTGGTATAAATACTTTACCCTTTTGCTGATGACTCAGTCAAATCTGGCCAGCACTATAGACAAAAAACCTGGCATTTTAATATGGCTTCCAATTTTATTTCTTTAAGAACAAAATTTATGACCAGTCATTGAAATGAGCCAAAAGATCTTGTTCAACTGTGGAGTCATAAGTTATGTTTCACAAGTGGAAAAAAAGAAATTTTGTTGATTTTTATTACAAGTTTTTAGGTCATCATAACATCATGTTAGGTGAAGGGTTAACTGGTTCAGTGCTAGAAGCCCACTATTTGATCACTATTAGAAAATACTTTATACCAATATGTGGGCTTTAACCCTTTATCCAACCCAAATTGCAGACGACACTTGCAGAAAAATATCTTGAATAACTAAAAATATTCCATATGTCTCAAAAAAACTGCTCAAGACCTCTCCTTGCAATGAACTCAACAAGCTCATTCCAATGATTGGTCAGAAGCTATGTTTTGAGACAAGAAATGAAAAAAAAAAAATTGAATGGCAAATTTTTGTGAACAGCAATGCTTGGTTTTTGCCATTACATTAGGTAAGAGTTAACGAACTCAGTTTTACTGCTCAACAATGATGTATCCTAATCTTCACTGATAAGATAATACAATGTGATGTATCCTTATCTTTTCTGATAAGATAATACTATGTGATCTGCTGTTGGCATTAACCATTTAACAATGATGTATCCTAATCTTCAATGATAAGATAATACTATGTGATGCATCCTTATCTTTTCTGATAAGATAATACTATGTGATCTGCTGTTGGAATTAACTGCTTAACAATGATGTATCCTAATCTTTTCTAATAAGATGGCAGTATGCCCCATTGAGTTGAGCTGAGAATGTCATAGAATGAACAAAGGGTGTGAACACCTGTGACACGAGGTAATATTGTAAGTCAGAGAGAACTGAGGTGGATTCTAGGCAGTAACATTGCATTATTATTATTATTATTATTAAGATAAGATAATACTATGTGATGTATCCTAATCTTTTCCTATAAGATAATACTGTGTGATCTGCTGTTGGGATTAACTCCTTAACTTTAGAATGAAGTATCCCTATCTTTTCTGATAAGAGAATACTGTGTGCTCTGCTGTCAGGATTAACATCTTAACAATGATGTATCCTTATATTTGCTCATAATACTATGTGATCTGCTGTTGGGATTAATGCCTTAACAATGATGTATCCTTATCTTTGCTCATAATACTATGTGATCTGCTGGTGGGATTAACACCGTAACAATGATGTATCCTTATCTTTGTTGATAAGATAATACTGTGACCAGCAGATGGGACACCTGGTCTTGGTTTGAAAAAATCAAAAAAAATTTATTGTGTTCCCAAAGCGACTTTTCTCAACATTAAACAAACAAAAACTAGATGTGGGCTGTCCCAACTTGGGACCAAGAATACCCTCCGTGACACACTCTCTGATAGTGCACAACAATAATATCAAGTATCATTAATATCCTTCAAAGCCTTCAAAAGTTCTGAGCTGGAAACAACTTGTTATAGTTGGATTTCAATTTGGGGGTATGTAAACTTGAACTATGTCCTTGACCTTGTAGACAGGCATTCCAACCAGCCTTATTCGCAACACACCCTCTAGTGGTTGGCAACATTAATACCAAGTATCATTAATATCCTTCAGGGCTATCAAAGGTTCTGAGCTGGACACGACTTGTATATATTTGGATATGGGTATTTGAACTTAAGTGTGACTTTGACCTTGTAGGCAAGCATTCCAAACTTATTCGTGACACACCCTCTGGTGGTGGCAACATTAATACCAAGTATCATTAATATCCGTCAAGGCCATCAAATGTTATGAGTCGGACACAACTTGTGAATATTTGGATATGGGTATGTGACCTTGAACTAAGTCGGTGACCTTGAACTAAGTCTGTGACCTTAACCTTGTAGACAGGCATTCCAACCTTACTCACGATACACCCTCTGCTGGTGGGTAACATTAATACCAAGTATCATTCATATCCTGCAAGGCAATCAAAAGTTCTGAGCCAGACACAACTTGCACAGACAAATGGATGGACGGACAGACAGAGACAGATGGATGGACGGACAGGTAGGCAGACATACAGACAGACAAAGTGATTCCTATATACCCCCTGAATTTCATTTGTGGGGGGTATAACTAATCAAACAGTACCATTTCACAAATTATGTCCATCAAATGTCAAAAGTTGGAGTCGGAAAAGCACTAAAATGATTAGCAATAAAACGTTGATAGAAAAAAAAGGTTTCTTTCCTTACAAAATATCCACTGTTATTTACTACTATAGAGATATACTGAGAAATCTAAGGTCAAATGAAAGGTTATGTATGTATTTGACATCTGAACCGCCAGAAGTATTATTACATATTTTTGTCTATTACATGTTTTTGTTGACTGGATAACTAAAAACTGAAGACAATAATTGCCTTCCAATACAAATAAAAGGCAGAGTCAATCCTTTTGCCAGGTGTATTATTTTTTAAATTTCATCTTACCTTAGAAACACTGCTTATGCTTCATTGATAAAACATGCTCAAGTAGTATGTTCCAATAAAGGGCCAAAACATACACAAATAGCATGTTCCAATAAAGAGCCAAAACGTGCTCAAATAGCATGTTCCAATAAAGAGCAAAAACATACTTAAATAGCATGTTCCAATAAAGAGCCAAAATATACTCAAATCGCATGTTCAATAAAGAGCCAAAACATGCCCAAGTAGTATATTCCAATAAAAAGCCAAAACATACTCAAATAGCATGTTCCAATAAAGAGACAAAACATACTCAAATAGCATGTTCTAAAAAGGAGCCAAAACATACTCAAATAGCATGTTCTAAAAAGGAGACAAAACATACTCAAATAGCATGTTCCAATAAAGAGCCAAAACATACTCAAATATCATGTTCCAATAAAGAGCCAAAACATACTCAAATAGCATGTTCTAAAAAGGAGACAAAACATACTCAAATAGCATGTTCTAAAAAGGAGACAAAACATACTCAAATAGCCTGTTCCAATAAAGAGACAAAACATACTCAAATATCATGTTCCAATAAAGAGACAAAACATACTCAAATAGCATGTTCTAAAAAGGAGCCAAAACATACTCAAATAGCATGTTCTAAAAATGAGACAAAACATGCTCAAATAGCATGTTCCAATAAAGAGACAAAACATACTCAAATAGCATGTTCTAAAAAGGAGCCAAAACATACTCAAATAGCATGTTCTAAAAAGGAGACAAAACATACTCAAATAGCATGTTCCAATAAAGAGCCAAAACATACTCAAATATCATGTTCCAATAAAGAGCCAAAACATACTCAAATAGCATGTTCTAAAAAGGAGACAAAACATACTCAAATAGCATGCTCCAATAAAGAGCCAAAACATACTCAAATATCATGTTCCAATAAAGAGCCAAAACATACTCAAATAGCATGTTCTAAAAAGGAGCCAAAACATACTCAAATAGCATGTTCCAATAAAGAGCCAAAACATACTCAAACAGCATGTTCCAATAAAGAGCCAAAACATGCTCAAATAGCATGTTTCAATAAAGAGCCAAAACATGTGCAAGTAGTTTGTTCCAATTAGAGCCAAAACATGCTCAAATAGCATGTTCCAATAAAGAGCCAAAACATACTCAAATAGCATGTTCTAAAAAGGAGCCATAACATACTCAAATAGCATGCTCCAATAAGAGCCAAAACATGCTCAAATAGCATGTTCAAATAAAGAGCCAAAACATGCTCAAATAGCATGTTCCAATAAATAGCCAAAACATGCTCAAATAGCATGTTCCAATAAAGAGCCAAAACATGCTCACATAGCATGTTCCAATAAATAGCCAAAAACATGCTCAAATAGCATGTTCCAATAGAGAGCCAAAACATGCTCAAATAGCATGTTCCAATAAAGAGCCAAAACATGCTCACATAGCATGTTCCAATAAATAGCCAAAACATGCTCAAACAGCATGTTCCAATAAAGAGCCAAAACATACTCAAATAGCATGTTCCAATAAAGAGCCAAAACATGCTCACATAGCATGTTCCAATAAATAGCCAAAAAACATGCTCAAATAGCATGTTCCAATAAAGAGCCAAAACATGCTCACATAGCATGTTCCAATAAATAGCCAAAACATGCTCAAACAGCATGTTCCAATAAAGAGCCAAAACATGCTCAAATAGCATGTTCCAATAAAGAGCCAAAACATGCTCAAGCAGCATGTTCCAATAAAGAGCCAAAACATGCTCAAATAGCATGTTCCAATAAAGAGCCAAAACATGCTCAAGCAGTATGTTCTAACAAAGAGCCAAACTATACTCATATAGCATGTTTCAGTAAAATGCAAAAGCTATAGTAGTACTGATGGGACTATTCAAAAAACATGCCCAAGTAGTATGTTCCAATAAAAAGCCAAACCATACTCAAATAGCATGGTCTAAAAAGGAACCAAAACATACTCAAATAGCATGCTCCAATAAGAGCCAAAACATGCTCAAAGAGCATGTTCAAATAAAGAGCCAAAACATGCTCAAATAGCATGTTCCAATAAATACCCAAAACATGCTCAAATAGCATGTTCCAATAAAGAGCCAAAACATGCTCACATAGCATGTTCCAATAAATAGCCAAAACATGCACAAATAGCATGTTCCAATAAACAGCCAAAACATGCTCAAATAGCATGTTCCAATAAAGAGCCAAAACATGCTCAAATAGCATGTTCCAATAAATAGCCAAAACATGCCCAAGTAGTATGTTCCAATAAAAAGCCAAAACATACTCAAATAGCATGTTCTAAAAAGGAGCCAAAACATACTCAAATAGCATGCTCCAATAAGAGCCAAAAACATGCTCAAATAGCATATTCAAAGAAAGAGCCAAAACATGATCAAATAGCATGTTCCAATAAATAGCCAAAACATGCTCAAATAGCATGTTCCAATAATGAGCCAAAACATGCTCACATAGCATGTTCCAATAAATAGCCAAAACATGCTCAAATAGCATGTTCCAATAAAGAGCCAAAACATGCTCAAATAGCATGTTCCAATAAAGAGCCAAAACATTGCTCAAATAGCATGTTCCAATAAAGAGCCAAAACATGCTCACATAGCATGTTCCAATAAATAGCCAAAGCATGCTCAAACAGCATGTTCCAATAAAGAGCCAAAACATGCTCAAGCAGTATGTTCTATTAAAGAGCCAAAATATACTCATTTTGCATGTTTCAGTAAAATGCAAAAGCTATAGTAGTACTGATGGGAATATTCAAATATCTGTGGAAAGCAATATTTGAATTTTAAATTGACCTTCAAGTTACACCCATTTCCCACTGAAAAAAAGATCAGTTAAGACATTGCTCCAAAAGGAAGTAAAAAGTATTATTACAGATACACCTTAATGGAAACATGACCTGGCAAAGTTTGCAACAATACATGGCTTCAGACAGAATTATCACTCTCTTTTCAGTCTTCTTGATTGAAATCATGGGGATTTTTTGTGAACTGATGTTAACCTTAGTATGCTCAACATATATTAGTCCATAATTAGACAGTAAAGCTACAAGTTAATTTGTTGGTGTCTTACATCTGGCCAGGGTACTACCACACCAATAAATTAACTTAAACCCTATCCAATCAAGTTTGTACTTTTCAGCCACATTTGTGGTAACACAGACATTTTAGCAGATGCTGGTACATGTGCACTGGACCACAAGTTGTATGTAGAGCTCATCACTGCACATGACCTCTTAACTGCCCCCAGTACCTGGCCTTGTACAGTTCTCGAATTAGCTTTATTACTTTTGCAGTCCCCTGTCTAATTCTCATATATCCAGGCTCTCTGTGCATGGATACCTTCTCATATTTCCATTAATTAAGTCCAGCCTGCCTCCAGCAGTGTTTTGGTGCTATTAATGACAACTTTGGCTTACGTGGTCAACCCAATTACATGTCATATATAAGAACTATTTCGATCATGTTGCGTCCTTTTTCACCATTTTGGAACTTGGAGCTTTGGATTCACACAACACAGCTATATCTACAAAAGTTTTTAAATTTCCCACTATTCTACCCCATCTGCCTCCTGCTTTCAATGGACCATTTTGCTTTTTTGGGTTCTTTTAATTACTGTTCCATACTCACAGTACCACATCTGCAGTTCCATGTCTCTTTGGTTTATAAACCCCTTTAAGGTTGGCGGATTCATGCCACCTTTGCTTATCGACAAAAAATTCCTTCGAGTTCATCCTCAATTTGTTTACTTTTCCGGCACACTACTAAACTCTACAATTTCATATTATACCAATTATCAATATATTTTTATAATTTTGTAAATATGTCCAAATAATTTAGTAATAAATGTGCGGTGTATCAAAATCGCAATATTGTTTTGCGTTCCAAAATTTTTTTTTCCCTACAGCAAACAAGTCCACTGGGTGACCATAAATATAAACTTGTACAAAACAATGTCACCTTATGCGTAAACCTGCAATAAGCAGCTTGTCATTGTCACTGACAGGCTTAACTTGTATGCCTGCTAGTCACTAGTTTACTCATGTCTGACAATGACCAGTACAATTTCATCGAATTCAATATGAGTCTTCTTAGGGTCCGGCGAATCAAGATGTTTTTCTCGAACTGAATTTCAAATCGAATCAGGCAAAAGGTTCAAAACCAAATCAAATCTCAAATCGAATCCACTTTTTCATTGTTGCGATACTACGGCCTACTGGTGATGTCAATCTCCATTGTGAACCCAATAGGCATACTAGACTGTTAGAAAATTGACAGGTATCACAAAGGTGGTCAAAGAAAAAGCTATTTACCATCCTTTGAGTGCAACAAGGCACCATCTGCAATGCCAAACCACTGCAAATGGTGCCTTGGTGCACTTAACGGATGATACATTGTGCAAATGAGCTGTAATATAATCTCCACTATCGTTTCAAATGTCATTTTTATGAATTTGCCAATTGAATTTGTGTGACCTAGTCAGAAAACTGCAGGGTGAGTTGTTATCTTCAGAAAGTCAACAATAAAGAATTGTTTGAAATCCAAATCTCTCCATGATTTGATTTTTCGCAAATCATCAAGATGGTTTTGAATCAAATCGAATCAGTAAAAAGATTCAAAACTGAATCAAATCTCTAACGTTCAATGGACCCTAATGAGTCTAGAACTTAAAAACATGTTCAATTTTTGTCGGCTTTAAATTGTTGACATCCGAGCAGCATATTTTACTTAAAATGGAGAACAGTAAATTTAAGCCTCTATAGGTCTTCTTATCATTGACTGCATTTCCTTCTTTTTGAATAAGATACATTGCATTTTGCTACTCTCTGAAATTTAGCAACAAGACTAGAGCACTAAAGAGAAGCTGAGAAACACAAACAAGAGTAATCTTTCCAGGAAAGTTGTTGAAAGAATAATGTTTAGAACTTATGGACATCAATGTAACACTTCAGTCAAAACTTTAAGAGAGACAACAATTCAACAACCTGAAACTATGTGCAAATAAAAATTTGGTAAAGTGCCAGGAAAAAAGCCTGACTTACCTGTGATCTCCTTGTTGGCAACTTTAAGCTGTGTAGTCTCTGACTGAAGTTGTTTATTCTTTTCCAACAAGAGAACCTCCAGGGATTTGGCACTAGAATTTTCTTCACTACCTTCCAAACTATTAAATTCTATTGACTTCAACACACTGAAAACAAGACGAAACAAAAAAACACATTTAATCATAAGGCATGGCACAAGTTCATAAAAGCTTCCACTGCACCATAATAAATTGCAAGACTTCAAGCCATATATTGATTTCTGGTCAACATTCGATTGTCTCAAGACACCAACAATTTGACTGCATTATACTTTCATCTGAAATAGCAAGCAAGATAAATAGTTGCATGGACTGCTTTTTCTGGTGCAGAGATGAGACCCAAAGGTTCCAACAGAAACTAAGAAAAACAGTAGGAGGTGATGTCCTATCCACCCCCTTAACTCACAAAAGTGTCATCTAAAATAGAATTCCTGCAGGGAAGGACGGATAAAATTCAATGCTATTCAAGGGCGTTCCTCAACATTTTCCAAAGTCCTACAATAGCCAAATTCAAGGATTTTCAAAGCCCCACCTTCACTTCATTACCCTCCTCCTCTCACTTCCCTAGTTAGGACTCTCCATTCATTACCCACATCTCCCACTTCCCACAGAGAGAAATGGAAGGAGGGGTAATGACCCTAGGGTCCTAGTTAGGATGATGATTTCATGATCTATAACATATGAAACTATGTAGTTATGATTATGTGCTTTGCCAGCATTTTTATTTAGTGAATATTCAAGGATTTTTAAGGCCTCCTGGCCTATTATCCTGAGTTTCAAGGCCTTGAATGGCCCTTAGTCAAATTCAAGGCCATTCCTTGAATCCAAGCCCCACAGAATCCCTGTAAAAGTTTTTTTGGGAACAAAATTGCCATTCAAATTTTATTATGTTTCTGATATAAATGAGGAGTTATGAACTACATTTAGGAGACAATAAATTGAAAAAAATCTTTTTCTGAGTATTGTCTGCTGGTCATGTTAAGCAATGTAAGATAAACAATTCATCACCAGAAGATATGGACTTAACAAAAGTCTAGTTAATGGAATATACTAGTTACCTGAATATATTTCAGTGGCAAGTTTATAATTGGTATTTAAGTTATTCCATTTGTATAACTCTTTATATCCACATTGTATTCCACTGTTCTCTGAGTGTAATAAAAAGCTACTTTTAAGACAAATTTTTAGATTAAGTCTCTGTTAATTGACTAAAGAAATACTGCACCCTGTCAGAAATTCATACTGATGATCATAAAATTTCTGTGTTTTTGCCTAAGAAAAATTGTGTGTACAACTCATCCTACTATTTTTGTTTGACAAAGCTCCATGAGCTCTGTCAAACAAAAATAATGAATGAATGTCATGTTACAAGTATAGTGTAACTGATTAACTAACTATAGTTAACTAAATATTCTTATTAATCACATATTTTTCTTTAACAAAGCTGGTATTCCATTTAGAACTTTCCGAAGTTGCCGCCAATGGTGAGGTATTGACAAGTTTGAGCAACATACTTCAATTCTCTATGTATCTCCTCGTAGTCATCTTGAGATTTTACTTTGTTCTCCAACACTTGGAATGCTTTGGTCTTGTGCTCTAGAGCTTCTTCGAGCTTTGCAATCTAAACAACAACAAAACAAGAAAATAATAAATCAAACATTTGGGTTTTTTTATGGATCAGGTAAAAAAATATTCCTTTAAATAAATAGGATGAATCTGACTCATTAAGCATTGAAAGGACATCTGATTCAAACCATCTGAAAGATTTATGATCAGAAATACTTTCAGGGTTTTTTATAAATTCAGTATTTTCAGTGTACTCGTCAAGAGATATTTTCTTTGAACAAACTTGAACCTTGAACACATAAGAATGATGCATATGGAATTTCAAAATTCAAAGCATTGTTACTAGTGGTTCATGAAGAGTTTTAATAAATTTTGGGAGCACTGCCTCCAACCGATCATGATTAGCAACTTTAATTGAACAACATTGAAAGGGTATCCCACAGAGATAATTTGCACCCATTTTGGCAGAGTTTAGGCCAGCTGTTCTGAAGAAGACTGGAATGCAGAAGTTAAGAGACAACGAATGCCAGATGCCAAGTGATGGCAAAACCTCACCCTGACGTTCGGTCATGTGGGCTGAAAAAACCTAGAAGCGGTGGAAATGGATGAACTAGGTTGTTTTTGACTGCTGAACATATGCTGGGGTTGAGATGTATTTAGTACAGTGGAACCAGATTGTTTATTGTCCTTATCAGTCACTTCATTCAAATTCTAATTTTCAGACAGACTTGATTTGAAACTTGACTACAATCCCAAGCAAGATCTGTGAAAACTCAAGGTGCCAATAGATTATGACTTTTTTTTGCGAATGTCAATATGTTATCTATAGGGAACTGCTTTTCAGCACTGGGAGCTATCAAATAAAAAAACAATGTGCATGCAAAGAAGCTTAGCAGTGATTTTCAGCTAAGGCAGCCAAAATCTGACAAGAAACCACTGTCACTTTAATTTGACTATTGTTCACAAGAGCTCTTACTGATCGTATGTAAAAATACTTGACCCCTACCACAAAGTTTGATAATGTGAGATAAAAACTTTTTAACAGCTCCCAATTGATGGTATTAAAAACAAGAGGCCCCACGGGGCCTGAAATGCTCATCTTGAACAGAACTCAATATAAACAGAGTCCAAGAATGAGTCTACATTAAGAAATCCATTTCCAGTGGATACACTGTCAATCCTTGAGCCCGCAGGAGTGACAAAAATAATCTTGGCATCATGCCTTTTCGTCAGTTGATCATAATGTAAAATGTAGAGCTCCCCTATGAAGCCCCTTGATACAACCTATGTGGATTAATCATAGTTACACATCTCTAGAGGGTACTGAATACAACATTTTCAATTCTTCAGCAACATGGCCAATTCTGGCTTCCATAGGGAGCCCAAATATTAACCCAGACTCTCTATTTGAACAAAGTTGAATCTGACTTCCCTAGAGATGTTGTGTACCAAATATGAAGGCATTCTGACTGTTGGATCTGTAGAAAATAAATTTTAAAGAAATTTCTTCATATTGCACTAAGTTAAAAATTTGGGCTACCATAGCGAGCCCAAATATTAACCTATGGATCCGATTTGAACAAACTTGAATCTGACCCCCCTAGAGATGTTGTATACCAAATATGAAAGCATTCTGACTGGTGGATCTGAAGTAGAAGGTTTTTAAAGAAATTTCCTCATATCGCACTAAGTAAAAATTTGGGCTACCATAGTGAGCCCAAATATATAATTAGGGATCTGATTTGAACAAACTTGAACCTGACCCCCCCTAGAGATGTGGCATACCAACTATGAAAGCATTCTGACTGGTGGATCTGAAGAAGAAGATTTTTTAAAATTATCCCCCATATTGAACAAAGTTAAAATTTGGGCTTCCATAGGAAGCCCAAATATTAACCTAGGGACTTGGTTTGAACAATCTTGAATCTGACCCTCATAACAATGATGTATACCAAACATTAAAAGATTCTGACAGGTGGTTCTGAAGAAGAAGATTTTTAAAGAATATTCCCCATATTACCCTATGCTAAAAATTCGGGCTCCTGTATAGAGCCCAAATATGAACGAATGGACTTTATTTTTACAAACTTGTATCTGACCCCCCTATGAATGCTGTGTACAGAATATCAAAAGATTCTGATGATTGGTTCTGGAGAAAGGATTTTAAAAATTTTTTGCAAACACGCTGACTCAGCCAATTACAGAACTCCCTAACATAACCGATGGCAATTTTTTTTTACCATTCAATTCTACTGGTCCTAAGGATACTTCATAGCAAATAACAGCTCTCTGTTCCATGTGGTTTGGGAAATATAGGTATTTGAAAATATTTCTATTTTTAGCTCCCAGGGTTCCCATGGGGATGCGGGAATTTTTTTTTTTTTGCATGAGTCAAGTACTTATGACCCAATTATACCACATACCAAACTTGGTTCAAACCAGACCATGGGTTCAGAAAATAGAAATTTTGGGCGAGGCCAAAAATCTTACCCCTCCCATTACAAAGCCAAATATTGCTTCACAAACTTTGTTTGAACAAACTTGATTCTACACCTCAAAAGGAAGCTCCATAGCAAATATCAAGTCATTGTACACACTGGTTTATGAGAAGATTTTAAAAATATTTTGCAGCATTTTTCCCCACTCCCTCCCTATGGGGCTGGGCATGCTGAGTTCAACAAAAATGCAATGCCCCTTCAGTACCACCACTCAAACAAAATTTCACTTGAATTGGCCTAGTGGCTTTGGAGGAGAAGACCAAAACAGGGTGTTGACGGACGACGGATGGAGAGCGATGGGATTAGCTCAGCTTGACTCTGTCAAGATGAGCTAAAAACCTATGGTACAGGGTTTCCAATCATACTAAAAGTAATTTCTGTACATAGTTCACTAAAATCGATCGAAGCAAAGGTTTACTGAGGCTCAGATCAATTTCAGTGAACGATGTAGAGAAATTACATGTCAAATTCTGATGAATTTGAGATTCTTTTTACCTATCATAACAACTAAACTGGCTAGCGCTATTTATAAAATCGCCAAACAAATTTTATTATTTTTTCAAGATCTGCCTTGAAAAGATAGCTTATGTCCCCTTATTGGAATGATCTCATGGAGCTCAAACCAATGAGGGGGAATAAGCTATGTTTCTGAGGCAAAACTCAAAATGTTATTCAAGGAATGTTTTGTTTTTGCAATTGTTGGCTTGCTGTCTATATTAAGCAAACAGTTAATGAAATGTAAGAGATCAATTGAATTCTACTTTTGGGGTTATTCCCTTATTAGATGTGTTGTGAAAGATATTTTATGTAATGAGCTATTTGGTAGTGATTATATGATAATGTCCGTTATACTATACCTGGACTTGTGACCAGGACTAATGGGATTGTCACCCTTGCTACTATTGTTTGCCCCAGAAGTACTTCCAGGGTGAACAATAGTAGTAAGGGAAACAATACCATTTGTCCTGGTCACAAGTCCAGGCACATGCTCCACTGGGGTATACCCGCTCACATGACTGATGCACAGAAAGACAAGAAGCCCCAAGGGGGCCTTAATTGCTCACCTGCCAAAGTGGTTCAAAGAAGTATTTGGGGTCACATTCAGTCAGACATGGTTCATCAACCCTACAAAGGAATGAAGTCATGAGAGGCAAATTGTGGTGCCCCCTGTGGGTGTGGCAAGTTTATTTGAACAAACTTGAATTGACATAGGATAAGGAACATGCACACCAAATTTGGTTAAGTTGTAAGTCCAGTAGTTTGTGAGAAGTAGATAATGTAAAGTTCACGATGGACGGACGACGACGATGGACGGCAAGTGATAAGTTAAGCTCCCTTTGGTGAGCTAAAAAACAAGAGGCCCCAAGGAGCCTTAATCACTCACCGGCCAAAGTGGTTCAAAGAAGTGTTTGGGGTCACATTCAGTTAGACATGGTTCATCAACACTACAAAGGAATGAAGTCATGAGAGACAAATTTTATGGAACTAGGGACATGGCTTGAACAAACTTGAATCTTACCCCCTAAGGATGCTGCATACCAAATATCAAAAGCATTCATCTGCTGGATCTGAAGAAGAAGATTTTTAAAGAAAATTCCTCATTTTGAACTAAGTTATCATTCGGGCTCCCACAGTGAGCCCAAATATGAACCCAGGGATTTGGCTTGAACAAACTTGAATCTCACCCCCTAAGGATGCTGCATGCCAAATATCAAAACATTTCGACTGCAAAATCTGAAGAAGAAGATTTTTAAAGAAAAATTCCTCATATTGACTAAGTTACAATTCAAGCTCCCACAGTGAGCCCAAATATGGACCTAGGGACATGGCTTGAACAAACTTGAATCTCACCCCCTAAGGATGCTGCATGCCAAATATCAAAACATTTCGACTGTTAAATCTGAAGAAGAAGATTTTTAAAGCAAATTCCTCATTTTGAACTAAGTTATCATTCGGGCTCCCATAGTGAGCCCAAATATGAACCCAGGGACTTGGCTTGAACAAACTTGAATCTCACCCCCCTAAGCATGCTGCATACCTACTATCAAAAGATTCTGCCTGCTGGATCTTGAGAAGAAGATTTTTAAAGAAATTTGCCTGAAATGCACTAAGTTCAAATTTGGGCTCCTATACTGAGCCCAAATATGAACCCAGGGGGCCAATTTGAACAAACTTGAATCTGATATACCGCACAATGTTGCATACCAAATATCAAAAGATTCTGCCCGCTGGATCTGGAGAAGATTTTTTAAGAAATTTGCCTGAAATGCACTAAGTTTGAATTCAAGCTTCTGTAGTGAGCCCAAATATGAATCCAGGGGGCCGATTTGAACAAACTTGAATCAGATCCACCCCATAATGTTGCATACCAAATATCAAAAGATTCTGCCTGCTGGATCTGGAGAAGAAGATTTTTTAAGAAATTAGCCTGAAATGCACTAAGTTCGAATTTGAGCTTCTATAGTGAGCCCAAATATGAATCCAGGGGGCCAAATTGAACAAACTTGAATCAGATCCACCCCACAATGTTGCATACCAAATATCAAAAGATCTGCCTGCTGGATCTGGAGAAGAAGATTTTTAAAGAAATTTGCCTGAAATGCACTAAGTTCAAATTCGGGCTTCTATAGTAAGCCCAAATATGAATCCAGGGGGCCGATTTGAACAAACTTGAATCTGCCCACCCTAAAGATGATGTACACCAAATAGGAAAGAATTCTCCCTGGTGGATCTGAAGAAGATTTTTTTGAATTTTGGAAAGAAATTCATGGGTGCTATCAGAGTTATGCCCCTTGTGATACCCCCTGTGGGTGCGGCAAGTTTATTTGTACAGTGAGTAAGTGACGTCTGGCTTTCATGCCACTGAAGAACAAAAAAGTTCAAAATTAGTTTTGTTCAGTAAAGTTCGACTCAGCAACACAATAAGCTTTGAACTTAGGCTATCCTCCATTATGTATATTATATTTTATGAACTCCCAAATTACTACTAACCTGTTGTGAGGTAGTTTCTCTCAATTTACTGAGAGATGCCTGTAACCTTTGTACATCTTCTACCAGTTGTTGAATCTGAAAAAAATAATGTAAACTTGATATGAAAATGACAAAAAATGCAGAAGTGTTCATTTAATAAAATATAGGGGAATCACAATTCAAGGCTCACATACCCGAGAGAAAAAGAAAGGCCTAGTACTTTTTGAGCACCTTCTGATATTTGTAAGACATGCAAGTAAAAAAATTCTTATAAATACAGTTGAAACCGCCAATACCTGTACCTAACCCTGAGCCTTAGGGAAAAAGCCCCACACATAGGATGGAAAATGTGTAGCTGGATAGTATGATGGAATGATATACTTCCCATTTATATAATAAACTGGTGTTTAACCCTTAAGTCACCATACAGCCACAAACTGACACTTCATATTACTTTGTAAAAGTTGCCCGAGTGTATTCATCTTTGAGAACTCAACAAGTAGGCTGCATTTATGTTAGCAATGTTTTTATATCATTGATGGCTGCCTATACAAACAGCTGACGATGTTGCAGAAATACTGTGATGTCACCTGCAGCAGTGTACATGTAAATATGGTACAAGTTATCAAGAAAATTAATGAGGCTTTAAGGGTTCAGGTCACTTTCAGTATCTGTCTGAATAAAGATTTTTGGTTTTAAGATCACATGCTTCTGCACAATGGCTATTCATGACCACAACATGGATGTAAGTGAAGTCCAGTCAATCGTTTATACCCATGCTGCCCATTTTAGAAGACTTTCACCCCAGGCATTGGTTTTGGGTCCTATTTTACCTGTGAAACAGAACTTGTTTACTACGAAAGTAAACAAGCACTGCTCCACTTCCAGGGTTTCCACAGGTACATTTACTCAATAGGCAGCACATCAGATGTATTTCGTGACTTTTGGGTTTTTCAAGACTTTTGAAGGACCATACATTAAATAAAAGACTTTTCAAGGGTTTAAAAAGTTTGTTTTTGAAATTCAAGAATTCTCAATACTCGGTCATTATTAACAGCTATAACTGCAACTCAGGTATCCCTTTACCAAACAAGATGAGGGAGAAAGCATTTACAACATTCTTACTACATAATTGAGAGGATTGATTTTTTAACTTCCAATAAAATAATTTATGACCCCTCAATATAGGTAGGTATGCTTTGGAAATGAAAATTTAAAATACGAATCAAACTTTAACCATTAACGATTAGGGCTATCTGGTCCAGGAAGGGACTGATTAGTATTAGAATTAAGGTATAAAACATTGGCTCTTTTATATCCATAGCTTTCGGCCACAAGTCTTCATGGGTGGAAATGAACACAAAATACTGATTACATGCTTTCAATGTGAGTTACAATTTGCAATGACAGTTCTAACGCTGAATCTAATAATAACTTAGACTAAATTACAAGATTGCATAGAAAAATGAGATAGACCTTGGCAGAGTGCTGTGGCATCTGTAGTAACTAATTTTTCGCACGAACTGAATGATGCACAGGAGAGAGTTCTGTCGAAAAGTTTGAAGTTTATTCCAAGGCACAAAACAGACAGAGATAAACTGCTAGGCGATCTTACGGAGTGGGAACGAAGGATGAAATTGCGAGAGTTCTTTGCAGACAAAGGCGAAGATGGAGAGATTAGCGAGGAACCACAAAGTATAAGACCAAACAGGAGAATAATTTTACACCGGCGAAGGAAGGGATGCAGCTCTGGACATATACATAAACTTAGTGAAGAGTGATATATTGGCCAACATAAATAACAAACCAAAACTGAATGTATCGGTAGAGGAGAGGGCGGCAATCCGCGATCTTATGCAAAATGAAGACATTATAATCAGACCTGCAGACATAGGTTCCGGAATTGTAGTTCAAGACAAAACAGACTATATTGATAAGCTGCATTGTGATATGGCAAAAAGTGGATAAAGCGGGAGCGATCTCGAGTGATCTCAAAGCATACATGATACCTAGGCATCCATCTGCTGGGAAGTTGAAAGGAAATCCAAAACTACATAAACCAAATGTACCCTATCGTACTATAGTGAGTGGAATTGGGACCCCAACAGAAAATATAGTGGAGGTAGCAAAACACGAACTTCATGATTATGTAACTACATTGCCTAGTTATATAAGAAATAACAAAGATTTCATAAATAAATTATCTGAAGTTGGAGATATACCAACAAATGCTATACTCTTTTGTTTCGAAGTGTGCAAACTGTATCCATCAGTGCCTAAGAGAGAGTAAATTGATGCATGTAGAGAGGCACTAACTTGTTCCGACGGAGAAAGTATTGGAAATGATAAGAACAGTTTTAACAATAACAACTTTTCCCTGGACGATAAACATTATATTCAGACAGGGTGTGTTGCGATTGGACCACGACTTGGCAAGAATTTTGCGTGCGCGTACATGCAGAAATGGGATGAGGCACTTCTGGAACACAAAAATAAACCACATTTCTATAAGCGCTGCAAAGATGATGATTTCGGTATCTGGACAGGCGGTTTAGAAGAACTGAAAATGTTTGGAGAACATGCAAACTCGATCCACCCCAACATTAAAAAATAGAACTGAGATATGCGAAGAAAAGCATAGAGTTTTTGAACACTTACGTGAAAATAGAGAAAGGTACTAGTAACTACCATCACAGATCTTTACCGTAAAACATGTGATAAAAGACTCTCTATCAAAGAGTTCTGACCATCCAGCTCATATAAAAAGATCTGTTGTATATGGACTGGGTGTTTGCACAGAGGATCTGCTCTCACAGCGACGAATATAAAAAACATCGCTCTGATTTGAAGAAACAGCTTCGAAATTGTGGATATAATGGACAATTCTCAGAAAAGCAACTTATTAAAGTTGACCGACTCTATCAATCAGAATTACTGAAAATAAGGAAAAGAAAAAGCAAAAAACTGAACGAGTACCTTTAATGGCCACATTTTCGAAAGGACTTCCGGATCTTTCACTTATAACAAAGAAGCATATGAGATCATTGTACCAGTCAGCAAGAATAGAGGAAGTTTTTCCATCCACTCCACTCATTTCTTATCACAGGGATAACAATCTTGCAGATATATTGGTGCACAGAAAGACTGCAAAAGCAATATCATCACCCCCTTCATGTGCCAACTGATGTGAAATGTGTAACACCATAATCAATCTATAAATTCAGCAAGGGAATTCTCGAGCTTCAAAGTGAAGTCAAACACTAGTTGTTGCATTAAGAATGTGGTTGATGCTTTAAATTGTATAAAATGTGACTGTGCTGTATATGTAGGTGAAATGGGTGGGCAACTAAAGGAGAGGGTCAGTGAACATGTACGTGACGCAAGTCTCCATCCAGACAAACCTGTGTATACATATTTTAATAGTGATGGCCACTCAGTGTTTGTTTGTTTGTTTGTTGGTGGTTAACGTTACATATTTATGCACCATGGCTAATCGTGACACAACATGGAGATGAAGTAAAGTTTAGTCAATTGTTGATCAACATGTTGCCCATTTTAGAGGACTTTCACCCCAAGCATTGGTGACTGGGTTCTATTTTACTAGTAAAGCAGAACTGGTTTACCACAGTAAACAAGTGCTGCTTCCTTCCCGGGGTTCCCACGGGGATGGCCACTCAGTGAAGGACATAGGTGCAGTGGTATTGGAAACCCTATTCGGGTGCCGCTGCTTGCGACTAGTAAAGGAAGACCATTGGATCAGAAAGCTGCAGATGAAGTTTGGGAAAGGCTTCAATGGCAGGCTTAATAGAGTGGGCACAACGTAAAACTAGCAGAACTTTTATGGTGCAGATTTCAATATGGTGCAGATTTCAATGAGAAGTAGACGTCAAAATCTACTTAACCCTTTACCTAACGGATCGACTGGATCGGGCCATGTAATTTGCAAATTAAAGGAAAGTGTCAATTCAATGACACTGTAGCTTAACTTGTGTGTTGTGTTTGATGAAAAGGATAATGTCCAATGTTTATGAAAGGATTATGAAATAAGACAAGAATTGTGATAATTGGGAATATGTTCATTTCTGTTCCCTGTATGCTATGTTTTTGATAAAAATAATATGAGGTGTACACTGTACTAAAGAGCTGAGGGGTGGGTTAATGTGACCTCACAGTTAATGTATGTGGCCCTCACAGTTAACGTATATCAACGAAAGTTACAGTGAAATTATTCCAAAACGAGTCATCCTATCAAGTTACATTGAAATCCCTTCATAAATATGGCCTGTAGACTGTGCTAAAGGTTTTCAGGCTTCGGGCCCCTGTAGCCGTCAGTTTCCCAATTGCGTCCAAAGGGGACGTCTCATCTAGACATTATATGAAGTCAACCTACCAAGTTACAATGAAATCCCTTCATAAATATGACCTATAGACTGTGCTAAAGGTTTTTGGGCATTGGGCTTGGGCAGCCATCATAGCTGAATGATCACAACCAAAAGAGGACATTCTCATCTGGACATCATCTGGAGTGATCCTACAAAGTTACAATGAAATCCCTTCATAAATATGACCTGTAGACTGTGCTCAAGGTTTTCGGGCTTCGGGCCTCTGAAACCGTCACAGTTGACCAATCACGACCAAAAGGGGATGTCATCATCTAGGCATTATATGGAGTCAAACTTACAGGTTACAATGAAATCTTTCCATAAATATGACCTATAGACTATGCTAAAGGTTTTGGGCTCGTGCAGCCATCAAGGTTGAATGATCGTGACCAAAAGGGGACGTTCTCATCTAGACATTATTTGGAGTCATCCTACTAAGGTACAATGAAATTCCTTCATAAATATCACCTGTAGACTGTGCCAAAAGTTTTCGGGCTTCAGGCCCCTGTAGCCATCACAGATGCCTAATGGTGTCCAAAAGGGGCTGTTCTCATCGAGACATATAAAGTCAACCTACCAAGTTACAATGAAATCCCTTCATAAATATGACCTGTAGACTGTGCTAAAGGTTTTCCGGCTTTGGGCTCCTGTAGCCGTCAGTTTCCCAATTGCGTCCAAAAGGGGACGTTCTCATCTAGACATTATATGAAGTCACCCTACCAAGTTACAATGAAATCCCTTCATAAATATGTCCTGTAGACTGTGCTAAAGGTTTTTGGGCTGAGGGGTGGGTTAATGTGACCTCACAGTTAATGTATGTGGCCCTCACAGTTAACGTATATCAACGAAAGTTACAGTGAAATTATTCCAAAATGAGTCATCCTATCAAGTTACATTGAAATCCCTTCATAAATATGGCCTGTAGACTGTGCTAAAGGTTTTCAAGCTTCGGGCCCCTGTAGCCGTCAGTTTCCCAATTGCGTCCAAAGGGGACGTTCTCATCCAGACATTATATGAAGTCAACCTACCAAGTTACAATGAAATCCCTTCATAAATATGACCTGTAGACTGTGCTGAAGGTATTCGGACTTCGGGCAGCCATCATGGTTGAAGGATCGCAACCAAAAGGGAACATTCTAATCTGGGCATCATTTGGAGTGATCCTACTAAGTTACAATGAAATCCCTTCATAAATATGACCTGTAGACTGTGCTCAAGGTTTTCGGGCTTCGGGCCCTTGAAGCCATCACAGTTGACCAATCAAGACCAAAAGGGGATGTCATCGTCTAGGCATTATATGGAGTCAACCTAACAAGTTGCACTGAAATCCTTCCATAAATACGACCTTTTGACTATGCTAAAGGTCTTTGGGCTCAGGCAGCCATAAAGGCTGAATGATCGCAACCAAAAGGGGATGTTCTCATCTAGACATTATTTGGAGTCATCCTACAAAGCTACAATGAAATCCCTTCATAATTATGACCTGTAGACTGTTCTAAAGGTTTTCGGGCTTTGGGCCCCTGTAGCCATCACAGTTGCCCAATCATGTCCGAAAGGGGATGTTCTCATCTAGACATTATATGATGTCAACCTACGAAGTTACAATGAAATCCTTTCATAAATATGACCTGTAGACTGTGCTCAAGGTTTTTGGGCTTCGGGCATCTGCAGCCATCACAGTTGACCAATCACGACCAAAAGGGGATGTCATCATCTAGACATTATATGGAGTCAACCTAACAGATTACAATGAAATCCTTCCATAAATATGACCTTTTGCCTATGCTAAAGGTTTTTGGGCTCAGGCACCCATCAAGGCTGAATGATAGCGATCAAAATGGGATGCTCTCATCTAGACATTATTTGGAGTCATCCTACCAAGTTACAATGAAATCCCTTCATAAATATGACCTGTAGACTGTGCTAAAGGTTTTCGGGCTTCGGGCCCCCTGTAGCCATCACAGTTGCCCAATCACGTCCAAAAGGGGACATTCTCATCTAGACATTATATGAAGTCAACCCACCAAGTTACAATGAAATTCCTCAATAAATATGACCTGTAGACTGTCCTAAAGGTTTTCGGGTTTTGGGCTCGGGCAGTCGTCACGGTTGGCAGATCACGCTCAAATGGGGAAATTCTCATCTAGACATCATAAGGTGTCATCCTACCAACTTACAAAGAAATCCCTCCATACTAAACATGACCTGCAGACTGTGCTAAAAGTTTTTGGGTTTCGGGCTTGGGCAGCCATCATGGTTGACAGATCATGCCCAAAAGGGGACGTTCTCATCTGGGCATTATACAGAGGCAGCCTACCAAGTTACAATGTAATCCCTTCATAAATATGACCTGCAGACTGTGCTAATGGTTTTCGTGTTTTGGGCTCGGGCAGCCACACCGGTTGACCGATTGCAACCAAAAGGGGACGTTCTCATCTAGACATGACCCCAAACCTGCATATCAAATTTCGTGACGATCAGACAAGAACTGCGGGGTGTTGCCCGTGCTAAAGGAAAATATGAACAGACTAACAGACTTCCACACATGTGATGGCAATAGCTTTTCTTGACTTTGTCAAGTTAAGCTAACAATTGAAAGAAATATAATTTACAAAAAATGTCAACCAAACCATATCATGCGATACTTATTTGAAACGCGCTTGTCAAGCTCGTTCCATTAAGGGGGTCATATGCTATGGTTTTGTTGAAATTTCTTCTGAAAATCTGAAAACAACAATAATTACAAGAGGCCCAAAGGGGCCTTAATCGCTCACCTGCCAAAGTGGTTCAAAGAAGTATTTGGGGTCACATTCAATTAGACATGGTTCATCAACTCTCCAAAAGAATGAAGTCATGAAAGGCAAATTTTGTGGAAAAACACTAAGGAATGGATTTGAATAAACCGGAACTTAACATGCTTCCCTGTCACCCCCACCCCACCCTTCCCATAAGAGAGCCCAAATATTAAGCCAGGGACTCAAATTGAACAAACTTGAATCTGATCTCCCTTGAGATGTTATATACCAAATATGAAAGAATTCTGACTAGTGGATCTGAAGTAGGAGGTTTCTAAAGAAATGTCCTCACACTGCACAAAGTTAAATTTGGGGCCCAAATAGGGAGCCAAAATATTAACCCAGGGACGTGATTTGAACAAACTTGAATCTTACCCACCTAGAGATGTTGTATACCAAATATGAAAGGATTATGATTGGTGAATCTGAAGACGATTTTAAAAGAAATTCCCTTATATTTCACTAAGTTAAAATTCAGGCTCCCATTGATAACCCAAATTAACAACCCAAGGGCTCGATTTGAACAAATTGGAATCTGACCCTCCTAGAGATGTTGAATACCAACTCTGAAAGGATTCTGACTGGTGGATCTGAAGAAAAAGATTTTTAAAGAAATTTCCTCATATTGCACCAAGTTAAAATTTAGGCTCCGATAGGGAGCCCAAATATCAACCCAGGGATCTGATTTCAACAAACTTGAATCAGACCCTTCTAGAGATGTTGTATACCAAATATCAGACGATTCTAATTGATGGTTCTGGAGAAGATTATTAAAGAAATTTCCTCATATTGCACTAAGTTAAAATTCAGGCTCCCATAGGGAGCCCAAATATAAACCCAGAGACTCGATTTGAACAAACTTAAATCTGACTCCCCTATAGATGTAGTATACCAAACATGAAAGGACTCTGACTGGTGGATTTAAAGAAGAAGAATTTTAAAGACATTTCCTCAAATTGCATCAAATTAAACTTTGGGCTCAAATAGAGAGCCCAAATACTAACTCGGGGACCCGATTTGAACAAACTTCAATCTGAACCCCCTCCCCCCACCAGGGTTAACATTGGTTGAAGACAGGTGCACCATCGACGTGCAGTACACCTTAGTACACAACGCCACCGTGCCCCCATGGGGGTGAAGTGTCTTGCCCAAGGACACAACGTGGTTGCCAAGGTGGGATTCGAACTGAGGACCTCTCAACTTGCACCTCTACCAACTGAGCCATTGTGCCCATCTGAATTAGGTCTTTAACCTCTTACCTAACAAATCAGCCACATCCATCTATGTACAACACAAATTCAGCAGTAGAAAAATATTATTTTTCAAAAATTTCAACAAAACCATATCATGTGACCCCCCTCATTGGCGTGAATGCATAAAGCTCATTCCAATGAGGGGTCATGTGACATGGTTTTGTTGAAAGTTTTTGATTAATTTGAAAAGTAAGATTTAAAATCATAAATTTTGATATTGTCTGTTGGGTAACGGGTTAAATTAAGGATAAACTGTTGACAATAAATAACTTCAATGTACATTACAACCCTGTCATGGATCTGTACAATGTATCACAACATCTTATTCCAGGGATGGTATCAAGTGCACTCCAATGCAAAATCAATAATATTGATGAAAAAAGATGGGAGTCTATTTATTCAAAGAATGATAATAACCTGAACTAGAAAATCTGAAGTATCACTGGGATGATGGAAATAAATTATAAGATTAATTGATTTGAACATAGCTTAATTAATAATGAATTAATTAGCTATTTTATTAACTTAGAACAGATCAGTGAAGTAGAGCCATATTTAGGCTGCACTTCTTCCTCATCAATATAAACTGCAGAGCAGGCATGGAATTGTAATGAGACAATGTTTCGGTGAAGTTTTACAAAAAATCAATTTTCTATTTAGATAATGCATTGATGTAAGTGTGAAGAGGTTTGAATCTTAGTGTCACCCTTGCTGAATAAATTGAAGCAACCGATTGAAAAATACACTTTCTAGTGCTCATATTAGAAAAGGGCAATGCAAAGCATGGGCCACTGCCCCCGATCCGCAGGCATGTTTGAAGTAGCCTTAAAGGTATTGTGGGACATGAAAATTTTCAAAGTCGAAAAAAATGGAAAAAGGGTCATAACTCTGGGAAAAATTATTGGATGGAACCCGTTCCTTGTGCATATCCATTCCCCCATGTAGGTCTATTGTATTACCAAAGGAGATCCAAATCCAACCAATGATTTTGAAATTACAATGCAAAACGTTTGTATAGGCAGACAGCTGGAAGGACGGAGGGCTTCACTAGATACCCCTGAATCCTCCTATGAAGGTTGGGGGCATAATAAAGCACCTTCAGTATGCCAAGAGACACCATTATCCACTAACATTTGGAAGAATAATAATTTTCAACTTTTGCACCATTATGCAGTTTATGCCATAATTGTTACCAAACGTTTTGTTGGAATGGGCCTACTGGAATGTGCAAAGATGCTGGTTAGAAGGGTGCCAAGGTCATACACACTTGGAAAAATACATTGAAATGTAGTGTTAAGTGGAACAGTTTTGGGCTTTTGGATGTAATTTAGTTAATTTGAGAGCAAAACATATCCTTTGCACTTGGAAACTTTAATATATAAGGGCTTTAAGGAACATTACAATTATGAATCATTACCTTGAACACCGTGTTCCAGAGAGTTTTTGAACACAGTGTTCCTCGACTTTTCATGACGTGTTTAACTCCAATGCCATGACCTTGTAAATGCACATAATTTCTATAACTTTCCACAACCCATTTAAAGAATGTCAATGTTGAAGCAATCAATTGAAACATCAAGGTTAATATTAAGTAAATCTCTCATTTTAATTCACTGTGATTTTTATTTATACCTTTTTCATACCCTTTTAATTTCCAATTGTGATGTATTATTTTTCTGTGATTTTAATGCTTTTTTTTCTATTTTATCAGCAAAACTGCTGCTCAACTAATTGAGCTACAACCAAATTTGACCAACAACAAAGGGGGCTGCTGACCAAATTTGATTGAAGACCAGTTAGTTTTGAAGACCAGTTAGTTAACAAGCAAATGTGTTCTTTTCCAAAATGTTGAACCTTTTTTCAAAATTACCCATTTTCAGGACTTTTCAAAGTCCACGAATTTTCAAAAATAGGCTGATGAAATCGTCAGATGTGTACCCATACGTGCAACTGGTAGAAAGCTGTATGACGGAGGGCCACCCTGGATGCCGACATTATGTACACCATACATGGTATGGGTATATATAGAAATGGATTGGAGGAGTGCCTAATTTGATGGATAAAGGGTTTGTTTGTTTGTTTGTTTGTTGGTGGTTAACGTCACATATTTATGCACCATGGCTAATCGTGACACAACATGGAGATGATGTCAAGTGTAGTCAATCGTTGATCTACATGTTGCCCATTTTAGAGGACTTTCACCCCAAGCATTGGTGACTGGGTCCTATTTTACTAGTAAAGCGGAACTGGTTTACCACAGTAAACAAGTGCTGCTTACTTCCCGGGGTTCCCACGGGGAGGATAAAGGGTTAATATCTCCGAATCAAATGATTAGATTTACATAAAAAATTATACAGCACAGCACAACAGTAACCTGAATACATATATAAAGTAACCTGATAATCAGATTAATATTTATTGAGTTATCGCATGCCGAACAAATAGATTGGTGGAGTTCTCAATTTGAAGGATAAACGGTTAATATCACAGGATCAAATTATCAGATTTACACCACAAACTATACAGCTCGGCACATCAGTAACCTGAACACATATATGAAGTAACATGACAATCGGATTGATATTTTTTGAGTTATCTCATGCCAAAGGGATTGGAGGAATTTTCAATTTGAAGGATAAAGGGTTAATATCTCAGAATCAAATTATCAGATTTACACCAAAAACTATACAGCTTGGTACATCAGTAACCTGAACACAAATATAAAGTAACTTGACAATCCAAGCAACATTTTTCAAGTTATCTCATGCCAAAGGGATTGGAGGAATTTTCAATTTGAAGGATAAAGGGTTAATATCTCAGGATCAAAATAACAGATTTACACCAGAAACTGTACAGCTCGGCACATCAGTAACCTGAACACAAATATAAGGTAACTTGACAATTCAAGCAATATTTTTCAAGTTATCGAATGCCAAAGGGATTGGAGGACTTTTCAATTTGAAGGATAAAGGGTTAATATCTCAGGATCAAATTATCAGATTTACACCAAAAACTATACAGCTCGGCACATCAGTAACCTGAACACAAATATAAAGTAACTTGACAATCCAAGTAATATTTTTCAAGTTATCGAATGCCAAAGGGATTGGGGGAATTTTCAATTTGAAGGATAAAGGGTTAATATCCAAGGATCAAAATAACAGATTTACACCAAAAACTATACAGCTTGGAACATCCGTAACCTGAAGATATATGTAAAGTAACATGACAATTGGATTGATATTTTTGAGTTATCTCATGCCAAAGGGATTGGAAGAATTCTCAATTTGAAGGATAAAGAGTTAATATCTCAGGATCAAATTATCAGATTTACACCAAAAACTATACAGCTCAGCACATCAGTAACCTGAACACAAATTTAAAGTAACTTGACAATCCTAGCAATAATTTTCAAGTTATCGAATGCCAAAGAAATGGATATGCATGCCGGACGGACAGACAAAGGATGGACGAACGATGGATGGACACCCCGGATGCCGGCATTATGTGTACCATACATAGTATGGGTACACATAAAAATCATTACATATCTTCCCAAGCTTTCCCATTACCTCTGGGTATCTAGGAATTTAACCACTTTCATCTTGTTTGAAAGAGGAGCTCTGTCACACAAGATGGAATTGGTTAAATTCCTAGTTGCATTATGGGAAAAATTTGCTGCTTGAAATTTTGGTATTGACATTACTGTGCAGAGGGCTTATCGATTCTAGCAAAAACCTGCAAGCTAATGTGAGAGCCCAAATTTATTTAGTTGTTGCATGGCAGATGGTTAATAATTTCTTCTGTAACTAATATGCAACAAAAATTTTTTTTTTACTGGTGTTGAGGGTCACATTCAGAGTCTATGTCCAGGACTACAACACAAGTATGAAGACATTTAGCAAATCATTTATACCCAATTGCCAGCCCACTTGAGAGAACTCTAAGCTGCTGGATACGAGGTTCAAGAAAACTTGTTCACCACAGCAGAAGGCCACTTCCTGGTGTACCAACAAGGAAACGAACAGGTCAAATTTTCAATGAAAATGTGTTAAATGGAATTGAACTTGACAAATTATGCAGTTAAGAGAATACTTTTTAAACCAGTATTTAATTGGGAACACTTTACAAAAGCATTTGCAAAGTATTTGTTTAATTATTGGTGTTTAAGGTCACAGTCAGCATCTATGGCTATATCGTGATCACAATATAGGCATGAAGTCAAAGTTTAATCAATTGTTTATACCCATTCTGCCCACTTCAAAGGACTTCCACCCCAGTCACTGGGTCCTATTTTACTGGTAAAGCACAGTAAATAATAACAAGCACTGCTCCACTTCTTGGAGCTCCTGCAGGGAACAGGGAGCATTTGCAAAGGCTCTAAAGTAAATAAACACTGTTGGAACTTTGAAGATGTGAGAACATATGTATAAGAGAAAAATATATACTCTTTGCAAGTGTAATTGAGAATTTTCATTTTTTGCCGTAGAAACCTCTTCAGTTGACCACAAGATCTTTTATTCAATTAACAGGAGTTTTTGCAATAAATATATGCAATTAACACATCAAATGTTAACTTAAGGTATGTTAAGTGGTTTGGCATTTGGAAGTTCTATGCAATTAACAAGATTATTCAATTAAGAAATATCCAATTAAGTGGGCTCCACTATCTGAAACTGGCCTCGAACAAGAGTTTTGAAAACTGTATTTAAAGAGTCTGTTTATAAATTTACAGATACTCTTCCAATAAACTAAATGTGATATTGATGTTTCTGTAGGAATCTATTATAGAAAATCAATAAACACTATTACAAAGAATGTTTCTATGGAAACTGTAAAAATAATCACTTTATTACTTGAAACCTAAAATTATACTTTTAAGCAATTCGTTTAAAGGATTGATGATTCTTGTGTTGTTCAGTGCTAGCTTTGTTTTTAAGGTATTGATTTTATCTGATGGAAGCAGCTCGAAATCAATTTATTGAACCCAAGAGGTCTGTTGCTATGGATATTCGAAATCACTATCTTTTATTTGCAAAATATATTATTATGTTATCGGAAAATGTCATTCTTGGCTTCTGTTTTGCCTGATGAGTTTTTTTCACATAACAATTGATTGTGAAGAACACCCACTGTGGAACGAACAAATACTAAATTGTTTATTAAAACAAATGTTCGACCTCTGACTGAAGTTCTGTAAGAAGACAATAAGTTGTAACATCAATACCAGTATCTATATCACTGGTTTTAGTATTATCTGTCTTCGTCAATTTACATAATCAGATGCAAATGCACCACCCATTGGAGACCTATAATTTATAATGTAAAAGGTCTGCTTCATCGACCATAACCTTTGTCACAAGTTTGTTGTGAGTTTGCCTTGGATGAGCTGACAGTTCATCAGAGCAAGCTCACCACAAACTCGCCATGCCAATTATTGCTGACCTTATACATTATAAATTATTGGAGTCCAATGTGAAGTATTTGCATTTGATCATGTAAATTAATTAATCTGTACCACTTGAAACAGATTCACCACAATGAGATTTCTTTTGTATGCCAAGAAAGCAACTTATCATTTATTTATTGGTGTTTAAGGTCACATATTTCTGCACAATGGCTAATCGTGACCACAACATGGAGATAAAGTCAAGTTCAGTCGTTTATACCCATGTTACCTATTTTAGAGGACTTGCACCCCAAGCATTGGTGACTGCATCCTATTTTACCAGTAAAATGTGGGATGGGGGGCTGTCCCACGGGGGCAGCAACTTATCATGATACTGGTCTTAAATCCCCACCCCAACATGCCAGAAGCAGAAGTGGAGGCTGAGTTGCTAGATTTACTTATTTACTGTTTAAGGTTACACAGTTCTGCACAATGGCTAATCGTGACCACAACATAAAGTCAAGTTTAGTCAATCATTTATACCCAGATTGCCCATTTTAGAGGACTTCCACTCAAAACATTGGTGACTGGGTCCTATTTAACTAGTAAAGTAGAGCATGTTTACAACAGTAAACAAGCACTGCTTCACTTTCTGGGGTTCCTACAGGGGGAGCTGCTATATTTTGTAATTTGGGACAAAAGGTTTAGATGAAATAAAGAAACAAAATTCTGGTTGGGGGTTGGAGTGGGAAATGGGAAAATGCACAATGGCTAATCATGACCATCACATGGAGATAAAGCCAATTTTATTCAATTATTTCCATCCATGCTGCATCCCAGGATGTCTCTACAAAACCAAAAATGAAAGTGTCAATGACACTGTAGCTCAACTTGTCAAGACAAGACAAAGACATGTACATGTATAGTATGTGACACAGCAATGACAAACATCCAGGTAATGACCTGATAACAAAGGTACATACAAAGTATTGTAACGGTCTGTACATAAATACTGACCGTTGCCTGTAACAAATGTATAGGTAAAATATTGTAAAGGTGGGTGACAGTCAGATGCTAAACTAGAAAAAAATCTTTTGAGTCCCAGAGTGGGTCTGACTGAACCCCAAAATATTTGTTCTCATAGCACAGAGATAACAAAGGCACCCCAAAACACACTCGTTCCTGTCCCAAGGTGAAAACAAAAGATCAGTTCATAAATACGAGCTGTATAGAACTTGTGACAAAAAACTGATTGGACCTAATTTTGGTACAAAATGGCCACTGGCAGCCATCTTGAATTTTGGACCGTGCCCAGAAACACTCATTCTCATCCCAAGGTGATAACAAAGGTACCGAAGAAGTTTTGTGAAGATCGGTTCATAAATACAGCCTCTACCCTGAGCCGTATTGACATGTGTGCTTACATTGTGGAAGTAGCACTGAATAAATCAAAGTTCATCAAATTTGCATAATTTCTGCACGAAAAAAAACCCCTTACAATACGTGATGTATTGCATGTTACTAAACATTCATATAAAAATTTATTAAAATCAGAACTTTCATACAGAAGTTCTGTACAAAAGACTGATTGCACTAATTTTGGTACAAAATGGCTGCTGGTGGCCATCTTGAATTTCGGACCACACCCAAAAACACTCGCTCTCATCCCACGTTGATAACAAAGGTACCCAAGAAGTTTCGTAAAGATTGGTTCATAAATATGGCCTCTAGTCTGAGCTGTATAGAAGTTGTATACAAAAAACTGATTAGACCTAATTTCGGTACAAAATAGCCACTGGCAGCCATCTTGAATTTTAGACCGCACCCAGAAACACTCGTTCTCATCCCAAGGTGATAACAAAGGTACCCAAGACATTTCGTGAAGATCAGTTCATAAATACAGACTCTAGTCTGAGCCGTATTGACATGTGTACTTACTGTGTGTAAGTCGCACTGAAAAAATCAAAGTTCATCTAATTTGCATAATTTCTGCACGAGAAAAAAAAACGTATTATATGTGATGTATCCCATGGTACTAAACATTCACACAAAAAATTATTCAAATCAGTGCTTTCATATGGAAGTTCTGTGCAAAAATCTGATTGCACCTAATTTTGTACAAAATGGTTGCCATTGGCCATCTTGAATTTCGGACCGGACCCTAAAACACTCGTTCTCGTCCCACGATGATACCAAAGGTACCCAAGAAGTTTCGTAAAGATCGGTTCATAAATACGGCCTCTTGCCTGAGCCGTATTGGCATTTGCACTTCCAGTGCTGAAAGTAACCCCAAAAAACATCAAAATTAGTCTAATTTGCACAATTTACGCACGACAAAAAAACCTGTATTATATGTGATGTATCCCATGGTACTGAACATTCATACAAAAAATTATTCAAATCAGAGCTTTCATATGGAAGTTCTGTACAAAAAACAGATTTCTGCATCGTCGGTACAAAATGGCGGCTGGCAGCCATCTTGAATTTCAGACCGCACCCAAAAACACTCGTTCTCGTCCCACAGTAATAACAAAGGTACCCAAGAAGTTTCGTAAAGATCAGTTCATAAATACGGCCTCTAGCCCAAGCCGTATCCAATTGTTGACGTACGGACAGATGGACAGATGGCCAGACAGACAGACGGACGACGGACCATGACAAAAGCTCAAATTTGGCTTCGTCAAAGTTGAGCTAATAACAAGAGGCCCTATGGGCCGGAAGGCTCACCTTCAACAGAACCTGATATAAACAGAGTCCAAGAATGAATCTACATTAAGCAATCAATCTCCATAGGATACATTATCGATCCTTGAGCCCCTCTGGAGTGACCAAAATAGTCCAAGGATGATGCCTTTTCTTCAGTTGATCATAATGTAAAAAGGAGAGCTCCCCTATGGCGCCCCTTGCTACAGCCTATGTGGATTAATCTTAGTTACACACCTCTAGAGGGTACTTAATAAAAAAAATTATAATTCTTCAGCCACATGGCCAATTCCGGCTCCCATAGGGAGCCCAAATATTAACCCAGGCACTTGATTTGAACAAAGTTGAATCTGACCTCCCTAAAGATGTTGTATAACCCAGGCACTTGATTTGAACAAAGTTGAATCTCACCTCCCTGAAGATGTTGTATACCAAATATGAAAGCATAAGATTTTTAAAGAAATTTCCTTATACTGCACTAAGTTAAAATTTGGGCTACAATAGGGGTCCCAAATATTAACCTGGGCACTCGATTTGAACAAACTTGAATCTGCTCCCCCCTCCACCCCCGAGATGTCGTACACCAAATATGATCTGAAGAAGAAGATTTTTAAAGAAATTTTCCACATACTGCACTAAGTTAAAATTTGGGGTCCCATAGGGAGTCCAAATATTAAACCAGGCACTCAATTTGAACAAAGTTGAATCTGACCCCCCTAGAGATGTTGTATACCAATATGAAAAGCATTCTGACAGATGGATCTGAAGACGATTTTTAAAAAATTATCTCCCATAATGCACTAAGTTAAAATTTGGGCTTCCATAGGACCTCTAAACATCATGTTACGTATTTATTATGTCAGCGGACAAAATCCAGTATGTCCCTTTAATTAATTGGCTGGTAATTTATTTTTTGGTGTATCATACTTGTGAAAATGTAAACAAGCAGACAAAATTTTATAATGTAAGGGGAACCTCTATCTACAAATCATTTTGTGCTGAAGTGATTATTGATCGGAGCGATTAACTTGAATGTTGGGCATGTTTCGATTTACACTGAGCTATCGGATGGGGTTATCGATCAAAACAAGTTTCTCAATTTGGGACACATTACAAAGATTATTTCTTTTTGTTCAAGCGAGTTTAATGAACATTATTCAATGGACGATGCAGAACGTTTACTGTAAGATTGCCATTTTGGAGGCAAAAACAATAGGGCGGACACACACCTAATATTGATTTCATATGGGGTCATTGATCTGATATGCCTTCATAGGCCGCCACCGTTTATCCACGCTGATTGGTTGATCCCAAGAGCTGACATAATAAATCTTGTTTGAAATTGCTCTGGGAGATATAGTTGGTTAGATTTTTAGTACTACATGTGCCAAAGAGATTTTCAAGTTAAAAAAAGAGTGATGAGTCATATTTTCAATGACTATGGTGGTGCCTGAGAAACAATAATCCTTTTTTAACAGCCTTATTCAAACATATTTTTTATGGTCTACTAGTTGTGCTAGCTAAAGAGTTAACAGAGATCACAGAACTCAATCAAACAATATGTAACAGTGTAAATTTTGTCTTCTATGAGAGAATGATATTGCTAATAATTATGACATACCATTGGTGGGCTAATACCTGAAAAAACCTTTCAAGCACCGGTACAGAACTCTTGGTGATCTTATCAAGATACTCAGATAAAAAGTTAAAAGTAACTTTAAAGACTTTGAAGGTGAATGAAACAATGACTGTATCATAAGTATTAGAGGCAGAACTTCTTCTCACACAACAAAACTGATATTCTGGCCAATAATGGTTAATCATGATTAATGAATTATTGATTATCCGAATGTAATATAATCTATCGATTCTTCATTTGATGAGAAAATTATTGATTCTTGGAATCCAAAGCATCCGAAATATTGGGTTACCATGGAAACCAATTGTTTATTTATTTCCTGAATATGATGTATGGGGAAATCTATCAGTCCCAAACGATTTCATTTCTGATCAGTTGAAACATCAATTCTTGGTGGACCTTCTAATATGCCATTCCATCATTTCTTACTTCGTTAACCCATCATATAAAAGAACAAGAGGCTGACACTGTGGAAAACATTTCTTTGAATAACTAAACATTGTTATCCAGATGGCCGGATAACGCCATTATAGCTCTTTACAATTATTTATTATTAGAATGAACCCAGTCATTATGAATATTTACAAAGGAAGATAATTTCAAAAGTAAAATTTTCTCATGATAAAACAGAACGGTACAATTGTATATTGGAGTTAAATATTTTGGCATAGTGTCAAATAAAGAATCTCTAATGAGTCGCGATTTCATATGAAATTTCTGTACCGAGTTCACTAAAATTGATCTGAGCCGAGGTTTAGTGAATGAGGTTCTGAAATTTCAGGACAAATTATGACAAATTTGATATTCTTTTTAGCACATGGCATGCAATTTAACCTTTTAGTTAAAGTAAGGACTAAAAGCGGCCAGTACTGTTCACAAGAATCACCATCCAAATCTTATTTGTTTCAGTTTTTGCCTCAAATGCATAGCTTACTACCCTTCATTGGAACAAGCTCATTCCAATGAGGGATTATAAGCTATGTTTTCGAGACAAAAAAAAAAATATTCAGTTATTCAGGAAATGTTTTCTGCAAATATTTTCTTCTATTTGTACTGGGCAGACAGTCAATGAAAAATAAGAAAAGATTAATTCAATTCTACTTCCGAAATCAACACACAATGTTACCTTGTTGACTTCTGACATCATTCCCGTATTAGACATGATATGAATATTTTCTATAATGAGCTATTTAATAGTGGATATGTGATAATGAAATTTTATAAATGTAGGAAATCAAAATACTCAGGAAATATATGGTACCTTTAATTACCAACCAAATCACCCAGGAAAACTATAAAGCATAAGTTAGGCTTAAAATTACAAATTCCTGGCTTCCAAAAATGTTTTTAAACCCTAATAAAAAAATAAATTAAAGTACAAACTGAAACAACTTTAGTACAGTGGAGCCCTGTTAATTCAATTGCTACTTTGCCAACTGATTGACTTATTGTTGTTTAAGGTCACATATTTCTGCACAATGGCTACCATGGTAGCTCAAGTACCAACCAAAACACCCAAGAAATTCCATAAAACATAAGCTAGGTTTTGAAAGCACAAATTGAAACAATAAAGTTTGAATGGCAATTTTAGTATAGTGAAACCCAGTTATCCTGCTACTTAGCAAAATCGGCCAAATCCACCAATGTAATTTACAAATTAAGCAGCTGAAAAAAATATGTTTTTCAAAAAATGTCAACAAAACCATATCATGTGACCTCTCACTGGAATGAGCTTGAAAAGCCCATTCCAATGAGGGGGTCATATGATATGGTTTTGTTGAAATTTTGAAAAAAAAAGTAAATTAATAAATTTTGATATCGTCTGCATTGGGTAAAGGGTTAATTCAATGGGTCACTTTGTCAATGAAAATTATTCAGTTATCAGGCGTATTCAATGAACAGGGATATGGTCAATATGCTGTAGTCTAGAGACAAACTAAGCATTTATTCTATCATATCTCCCAGAGCCCTGTCAAACAAAATATAATAAGATTAAATGCTTGTATTGGACGTACTGAGGGCAAACAGGCATGTAAACGTTTAAAGTGGAATTTGGTGACTGTCAGGGAATTTTTATGACATTTTGAGTTATTACTCAATTGACAGGAGTTGACTTTATTACCCACTTCCAATTAAGAGTTCACATTTGTAAATGGTTTTGTGTTTGAACCTTATATTCAGTTAACAGGGTTATTCTATTTAAAGGTATCCAATTAAGTGGGCTCCAATGTATGTATTTTTGGACAATCTTGCTAAACAAAATGCTCCCCTTGCAGGCAGTGTGGTATCTTTGAAAAAATACTCATGTTACAAATCATCTCTGAAAAATAATTTAGAACTCCACTTAATATCTTTTCAAATATTTGAAGAACAAGAAGAATGTTACTAAGATAACACATGCCCCCCCCCCCCCCCTTGTCACCTTCACCTTGCAGATGTGGTGGAAACTATTATACACGACACACCTTCTGACTGTCCTTAAAACATTTGTAAAAAGTTTAACAATTGTACTATGATTAGTTCCTGAGTTATGGCTGAGACACGAATATTGGCCGATTTTTAGTGTGACTTGAAATGTAACCATGACCTTGAAGGTACGAACCTGGCTATGGTGTGTGACACATCCTCCATGGTCCTTTATAATTGTGTAAAGTTTGATGACTGTAGCCCTAATAGTTTTGGAGTTATGCTTGAGACATGATTTGTGACCCTGAACATATGAAGGTCAATTGTGACCTTCACATTGCAGATGCAGCGGAAAGTATTATACGTGCCACACCTTCTGACTGTCCTTAACATTTGTAAAAAGTTTGACAATTGTACTATGATTTGTTTCGGAGTTATGGCTGAGACACGAATATTGACTGATTTTTAGTGTGACCTTGAAATGTGACCTTGACCTTGAAGGTACGAATCCGGCTATGTTGTGTGACACATCCTCCATAGTCCTTTATAATTGTGTGAAGTTTGATGACTGTGGCCCTAACAGTTTTTGAGTTATTGGCTCGGACACACACACAGACACACGCACACTTCAATCACTATATGCCACCTGACTTAAGTCGGGGGGCATAAAAATTTACTCCAAATTAATACAGTGAAGATCAAAGAGAAAGACTTTTCTTTAAACAAGAGGCATCAGGGGGCCTGAGGGCGCTCACCTGATATGGTAGCCTAAATATCAACCCAGAGAATTGATTTGAACAAGTTGCATCTGCACCTCCTAAGAAAAGCTTATACCAAATATCCAAAGATTCTGACCAATGGATCTAAAAAAAAAAAGGATTTTTAAAGAATAATACTCATATTAAACTAAATAATAATTCGGGCTCCCACAGGAAGCCCAAATATGAACCCAGGGACTTGGCTTGAACAAACTTGAATCTCACCTCCGTAAGAATGCTGTATACCAAATATCAGAAGATTCTGATTGGTGGATGTGAAGAAGATTTTTGAAGAATATTCCTCATATTGAACTAAGTTATAATTCGGGCTCCCACAGTGAGCCCAAATATGAACCCAGGGACTTGGCTTGAACAAACTTGAATCTCACCCCCCTAAGGATGTTGCATACCAAACATCAAAACATTCCGACTGTTGTATCTGAAGGTGATTTTTAAAGAAAATTCCTCATTTTGAACTAGGTTATAATTTGGGCTCCCACAGTGAGACCAATATGAACCCAGGGACTTGGCTTGAACAAACTTGAATCTCACCTCACTAAGCATGCTGCATACCAAATATCAAAATATTTTGATTGGTGTATCTGAAGATGATTTTTAAAGAATATTCCTCATACTGCACTAATTTGAACATTTGGGCTCCCATAGAGAGCCCAAATATGGACCCAGGGATTTGATTTCAATAAACATGTGAAACAATCTTCTAAAGATGTTATATGTGAAATCTGAAAGCTTTTGAAGCAGTGGGTTTGGGAGAAGAGACCTATTAAATGTTTTTCCCATTACCCACAGTAATGTTACCCACAGTGTTAAAAAATACTGACTCAGCACATTTTCAAAGTCCTGGAAAAGTACCCTATGATGAAAACCGATGGCAAATTTTTTTTTTTACCTTTCCTTTTGCTGTTGCTCAGGAGGCTTCACACAAAATAAAAATTCTCAGTGCCGTATAGTTATGAAGATATGGGCATTTAAATTTTTTTTTTCTATTTTCAGGTCCTGCAGTTCCCATGGAGCGACAGGAAAATTTTTGTTTTTTGCATAAATTAGGTACTTATGACCCAATAAGCCCTCATATCAAATTTGGTTCAAATTGGCCTCTTAGTTCTGAAAGTAAAAAGTTTGGTACAATTCGGGCTCCCACAGAAAGCCCAAATATGAACCCAGGGACTTGGCTTTAACAAACTTATATCTCACCTCCCTAAGGATACTGTATACCAAATATCAAAAGATTCTAACTGGTGGATGTGAAGAAGATTTTTGAAGAATATTCCTCATATTGAACAAAGCCCAAATATCAACCCAGGGACTTGGCTTGAACAAACTTGAATCGAATCTCCCCCCTCCCCTCCCCCCCCCCCCCCCCCCCCCCCCCCCCCCCCCCCCAAGGATGCTGCATATCAAATATCAAAACATTCTGACTGCTGGATCTGAAGATTTTTAAAGAAAATTCTTTATTTTCAACCAAGTTATCAGTCGAGCTCCCAGAGTGAGCACAAATATGAACCCAGGGACTTGGCTTGAACAAACTTAAATCTCACCCCCTAAGGATGCTGCATACCAAATATCAAAATATTCTGACTGCTGGATCTGAAGAAGATTTTGAAAGAAAATTCCTCATACAGCACTAATGTAAACATTTGGGCTCCCACAGAGAGCCCAAATATGGACCCAGGGATTTGATTTCAGTACACATATGAAACAATCTTCCAAAGATGTTATATGTGAGATTTTAAAGCTTTTGGAGCAATGGTTTGGGAGAAAAGTAGTCTCAAATGTTTTCCCATGACTCACACTGTTAAAAAATGCCAACTCAGTACTTTTTCTAAGTCCTGAAAAAGTACCCTAAAATAAAACCGAGAGCAATTTTTTTGGACCATTCCATTCTGTTGGTCCTACGGAAGCTTCACACCAAATTAGAATTCTCAGTGCTGTGTAGTTTTGGAGACATGGGTGTTTTAAATTTTTTCTATTTTTAGCTCCTGCGGTTCCCATGGGGCAACAGGAAAATGTTTGTTATTTTAAGAACTTATGACCCAACAAGCCCTCACATCAAATTTGGTTCAAAGCAGCCTCTCGCTTTGGAAAATAGAAATTTGGGACAGGTCGAAAATTCTTGCCCCTCCCATAACGAAGGCAAATATAGCTCCTCGAACTTCTCTTGAACAAATCCGAGTCTAAACCTTAAAAGGAAGCTGCACACCAAATATCAAGTCTCTGCTACTGCTGGTTCTTGAGAAGAAGATTTTTTAAGATTTAAGCACACTTTTTGTGCGTGGCCCTATCAAGGGGTGAGGCAACTTGATTTGAACAAAATCAAAATGTGATGTCATAACAAACTATTATCTCAAATTTCAATTAAATCAGTTCAGCAGTTTTGGAGGAGAAGAGGCAAACAGCATGTCCACGGATGACAGACAGTGAGTGATCACTATAGCTCCCCTGACTGAAAGTCAGGTGAGCTAAAAACAAAATTGTAGAGGTGACATAAAAGTAATTCTGTATCGAGTTAGTTATAGCTACCAAATTTGTAACACCCCACGGTCAGTAACACCACCAACCCTCCATTAGTTGAGATTTCAAAAGGTATAAATATATATAACTTGTTGCATACAGTCCTTTAACTCTCTACCTAACACTTACGATATCACAATCAGTTATTTTAATTATTTTGATTTTCCAAACAATTTCAACATCAGGGGACCCCTTCAGTGGAACGAGCTTGATGAGATCATTCCAATGAGGGGCCACAAGATATAATTTAGTTGAAATTTTTTTGATAATTATTTTTTTTCAACTGTTCAGTTTGTAAATTACATGGGCAGATGCCGCTGATTCATTAGATAAAAGGTTAAAGAGAAAAGATGAATATGTCTCTGAACCAATCAATAACAACAAAAAGGCATATTGGGTACCAGAGTATGGTACAGAATTTCTGGAATCAGGTCCAAACAGCAGAATTCTGATTAACAATCATTACCTCTTTCTCTTTTGCAGCCAATTCCACCTCCATGTTGGACCTTTTCAGAATATCAATGGCTTGTTCCATGTCTGGTGCTTTCTGTGTTCGGTCAGATGGCTGCAAACTCTCAGTTGTTGTTGTTAGTTGTTGACGAAGGTGTGAGGCTTCACGTTCAGCAGCTGCTGCTCTCTGATATATAAAGGAGAAATCGCTGATTTACAGCATTAAATTTTCAGAATTCTATTTCAATTTTTTCTTCTCCAAAGAAATCAAATCTCTTAATTGTTACTGTTAGCAATTCATTCAATTTTGACAAACTTTGCACAGGCCTGTCATTTTGAGGCAAGCGGTTGCCCTGTGTGGCCAACCTCATTTGAAAATAAGGAGAGCTGCAAATATCCATCCAGAAAATCCTGATAAACCAAGAGATTCTAAAATTGGTATTTGCACAGTAAACCCAATGGGACATACCCTTTTAACTGTTAAGGGTTTGGGTACTTGTCCATACTTTTTACTTCACACCACACCTTGTTTGCAGTGCAAAGGGATTTTTAGCCAAATCTCAACTCTTGCCTACAGGGCCTGTTCTTGTTTTAAGCACCAGCTCTTAGACTACAAAGTTTATCAAGTTTGGATTAAGAACTTGTGACAGTTAACAGCTTCCAATGCATGGTATTAAAGAAAGCCTATGGTACAGTTTCCTATTGGTGAAATAACTGTTATATTATGCAGGCAGTTGCCCTCATGGGACCTTTTCAGTTCTGAGAAGGCATTAGTTGCAAAGCTGTGATATTCAAATCAAAAGGCCTATTTGAGGCATCAGAACAGGTGCCAAAACATGTAGACATAAGGAAGTCTTTCAGACAATATGCGATAATACTAGCATTTCTAGTCAAGGATAGGCTGCCAAAATTGACAGCCAACACTAAATAGAAATCACTGCAAAGCCTCCAGACTTGCAAGAAATATTTGGTACAATTTGTCACAAATAAAAAATTCTTGACAAAATCTCCCTGTTTGAACATGTTTTCTCTCTAAAAATTAACTCTCAACCTAAAGAGTATTTTCAAAATATTTTTCTTCAAATCTAGTCATGGCTGTTATGAATTAGATTTGATGAAAATTTCATGAAAACCTGACTCAAGAAATCACTGGTCTATAAGCCAATACAATTTGACTGGGAAAATTTGATTTCTAGGGCTAAAAAATTATTACTTATTTCAGTGGCAAGAGACTTCCAGTCCTGGGCAGGAATATCAGCCAGCAGCATGCAAGGTGTTAACAATCCCGTTAAAAAATATGTCTTGGCTTCATACACATTTCCAACAGTAAAACAAAGGCACTTAACCCAGAGCTTAATATAGCAGCCAATGCTATTTATAACAAGCGGCCCCACAGGGCCTGAAGCGCACATCTTGAACAGAACACAATATAAACAGAGTCCAAGAAGTCTACATTAAGCAATCCATCTTCATAGGATACACTGTCAATCCTTGAGTCCCTCAGGAGTGACAAAAATAATCTGGACATCATGCCTTTTCTTCAGTTGATAATAATGTAAAATGTAGAGCTCCCCTATGAAGCCCCTTGATACAACCTATGTAGATTAATCTTAGTTACACACCTCTAGAGGGTACTGAATACAAAATTTTTAATTCTTCAACAACATGGCCAATTCCAACTCCCACTGGGAGCCCAAATATTAACCCAGACTCTTGATTTGAACAAAGTTGAATCTGACTTCCCTAGAAATGATGTGTACCAAATATGAAAGCATTCTGACTGTTGGATCTGAAGAAGAGAAATTTTAAAGAAATTTCTTCATATTGCACCAAGTTAAAATTTGGGCTACCATAGTGATCCCAAATATTAACCTACAAATCCGATTTGAACAAACTTGAATCTGACCCCCTTAGAGATGTTGTATACCAAATATGAAACCATTCTGACTAGTGGATCTGAAGAAAAAAATTTTAAAAAAAATTTCCTCATATCGCACTAAGTAAAAATTTGGGCTACCATAGTGAGCCCAAATATAACCTAGGGATCAGATTTGAACAAACTTGAATCTGATCCCCCTAGAGATGTTGCATACCAAATATGAAAGCATTCTGACTGGTGGATCTGAAGAAAAATAGGCCGATAAATCATTAATCATCAGATGGGTATCCATAGCGCTACTATTAGAAAGCTGTATGACGGAGGGCCACCCCGCATGCCGACATTATGTACACCCTACATGGTATGGGTACATATAGAAATGGATTGGAGGAGTGCCTAATTTGATGGATAAAGGGTTAATATCTCCGGATCAATTTATTAGATTTACATAAACTATACAGCACATCAGTGACCTGAATACATATATAAAGTAACCTTATAATCGGATTAATATTTTTTGAGTTATCGCATGCCGAAGAAATGGATTGGAGTGCTCAATTTGAAAGATAAAGGGTTAATATCACAGGATCAAATTATCAGATTTACACCAAAAACTATACAGCTCGGCACATCAGTAACCTGAACACATATATGAAGTGACATGACAATCGAATTGATATTTTTTGAGTTATCTCATACCAAAAGGATTGGAGGAATTTTCAATTTGAAGGATAAAGGGTTAATATCTCAGAATCAAATCATCAGATTTACACCAAAAACTATACAGCTCGGCACATCAGTAACCTGAACACAAATATAAAGCAACTTGACAATCGAAGCAATAGTTTTCAAGTTATCGAATGCCAAAGGGATTGGAGGAATTTTCAATTTGAAGGATAAAGGGTTAATATCTCAGGATCAAAATAACAGATTTACACCAAAAACTATACAGCTCGGAACATCAGTAACTTGAAGATATATATATAATGACAATTGGATTGATATTTTTTGAGTTATCTCATGCCAAAGGGATTGGAAGAATTCTCAATTTGAAGGATAAAGAGTTAATATCTCAGGATCAAATTATCAGATTTACACCAAAAGCTATACAGCTCGGCACATCAGTAACCTGAATATAAAGTAACTTGACAATTCAAGCAATGTGTTTCAAGTTATCAAATGCCAAAGAAATGGATACAGATGCTGGACGGATGGACAGACAGACAAAGGATGGACGAACGACGGAGGACCACCCCGGATGCCAGCATTATGTGTACCATACATAGTATGGGTACACATAAAAAGATTTTTAAAAATTATCCCCATGTTGAACAAAGTTACAATATGGGCTTCCGTAGGAAGCCCAAATATTAACATAGGGACTCTTAACAATGATATATACCAAACATTAAAAGATTCCGACTGGTGGTTCTGAAGACGAAGATTTTTAAAGAATATTTCCCATATTACCTTAAGTTAAAAATCTGGGCTCCTGTATTGAGCTCAAATATGAACCATTGGGCTTTATTTTAACAAACTTATATCTGACCCCCCTATGAATACTCTATACCGAATATCAAATGATCCTGATGATTGGTTCTGAAAAAAAGATTTTAAATTTTTTTTTCAAATATGCAGACTCAGCATTTTTTCGATGCCCATTACAGAACACCCCAACATAACCGATGGCAATTTTGTTTTACCATTCAATTCTACAGGTCCTAAGGATGCGTCTTACCAAATAACAGCTCTCTGTTCTGTGTGGTTTGGGAAATATGGGCGTTTGAAAATATTTCTATTTTTAGCACACAGGGTTCCCATGGGGATGCAGGAAATTTTTTTTTTGCATGAGTCAAGTACTGATGACCCAATAACACCACATACCAAATTTGGTTCAAACCGGACCATCGGTTCAAAAATCTTACCTCTCCCATTACAAAGCCAAATATTGCTTCATGAACTTCGTTTGAACAAACTGGATTCTACACCTCAAAAGGAAGCTCTGTAACAAATATCATGTCATTATACACACTGGTTCATGAGAAGATTTTAAAAATATTTTTGAGCATTTTCCCCCACTTCCTCCCCATGGGGCTGGGCATGCTGAGTTGAACAAAAATGCAACGGCCCTTCGGGACCATCACTCACACAAACTTTCACTTAAATTGGCCGAGTGGTTTTGGAGAAGACCAAAACATGGTGTTGACGGATGGACGATGGATGGAGAGCAATGAGATTAGCTCAGCTTGACTTTGTCAAGATGAGCTAAAAACCATCATTCAAATTTTATTATCCATTTCAATATTTGTCTCCAAAACATAGATTATGACCCTCTCACTGGGGCCATAAGCTAGGTTTCTGAAGCAACAAATAAAATTTGATTGCAATTCAAGAAATATTTTGGCAGGTAAAAAAGTAAAATGTTAGATAAATAGTACTTTTTATTTATTTATTTACTTCAAAACATTTTATTACATACTTTATAAATAACCACATTTCTACTGGCTGGATCTTATACACGTTACTGGTGCTCAAAAATCCATGTACACCGGTTTTCCAGTGAATATCAACTTACGAAATGTAGCTTTTGGAAATCCCCTCTCTAGTTCTATTTCAATATATGTAATCTCTATAACATTGTTTATTTTTATGTTATTCTGCAGATGATAACTATTTTGTTGTTAAATAAAAGTATTTCTGGTTGATATAATTGAACTTTTAATTGACAAATAGAAGATTGTTTTTTTGAGGACAGTGTATATAATAAAAGTTATGGACTTTTGTGGTGGTATAATATGATGTGATTTGAACCTAAAATATTTATATTGACCTTGGTTGACACCTCGGTCAATGTAAGTTTTTTAGGTTCATATCACATCATATTCACCACCGCAAAAGTCCATAATTGTATAATGTCAACATTTTATTTAACTGACTACATTACCAATTTATTATTTATTTATTGGGGTTCAATGACACTTTTAACAGCCAGGGTCACCTCGTGTTGGAAAGTTTTATGTGGTAGAGGAAGCTGGAGTACCCGGCGAGAAACGGCGAGCAACTGTTAGACTCACCAACGTACTAACTCCTCACAAGCAGGGTTAGCATTTATTGAAGACAAGCGCATACCAATTTATTTATTGCATCACAATTTATATATTTCACAACATGAACCATTTATTTCACAATACCACTTTACATCACTAGTAGCAACTTACTTCCCTATACTAACAAGTAACTGATTTTCACCACATTATCAACAGACTTTATCAGCACTCCCCATTTTGAGTCACATGGGGAAGGACACATGTGACCTTTGTTTCCAAAACAATAAACACCAGCATGAAATGATATGGAGAGCTAACGATAATGTTTATCATCAATCGTTTCATATTTCACTTATTTCCCAATGTATACTCAACTATGTAAACTCCTGTGTCACTGGTATTTACAAACCTTTATTTATTATGCCTTTTGATTTTTGAACTTTCGTAATGGTGGCTCATATTTCACTTCGCAAAGCACTGAAGATATGCATCTTGATTCAGACAATATGCAGTCACATTTCAATGTGTTCTTAACGTGAAGTTTCGTTTTTAACTCTGATTTACCATATTATTAAAATTACAATTGATACTTACTATAAAAGTTAATTTTAACACAAATGATAAAGCATGTAATATACCAGTATCTATTTATTTAACTCTGAGTAGAGTTCGCACATCCATTTTTGGAAAAGGATTGTGTACTGCTAAATATTCCACATGGAATTTGTTTTGGAAACAAAGATCATGAGTGCCTTCTCCATCAAGTTACCCAATATGATGAATGTTGGTCTCTTCTATTATTTATTTCACTATGTTACCAACAAATTCATTTCACTATATTCTTAATTTGTTTCACTACATTACCAGTTTATGTTAAAAAATTTCAGCATCTTTCAACATTTTTACTAGGATTACTTATTTGTTTGTTCACTGAGGCTACATATTTTCAGGGCATACTGCACAAGAATTTAACAGGTTCATGAAAATAAAGAGGACTGAAAGAATTATACTTCTAGCTAAGACACAAGTAAATTACCTCATTAGCTCGTTCTAAGTCAGCCATAACCATTTCCATCTCATCAGACCTATAATCAAGCAAACAGTAAATACATAACTACATATTATAAAAATCTTGAACTCATAAAATATTCCATTTAAATCCAGTCTCCAAGTATATTTATTTATTAAGGTTTAACAACACTTTAACAGCCAAGGTCATATTGTGTCAGTGACGGTTTTACGAGGGGGGGGGGAGGAAGCCGGAGTACCCGGAGAGAACCACCGAGCAGCTGCCAGCTCCCCAACATCGTAACTCCGCACTGCAGCACAGGTAGGGTTAGATTGGTTGAAGACATGCACACTAGTGCCGTGCAGTACGCCTTAGTACATGGTGTCATCGTGATGTGGACAATAAGGGTTAAGTTCCTTTCCCAAAGACACAACTCGGGAGTCTGAATCGATCGCTCAGACGGTCACCCATCCAAGGACTAACCAGGCTCGACGCTGCTTAACTTCAGTGATCTGACAAGAACTGGTTACCACAATGCCACCGCCCCTATCCCCCCCCCCCCCCCCCCCCCCGTCTCAAAGTAAGTGTATTGTGCAAAAACATAATATCAAAACCTTCTGATGGCTCATATTGACTTCATCGATTTAACCCTCTGCACACTGATGTCAAAACATGAAGTTTCAAGAAGCAAAATTTCCTCACAATTTAGTTTAACCCTTTACCTGACGAATCAGACGTATCCACCTGCGTAATACACAAATTCAGCAGTTTGAAAAAAAAAAATTTTCAAAAAAATTTCTACAAAATCATATCATGTGATCCCTCATAGGAACAAGAGGCCCCAGGGGGCCCGAGGGCACTCACCTGACATGGTAGTCTAAATATCAAACCAGGGACTTGACTTGAATAAGCTGCATATGCCCCTCTTAAGAAAAGCATATACCAACTAGATGAAGCGATTGTGCCCACACAATACACAGAATTTTCCTTCTATTTTCAGTTCCTGCACTTTTACGCCCCAAAATTGAGAAATAAACGTATAAAAAAGATTTTTTTTTTATTTTTGTTTGGAAATAGATAACTCAAAAAGTCCCAAACAAAATATTTTCAGACTAAAATTTTTTTTCTTCTTAAAATTGCCCAAAACACATAAAAAATCAAAAAACTAATTTCCAGATTTTGGTCCAAAATTTCCAAGTCCCACCGGACCCCAAATTTTCAGTGTAAAAAAAATATTTTTTTTTGTCTTAAAATTGATCAAAATGCATAAAAACAAAAAAACTCATTTTCAGATTTGGATCCAAAATTTTCTAAGTCCCACCCGGACTCCAAATATGAACCCAGGGACTTGGCTTGGACAAACTTGAATCTCCCCCCGCCCTCCCCCAAGCAAGCTGCATACCAAATATCAAAAGATTCTTATTGGTAGATCTGAAGAAGAAGATTTTTAAAGAATATTCCTCATACTGCACTAATCTGAACATTTGAGCTCCAATAGAGGACCCAAATATGGACCGAGGGATTTTATTTCAACAAATATGCGAATCAATGTTCCAAAGATGTTATATGTAAAATATGAAAGCTTTTGGAGCAGTGGTTTGGAAGCAAACGATTCTTTAATTTTTTCCCATTGCCCACAATTTTAAATGAAAGTGTCAATGACACTGTAGCTCAACTTGACAAACTTGAACTTGGTAAGTTATAAATGAAATGGCAAAATTGAAGATCATTGGTACCAATGTTATTTGATGAAATTTCAACAAAACAGCATTGTGTGTGCACAACGTCAGAGTAATCCATGCATTTTTAAATGTAAACTGTAAGACTGGCTAAAGGAAGAATGTTGATACACAAATGCAGTATGTTCAGAGGTTATTGTAAATGGCAACTTTTTTCACAGAAATGAATGCTAATCAACAGCTCTTATCTAGAGTTCTTGACTAATGAGCACACCAAGTTCAACAAGAGGGATGTTACATCCCAACGCTCACCTACATTCGCGCTTGATAATGTCGTTCCAATGTAACATGCCTAATATTTAGTTAATATAAATCATTAACTAGGCATCAAATGATTAATGTGGTTTATGTGATGGCTTTGGAAAGTCTATATTTCTGCACTTATTATATATCAATTCAACATAAAATCATTGGATATAAAAGCATTTTTTTCTTTTAGAAATGTTTATGATTAAGAATATGAATCGTGAGGCCAGATATTAAATCATAAATAAGAATTAGGAAAGGCTTTCATAAATCACTGAAATTGTAAGTACATTCATTGGTTAAAGAGGAGTTGCGGAAAAACATTCATTCAAGGCTTTCATAAATCACTGAAATTGTAAGTACATTCATTGGTTAAAGAGGAGTTGCGGAAAAACATTCATTCAAGAAAGTGACTATAAGTCCCAACAAAAATACATCACATCAACAACTAAAATAAGCCTTAATGTTACTAGTAACAAGTATGAGAAAGTATTAAAAAAAAAAAGTTAAAAAAATTTTTTTTAAAGAAAGTGAATATAAGTCCCAAAAATCCCCCTCACCTTAACACAAACTTTTAGAACTTAAAATTGAGTAAGTCAGACAAAAACGTGAACATTGTGACTGAAAAAAAGAAAAGAAATCAGTTAAATTTCTGCATACATTAGGGTTAATACCTACAGTTGTTATTGAAATGAGAAAATAAACAGTAATGAGAGATGAAGGCACCACAATCTGCACAAAAGCTGACTTTAACACAAATTCTTACAACACCTAAACGCTAATTCTTACAACAAGTTTTGGCAGAAAATCAGCCTCAAATTCCTCAAATATGCATGTAATAAGGGTTAAATATTACTGCAATGGAGTTCAGTAACCCAAGCATAGAAAGATAATCGCCTGGAAACAAACATAGAAACACAACTCACCTAAACACAAAGTTTACAAAGTTTTACAACTTAAAATTTACTAAGTCCGAGAAAAACATGAAAATTTTGACTGAAAAAAAAGAAAATTTCCATTAAATTTCTGCATACAGTAGGGTTAATACCTACAGTTGTTAATGAAATATGAAAATCAACAGTAATGAGAAATTAAAGTAGCACAAGCTGCACAAAAGCTGACTTTAACGCAAATTCTTACAACACCTAAACGCAAATTCTTACAACAACTTTTGGCAGAAAATTTTAGGTGAAATTTGGAAAAAAGTTGTAGTATCAGGGTTAAATACTGTTCTAATAGTCCCCTACAACCTACATATGCAATATCAAAGGTCTGAGCCCACTGATCTTTGAGAACTCAGCTTAACACCTCACCTTAACACAAACTTTTAGAACTTGAAATTTACTAAGTCCGAGAAAAACATGAAAATTTTGACTGAAAAAAAAAAAAATTCCGTTAAATTTCTGCATACAGTCGGGTTAATACCTACAGTTGTTATTGAAATATGAAAATCAACAGTAATGAGAAGTTAAAGCACCACAATTTGCACAAAAGCTGACTTTAACACAAATTCTTACAACACCTAAATGCTAATTCTTACAAGTTTTGGCAGAAAATCAGCCTCAAATTCCTCAAATATGCATGTAATGAGGGTTAAATATTACTGCAATGGAGTTCAGTAACCCAAGTGTAGAATATTAATCACCTGGAAAGACACATAGAAACACAACTCACTTAAACACAAAGTTTTACAACTTAAAATTTACTAAGGCCGAGAAAAACATGAAAATTTTGAGTGAAAAAAAAGAAAATTTTCGTTAAATTTCTGCATACAGTAGGGTTAATACCTACAATTGTTATTGAAATATGAAAATCAACAGTAATGAGAAGTTAAACCAGCACAATCTGCACAAAAGCTGACTTTAACACAAATTCTTACAACACCTAAACGCAAATTCTTACAACAACTTTTGGCAGAAAATTTTAGCTGAAATTTGGAAAAAAGTCGTAGTTTCAGGGTTAAATACTGTTCTAATAGTCCCCTAGAACCTACATATGCAATATCAAAGGCCTGAGCCCACTGATGCTTGAGAAATTCACCTTAACATTAACTCTTACAATATTGGACACGCCGGACGCCGACGCTGACGCCCGAGGTTATCACAATAGCTCACCACATCTTACAGATGTAGGTTAGCTAAAAACAATCCTATGATAAATGTGGCCTGTAGGCCACGTCAAAGAATGTTGATGCACAAATGCAATAAATTCAAAGATTGTTGCTAACAGCAACAGTTTTTGATGGAAATGAAAAGAAAATCAATAGCTCCTATCCTTGTCACCCTGCATAAGCATACAAAATTTCAAAACAACCTGATAATGAATGTGCCCTCTGAGGCATGCCAAAGGAAGATGTTAATGCACAAATGCACTAAGTAGAAGGTCATTGCTTTGTGGCAATGTTTTTTTTTTTTTTGGGGGGGGGGAGGGGGGGTATGGAAATTCATAAATATACCCTACAGAGAGTGCAAAACTGGTTTAGGTTGATGGACAAATGCAGTAAGTTCAAAGGCTGGTGATAACGACAATAACTTTTTATGGAAATTAAAAAAAATAGCTCACATCTAGAGGTCACCCCAAACACACATACCAAGTTTCAAAGTGATCCGATCATAAATGTGCTCTGAAGGGTGTGTTAAAGGGAAATATTGAGGTCTGACTAAACTAAGTTCAAAGGTCAGCGACAACATTTTTTGACAGAAATGGAAGAAAATTGACAGCCCCCATATAGATGTCACCCCACACAAGCACACCAAGTTTGCAAGCGATCCAATCTTAAATGTGCCCTGCAGGGTGTGTCAAATGGAAATATTGATGCTTAACTGCACTAAGTTTTTACTAAGTACATCGAAGGTCATTGCCAGTGGCAACATTTTTTGATGGAAATCGAAGAAAATCAATAGCTCCCATCTAGAGGTAACCCCAAACAAGCATACAAAGTTTCAAACCGATCTGATCATAAATGTGCCCTGTAGGGCATGCCAAAGGAATATATTGATGCCTGACTTAACTTAGTTCTAAGAACATTGGTCGCGGCAACATTTTTTTGACGGAAATTGAAGAAAATCGATAGCTCCCATCTAGAGGTCACCCTAAACAAGCATGCCAGGTTTTAAAGCAATCCAATCATAAATGTGCCCTGGAGGGTGTGCCAAAGGGAAATATTGAGGTCTGACTAAACTAAGTTCTAAGAACATTGGCCGTGGCAACATTTTTTGATGGAAATTGAAGAAAATCGATAGCTTCCATCTAGAGGTCACCCCAAACAAGCATACCAAGTTTCAAAGCGATCTGATCACAAATGCGACCTGTGAGGTACGTACGTCAACGGATGAGAAGTGATGGCAACAGCTCAGCTTGACTTTGTCAAGTTGAGCTAAAAATGCTGACTCAGCATTTAAATGCTGACTCAGCATTTTTTCAAAAGTCCCGAAAAAGTACCTTATGACAAAACCGAAGGCAATTTTTTTTTACCATTCCTTTCTGTTGGTCCCAAGGAAGCCTCACACCAAATAAAAATTCTCAGTGCCATGCAGTTTTAGAGATAAAGACATTTTCGTTTTTTTCTATTTTTGGCTTCTGAGGTTCTCATGGGGCTGCAGGAAATTTTTTGGGGGCATAAATCAAGTACTTATAACCCAATAATACCTCATATTAAATTTGTTTCAAATAATTTTGTGCATTTTGGCCCCACCCCTCTCCACAATGAGCAGAAACCCAATTTGAAGAAAAACCCAAATGCCCCTATATAACCGCTACTCATGTGAATTTTCATTGAACTGCAGCAAGTGGCTTGGGAGAAAATGACTCAAACACCACCTTCACAACGTACGACAGATGACGGACGACGGACAAAAAGTGATCAGAATAGCTCACCGTGACTTTCAGTCAGGTGAGCTAACAAGCTCATCGAGCTCATTCCAAAAAGGGGTCACATGATATGGTATTGTTGAAATATCTTGAAACATTTGAAAGAATAATATTTAAAATAATAAATTTTGATAACGTCTGTGTTGAGTAAAAAGTAAAACAGTATTTCATTTGTGAAAAGAAGTATGCATACAAAATAAAGATGCAATGAGTATAATATATAACAAGAGCAACGTGAATCGTGGCATATGCTTCCTCCTGCAATACCATGGATAGCATTATGCCATCAAAAGCATGACATGTGCCTGCAGCAATCTGTACTAATATAAACAAGCATGACAAAAATTATTTCAATCCAATGTATGATGACAGAGCTAGAGCAGCAAATATGTTGGACGGACACATTTTTCAATCATCCCCTATGTTAAACAAAGGCAAATAACACTGTAAATGCTCATGCGAAGATATTAATTCTACTGAAGGATCCGTTCCCCCATGCTGGGGAATAAGCATGGTAAAAATTATTTGAATTCAATGAATGATGACAGAGCTGGAGCAGAAAATATGTTGGACAGACACATTTTTCAATAATAATACCCTAAGTTAAACAAGGGAAAATAACTCTGTAAATGTTTACGCGAAGATGTTAATTCTGCTGTAGGATCTGTTCATCCATGTTGACGGACAAGCATGGCAAAAAATATTTGAATCCGACAAATAATGACCATGCTGGAGCAGCAAATATGTTGGACGGACACATTTGCGTTACACACGAACATACGCAGTCTACACTACATAACACCCCTCCAACCAAGTCAGGGGCATAATAATGCAATACAAACTAAACACAATTTAGAATTCTGCAGATAACATAATGCTTATTTAAGCAGTTACCAACTTCAAATTTAATCAATTGAATCTTCTTTGACAAAGGTCAATGAGTTCGGTCAAACAAGATTGAGTTAGTTAAAGGGATAATAAGCCACAACATTGAAAAATTTTTATAGGATATTTGAACAAGAGGCCCCAAGGGGCCTTAATTGCTCACCTGACAAGCGGTTCAAAGAAGTATTTGTGGGTCACATTCAGTTAGACATGGTTCATCAACCCTACAAAGGAATGAAGTCATGGAAGACAAATTTTAAGGAAAAACACTAAGGAATGGATTTGAACAAACCTGAACCTAACATGCCCCCTACCCCCCCCCCCCCCCCCCCCCCCCCCCCCACACACACACCCAATTAGAGAACCCAAATATTAAGCCAGGGACACAAACCTGAATCTGATCCCCCTTGAGATGTTATATACCAAATATGAAAGAATTCTGACTGGTGGATCAGAAGAAGAAGGTTTTTACATTGCACCAAGTTAAACTTTAGGCTCCAACAAAGAACCAAAATATTAACCCAGGGACCCGATTTGAACAAACTTGAATCAGACCCATCTAGAGATGTTGTATTCCAAATATGAAAGGATTCTGACTGGTGGATCTGAAGAAGAAAAAAAGAAATTCCCTAATATTGCACTAATGTAAACTTTGGGCTCAATAGAGAGCCCAAATATTAACCCAGGATCCTGATTTGAACAAACTTGAATCTGACCCTCCTAGAGATGTTGAATACCAAATATGAAACCATTCTGACTGGTGGATCTGAAGAAGATTTTTAAAGAAATTTCCTCATATTACACTAAGTTAAAATTCGGTCTTCCATAGGGAGCCGTAATATTAACCCAGGGACTCCATTTGAACAAACTTGAATCTGACACCCCTAGAGATGTTATATATCAAATATCACAAGATTCTAATTGATGGTACTGGAGAAGATTTTTCTAATTTTGGAAAACAATTTATGGTGGTATCAGAGTAACGCCCCTTGTGAAGACCCCTGAGAGCCTTGCAGCTTTATTTGAACAAACTTCAACTGACATATGATAAGGAGCATGCATATCAAATTTGGTTCAATTTGGTGCAGTGGTTTGTGAGAAATCGATAATGTAAAGTTAATGCCAGATGGACGACGGACGGACGTCGGACAGAAAGTGATCACTTAAGCTCCCCCTAACTTTCTGTTAGGTGAGCTAAAAATGCTGCCATAGTTTTTCAATCCGAACTGGTTAGTCGAACACTCATGGAAAATTCTGAGGCAATGTCATTTTCCATATCTGTCGAAATCAGCTTTCTCAGAAGGACAAATGTGCAGTTTGTGTTCATGTGGGTCTAATTATACATCATTCGGGTCAATGAAACCTCTTTCAGATTGCCATTGTTGATAAAAATGGTGTGGGTTTATTTATTTGAAATAATATAAAGTTTTTTTTTATCTTATTATGCCCAATTGCTGCTAAAATAATGCACGGTTTCACTTGTGGTAGTCAATTTGTTTGAATAGCAGCAGATTATTTATTTATTTATTGGCGTTTAATGACACTTTTGACAGTTTTACGGGTGGAAGAAGCCAGTGTACCTTGAGAGAACCGTCAACTGTCAGACTCCCCAACATACTAACTCCATACAAGCAGGGTTAGCATTGGTTGAAGGCAAGTGCACCGTCGACATGCAGTATGCCTGAGTATAAAACGTCACTGTGCCCCCACTACATGGGCAATTGGGATTAACTGTCTTGTCCAAGAACACAATGCAGTTGCCGCAGGTGGGATTCGAACCGAGGAGCTATCGGCTTGCATCCTGCATCTCTACCTACTGAGCCACCGCGCTCCCAGCAGCAGAGTTAAAAACAGAAAATGCCTGTATTCACAAATAATGTCACAGGGATTTCCTGGATTTATTTAACTCTGAGGTAATATTAAACAGGATTTAAAAACTTTCATGATCAAAAAATGTTTGAACATGTTAAAAGTTTCATTTCTGCTTGCATAACTTATGTCCCCTCCATTAGAACAAGCCTGGTGAATGTGATCCAATTTGGGGGTCGTAAGTTATGTTTTACAAGCAGAAAATTGAAAAAAAAAAGTTTCAATGTAGAGTCATAGCTGCAGGAGAGATTGGGGAAATTCGTCTTCCAGCTCCTACTTTTCCTGAAAAATGTCGACCTTAAAATTTATATTGTTACATGCCAGAAATTCCCAAATTGGTTTTTGTACTCTCAACCTGATATTTTGACTAACATTATGTGTTCACATTCTGGGTACTTAAGATTAAGCCTTTTAACCTTTTTACCCAATGTAACGGTCGAAACCGGCCAGCACTAATCACAAAAATCGCGATATCGACGCCGTAGCTGCGACGGGTGGTACAATCTCACAAAATTTTAAGTTCATCAAGGGCCATAACTCCAAGAAAAATATTTGGAACAACACATGCATTGAACAGTGGCTAGACATCAATAAGATATACTTACATGCCAAATATAAAGTCATTCCATAAAGTATTTCAAAAGTTATTGAGTTTTGAAACTCGCTGGTCACATACAAACTCATCTGACCAACCAACAGACTGACCGACAGACCGACATTGCCACTTATAGAGCTGCTAGTCGCAGCTAAAAAATTCTAAGTTCATCAAGGGCCATAACTCCAAGAAAAATATTTGGAACAACACATGCATTGAACAGTGGCGCGACATCAATAAGATACACTTACATGCCAAATATAAAGTCATTCCATCAAGTATTTCAAAAGTTATTGAGTTTTGAAACTCGTTGGTCACAGACAGACCGACCGACTGACAGACGGGCCATAACTCCAAGAAAAATATTTGGAACAACACATGCATTGAACAGTGGCAAGACATCAATAAGATACACTTACATGCCAAGTATAAAGTCAGTCCATCAAGTATTTCAAAAGTTATTGAGTTTTGAAACTTGTTGGTCACAGACAAACTCGTTGGTCACAGACAGACCGTCCGACAGACTGACATTACCACTTATAGAGCTGCTAGTCGCAGCTAAAAATCACCATTCAATTTTCATTATTTCTTAATATTTTATCTCAAAAACATAGCTTATAACCACTCACACTCATTGGAATGGGCTCGAGCTCATTCCAATGTTGGGTCATAAGCTATGTTTTTGACAAAAAAAAATATAAAAAAAACTTAGTTATTCAAAAATTTTCTTTCAATGTGTGGTCTGCCTTTCGTGTTAGGTAAAGAGATGAAGTGAATAGTCAAGGAAAAGGATAAATATTTTCGAAAGCAATATTTTAATAATCTTTTCACAAACTATCATTTTTATTTGAAAATCCTTGATGGTTCAACCTGGATTTAACAACAAAACCATGATCAAGACCTTAGTCACTAACAAAACATTGGGTAAGCTGGAATCTATTACCACACCATTATCTCCAAAGAGGGATAATGTTTGATGAGTTGGAGGCATCCACAACACGCTGTTGGACTAATGCGCAAGTTAAATGAGTGCAGAGAAGGACAAACATTTAATCTTTCAAGAGATAATTAATTTTGATTTTTCCTCTACAACAGTTTCAAGAAAGCAATAAATTTAACACCAGCTACATTAATTTGTCAGGGAGGTATATTTTATTTGACAATAAAGAAATCATCATGTCAACAAATTTGAGAAGATGCTTCATCACATCTTCATGAGAAATCAGACTTCTTTATTTCAGAAACAAAAAAAATCACCCAAAGCCTGGATAGATGACATTAATAACAATTCTGTACTTTCACACCAGAAAGACAAGGCCATAACAATTTGTATGTTGGGTTGATTGAGGCTTATCTGGCTTTGCACATCCGAGATTCAACTAATATTTATAGGACAACCTTAAGTAAAAATGTCTGAACATCTTCCACACACTCTTTTATTATTATTTGTGTTTTAGGTCACTTTCAGCATCTATGACTATCATAACCACAACACAAGTATGAAGTCAGGTTCAGCCAATTGTTCATGCCTTTGCTGCTTACATTAGAGGGAATTGGTTTCCGTTTTATCAGTAAAACAAATAGAGCTTGTTTGTCACAGTAAACAATAATGCTCCACTTCACTGAGTTCCCATGGGGATCCAACTACTCTTTAGCCTAAAACAGTCACGATTATAAATCATCATATTTATATATTGGTGTGTGTAAATTCACTTTCAACATCTTTGGGTATATGAAGTAAAGTTTAGCCAACTGTTTATACCAATGCTGCTCACCTTTGGGGAATTTCAAACAGGTATTTGTTTTGGGTCCTATTTTACCAGTGAAGCAGAACTTTTTTACCACAGTAAACAAGTACTGCTACACTTCACAGGGTTCATATTAACCCTGGGTGCAAGTGAAGTTATTGGCATTTGATTCTGATGTAATTGCCTCAACTGGTCGAGTTACTGAACACCATTTTGAGTGCTACTAAAAGATGCTGGTAACAATTATAAGGCGTGATATTGTGTTTCAAATTCAATTACAATTACAAGCAAGATTTATTTTGTTGATAGGGATTGTATAGTTAGAATTATTTCAGAACAAGATCAGCAATCTGGGACCCTATATCTCCACTGTTTTTGTGTTATACAAAGCTAAAAAGGAAAGAGCAACTATGTATCTCTGTTTGGGCTGATGATATACCATTATGAGACGTCCTACAGAAAAATGTTCTCAAGTTAACCCTTACCAAACTGCTCATGTAATCTACAAATTAAGCAGTTGAAAGAAAAATTTAATTTTTAAACAAATTTGACTAAACCATATCATGTGACCCCCATCATGGTTGACAGATCATTACCAAAAGGGGACGTTCTCATATAGACATTATGCAGAGTCATCCTACCAGTTACAAGGAAATCCCTTCATAAATACGACCTGTAGACTGTGCTAATGGTTTTCGGGTTTTGGGCTTGGGCAGTCAACACAGTTGACCGATTGCAAGCAAGAGGGGACATTCTCATCTAGACATGACCCCAAACCTGCATATGAAATTTCGTGATGATCAGACAACAACTACGAGGTGTAGCCTGTGCTAAAGGTCTTGGGTTTTGGGCTCATGCAGCCATCATGGTTGAACGATTGCAACCAATAGGGGAGGTTCTCATCTAGGCATTATCTGGAGTCATCCTACCAAGTTACAACGAAATCCCTTCATAACTATGGCCTGTAGACTGTGCTAAAGGTTTTCGGGATTCGAGCCCCTGTAGCCGTCACAGTTAATCGATCACGACCAAAAGGGGACCTTTTCATCTAAACATTTATGGAGTCATCCTACCAAGTTACAATGGAATCCCTCCATAAATACGACATGTAGACTGTGATAAAGGTTTTCAGGTTTGGGGCTCAGGCAGCCATCATGGTTGACAGATCGTGACCAAATGGAGAAGCCTGAAGTGCTCACCTTGAACAGAACCTGATATAAACCGAGGCCATGAATCTGCATAGGATCCATTGTCAATCCTTGAGCCCTCAGTAGTGACTAAAATAGACAAGCATCATGCCTTTTCTTCAGTTAATCATAATGTACAAAGTGGAGCTCCTCTATGGAGTCCCTTGATCTACAACCTATGTGGATTAATCTTAGTTACACACCTCTAGAGGGTACTTAATAAACATAGCTCCTTATAAAATTAACTTGGAATTATGTTTCTATTGGAGAAGTTCTCATCTAGACATCACACAGTCATCTTACCAAGGAACAATGAATTCCCTCCATATTAAATATGACCTGTACACTGTGCAAAAGACATGACCTCAAACTTACATATGAAATTTTGTGACGATCGGACAAGAACTACGGGGTGTAGCCTGTGCTAAAGGAAAATGTGAACAGACTTCCACACGCGTGATGGCAATAGATTATCTTGACTATGTCAAGTTAAGCTAAAAACATTTTCTTGAATAACTAAAAATTTTCATTTTTGGCCTCAAAAACAGAGCTGAGGATCCCTTAAAGGAACATGCTCAACATACTTGTTCCGATGAGGGCTCATAGAATGCCTTTGAAGCACAAAATGAAAAAAAGAAATAAATATTGAATGGCGATTTTTGTGAATAGAACTGGTCTGTTGTTTTGGGCACTATGTTTGGCAAAGGGTTAAACTTCTGAACAGCCAAATTCAATCACAAACTTTTAACATGCTGAGTAATTTTAAAATATGTTTCATCAAATCTTCGCAGGAGAAAAATTCATAAAAATTTGAGTTGAGAAATCATTGGTCAAAAGTGTTTACAATTTACTGGCAAAAATTTGGTTAAATATCCTCAATTTTCTTTATTTTAGTGGCAAGTGATTTCCTGTCCTTGGCAGAAATATCTGCCAGCAGCATGCAAAAGGAGCTAATTTCAGTTGGGACCTCGTGGTCATTATCACTAAGAGGTCCCAGTTTATATACTTATTCATTTTATTTTTCTCTTTTCTCATAATGCAATCTCCATGAAGCAGCAGGACAGGTGAAACAAAGATATTAATTTAAGGCAAATACCGTTCCACCTTGTTTACATACAGTTGCTACTGGCACCACTGAAGTCCTCATCTTTACGTCAAATGTTGACCTGTGGCTGACTTGTGTCAGTAAAAACAATGCATCTGTTCACCAATGCAATGACTAAATTATAAAATTATAAGCTAAACCAGCTAATTTGTGTTTTTATGGCACAGATCTTTTGTTAGAGACATAAGACACCAAATATTCATGCCGAATCACTATCTATTACATCACGATGTAACATGACAAGATGAAATAAAAAATGAAGAAAAGCGACTCAAGAATTTTAACCTGCCTTTTAATTGGATAAGCCAATAAAATGCGGAAGTATGAAAGAATTTTTAAAGATGCTATATTTACTGAAGATAAATGTTCAAGACAGGTGTAAAAGTAATCTTGTAGAAGTTTTATGACTTATTTGAAAAATTTCATCTAAAAATAATTTAAAACTAATCTCTTTAAAATTTTAAACATATAATAAATAAGCATGGATATGAAGAGAGGAATATATTATGGTGAAATTCCTTACTTTTCCTTACAACCATGTATACAGTACAACCATATATACAGTAGTATAAAGTCAGTGCTATTATAGCAGGGCGGGGTGGGTCTGAACATCCAACAATGTGATCTTTTTATTTAACATATTCACACATTTTCCAGTTCTGAGAAAAGGCATGAATGAGTTAATTAATCAAAGATAATTATATGTAGAGTGACATAGTAAATGTTAAGACAGTGATTGCATCATTGTTTATTGGAGTTTAATGTCATTTTCAGTATCTGTAACTGGTGCTCAACAACAAAAGAAGCATGAAGTCAAGTTTGGTCGATCATTTATACTTACAGTAACCCACTGTGAAGGAAGCACCATGGCTTCAATTACCATGACTTCAATTACCATGACCTATTACATTAGAACTTTTCTACCACAGTAAACTAGCACCACTCTCCCTCTACAGGTTCCCATGAGAAGTAAGCAAAGAGACTATTAATTGGTGTTTAAAGTCACTTTCGGCATCTTTGGCTACATCATGACTGCAACATAGAGCATAAAGTTTAGTTTAACCAATCATTTATCCCTATGCAGCCCACCATAGAGGACTTCCACCCCAAGTGTTTGTTCAGGGCCTATTCTGGATGTAAAGCGAAACAAGCTCTGCTCCACTTCCCAGGGTTCCCATAGGGAGGGCAAATAGACTAAGCTCCTACTAATTGTACTGCAACCTGTGGGGGGGGGGGGGGGGGGGGGGGAGGGGTAACCAAGATTAAACCTTGTGAACTTATCATGTGACTTCTGCACTTCTTTCAGGTTCTTACAGCTGGAATGTATGAAAATGTCCCATAATCATACACTATATAATTACTGTCATTTTTTCCCAATGGAACCATGTGTAGCTGTTATGTGCTTTATTCAGCATAGGTTTACAGTTGTATGATTAATGTAGCATCAAAGGACTGGCTGTATAAAATGCACAAATATCAGTCCAATCAACAGATTGAATTCAAACACAGCACCACTTTGGCAGTTTACACACAATTACATTTTACAATTACTGAAATTAATTAACTGTTATATGTAGAACACTCAGTTATAAATAAATAATTTTTCTTATAATTCATGTAAAATTAATTGTCTAATTTTTTTGCCAGTAAATGATCAATAAATTGGTAAACTTCGTGTTGCCCTTCCTGCAACACTTTTAGTTATGTTGACAGTTTATTATGCCATATAAAAACAGACATACACTACTCAGAAATCTCATGATTTGGTACAAATCAGGTGAACTATCATTTAATTCACATATTGTTTGCCTCCAAATAAAGAGATCAAGTTTTGAGATTAAGTGCTGTGGCATAAAACTGAGAGAGGATGAGAGAACCCTTTTCAACAGTGCATTTTATGACAGCACCTCTCATTACCTTAGAGAAATAAATTAAAAATAACCTCTAGTTTCTTGATTGCTAACCTTGGCCTATGCAACAACACTTGTAAACAAGGGAGTACTGTGGCTTAATGGTTAAAGACACTGGACTTCAAATCAAAAGTTCAATGGTTTGACCTGACCTGCAGTAACTGCTTGGGTCCTTGGGCAAGACACTTGCACGGGTGTGGGGCATGGTAGCACTGTGTACTAAGGTGTACTGCACATCAATGGTGCACTTCAATGAACAACTGCTGCTAACCCTGCTTGTGCAGAGTTAGTATGTTGAAGTCTGACAGTTGCTTGCTGCTGCTCAGTGGTTCTCTCCTGGTACTCACCATTCCTCAGTGGTTCTCCAGGTAGTTCAGCTTCATCCACCCATAAAACTGTCCAACACAATGTGACCCTTGATGTTTAATGTGTTGTTAAACCCCAACAAACATACATAAATTTGTTAACATAATGGTATTACTCTGCCTTTTTCTTGCTTAAAAAACCTGAAAATTAATTTACTGGGATTGAATGAGACTTTTCACAGCCATGGTCACCTCATTCCGGACAGTTTTATGGGTGGAGGAAGCTGAACTACCTGGAGAACCACAGTAATGGTGAGTAACTGCCAGACTCACCAATGTACTAACTCCACACAAGCGGGGTTAACATTGGTTGAAGACAAGTGCAAAATCAAACATGCTGTATGCCTTAGTACACAGCGCCAATGTGCACCCACGTGAACAATCAGGATTAAGTGCCTTGCCCAAGGACACAACACAGTTACCCCTAGTGTGGAACGAACATTGGACCTTTCAGTTCGAAGTCCAATTTCATAACCACCGAGCCAGCGTGCTCCCCAAAAAAAACTGAAAATGGGTTACCTTACTTTTTCTGAGGCAACCATTTTTCGGGTTGACTTAAGTTTCTAATTTATAGTGTACTATGAGTCCTATGACAATGTACTTCTGACTGAATGTCATAAATATGTACTTCAAGACAAGAAATGTTCCTCATTTTAGTGCCAAGGTCAGTTCGAGAATGTTTCATAAGTTAAAGCTCCTTCAACTGAAATCACAATATGCTGTTTTGAGATGTAAAGTTGGAAATGGCTCCAAGTGCTCTTTCCAGCAGTGCATCCCACATCAACAATAACAAAGACAAGCAAATATTTTTTCCCATTCTAAAACAGATCACATCAAAATAAAAATGAAAAATCTATTGAAATGATATGAAAGAAACAAAGCAGAAATAAAACAAAATACAAAATCTACCTATTTTCTGGTTAATGCAAACTAAATGTCTGTTGACATCTGTTTCCAAATGAAACAACACAAATTTCACGCATCTTCTGATCTTATCCAACCAAAAAACAGAGTAAAAAATCAACTTTTCCTTCTTACACTTGCAACAGTAGAGTCAGAATTTCTCTTATTCTCAGCTCATCTATGCAAATTATTGATGGAAATGGATTGCAGTTATTTTCTGCAGATAAAACTGATCTACTTTTCAATAACTTTTGCGAACCATTCAAACAGATCTAAAATTGCCGATTATTATTGATTTCTGAATCAATTTCAGTGACAACACATTCCCCAGTGGCACATTACAAATCAATAGTCAGTAACGACTTCGAGAGCATCAACACATCGATACACTAGGGAAATAAATCAGATTTAGACATTTCTGATATGAAAAAGCACCCAATAACAACTTAAAACAAAAGTTGAAACTTTTCATTTTCTCATTATAATGATTCCATGAAAATATAATGGATAGAAAAAAAGCTTCTACATAAACTTTTTTCAGCAAATCCTTAAGCCAAAAAGAAAACCTAAAAAACATGAAACATTCAGATGCTCTTGCTCGCAAGGATGATTTATGTGGCCTTCAAAAACCAATTAACATAGAAGATACAAATAAAATGTCTAAGAACTTCATATGCAGAAGGGTTTAGCCAGAGAATTATAATGAAAGTGTCAATTACACTGTAGCTCAACTTGTTAAGACATGTACATGTATAGTATGTGACACAGCAATGACAAACATCTAGGTAATGACCTGATAACAAAGGTACATATAAAGTATTGTAACGGTCTGTACATAAATACTGACCGTAGCCTGTAACAAATGTATAGGTAAAGTATTGTAAAGGTGGGTGACAGTCAGATGCTAAACTAGAAAAGAAATCTTTGAGTCCCAGAGTGGGTCTGACTGAACCCCAAAATATTTGTTCTCATAGCACAGTGATAACAAAGGAACCCCAAAACACACTCGTTCCTGTCCCAAGGTGAAAACAAAGGTACCCAAGAAGTTTCGTGAAGATCAGTTCATAAATACAAGCTGTATAGAAGTTGTGACAAAAAACTGATTGGACCTAATTTTGGTACAAAACGTCCACTGGCAGCCATCTTGAATTTTGGACCGCACCCAGAAACACTTGTTCTCGTCCCAAGGTGATAACAAAGGTACCCAAGAAGTTTCGTGAAGATCGGTTGATAAATACAGCCTCCAGCCCGAGCCGTATTGACATGTGTACTTACTGTGTGTAAGTAGCACTGAAAAAATCAAAGTTAGTCTAATTTGCATATTTTACGCATGAGAAAAAAACCTGTATTATATGTGATGTATCCCATGGTACTAAACATTCATACAAAAAATTATTCAAATCAGCGCTTTCATATGGAAGTTCTGCGCAAAAATCTGATTGCACCTAATTTTGTACAAAATGGCTGGCAGCGGCCAACTTGAATTTTGGATCGGAGCCAAAAACACTTGTTCTCGTCCCACGGTCATAACAAAGGTACCCAAGAAGTTTCGTAAAGATCGGGTCATAAATATGGCCTCTAGCCCGAGCCGTATTGAATTGTTGACGGACAGACGAATAGACAGACAGACAGATGGACAACTGGCCATGGCATAAGATCAAAATACGATGCACACTTTAAAAAATAATTTACAAATGAAAATTGATCCATTTTAATTATTATAATTAAGTTACAAGTTGATACACTCCTAAAAGACTATAACATTAGGACTTAAAACTTTTTATGTTTACTTTGTGGGGTTTAATGACAATTTTCAACAGCCAGGGTCAAATTGTGTCAGGACAGTTTTATGGGTGGAGGGAACGAAAATATGCCAAAAACCACTGAGCAGTGGCAATAACTGACACTCTCCAAAGTACTAACCTGGCACAAGCAGGACGGACTTACATTAGTACTTTTTAACTCTTTGAATCTCTGTGGTGTCTTCCATATCTGTTCAATGACAGCAATTGGAAGAGTCCATATTCATTATTGGGGGGTAGACTAATAGTTTCACCATGCAACCTTGGGGCTGCACGTTGGATATATTAGTCTACCCCACACATTCACTCAGCAGCCATACTACTTCAGGAAAGTATGATGTATCATGTTCCTTGCCCAGAAAAGCGATCTCTAGAATTCAAAGGGAATTTTCAACTACTTTCCACGTTCTGCATCAAATATTATTTCAATCATCTCTGGTGTTACATATTATGCCTTTAAATTCCACTAAACTCTTACCAATAACCGATGTCCTAAAATTATAGGAATGTTTCCAAATATAGGTCCTAACACACAGCATGGGTTGTTTTTTGTCAATTTTGGTTGAAATGATTCAATCTGGAAAGGCCTATACATTTTTGCTACTCAATGGCAGTCTACAATTGTGGCTTTGCACATGTTTCTAGACAAGTCTATACAGGCAGTGAAGAGTGGCAAAGAAACAACTGTAAAGGCTCTTGTGATTTAACTTGAGTTTACTCAAGAGATACCCAGTGACTTCATTTTGGGGCACCTGGTTACAGTAAACAGTGATCATAGTTATTTATTGGGATTTACCAACACCTTTGACAGCCAGGGTCACCTCATGTCGGACAGTTTACAGGCGGAGGAAGCCAAAGTACCCCGGAGAGAGAACCACTGAGCAATGGTGAGCAACTTATTTATTTATTGGTGCTTAATGCCACATCAGCAGCTAAGGCTATATCATGGCAAGAAAAAAGTGGGAAGTAGAACGTCATTATCAATTATGAAGTAAGGGATTGAATAAAAATAAAAAATAACCACAATAGACATGTCAAAGACAAGAATGATTTGAACAACAATGAGTAATGAGATAAGTGAATAACTTATAAATCAACCTGAGGAATTGAGACTTGAGGAGTCTAGATTAAAAGAATAAAAACAATTTTAGAATTTATTAAAAAGGTTGATTACTTTCAGAAATGATACAATTTTGTGTGGGCTCGTATTACAAAACAGATCTCTAAGGGATCCAACTGTGAAGTACTGTGTTCTAACAAGATTAAAATCAGTACAATGTAAAAGAATGTGTTCCACTGATATCTGCTGACATGGAACACACTCTGGTCACAAATTACACCCTCTAACAAAAAGGAATGTGTAAGTCGTGTGTGACCAAAATGACATTGTGTCAGAATAGCATGATCTTTTCTACAAAGGTTACTGGATGGGTAGTGATCAAAAATGTTTGATCAGAAGCGATGGAGCTTGTTATTTGTCGCCCCATCCCAATCCGCCTGCCACACAGATTTGATGTAATTATTGATATGTGGTTTAAAATCACTGAACGGAATGTTAAAATCAGTGAGAGGCTTAGTTAAAGCCAGTTTTGCTGCACTGTCTGCTCTGGTGTTACCAGTGATGCCTACATGTCAGGATAACCAGCAAAACATGATATCATATTGGTCAGACATGAGAGTTGTTAACTTCTCACAAAGTTCCAAAATGAGAGGGTTCTTCAACCTGAGGTTGAGTAAAGCAAGTAAAGAGAAAAGAGAGTCGGAAAAAATAATCAACTTTTTTTCTTCAACATTCTCGATGTGTTCAAGCACAAGTTGTAAAGCTTTAACTTCAGCTGTGAAAATAGAACACTGATTCGGTATTCTGATTGAGGTGATATGACCGCCAGTAACGGCAGCAGACGATACTCTGTCACCATCTTTAGACCCATCTGTATGGATCCTTGTATATGTATAAAACTTGGACTTTAATTCGGCATATTTTTGTTTAAACTGCAAAGAATTTTTATCAGATTTTTCGGTAGATGCAAGGTCCAAAATAACTGTAGGTTTTTTAAGATGCCAAGGAGAAATATGTGATTTACAGTTTTCTTTTATAGAATCAGAATCAATTTTGGCAGACCCCATGTGGGGTTTAATTCGCAGACTCCATGTGGGGTTTAATTCTAATTCCCAATGGAGGAATATGTTTCTGGTGGCGGTCAACATTTTGAGGGTCTGAAACAGTTATAGGCAGGATTTGAAGGATTGGCCAAAAGTTTAATTACATACTGGAGAGACAATTTAATTCTGAGCTTCTCAAGAGAAGGCTCCTCTGCTTCAACAAGCACCGAATCTATTTGTCGATGTTCGAAAAGCCCCCAGACTAATTCTAATACCACTATTATGAATTGCACTAAGTGGTTTGAGATATGACTTCCTTGCAGAACTGTAAACTATATAACAGTAATCTAATTTTGATCGAACTAGTGATCAACTGCCAGACCCCCAACATACCAACTCCACACAAGCAATATAGCATTGGTTGAAGACAAGTGCACCATCAACATGCAGCATGCCTTAGTACACAGTGCCACCATGGGCGATCAGGATTAAGTGCCTTGCCCAAGGACACAACCCAGTTACCCGTGACAGGGACTGAACTGTGGATCTTGCGGATTAAAGTCCAAGTCCATAACCACTGAGCCACCAAGCTCTGAGTGATCACAGTTAGAAAATGGCTTCAAACGGTTACGGTTAAGAGATATTCTGATGCACCAATACAGACTGGAGAAACCAGGAAATGGCATTTCATACAGTCAGTATTGCAAATAGAAGTGTCAATGACACTGTAGCTTAACTTGACTGTGTGTTGTGTTTGATGAAAAGGATAATGTTCAATGTTTATAAAAGTATTATGAAATACGACAAGAATTGTGATAATTGAGAATATGTTAATTTCTGTTCCCCGTATGCGATGTATTCAATAAAAATAATTTGAGGTGTAGACTGTAGGTTAATGTGGCCCTCACAGTTAATGTATGTCAACCAAAGTTACCAAGCTGCAGTGAAATGATTCCAAAATGAGTCATCCTATCAAGTTACAATGAAATCCCTTCAGAAATACGGCTTGTAGACTGTGCTAAAGGTTTTCGGGCTTTGGGGCCACTGTAGCCGTCACAGTTGACCAATCGCGACTAAAAGAGGACATTCTCATCTAGACATTATATGGAGTCATCCTACCAAGTTACAATGAAATCCCTTCATAAATACGACCTGTAGTCTATGCTAAAGGTTTTCGAGTTTTGGGCTCGCGAAGCCATCATGGTCGAATGATCACTACCTAAAGGGGATGTACTCATCTAGATATTATCTGGAATCATCCTACCAAGTTACTATGAAATCCCTTCATAAATACGACCTGTGGACTGTGCTAAAGGTTTTCAGGCTTCGGGCCCCTGTAGCAATCACAGTTGACCAATCGCGACCAAAAGGGAACGTTCTCATCTAGACATTATACGGAGTCATCCTACCAAGTTACAATGAAATCCCTCCATAAATACGACCTGTAGACTGTGCTAAAGGTTTTTGGGTTTTAGGTTCGGGCAGCCATCACGGATGACAGATCGCGTCGAAATGGGGAAGTTCTCACCTAGATATCATACAGAGTCATTCTACCAGGTTACAATGAAATCCCTCCATATTAAATATGACCTGTAGACTGTGCTAAAAGTTTTTGGGTTTCGGGCTTGGGCAGCCGTCACGGTTGACAGATCATGACCAAAAGGGGACTTTCTTATCTAGACATTATACAGAGTCATCCTACCCTTTAACAAACTAACCTTGAAAACTGGATCACTCTATTCACGAAAAATGCAATTAATATTTTTTAATTTTTTTGCAAAAAAAAATAGCCTATGACACCTCATTGGAACGAGCTCATTCAGCCCTTTCCAATGAGAGGCCATAAGCTATGTTTTTGTGGCAAAAAATAAAAATTTGACACTTAATTGTTATTTTATTTCATAAGTATTGTAATCTATCGTGTTGGGTAACAGGTTAACCCATTTTCTAAAAAGTTGACATGAACAAGAAAGTGTCATATACCTCAAGTACTTAAAATGCTTAAAAATATGTTTCTTATAGCAACAAAATACAGAAAGTATGAAAATATGCACTAGGTCAACCCTTTACCAAACTCGATAAGCCAAATCTCCAAAAAGCCACACACACAAACAGCCATTCAATTTTATTCTCCATCTATTAAGGATAAATGTCAAATGCAACTAAATTTGATGAAATAACCTGCCATTCTCATATATTTAGTGTAAAAATTTGTGAAAAGCTAGTTTCTTTTAATTATAAGAGAGAATATTCTTAGACAAGAGGCCCCACGGGGCCTGGAGCGCTCACCTTGAACAGAACATGATATATAAACCCAAGTCCAAGAATGAATCTACATTAAGCAATCCGTCTCCATAGGATATATTGTCAATCTTTGAGCCCCTCAGGAGTGACAAAAATAGCCCAAGCATCATGCCTTTTCTTCAGTTGATCATAATGTAAAATGTGGAACTCCCCTATGAAGCCCCTTGATACAACCTATGTGGATTAATCTTACACACCTCTACAGGGTACTGAATACAAAATTCTAATTCTTCAGCTACATGGCCAATTCCGGCTACCATAGCAAGCCCAAATATTAACCTATGGACCCGATTTGAACAAACTTGAATCTGACCTCCCTACAGATGTTATATATCAAATATGAAAGCAGTTTGACTGGTGGATCTGAAGATTTTTAAAGAAATTTCCTAATATTGCACTAAGTTACAAATCAGTCTACCATAGGTTGCCCAAATATTAACTCAGGGAACCAATTTGAACAAACTTGAATCTGACTCCCCTAGAGATGTTAAAAACCAAATATAAAAGGATTCCGACAGGTGAATCTGAAGAAGATGTTTGAATTAATTCCCTCATATTGTACTAAGTTAAATTTCAGGTTCCCATATGGAGCCCAAATATTAACACAGGCACTCAAATTGAACAAACTTGAATCTGACCCCCTTTGAGATGTTGTATACCAAATATGAAAGTATTCTGACTGGTGGATCTGAAGAAGATTTTTAAAAATGATCCCCCATATTGCACTAAGTTAAATTTGGGCTTCCATAGGAAGACCAAATATTAACCTAGGGACTTTGGTTTGAACAATCTTGAATCCGACCCTCATAAAAATGATGTATACCAAACATTAAAAGATTCTGACCGATGGCAATTTTGTTTTACCATTCAATTCTACTGGTCCTAAGGATGCTTCATACCTAATAACAGTTCTCTGTTCCGTGTGGTTTGGGAAATATGGGCGTTTGAAAATATTTCTATTTTTACTCCTGGGGTTCCCATGGGGGTGGAAGAATTTTTTTTTGCACGAGTCAAGTACTTATGACCCAATAATACCACAAACCAAATTTGGTTCATACCGGACCATCGATTCAGAAAACAGAAATTTTGGGTGGGGCCAAAAATCTTACCCCTCCCATTACAAAGCTAAATATTGCTTCACGAACTTAGTTTGAACAAATGTGATTCTACACCTCGAAAGGAAGCTCCATAACAAATATTAAGTCATTGTACCCACTGGTTCAGGAGAAGAAGATTTAAAAAATATTTTTGAGCATTTTCCACCACCCCCTCCCTATGGGGCTGGGCATGTTGAGTTGAATAAAAATGCAATGCCCCTTTGGAACCATCACTCACACAAACTTTCACTTGAATTGGCCCACTGGTCTTGGAGGAGAAGATCAAAACATGGTGTTGACGGACGACGGATGGAGAGCGATTAGATTAGCCCAGCTTGACTTTGTCAAGGTGAGCTAAAAATTAATCAATCAATGTGCTTCTTTCAATGAGGGGACATAAGCTTGGTTTTTTGATGCCAAAAATTAAAAAAATAATCAACTTTGAATGATAATTTCTGTGAACAACATTGGATGCTTTTGTACAGAATTAACCTTTTCCAGTGCAGGTCAAAATGTCCTGCCCTAAGAAGTTGGTACAGGTCATTTTAATTTGGTTCAGGTAATTTTCAACATATTGCTTTACACATTGTAAACTGACATACGGTGACTACCAAATGAGGAAATGACTTGTTTATGCACAACAGAATTTAAGTTTACACCGAATTACCAGTGTTTTTTAAACTCAGATTCTAAAACTGAGGAGAATTTTGCGTCGGTCAAAATGTCCTATGGATTTCAAAGTGTGTAGGTCAAAGTAAGTTTGGTGTCAGTCATTGTCCTTGTCCCACCACTTATTCCGAGCCTTGCTTCTGCACCATTTACATGGTACCACTATTTATTTTACTTTTTTTTTTAAAATTTAAAAGAAATTTACATCAGAACCATATCATGTAACCTCTCATTGGATTGAGCTTGTCGAGCTTGTTCCAATTAGGGGGTCACGGCATGGTTTTGTTGAAATTTTTTGAAAACATTTTTTTTTTCAACTGCTCAATTTGTAAATTATGCTGTAGATGTGATCAATTTGTCAGGTAAATGGTTTAACAAGACCTGTATTGAACATATGTCCCTATCCCTCAAGAGCTGTTCTAATTATTCTGCTGTCTGGCAAACCCTTGCCTAATGGTTCACACAGTATAAACTACAATTTTTTACCAGACACCACAAGAGAACAGTTCCCTTTGGAGAGGAACATAATAGATTAAAAAGGATATTTGGTTTGTCTTCTACAATTTGTGAAAGACACTGAGCTACCATTGCTAAGTGCCACTTTTGTAGACTATTTGTTCATTTGTTGTTTTTATTACACTAACAACAGGCATGGTCATATGCTGTTAGACATATTAAATTGATAAATGGTAAATCAGGAACATTGCTGTGCAAAAAAAAATATTGAAATTTATTAGCACCAAGTCACCAATCAACAAATGTGTTCTGTCTTTTAAAAGAAAAGGAAAATTATGTTGTGAGTTACAATATTTGTTGTCACTATTTATAAGGAGGCCAATCTTAACAAATTCCTCCAGTCACTGACCAATGACTATTTTTGACATGGTAAAAATATTATGCATTATCAACATTCCGTATCCTTTTTCAAGTGTCACCAAGAAATATTCTGCCACAATGTTCACCACTTTTGTTCTAAATCTATCAAATCACTCATTTGTCACTTTACTGGAAAATTACTTCTGAAAAACTAAAGTACAAAAATAAAAGTTCAAAAATGAAATTCCATCAAAGTTTTAACTATTCTTTCATTTCTTTAGTCTATTTCTAAATTAATTAATATCTCCTCCAAACTTCATCGGCAGGAGATAAAATAGTTTTGAAGCTCTGTATGATAAAGTAAGTCATATTCCATATTCCACTTCACTGTAGATGAAGGGGGATAAAGATTTTGCTGATACTTGGGCAGTATCAACAACCAGTTAGTTGAACACAGACTTTGAGTCTATAGGTTAGATTTAATCTTCTTCAAGTTTGAAGAACTTCCACTCACTTTGTTCTAATTACAAAGACTGAAGTTGTTGGTAGTGGAGGGGAGGAGAGGGGGGGCTGGGTGTAGGGGATAGATGGGGAGTCTTGTACCTGATAAAAAAATGTGTTTTACAGATGGACATTTTCATGCATAGCTGGATTACGCGAAGAAACAAGAAATTTCAAAGGTGAATTTAAAAATTAAGACAAACAGGTTCCCAGGCAGAGCTCAAGATAGCACTATTTTGGCCATGCTTGTACAAAAATTCCTTGAAGGAGATCCACTGGCCCCTACCAATCATTGGCATCCCATACCAGTCTTTCTTTGATTGTGCTGGTCATTATCCCAGACACAAGACATGAGAATTCTGCCTGTAAATTAACCCTTTACCTAACATGAAAAGCAGACAACACTTGCAAACAAAATTATTGAATAACTATATTTTTTTAAAATTTTTTACATCAAAAACATAGCTTATGACCCCCTCATTGGAACAAGCTCAATGAGCTAGTTCCATTGAGGGGTTCATAAGCTATGGCTTTTGAGGCAAAAAAATGAAAAAATAATTAAAATTGAATGGTAATTTTTGTTAAAAGCACTGGCCAGTTTTTCCATTGTGTTGGGAAAAAGGTTAACTATGACAGATTGCTTATTTGTAGTGTTACTTTTAAATAAGCTTATTTCCAATGCCCATAAGAGAAAATATCCACCTATGGCAATAGCCTCTAAATGGAACACAACTGTTTTATAAAAGCAGGCATGTACTAGTAGATCCACTAAGGCAGTGGACTCGAAGTGAAGAACAATTTATGTATAAAAGCAGACAAGCACCAGTACACTATTTACAGCCTGCATAAGTAATGGGAAGAGAGAGTAGATTTGGGGTATGTCAAGAATATTTTTATTCAACAATGAAGATCACAACAGAGCCAGGAGATGATTCTCATCTCCAAACCAACACCATCAAAATGCTATTGAATACTTAATTATTATTCGTGTGACATGTTTTAGTGAGGTAACAGAACAGTACTGCTTTGTCCTATAACATTTATTCCGTAAATGATTTATATCGCTGTCAATTTGCGAGATTTACCTGTTCCTCCGAGACAGTAATATATGTTTCTATCAAAGTATTTAAATACCTCCGCCTATTTGATATATATAAATGTTTTGCAGAAATGATTCAACATATATCATTCTATTTTAACAACAATATCCTCCTCCTGGCAGAATAAAAAATTTTTTACAGCATGAGCAATAATTATCATTATCATTTTAATGGCATGGGATGGTCTAAGGTATCTGTCAGAGAAATTGAATTTTAAACCAGTAATCTTTCAGAATGACAAGCCCATTTGTTCTTTAAAAAGAACTTGGGTATTTCATTGCGGAGAGTTGACAAACCTCCATGATGGACAATTTAGGTAATGTTTTGGAAAATCTCTGGGAGCGTGGTGGCTCAGTGATTACGACAGTGAACTTCAGACCAAAAAGTCAACAGGTTCAATCTCCGCCAGGACTAAATGCGTTGTGTCCATGGGCAAGGCGCTTCATCCTGATTGCCCATGTGGTGGCAAGGTGGCACTGTGTACTGATACATACTGCACATTGATTGAACACTGTCTTCAAACAATGCTAACATTGCTTGTACGAGAAATTAGAATGTTGGGGAGGCTGACAGTTGCGTGCTGTAGCTCGGTGATTCTCTTCGGGTACTCTGGCTTCCTCCAACTGTAAACTTTCTGACAGGAGGTGACCCTGGCCGTCAAAAGACCATTAAACCACATCAAGAGGGACAATGCAAAGTGTGGGCCAATGCCCCCACCCGCAAAAAATTTTCTAAGTCGAAAGAGTGAAAAAAGGCCATAACTCTTGAAAGTGTCAATGACACTGTAGCTTAACTTGTCTGTGTGTTTTGTTTGATGAAAAAGATAATGTTCAATGTTTATGAAAGGATTATGAAACAAGACAAGAATTGTGATAATGTGGAATATGTTAATTTCTGTTCCCTGTAAGCTATGTTTTTCATAAAAATAATATGAGGTGTACACTGTACTAAAGGGCAGAGGGATGGGTTAACATGACCTCACAGTTAATGTATGTGGCCCTCACAGTTAACGTATGTCAACAAAAGTTACCAAGTTATAGTGAAATTATTCCAAAACGAGTCATCCTATCAAGTTACATTGAAATCCCTTCATAAATATGGCCTTAAAGGTTTTCAGGCTTCAGGCCTGTGTAGGCATGATGGTTGACCGATTGCTACTAAAAGGGGACGTCCTCATCTCGACATTATACCGAGTCATTCAACTAAGTTACAATGAAATCCCTTCACAAATACGACTTGTAGTCAGTACTAAAGTTTTTCGGGTTTTGGTCTCGGGAAGCCATCATGGTTGAATGATCATGACCAAAAGGGGATGTTGTAATCTGGGGATCATCTGGAGTGATCCTACGAAGTTACAATGAAATCCCTTCATAAATATGACCTGTAGAATGTGCTCAAGGTTATCGGGCTTTGGGCACCTGTAGCCGTCACAGTTGACCAATCACGACCAAAAGGGAAGAATGTCATCATCTAGGCATTATATGGAGTCAACCTAACAAGTTACAATGAAATCCTTACATAAATACGACCTATAGACTGTGCTAAAGGTTTTGGGGTTTTGGTCTCCGGCAGCCATCAAGGCTGAATGATCGCAACCAAAAGGGGACGTTCTCATCTAGACATTACTTGGTGTCATCCTACCAAGTTACAATGAAATCCCTTCATAAATATGACCTGTAGACTGTGCTAAAGGTTTTTGGGCTTCGGGCTCCTGTAGCCGTCGTTTCCCAATTGCATCCAAAAGGGGACGTTCTCATCTAGACATTATATGAAGTCACCCTACCAAGTTACAATGAAATCCCTTCATAAATGTGTCCTGTAGACTGTGCTAAAGGTTTTTGGGCTTTGGGCTCGGGCAGCCATCATGGTTGAATGATCGCAACCAAAAGGGAACATTCTAATCTGGGCATCATTTGGAGTGATCCTACTACGTTACTATGAAATCCCTTCATAAATATGACCTGTAGACTGTACTCAAGGTTTTTGGGCTTCGGGCCCTTGAAGCCATCACAGTTGACCAATCACGACCAAAAGGGGATGTCATCATCTAGGCATTATATGGAGTCAACCTAACAAGTTAATATGAAATTCTTCCATAAATACAACCTATAGACTATGCTAAAGGTTTTTGGGCACGGACAGCCATTAAGGCTGAATGATCGCGACCAAAGGGGACGTTCTCATCTAGACATTATTTGGAGTCATCCTACCAAGCTACTAAGAAATACCTTCATAAATATGACCTGTGGACTGTGCAAAAGGTTTTTGGGCTTTGGCCCCCCTGTTGCCGTCCCAGTTCCCCAATCGTGTCCAAATGGGGACGTTCTCATCTGGACATTATATGAAGTCAACCCACCAAGTTACAATGAAATCCCTCTGTAAATATGACCTGTAGACTGTGCTAAAGGTTTTCGGGTTTTGGGCTCGGGCAGTCGTCACAGTTGACAGATCGCGACCAAATGGGGAAGTTCTCATCTAGACATCATAGAGAGTCATCCTACCAAGTTACAATGAAATCCCTCCATATTAAATATGACTTGCAGACTGTGCTAAAAGTTTTTTGGATTCTGGCTTGGGCAGCCATCGAGGTTGACAGATCATGACCAAAAGGGGATGTTCTCATCTAGACATTATACAGAGTAATCCTACCAAGTTACAATAAAATCGCTTCATAAATAGGACCTGTAGACTGTGCTAAGGGTTTTAAAGTTTTGGCTCGGGCAGCAATCATGGTTGACCGATCGCGACCAAAAGGGGACGTTCTCATCTAGATATGACCCCAAACCCAAATATGAAATTTCGTGCCAATCAGACATGAGCTACGGGGTGTAGCCTGTGCTCAAGGAAAATGTGAACAGACTGACAGACTTACAAACTAACAGACTTCTGCACGCGTGATGGCAATAGCTTATCTTGACTTTGTCAAGTTAAGCTAAAAATGATTGGAAGAAACTCAAGTTACACCAGTATTGTTCCCCCATGATGCTCTATCACGACACCAAATATCATTCAAATCAGAGTAGCAGTGGCTGAGATACAAGGGAAAATGCTGGTACGGATGGACGGAAGGAGCTCTCCACCAAATACCCCTTCAACTTTTCAAGTCGGGGCATAACAAACAATTAAATAAATTTGGAGAATATCTCCCTAATAGGGCCTCATCTAGTCTCTGAACACTCAACTACTATCACTACTACAGGTTCACTGTTCTCTCTTCAAACACAATTTTATATTGTTTATGAATTTTATTATGTTTGATAGAGCTCATTAACTCTTAAGACGCAGAGTATTTTCAAGATATTTTTAATCAAATCCAGTCATGCCTGCTCTAAATCAGCCATGACTAGATCTGATGAAAAATTCATCTAAATTTAACTTTAAAAAGTTTTGGTAAAAAAATCCATTGAAATTATAAGGGGAAAACATGGTTAAAGGTACCTAAATGATACTTATTTCATTGGCAAGAGAAATCCAGTCCTTGGAAAGAATATCCACCAGCAGCATGTAAGGAGTTAAACTCTGTCAGGAAAAATATAAATGGGCAACTTCTGGCTGTTTGGGAACTTTTCTCTCCCCTTGTGTGACTGATCATGAAAAGCATATGTGATATATGTTATCAATTGTTTCAGATTCTTTTAATTCAAGCTCTTGGAGCTTTGACTACTTAAAAGGCAACAGCCACAAAAGTCTATTCTGCAAAAAAAGAAATAGTTTTTTGATGATGTACATCTGAAATCCATTTATTTATTGAATCATTTTTAAGACCACTTTCAGCATCTATGTTTATATCATGACCATAAAATAGGAATGAAGTTAAGTTTAGCCAATCATTTATACCTATGCTGCCCACTTTAGAGAACTTTCACCCCAGGCATTGGTTACCGTGACCTATTTTAGCAGTAAAACAGAACTTGTCTACCACAGTAAACCAGCACTGCTCCACTTTCCAGACTTCCATTAGGAAATTTTATTGGTGAATAGATATGTAGGTTTCTACTCTATTGGCCCTAGATCCTCCCTCCCCCCCACCCCCCCCCCCCCCCACACCCAGTAAAAAAACATATTTTACCAACTGGCTTTTTGATTGTTTCTTTTTAAAATTTCCCACCCCCATTGAGACTGGCAAGGCAATCTGAAATATGTCACTGGTATATTCCTAACCTATTGAGATGCTTTGTTTTGGAAGTCAAAAAATAAGTCTGTAATTACTCAAAAATAGATGTCAAATTATGTGTCTACAAAATGTATTCATTAACCCTTCACCCAAAGAATCAGCCACATCTGCTTGTGTAATTTACAAACTAAGCAGTCAAAGAAAAAAATATTTTTTGAAAAATTTCAACAAAACCATATCATGAGACCCCTCGGAACAAGCTTGACGAAGTCAAATGATATGGTTTTGTTTAAATTTTGTCAAAAATTAAAAAAAAACAATAATTAAAATAATAAAATAAATTTTTATATCATGTGCATTGGGTAATGGGTTAAAGGCATGGCAAGATTGCAACATAATTCCTCTGAAAGTGAACAAGCATTTTACAATCATGTATATTTTACAAAATACATACTTTTTTCCAAATGTTCTATTTTTGTGACCTATCCTAGAATGGGAAAATATTTTTGGGTTTCCTTTCTTTTGGTGACGAAATGTTTTGTGTTAAACGTTGTTGGAAAGGGCTCTGAGAGTCAAATGTTAGCTAACTTGAAGATTCAGAAATCATCTGGGATAATTCTGAGCAAATACAGCTGGTCAATGTTATAAAAGTTTTAACATTTTTTCAGCACTGAAATTACAAGTTGTCTCCCATTACCAATAATGTACAACAGATGAATGAAATATTGCAAACTTAATCACCACATGCTATATTTTATTTTCTCAGTTTTGCTCTAACCCCCCCACCCCCCCCCCCCCCCCCCCCCCCAACTTCCCAAGTACTCATCTACAAAATAGTGAAAAGTTGTAAGGAAACGTTTTGAAGTAGCAAGAAAACTGTAAAAAATTTTTTACATTTTCTTTCCTTAGGGTAGCATTCCATATCAGTGCAATAAATCAACCTGCAGTATAGGGAGGGTAGAATACTACAAAATCAAGGCAGAGTTATTTATTTATTTATTGGGTGTTTAAGGTCACACATTTCTGTACAATGGCTAAGCATGACCACAACATGGAGATGAAGCCATATTTAGTCAATCATTTATACTCATGTTGGCCACTTTAGAGGACTTCCACCTCAAGCACTGGTGACTGGGTCCTATTTTACTAGTAACACAGAGCTTGTGTACCACAGTAAAGAAGCACTGCTTCACTTCCCGGGGTTTCCACAGGGAAAAGGTGGAGTTTCAAATAAAAAATTATTTATTATTTCTGAAAAGAGCATAAGACCCATCAGTAAATGTTAAGCTCATAGACACTCCAGTATCACAAGCTAAAAGTTTGCTATTGCAAATCATGTTTTACTCTCAGGATATATAAATATTTCGTCAAAACCTCCAGAAAATACTATCCCCACTGTGAATCAGTAGTTATCTACCTTCCCTGTATAGTAACCCATTTTCGTTACTTCTTTCAAAAACAGAACTTTGGACAAAGGAATTATCCAATTCATTAAGAGTGCCCACATTCATGCAACAAAATTGAAAAAAAATAACTGTCACCTGTTCATGAATTTTGCCCCATAATATGACATAACTTTCAAGCACGACCTTGTCCCTTTGTATGCAAACATGAAGTTCTTCACGGCACCTTCAACAGCCTTCATGGGTAGTTTGAAAAATCTCCCCACAATGCATTCCATGTTCAGAATTTTCTGAGGGGACATATGTTATGTTTAAATGAAGATTTTTAGTTATTCAAATGTTTTTTAGTTATTCAAATGTTTTTTAAGTGTTCTCTTTGAGTTGGGTTAGGTATAAGGTTCATTTCCCACACAGACAAATAGAAGCACATTTCTTAATTGTTTACCCTATGCATTGAAAATCAAAATATATTATTTTAATTACTGTTTTTTAAAATTAAAAAAAAATTCAACAAAACCATAGCATGTGCCCCCTCAGTAGGATGAGCTCATTCCAATCAGGGTTCAAATGATAAGGTTTTGTTGAAACATTTTGAAAAATATATTTTTTCAGCTGCTTAATTTTAAAAATATGTGGTCAGATGTGGGAGGGAAAGGGTTCATATTGTTTGACAAAGAGAACTGAACTTGATCCAATAAACATATCACTCATTAAATTCCATTTTTATTTCTTTATTAGGGTTTAAGATCACATTCCATAGCTATATATATGGTTATATCCTGACTACATACATATTATCGCTACAGTGAAGCGATCTGGGTCGTAGTATCACATTGAGTTGAGGTCAGATCGCCAGATCAAACGAGCTGACCTCCTCAACGAGACGTGATGCAACAACCCAGATCACTTCACTGTAGAGATAAAAGGATATTATATGACTTATAATTCAACATCGCATGCCAATGCTAGCATTAACTATTCCCCCAACCTTTTTTTGGTAAATTGGATTGAAGTAAAAAAGAACCAATTTTGTTTACACTTATTTTTGTAACAGGTGCACACTTCTGGGGAATCCCCCAGTGTATATGAATTCCATAAAAAAAAACCTGGACCACCGTTCGAGCACACCCATTCCAGCCTGGAGTAAAGTACTCTCTGTGACCAGAACTGGTAATTATGCAAATTCGAACGCATCTGTAAATGGTCTGTCATAATATAGTGTCAGATTCAACACTGTGGATTTTCCGGGGATCAGGAAAAGATCGTCAAACTGTAGTGATATTAAGCGGTTAAATTGCATAGTCATGTAATAAAACACAAGAGTATAAAGGTTTAGTCAATTATTTATGACACTGCCTCCCACATCAGAGGACTCTCACCCCACCCAGGTCATATTATACAGGTAGAACAGAACCCATATAGACCAGAACTGGTAATTATGCAAATTCGAACGCATCTGTAAATGGTCTGTCATAATATAGTGTCAGATTCAACACTGTGGATTTTCCGGGGATCAGGAAAAGATCGTCAAACTGTAGTGATATTAAGCGGTTAAATTGCATAGTCATGTAATAAAACACAAGAGTATAAAGGTTTAGTCAATTATTTATGACACTGCCTCCCACATCAGAGGACTCTCACTCCACCCAGGTCATATTATACAGGTAGAACAGAACCCATATAGCACAGTAAACAAGCACTGGTCCACTTCCAGGAGTCCCCATGGGAAGTTAATATTCTGTACCCACTTTTATGCATATGCTGTCTTCAGTGGGATATTTAACACTTTACCTAATGAATTGGACACATCTGCCTCAGTATTTTACATTCAGAGCAATTAAAAAAAAAAAAATTCAACATAACCATATAGTATAACCTTTACTGAGACGTCTTTGAGCTCGCTCCAATAAGGGGTCACTTATGGTTTTATTGAAATTTTTGAAAATTTGAAAAAATAATACTTAAAATACAAAATTTTGATATATGCGTACATTGGGTAAAGGGTTACAATTATTTTTAGCATTTATGGCTGTATCAATGCAACATGAGTAAAAAGCAAAGTTTAGCCAATTGTTTATAACTATGTTACACACCTCAGTGGACTCTCAGCCCAGGTGTTAGTAACAAAGTTTTTTTTTAAAACTAGTATAGAAGTCCTTTTCTAGAACAATAAACAAGCACTACCTTACTTCCTAAGGTCACAGTGTGGTATTTTATTGTGGTAGAAAGGTTAACAAATAATACAACCCTGCAACCCTTCATACAATTAAAATATTACTAATACTTTTTTCCACTTGGCGTTTGTGTTGTTTGTGTTGTCTGCTCAATGTTACCTGTTGTGTCAACTGCTCATTGCTGCCAGTTGTGTTGTATGCTTATTTACTGCCAAAGTTTTCTTTAAGTAAAAATTTAAGCACACCCAAATTAATCTTAAGAGAGGATGGATCAATGAATGCAGATGAGGTAACCCCTAACCCAACATAACAGCCATAAGCAAACAGAGCTTTTAAAATAAATCACCATTCAACATCTTTCCTTACAATTTTTTCCTAAAAAACAAAGCATATGACCCCTTGTTGGAATATGCTAACTGAGTTCATTCCAATGAAGTTATGTTTTGAGGCAAAAAATGAAAATTTTTGTGTTAAACAAAAAAATTTATTACAGGTGCCATCTGCTGTTCTTGTTAGATAATGGGTTAAAAAGTAGGAAGGTACTTTATAAAATAAGAGATTTCTGATCGAAGATGAGTCCTATTCACAACACACAAAAGATTTTTCTTCCTATAGTAGTTCATCTAAAATTAGTTAACACCCAAGAATAATGATTGATCAAAGAAATTTTCAAATTCAATTAAAGCTGTCGATCATATCAACTGCAGCGCAGATCTGATAATTAATTTTCCACATATAATAAAAAAAAACTAATTTTTTTCAACCTTCCACTAAGTAAAATTGATTTGTGCGACTAATGGTGATCACACATGCATAACCGAGTCTCAGATTTTCATTAGCAGCTTATTTTGACAATACATTCAACCCTTTGTAAGCTTGAACATATTTTTCATTCAGAGAAACTATCCTCACACCCTAAAAATACCACAAATTTTAATTGAATATGAAGGAAAATTAAAGAAAAGTGAAAAAGGAATATGAAAATTTGTAGGAATATTTTAAAGCTTTTCCACTGGAAACTGATGAAATGTTATTAAATAAATCTCACAGTTAACCCTTTTACCCAATGAATTGTCCATATCCACCCACATAATTTTCAGCTGGAAAAATATTTTTTAAAGAATTTCAACAAAACCACATGATGTGAACCCTTATTGGAATGAGCTTGTTCCAAGGAGGGAATCACATGAATTTTTTTTTATTTAATTTTTTGAAAAATGTGGGGAAAAAAATAATTAAAATAAAAATATAATTTTTTGATATTTTGTGTATTGGGTAAAGGGTTAAATGTATGTTCATTTCAAAACTTTGTCTAGCATAAAGATATAGGCTCCTTGCACTTTCTGTGCTAATATATGGGCTTTGAGCACTTTCTGAGCACGGACAGGGGATCCCAGTTCTTTCCCACTAAACCTAGACATGAGTTCCAGGCTCTTTCCATGACCATATATGGAATTCCAGTGCTTTCTGAATAAGCCCAGAGATATGAGCTCAACACTTATTCTGAACCCCAATAGGACAAGAGGCCCCAAGGGGACTGAGGCACTCATTTGACCATAGTTGTATGAAGAAGGATTTCATTAGCATCTATGACTAGTTAACACTACAGAGGAATGAAGTTATTTAATTATTAAAAACTTTGTTGCCCATGGTATATGACTTTTTTTCTAATATTGGGATGCTACCACAGAAATAATGTCAAGATTTTCAGTATTGCAAAACTAGGGAGCCCAAATATCAACCTAGGGACTTCACTTGATCAAACTTGAAGGATGTTGTATACCAAATATCAAAAGTTTATGACTAGTGGTTCTGGAGAAGATTATTTTGAGAATATTACCAATTTTGCACTATGTTAAAAGTTGCCCTTCCCACAACACAAATATCAACACAGGGACTTTATGTGAACAAACTGAATCTGAATCCTCTAAGGATGCTGTTTATGAAATATCAAAAGATTCTGATTGTATCTCAAGAAGTAGATTTTTAAAGATTATTCCTAATATTGGACTAAGTTAAGATTCGGGCTCCAATAAGGAGCCCAAATATTACCCCAAAGACTTGATTTGAACAAACAAAGATCTGACATCCCTAAGGATGTTGTATACCCAATATCATAAGATTCTGACAAGTGGATCTGAAGAAGAAGATTTTCAAAGATTATTCCCCATATTCCATTAAGTTAAAATTCAGGTTCCCATTGAGAGCCCAATTAATAACCAATAGGCTTGATTTGAACAAACTTGATACTGATCCCTCTAAGGATTCTGCATACCATATATCAAAAGATTCTGACCTGTGGTTCTGGAGAAGCATTTTAAAGATTATTCCTCATATTGGACTAAGTACTAATTCGGGGAGCCCAAATATTAAACCCAGGGACTTGATTTAAACAAACTTAGATCTTACCCCCCAAAGAATGCTGTATACCAAATATCCAAAGATACTGACTGGTGGATCTGAAGAAGATTTTTAAAGATTATTTCCCATATTGCACGAAGTTAAAATTCAGGCTCCCATAGAGAGCCCATTTATTAACTGATGGACTTGAGTTGAACAAATTTGAATCCAGCACTTGTAAGGATTCTGTATACCATATATTATTAGATTCGGACTAGTGTTTCTGGAGAAGAAGAGTTTTTAAATATTATTCTGCATATGGGACTAAGTTAAAATTTGGGCTCCAATAGGGAGCCCAAATATTAATTCAAAGGCTTGATTTGAACAATTTAGATATGACTTCCCTAAGGATACTGTATACCAAATATCAAAAGATTCTGACTGGTGGATCTGAAGAAGATTATCCCCCATATTGCACTAAGTTAAAATTCAGGCTCCCTTAGAAAGCCCAATTATCAACCGATGGACTACAGTTGATCAAATTGAATTCAATCCCTGTAAACATATTGTATGCTATATATTAAATGACTCTGACTGGTGTTTCTGAAGAAGAAGAGTTTTAAAGATTATCCTCATATTGGACTAAGTTAGCCCAAATATTAACCCAAGGACCTGGTTAGAACAAAATGAGATCTAACCTCCCCAAGCATGCTGTATACCAATTATCAAAAGATTCTTATCAAAAGATTCTGACTGGTAGATCTGAAGAAGATGATTACCCCCATATTGCACTAAGTTAAAATTTGGCTGCTATAGGAAGCTCAAATATTAATCGAGGGACTTGATTTGAACAATCTTGAATCTGACCCTTGTAACAGTGATGTATACTAAACATTAAAAGATTCTGACTGATGGTTCATCAGATGATTTTTAAAGATTATTCCCCATATTGCCCCAAATTAAAAATTCCGGCTCCTGTATTGAGCCCTAATATGAACCAAGGGGCTTCATTTTAACAAACTTGTATCTGACCACCCTATGGATGCTGTATACCAAGGATCAAAAGATTCTGATCAGTGGTTCTAGAGAAAATTTATACAACTCAAAGTTTGCTGAGCACCAAGTACATCCAACTACCTGTTTTACGTTTTAGGTGAAATATTGTAATGAAAAGAGTATATATTTTTTATTTAATTATATCTTTAAAGATTTAAGTACTGAAATTAAGATTTCATTTGTGTTTGACATTATTTTTTAACTTTTGAATACGATAACCATGGAAAATAGATATTTTTGGTAAAAGAGGAAATTTTTCAATATGCCCAAAAGTTGACAGAGAGAACTGGTATGGCTTCAATAACGAATATGAGACCCATTACTGTTAATTACAGCTTGACAACACCTTCTCATGCTCACAATCAGGTTCCGGGTGGTCCTTTGTGGGATGTTGTTCCATTCTTGGACCAGCATGGCACCCAGCTCCTGGACACTTCTTGGCTGGACTGGACGGGCTGAAATTGCAAGCTGCAACTCATTCCAGAAATGTTCGATTGGATTGAGGTCAGGGGATCTTGCTGGCCAGTCCATACGCTCAATCCCCTCCCTCTGTCTGTACTCCCCGACAGCATGGGCAACATGAGGACGGGCATTACCGTCCATCAGAATGAATCTATCACCCACTGCACCTGCATACATTATGTCGTGGACATCCAGGATCTTTTCAATATACCGTTGTGCAGTCAATGTACCACGTTGAAGGACACAGTTCTGTACGTCCATCCCAGCTGATGTAGCCCCAGACCATGATTGATCCTCCACCGTACCGGTCACGCTCAGCACTGTTGGCTGCATGGAGTCGCTCTCCTGGTCTTCTCCATACACTAGAACGCCTATCTGTGTGGTCTAGGCAGTACCTTGACTCATCTGTAAAAAGGACAGGTCGCCAAAATTCTCTGGTCCATCCAATGTGGTCCATGGCCCATTCATATCATGCCTGGCGGTGGTTCTGGGACAGCGGAATGCGAATACATGGTCTTCTCGATCGGAGACCACCTTCGTGCGACCTTGCCCGGATAGTCTGCATTGAAGAATTTACCCCGGATGCATTCTGAAGGTCACTGCGAAGCTGGGTTGCTGTGGCAAAGTGGTTCCTATGGGCCTGAAGGATCAAAAACCAGTCTTCAGCTGCAGATGTTGCCCTGTCTCTGCAACCACCATGCCATCTTACTGGTGTGCAATCCTGCTGAAATCTTGCCCAGGCTTTGGTGATAACCATAGGGTGCACACCAAGGGCTTCACCAACCTGACGATGGGTAGCCCCTTGCTCCACCATCCCTACAGCCCACCACATTTCTGCTTCAGACAAATGTTTTCTTACATTTGCATTTGCCATATTCGATTATTAAATCACAAGAGTTTGTGTTGAAATGAAGATTGAATACCCTACACATGTCATGTACATGTAGACAGTACACAAAAACATCATGAAAATCAAGGGGTACATGCTTTCCATGACTGTCACGAAAAGTCTGCCTGTCAAGAGAGCTCATGAAAACACTGGGGACCATCTCATACATTCCTCAATCATATCCACCAAAAATAGCGCAAATATGTCACAAGCAAATTTCACAATGATGTGTCAAATATTTGGTGCTTAACAAACTTTGAGTAGTATATTTTAAAATTTTTGCAAATATGCTGACTCAGCATTTTTTGATTCCCCCCCCCCCCCCCCCCCCCATACAGAACACACTGACATAACCAACAGTATTTTTTTTTCACCATTCCATTCTAATGGTCCTAAGGATGCTTTATAACAATAACAGTTCTCTGTTCTGTGTGGTTTGGGAAATACGGGCATTTGAAAATATTTCTATTTTAGCTCCTGGGGTTCCCATGGGAGAAATTTTCTTTGCATGAATCATGTACTTATGACTCAATAAAATCACATACCAAATGTGGTTCAAATCGGACCATCGGTTAAGAAAATATAAATTTTGGGTGGGGTCCAATAACTTGCCTCTCCCAGGACTAGAAATATTACCCCACAAACTTCGTTTGAACAAATTTAGATCTAGACCTCAAAAGGAAAAGCTGTATAACAAAAGTGGAATCACTACATCCATTGGTTCATGAGGAGATTTTTTTTAAAATGTGGGTTTTTTTTCCCTCCACCCCCTCCCCATTGGGGGCAGCACACTGGTTTGAACAAAAATGCAATGCCCATTCAGGACCATCATACACATAAACTAATTGGCCCAGTGGTTTTGGATGAGAAGACTCAAACACAACATAACTCGTGACAACGCACAAACAGTGATGACAATACCTCACCCTTTGTCAGGTGAGATAAAAATAGAGCAATTAAAGCATTGCATATGCCCCCTCCTACAATGTCAACATGGGCAGTACAGAAATTATTCAATATTACAAAAAATTTTCCCATGGAAAAAGACAATGTAAAAACTTCACATGGACAATTTTTGTACATATAAAAAGGGGCAATACTTTGGTAATTAAGCATGGACATAACCTGCAATATTCAGATATCCTTTCCCACAGAATGGTCTGTCACCACACCAAAGGGTATCAAAATCCAACAACCAATGCTGGAGTTGTAATGCAGAAGGTTCGTACAGAAAGTTTTATAAGTGCAACAAGGGCAATAACTCTGGTCTGTATGCATGGACGAAACCCGGAATATGTGGATGTTTTGTCCATGCTAGTCTCTCTCACCATACCAAAGAACATCAAAATCCTTGCAGAAACAACTGAGTTATAGTGCAAAATGTTTGAATGAATTTCTTTATAGTATATACTATATCTTTTCCTTTTAGGTACTCTTCAATAAATTGTAACAAAAAAATTACTGAAGAATAATTCTGCCGCCAAAAAATAATCCACACTCTTCCAGTTAACCACTTTATGTTTATCACTGTTTATCTTTACTTTTGGGGTGCGTGGTGGCTCAGTGGTTACAGCATTGAACTCCAAACCGAAAGGTACATGGTTCGATCCCTGACAAGGGTAACTGCACTGATTCATTGGGCAAGGCACTTCATCCCAATTGCCCATGTGGGGGCACAGTGGCACTGTGTACTAAGTCGTACTGCATGTCGACGGTGCACTTGTCTTCAACCATTGCTAACCCTGCTTGCATGGAGTTAATACACTGTGAGTCCAACAGTTGCTGGCCATTGCTCAGTGGTTCTCTCTGGTTACTCTGGCTTCCTCCACCTGTAAAACTGTCAGACGCAATGTGAACCTGGCTGCCAAAAGTGTCATTAAATCCCAATAAATATATAAATAATAAGAGTACTTTCATCAGAAACAGTTATATTGCCACTGAAACACAAGTATGAAGTCACATTTAGCTGATCGTTTGTGATTATGTTGCCCATTTTGGGGAACACATGGGTTATTATACCAGTAGAGTAGCACCAGTGTAACGGAAACTACAAGCACTGCCCCACATCTCAAAGTTCCCTCATGGAGCATCATGCAGCAAACAATGAAGTACGTGCCACTATATTTTGGAACAAATTTTATCACATAATCACCATCAAATAGCCCATTTTGGCAAATATTATTCACAAGTCGAATACGGATATGATGTTAGAAGTCAACATCAACATGGTAATGTTGTGAGTTGGTTTCGGAAGTAGAATTGGAGTAATCGCCTCTTATTTTTCATCAACTGTCTGCATAATACAAACAGCAGACAAAATTTGCAGAAAACATTTCACGAATAATTAAATATTTTCATTTTTTTTGTTAAAAAACATAGTTCATGACCTCTCAAGCTTATTCCAATGAGGGGTCATAAGCTATGTTTTTGAGGCAAAAATTGAAAAAAAAATTACTAAAATTTGAATGGCTATTTTTTGTGAATAGTGCTGGCAGCTTTAGTCATTACATTACCTGAAAGTTTAAAAAACACATTATGTGATAAAAAGAATCTTAAATTCATCACGATTTGACAAGAAATTTCTGACTCTCGTTCACAAAAATCGATCTGAGCTTTGGTTTGGTAAACCTCACCTCAAGATAGATTTTAGTGAATTTGGTACAGAAATTTTATATGAAAGAGAAAGAGATGCATTAGAGATCCTCTATTTAGTAATTTACTGGAGTTTAAGGTCACATACTTCTGCACAATGGCTAATCGTGACTGCAACATGGAGATAAAGTCAAGTTTAGTCAATCGGTTACACCCATGTTGCCCATTTTAGAGGACTTCCAGTCCAAGCATTGGTGATTGGGTCCTATTTTACCAGTAAAACAGAGCTTTCTTAGTAAACAAACACTGGTTTACTTCCTGGGGTTCCCACAGGGGTATTTAGTAATGCCACTTTATTTTGCTGCATTTAGTGCTGGTTAGAGGGTTGAAGGACAAAATGGCAATATAAAGGAAATAATTACTCCAATTAGAGTTCATCCTTTCACAGATGACTAACTTGTCTTTGTCTTTGAAAAACATCATCATCAACTTTCCACATCTCGTTTGGGGAGAAAATAATTCACACAATGATCAGAGATTACATGTGATTGAACCTGATCAATAATGCCCCATCGTGTTTGCCATCATCATATTGGTCTTAATCCTTTATCTTTAAATTAAATTGTACAAAATTGATTCCAAAACCCTGTGTAAAAATAAAATAAAATATCAAGTTGTCACAGCAACCAAGCAGTAATCATTGATTCAAAATAATTATTGGGAATATGGTTTTTTTGATCGGACAATTATTGATTTTTGAGAACAATATAAGTTTTCATCATCCCAGATCGACGAGGTTTTCTCATGAACTGTCAATCTGTCTATCCAGCTGTGCTGATAGAGAGAACTGGAAAGTGGATATGTTCAGTTCCAACTGATGTATGACAAACTACTAGTTATTATCAGTTCAATAGGGTGTGTAACAAAGAATTCATTCAATATAAAGTGACATATTGACAGATGTACGGAAAATGAAAATCACATAAAACACAATACTGAATGTAGAGTTCAGTTCCACAACTGATATTTCCTGGTGATAAACCATTACAAATTTTGAGGTTCCTAATAGTATTAAATGAAAGTGTCAATGACACTGCAGCTCAGTTTGTCCAAGAAGGAACTGAATAAATAGAAAGATCCAGTAATGCCAAGTCATTCACTCATGTTTCTACAAAAAAGACATAACACCAAAGCTACATACAAAATTTGAAAAAGATCAGGTGAGAGATGCGGCCTGTAGGGTCTGCTAATGGAATTGCTGACTATTTATATGCCAAATCCAAGATGGCCACTGACAGCCATGTTTTTCAACGAAATTCAGAAAAAATTGATTGCTCCCATCTAGTCATCACACCAAAGGTACATACGAAATTTCGAAAAAGATGGGGTGCGGCATGTGGCCTGTAGGGCGTGCTAATTTGATTGTTGACAAATTAGATGCTATTCCCATTAGCTAACAATGCATGGCATGCAATAAACCTAGGCTTATTACAAATCTGCAAAAAATGTCTGGACATGTACATGTATAGCAAAACAGGTCAGAAATTTTCTATGTCCACACTTACAAAAAAGTCTAACATTGCATTAAAAAACTTCAAAATCTCTGAAAAATGTCCAACCAAGGGTTAATGTCATCTTATATTGATGCATTTAACACATATATGAAATATAAAAGCCACAGCATATCGGTGGTAGCCTCCACTCATGTACATGTATAGCAAAACAGGTCAGAAATTTTCAAGGTCCACACTTACAAAAAAGTCTAACATTGCATTAAAAAAAATCCAAAATCTCTGAAAAATATCTGGCTAAGGGTTAATGTTGTCTTTGTTGATGCATTTAACACATATGCAGAATATAAAAGCCACAGCATACCGGTGGTAGCTTCCACTCATGTACAGCAAAAAAGTCAACACTGACAAAAAAAAGTCTAACATTGCAAAAACACTCTAAAAATCAAAAAATACAACTGGATAAGAGTCTGTGGGTGATTGTAAGCCATAGAAACAGTATGAGATGCATAGTAACAGGTGGGAAAGTCAATTGGACTCTTACAATAAATTTTACACAAGTGTTGATGCTGACGTGCCTTGGGTCCTGACATAAGCTCACCAACATCGTTGGCATGATAAAAGAGTTTGGGTGAGAGATGTAGCCTGCAGAATGTACTTATGGAAGTGTTGACAATTCATATGCCAAATCCAAGATGGCTGCTTGCGGCCATATTTTTGAACGAAATTCAGAAAAAGTTGATAACTCCCATCTAGACATCACACCAAGGCTACACATGAAATTTAAAAAAGATCAGGTGAGAGATGTGGCTTGTAGGGTGTGCTAATGGAATTGTTGTCAATTTATATCCAAATCCAAGATGGCTGCTGGTGGCCACATTTTTCAACAAAATTCAGAAATACTCGATAGCTCCCATCTTGACATCACACCAAAGCTACAATATGAAATTTGAAAAAGATCGGGTGAGAAATGCAGCCTGTAGGGTGTGCTAAAGGAATTGTTGATAATGTATATGCCAAATCCATGATTGCCACTGGCAGCCAAGTTTTTCAATGAAATTAAAAAAAAATTAATAGCTCCCATCTAGGCATTGCCCCAAAGGCACATTTGAACTTTGGGACTGATCAAGTAAGAGCTGTGCCTGTAAAGGAATTGTTGGACAATTTATATCCAAATCCAAGATGGCTGCTGGCGGCCATGTTTTTCAACAAAATTCTGAAAAATTTTACAGCTCCCATTTAGACATCACACCAAAGCTGCATATAAAATTTGAAAAAGATCGGGTGAGAAATGCAGCCTGTAGGGTGTGCTAATAGAATTGTTGACAATTTATATGCCAAATCTAAGATCGCTGCTAGCAGCCATGTTTTTCAACGAAATTCAAAAAACAAGAGGCCCCACGGGGCCTGAAGCACTCATCTTGTACAGAACACAATTTAAACAGAGTCCAAGAATGAGTCTACAGTAAGCAAGCCATCTCCATGGGCTACACTGTCAATCCTTGAGTCCCTCAGGAGTGACAAAAATAATCTGGGCATCATGCCTTTTCTTCAGTTGATCATAAGTAAAATGTAGAGCTCCCCTATGAAGCCCCTTGATACAACCTATGTGGATTAATCTTAGTACCTCTAGAGGGTACTGAATACAAAATTTTTAATTCTTCACCAAAATGGCCAATTCCGGCTCCCATAGAGAGCCCAAATATTAACCCAGGCTTTTGATTTGAACACAGTTAAATCTGACTTCCCTAGAGATGTTGTGTACCAAATATGAAAGCATTCTGACTGTTGGATCTGAAGAAGAGAAATTGTAAAGAAATTTCTTCGAATTACACTAAGTTCAAATTTGGGCTACCATAGCGAGCCCAAATATTAACCTATGGATCCGATTTGAACAAACTTGAATCTGACCCCCCTAGAGATGTTGTATACCAAATGTGAAAGCATTCTGACAAGTGAATCTGAAGAAGAAGATTTTTTAAGAAATTCCCTCATTTTGTACTAAGTTAAATTTCATGTTCCCATATGGAGCCCAAATATTAACCTAGGCACTCAAATTGAATAACCTGGAATCTGCCCTCCCCCCCCCCCCCCCCCCCCCCCCCCCCCCCCAGAGATGTTGTATACCAAATATAAAAGCATTCCGACTGGTGGATCTGAAGAAGAAGATTTTTAAAGAAATTTCCTCATATTGCACTAAGTAAAAATTTGGGCTACCATAGTGAGCCCAAATATATACCTAGGAATCTGAATTGAACAAACTTGAATCTGACCCCCATAGAGATGTTGCATACCAAATATCAAAGCATTCTGACTGATGGATCTGAAGAAGAAGATTTTTTTAAATGACCCTCCATATTGAACAAAGATAAAATTTGGGCTTCCGTAGGAAGCCCAAATATTAACCTAGGGACTTGGTTTGAACAATCTAGAATCTGACCCTCATAACAATGATGTATACCAAATATTAAAAGATTCTGACTGGTGGTTCTGAAGAAGAAGAGAATATTCCCCCATATTACCCTATGTTAAAACTTCGGGCTCCTGTAGAGAGCCCAAATATGAACCAATGAGCTTTATTTCAACAAACTTTAATCTGAGCCCCCTATGAATGTTGTATACCAAATATCAAAACATTCTGATGATTGGTTCTGGAGAAAAGATTTTTTTTAATTTTTGCAAATATGCTGACTCAGCATTTTTTCGATGCCCATTACAGTACACCCTAACATAACCGATGGCAATTTTTTTTTACCATTCAATTCTACTGGTCATAAGGATACTTCATACCAAATAAAAGCTCTCTGTTCCTTGGGGTTTGGGAAATATGGGAGTTTGAATATATTTCTATTTTTAGCTCCCAGGGTTCCCATGGGGATGCGGGAATTTTTTTTTTGCATGGGTCAAGTACTTATGACCCAATACTACCACAAACCAAATTTGGTTCATACCGGACCATCGGTTCAGAAAATAGAAATTTTGGGTGGGGCCAAAAATCTTACCCCTCCTATTACAAAGCCAAATATTACTTCACGAACTTCGTTTGAACAAACTTGATTCTACACCTCATATGGAAGCTCCATAGCAAATATCAAGTCATTGTACACACTGGTTCTTGAGAAGAAGATTTTAAAATTATTTTGGAGCATTTTCCCCCACTCCCTCCCTATGGGGCTGGGCATGCTGAGTTGAACAAAAATGAAATGCCCCTTTGGGACCATTACTCACACAAACTTTCACTTGAATTGGCCCAGTGGCTTTGGAGGAGAAGACCAAAACATGGTGTTGACGGACGCCGGACGGAGAGCGATGAGATTAGCTCAGCTTGACTTTGTCAAGATGAGCTAAAAATCGATAGCTCCCATCTAGACATTGCCCCAAAGCCACTTATGAAATTTGGAACTGATTGGGTGAGAGCTGTGGCCTGTAGGGTGTGCTAAAGGAATTGTGAACGGACAGACATACGGATGTATGTACGAACGTACATATGTACATACTGATGGACGGATGACGGGTTGCAACCCATCACAATAGCTCATACTTGGCATTGTCAAGCTGAGCTAATAAAAATAGAATTCCAAGACAATATGAGTGAGTGAGTTAATTACTTTTTTATTTATTGATGTTCAAGGTCACATGTTTGTGCACAATGGCTAATCATGACTGCAACATGAAAATAAAGTCAAGTTCAGCCAATTGTTTATACCCATGTTGCCCATTTTAAAGAACTCTCACTCCAAGCATTGATGGGTACTATTTTAACAGTAAAACAGAGCTTGTTTACCACAGTAAACAAGCACTGCTTCACTTCACAGGATTCTCACAGGGCAGGTGAGTGAGTGGGAATAATTAACTAGAGGTACTGCGAGCAAGCTCACAAAGTGATACCCCCCCCCCCCCCCCCCCCCCCCGTACCTGAATTGTATAAGTTAGATTATCTCCCCTTGAAAATGTCAGAACGGAATTATATTGCTTCATGCACATCTTCATACGGAGTTCTTCTATTGTGTAAAGTTTCATGAAAATTCTTCAAATGGTTTAGGAGGAGTTGCGCTTATCAGGATGGACAGACGTATAAGTTAGATTATCTCCCCTTGGAAATGTCAGAACGGAATTATATAGCTTCATGCACATCTTCATATGGAGTTCTTCCATTGTGTAAAGTTTCATGAAAATTCTTCAAACGGTTTAGGGGGAGTTGCGCTTATAAGGATGGACAGACGGACGGACAGAGTGATTCCTATATACGCCCCCAAACTTTGTTTGCGGGGGGTATAATTATTCCATGAGTGAGTGGGTTAGAGGGGGGGGCAGGCCTTTAGATTGGTCTAATTTGGAGACGTAGTGGACTCACCAAGTCTGATTATGTTCAGCACCCATTAACCCTTTTCCTAACGAATCCACTACATCTGCTTACATAATCTACAAACTGAGAAGCTGAAAAACATATTTTTCAAACTAGATATGTCAGTACAACATGTATGCCCCCGAGAGGTAGTATGATTAAGCACTGACTTTCCACACCTGCAGCATGATTGACTTTTTGCAATATCGCCATCAACGTTCAAGGTCAGTAACTCTGCAAAAATCATCCAACCAGAACCAAACTCAAACTTGATTTGGAGATACCCATAGCAAAACCACATACCAGAAATCAACCAGTTATCTCAATGTGTGGCGAAAAAAAAAGTCCAGAAAACTGTTATTTTGGAATCATGAACTATGTTCAAGGTCAATACCTCTGAAAAATATCATCGGATTGGGACCTAACTCGAACTTGTTTTGTAGGTACCCATGACAGGCCTGTCGATTTGAGGAAAACGGACGTTTGGGTCGCATGGAGGTTACCTAAAATGAAAACCACGCAAACAAAAAATGAATTGCACCAAATTGTCGCTGGGGTATGCAAAATTTTCACAAAGTTGAATGATCTAGTACACTCACCTTAGCTTAGGCCATAAAAAAAAAAAAATGCTAGATTTTGATCCTAGTCCCACCCCAAATTTACCCCCCTCCCAATTTTTTTATTTTCGTACCTTTATGCACCCTAAACAAGAGCGAACGTATCGCTGAAGCAATACAATGTCCCCTACCGGGCTAATGAGCATTAATAATTATACAAATGTTATAACCTATATGTGATCAGCATGAATTCCGTTGAAGCATTTCCAAAAAAAAGTCCAGAAAACTGATATTTTGGCACTTTTCCATATTTCCAAGGGCCATAACTCACACAAGAATAATGCAATCAGCATGAAATTCAAACTTGAACTGTAAGTCATTGTTCTATAATAGGTTACCAAGAATGAAATCATTCAGTTGAAGCATTTCCAAACAAAGTCCGGAAAACTAAAGTATGACTGACAGACTGACTGACAGACTGACAGACTGACGGATGGACAGAGTGCAAATGAAACTTGATCTGTAAGTCATCGTTCTATAGTAGGTTACCAAAAATGAAATCATTCCGGTGAAGCGTTTCCAAAGAGTCCAGAAAACTAAAGTATGACCGACAGACTGACGGATGAATGGACAGAGTGTAAAAATCATTCGGTTGAAGCATTTCCAAAAAAAAAGTCCGGAAAACTAAAGTATGATGGACAGACTGACTGACAGACTGACGGATGGACAGAGTGCAAATGAAACTTGATCTGTAAGTCATCGTTCTATAGTAGGTTACCAAAAATGAAATCATTCCGAAAAAGTCCGGAAAACTAAAGTATGACAGACAGACTGACCGACAGACTGACGGATGAATGGACAGAGTGTAAATGAAACTTGATCTGTAAGTCATTGTTCTATAGTAGGTTACCAAAAATGAAATCATTCCGTTGAAGCGTTTCCAGAAAAAGTGCGGAAAACTGATATTTTGGTGCTTTTCAATATTTCCAAGGGCCATAACTCACACAAGAATAAGGCAATCAGCATGAAACTTAAACTTGATCTGTAAGTCATCGTTCTATAGTAGGTTACCAAAAATGAAATGATTCCGTTGAAGCGTTTCCAAAAAAAGTCCGGAAAACTGATATTTTGGCACTTTTCCATATTTCCAAGGGCCATAACTCACACAAGAATAATGCAATCAACATGAAACTCAAACTTGATCTGTAAGTTATCGTTCTATAGTAGTTTACCAAAAATGAAATCATTCTGTTGAAGCGTTTCCAAAAAAACTCCGGAAAACTGATATTTTGGGGCTTTTCCATATTTCCAAGGGCCGTAACTCAAACAAGAATAATGCAATCAGCATGAAACTCAAACTTGATCTGTAAGTCATCGTTCTATAGTAGTTTACCAAAAATGAAGTCATTCCGTTGAAGCGTTCACAAAAAAACTCCGGAAAACTAAAGTGTGACTGACAGACGGACAGACTGACAGATGGACGGAGTGCAAACCCATAGTCCCCTCCGGCGATGCCGGTAGGGGACTAATAAAGCTCAAAAAGTTTATTTGAACAAACTTGAATTGACATATGATAAGGAACATGCACACAAAATTTGGTTCAATTTGGTGCAGCAGTTTGTGAGGAGAAGTCGCTAATGTAAAGTTCACGATGGACGGCAAGTGATAAGTTAAGCTCCCTTGGGTGAGCTAAAAAGGCCGGAAACAGACATGTTAACCTTCCAAAATTTTTTTCAGGGAGATTGAAGAAAATTTTCAGGGAGATGACATGATTTTCAGGGAGATTTTTTTTTACGCGTAGAAGCCACATGTGGATCAATTTTAAATACAAATTAATACCAAATACCCCCACCCCCACACACACAGACATAACAGGAAACAGTCCAACAATACATCAAAGGAACATACGCCAACGTTCTACTAACCGGTGGTGAGTGACCCAGCCTGTTAACCTCTCGAGGTGACTGTCAGTGAGATTTTGATGAGCTCCCAGTGAGACTCGGATGCTTGTCAGTGAGATTTTTGCACGTGGGCAGCACATCAATAATTTCCATGCTACCACCCCCCCCCCCCCCCCCACACATACATTAAACATTCCACCCTAATGTGTTTTATTTGAACAATTTGTCCTTTCAAAAGCCAAAACATAGAAATATAGAGAAAAACAGGAATCAAAAATATGGATGTGGTCATGTGCCAATATCTGAGTTGTTCCAATGACATCCATATTTCAATGGTTTTATGTACAAAATGTTTGAAGATATTTTCGACCTTGTCAGCACTATATCAGTTTTGACGCTGTGTTGAAAGTTTTGGATCTATTTGGGAAATTATGGGTACTTGTGGTAACCTGCGGCGATCTGTGGTGTTTAGGCACACCCCGAGCCCGGTTGTTGTGGTAATTCGATCTGCCAAAGCCCAGCGCCCCACCTAACCACAGCGGGTACTCACTGGAAGTAGTTGGTCATTTACGAAGGGGATTTGGAATGGGGTGATCATTTTTCAGTGAAACGTGAACATTATGCCACAGCCAGCCCAGGACGAAACATCTCCGGGATATTTAATTTATTTTGTTGTCCATTTATCACAACGAATGAAAAAACGTCCAAGTGCCGTAAATTAGCAACTTTTTAGAGATTTTTTTCACCAAAAACATAATTTTTTTCACAGCCTGCTTTAGAAAATTGCAAATCGGAAATTTTTCCCAATATATTCAAAATTACGGCAACTCATATGTTTGAGCCGTTTGTCTGCAAAATTGGCTATAATTATCTGAAGTGAAAGTGAAATCCAAAATGCACAATAATAAATTTGTGCGTATTTTTGCACATGTTCGATTGGACAAAATTTATGCGTATGGAACTTATTTTTCGATTTGACTGCTACCTGTATACAAGCAAAGGTGTGCCTTTAATATATAATCAATTTCAGCAATTATCCTGCATCTCAAATTCATTTAATCCGCCTGTCAAACGTGCAAATAATCACAACACGGCCATTGACAGAAATGAGATTGGTCACCAGTTCTTACATAAGTGGTGACGTTTCACACAAACTTAATGACCTTGCCATTGAGAGTAGAGCACATGCTTTTGTATTTGTAAACAAAAGCTGGTGGATTCAGTTTTTGTCTGGTATGTCGACTTTCCGGGAGATTTTGGCCCAAATTGACTCCCGGGCGGGAGGGGATAGCTAATTCTGGGAGAATCCCGGGCATTCCGGGAGAGTTAACATGTCTGGGTGGAAATCACAGAAAAAAATCAGAGCCTGCTAGACCTAATTAATAACTTTTTTGGTCCCATAATATAACTGTATTTACGTACGAAATAAACTTTCTTTCCAATGGAAAATGAATGAAATGATAAAAATCACCCCATTCAGTGTGATATTGACAAAAATAAAACGAACATCGAATTACCAAAATGACCACACACTTCAGTTGAATGCAATATCCATGCATCTGCTGGCCACTGTCAGTAATTTCTATATATAAGTTTGAATGGAATTAAAAAACCCCAGTTGTACACTATACTTGCACCAATAACATTTTCAAGACTGCAGTCCAAGATTCAGGGCTTTCAGTATCGATACACGAAACTCAACACGATATTCATTAATTTTCATGACCTTCAACACCAACGGTAAAACACTGAATCGATAAAATGATCAATTTATCAAATGCAGTTTCTTTTGCTGAACTGGAACTTACCACCTGCTCCGCATTTATACTGTCCGATATATTTATTTCTACAAGTATTTTTGAAAGCTTTAACCTCAAAATAGGTTTTAAATTCACAGCTGAAGTCCGATAAAAAGTAGGGTTACAATGACCTAAATTAGCGACTTTTACTTTGTAAAATTTTTAAGATCGCCATAATTGTTTAGGGTTGGTGGAGTTACCCCAAACAAAGGGATTTCTTTTCTTTGGCCTGACATTTCACAACATTACATCTTCAGCATTTTTTACCCAAGTTGTGCATTGCTACCACAGCATTTTCCTCGTCTTGGTGTGGTGGTGGGGGTGGGCTGCCAATGCTATTCAAATGTATATCCAGGGCTTTGTGAACAATCTTCATTGTCTTCTGGATTAATGGTTCACTGTACATGTGCTGTGCTATATATAATCTCATAATTTTCGAGAGAGGGGAAGGTACTTGCACTTTGAACTTTTATTAAAACTAATATTTGGGAAAAAACCCAAGTGTTTATAGTGTTTAATACTTGAATATTTTTCTCTAAAAAAAAACAGAAACCGAAACCAGACTCAACTCTTTTTAAAAAAAAAACGAGTAGAAACTGAAACCGTAGAATAATTTCATAACCTCCCAACATTAATGTTAACATAGTTTATCTAATAAAGCTAGGGGGAGTGCGGTGGCTCAGTGGTTATGGCATTGAACTTCAAACCGAGAGGTCCACTGTTCGATCCCTACCAGGGGTTACTGCATTGTGTCCTTGGGCAAGGCACTTAATCGAGATTGCCCACATGGAGACATGGTGGCGTTGTGTACTAAGGTGTACTGCACGTCGATGGTGCACCTGTCTTCAACCAATGCTAACCCTGCTTGTGTGGAGTTAGTACGTTGGGGAGGCTGACAGTTGCTCTTTATTGCCTGGTGGTTCTCTCAGGGTACTCCTGCTTCCTCCAACCATAAAACTGTCCAACACGAGGTGACCCTGGATGTCGAAACTGTCGTTAAACTCAAATAAATAAAGCTAGGGGAGTGGTAGCAGGGGAGAAGGGTCTGTTAAGTTAACCCCTCTAAAACTCATTTTGAAGCAAAAAAAAAAAAAACAAGAGGCCCCACAGGGCCTGAAGTGCTCATCCTGAACAGAATACAATACAAAAAGACTCCAAAAATGAGTCTACATTAAGCAATCCATTTTCATAGGATACACTTCCATCCTTGAGCACCGAAGGAGTGACAAAAATAATCTGGGCATCATGCCTTTTCTTCAGTTGATCATAATGTAAAATGTAGAGCTCATTTATGAAGCCCCTTGATACAACCTATGTGGATTAATCTTAGTTACACACCTCAAGAGGGTACTGAATACAAAATTTTCAATTCTTTAGCAACATGGCCAATTCCGGCTCCCATAGGGAGCCCAAATATTAACCCAGGCTCTTGATTTGAACACAGTTGAATCTGACTTCCCTAGAGATGTTGTGTACCAAATATGAAGGCATTCTAACTGTTGGATCTGAAGAAGAAAAAATTTAAAGAAATTTCTTCATATTGCACTAAGTTAAAATTTGGGCTACCATAGTGAGCCCAAATATTAACCTATGGATCCGATTTGAACAAACTTGATTCTGACCAAATTTGGTTCAAACCAGACCATGGGTTCAGAAAAAAGAAATTTTGGGCGGGGCCAGAAATCTTACCCCTCCCATTACATAGCCAAATATTGCTTCACGAACTTCGTTTGAACAACCTTGATTCTACACCTCAAAAGGAAGCGCCATAGCAAATATCAAGTCATTGTACACACTGGTTCATGAGAAGATTTTAAAAATATTTTGGAACATTTTTCCTCACTCCCTCCTTATGAGGCTGGGCATGCTGAGTTGAACAAAAATGCAATGCCCCTTTGGGACCATCACTCACACAAACTTCCACTTGAATTGGCCTAGTGGCTTTGGAGGAGAAGACCAATAATTTGCATGCTGTATTCTATTCCGTACCACACAGGAATCTTAATAATATGAAAGAGAAACATCGTTCATGGCCTAAGATTTACCCATGTGGCATGTGCAGAAACAAAAGAGCAGTTAACGTGCATAATCCCTGATAAGTATATTGCAGCAGACCTTTGATTTTTAGGAGCGCACGATCATCCTTGCACCTACACCGGGCCCTAGGAAACATGCGCAGTGTGATGCGCTCTGGAAACTGAAAAGGCTATTGTTAAATTTTTTTTACGTGTGTCTGCACTGTCTTCCAGTTTCAGACTGTTTTGTTGATGTGGGGGTGTGTACGTATAACGATGACTTGCTTGCAGTGCACGTATCGTATCTTGCTCAGTGAGTCTGCACATGGAATTAGTTTCGGTGGCATTGTTTGATTTTTTCCAGCAAAGTTCCAGACTTGCAGCTACTTTGGGAACGTCATAAACCAATCAACTCAATAATTGATTATTTAAATAGAGGCATAGCTCTTAACATTCCCTATAGTACCCATGTTATAACTGTTGTTTTGTCCCCCCCCCCACACACACAGACACACTTGTATACTTGTTCGACTCACACAAATGGTGACCATATATAATATATCTGTCAATTTTATAGTGTATCCGCCCCATTCATATGACATCACACTCGTATTTGTTAATGGAATTACTGGGATGTAGGATACTTAACATTCAAATCCCACGCAGTGCTGACAATGCCAATATTGAGTTTTACTTTAGAACATGTGCCTACAAAATGTAATTAAGATTATCGAATGAAGGCCCGGTGTATGGTGCCCTGAGAGTGAGTATGGGATTAAGTAGTTGGCACCACTGGGAGGTGGCATCTACTGAAATCTCGCACTCAACGTCACGACTGAAGGAGAGAATTGCATGAAAATACAGAAATTGAAAGTGACAACGTTATCAGGATAAAACACATGCCGACTTCACTGATGTTTTGACAACGTAATAGCGAGTACTGCATGTATTTGAAACTGACAACTCACTGACGAGTGAGTGTAGCAATGGCTACGTGAGTCAGGTGTGTGTTTGTTACAGTGTTAACACCCGTAATGCGGTAGTTCAAAGGTAACGGTTAATCAATGAAGGACTTTTTTGATCAATCACGATGTTGATCGTCGGTTAATCAATTAACTGTTTCAGCTCTAGCGGCCTTTTGGAACCCCATTTGAACCAACATTAATCTTATGTACTCACATTTACATCTAACTAAAGTTTATCAGGTCTGTTATTCATTGGAACAGTTCATTTAAACAAATAATAAATTCTACATTGGGTTCTGTGTTAAATTTCAAACCCCTAAGGTGCCCATTAAAATCAGCCAGACGTAACACTTTGAACAAACATTAATCTAGGAGTTAGTGTAATGCTATATACCAGAGTATAAGTTAAAATTTGGGAATCCACAATGAGCTCAAATATGATCTCAGGGAGTTGATATAATTAAAATTAAATCTGAACATCCAAAGGATTTCTGCACAGTTAACACTAACCTATCTCAGAGAACACTAAACTCTACCAGAGAAAACTAACCTTTCTCAGAGAACACTATCCTCTCCCAGAGAACACTAGCCTCTCTCAGAGAACACTATCCTCTCACGGAAAACACTAACCCTCACAGAGAACACTAACCTTTCTCAGAGACCAATAAACTCTCACAGAGAAAACTAACCTCACTACGAGAACACTATCCTCTCTCAGAGAATACTGACCTCTCTCAGAGAACACTGACCTCTCTCAGAGAACACCCTCACAGAGAACACTAATCTCTTTTAGAGAACACTAACCTCTTTTAGAGAGCACTAACCTCTTTTAGAGAACACTAACCTCTCTTAGAGAACACTATCCTCTCACAGAGAACACTAGCCTCTCACAGAGAACAGTAATCACTCTCAGGGAACATTAACCTCTCACAGAGGACAAGAACCTCTCTCAGAGAACACTAACCTCTCACAGAGAACACTAACCTCTCTCAGAGAACACTAACCTCTCTTAGAGAACCACCCACAGAACACTAACCTCTCTCAGAGAAGACTAACCTCTCTCAGAGAACACTAACCTCTCGCAGAGCAGGCCTTTCGATTAGTGTAATTTGGGCACAATGAAAAACATGGATCCACCGTGTTGTGGCCTGCTTCATAAAGGTCATCTGAAATTGTGATTCATAAGCGTTCCTCTATATCAGAGCCAAGGTAAACCTTGGTATTTTAATGAAGGAGAGACTAGTTAATAATTATTGGTGTCATGTCTAGCAATCTTCAGCTTTCTGTTTTGAGTTTTTGATATATATGTACTTACTTGGCAGTTGATGTTTCATCATATTTGGACCTGACCTCAAATAACTCAGACTGTAAACCTTCAAGTGCTGAAAGAATAGAGTAGTGTGCATAAAACATTGTAATTTTGCCATGAATTAATTGTTGTTTATGATTTAATTGCCACAAGCAGGTGCAAAGTACCATTAGAGTTTGATAATGGATTGGGAAGTGAATAAAATTTATTCAATTATGCAATATAAACTTCCAAGCATAATAAATACACTGTCATTTATGAGTTAATACATTGAATTTATAAATGTAGCACCTTTCGTGGGGGGATATCCTCCTACACTGGTCACCCTCCACAAGTCACTTGGACAGCTGCATGATGATTTATGAAATTATCTGACTGCCAAATCTGTAGAGGCAAGAAGATGAAAAGAAGGAAGGGGCCATCTGCCAGACATCATAATGCTGGTCGACTGTCAGTTCCTTGTGAGGAAGAAGATAGAAAGGGAAGAGAAGTAGATGGAGAGAGATGTTGAAAGTCATACTTTATACCCCTGATGATCCATGTCCAGCTTGGCAAACTCCTCACAGGAAAGCAGTCAGAGGACGCTGGATCGACAGGAGTTAGATCAATCTCCAGCCCAACTCATTCTTCATCGGAAGATGAGATGAAAGAGAGAGAGCTATATTTGGTGCAGGATGTGATTCCTGACAAGATCCATCAAACCCTCTGACTCCTACCAAACTGACTTCTCCGAACCAGAGCTCTGCTCTGGAAACGGAACATCTGGCCATGGAATCTCATCAGAAGAGACAAGAGAAGGAATGGAGAGATCATGAAAAGCTTATAGCATACTGGGATGAAAAAATAAGACAGTCAGAAGAAACAAAACAAAAGAAAGTGTAAGGCAAATTGCAAGAAAATGAAAAATTCAAAGCACTTTCACTATGCCAAAAACAACAGAGGCAGCCAGGACTGAGCCCTATGAACCAACTCAGTCCTCCAACAACAGCAGTCCAACAACACCAACATTTTCTCCCTCACAGCCACCTCCTCTTGACAAAGAAAAAATGCAGGAGACACGGTCTCCGCTGAGACAGTCTGAACTTTTGCTCCTTTACCTAGCCCAGCCATAAGATAAAATTCTGCGGTTAAACAGGATTCAAAGGGGCTTGCCCCACAAGATCCACAGGCTTTCTGCATGCAAAAACAATTCTTTTGCAATTGTTATTCAAAAGGTTTTCCCATTATACAACAAGGAATATAACCAATTCAGTCTTGAATACAAAGAGATTATTACCATTATGTGGATGTACAAAATATGTATCCGAGTCGAGCTAGGGTTCTAAGGGCAGATCATGACGAGTCGTGATCTACCCTAAGAACACGGAGCGAGACTCAGATACATATTTTGTACATCCACATAATGGTAATAATCATTTTATCTTACAATATATTGGGGATAAGTCAAGAATGTAGATGAATATATAACTAACTATTTATTCGTACGGATGAACAAAAAGAAAAAAAATGGAACTCCCGCGAAAGGAACGTGCTTGTATCCAACCCCCTAATACAAACATCTGTATCAGGGAGTTGGATACACGACAGTTGCCGAGTTAATACAGACAAAATACATGTTGATTGTAAGATAAAAAAAAGATATCATGGGGGTACTGAAAAACCCAACTGGACCCATCACTGAAGACCAAAAATGTCTAAATTTTCAGATTTTCTTACTTTCACTACTTATAAGCCCTTGTTGAGGCTTGATAGCAGTTGAAGCATTCAGTTTCATGAAAGAAGTGACTGATTTTCTTTTCAGTTTTGTTAACCCTAAAGGGCCTGGGAAATTGTCCTGAATTCCGAGACTGCAATCTGCACATATTCAGTTGTTTAGCAGAGATTTCTAGTAAAGTCTTGGCTGCCTTAACAGGCAGCCAAGACTTGACTAGAAATAACTGGTCAGGTGAGTTATCTATTGTTAGCAGAACCCTCTAATGATGGCATGTTCATGGCATATGTTCTATGATCTTTGAGGGTTATTTATTTATTGGGGTTTAAGGTCACATACTTGTGCACAATGGATCTTTGAGGGTTAAGGTGTGTTTGGAACAGTTCACAAAATTACTGTAGATATGGTTTATGTTGGCAAAAAAATGGCATGTTGAGCTCACTGGCAGTGGCATTTGTGACACTGTGGTAGAATGATGCAAGAACTAATTTTGTATTTTGCTGGTGTGAATGCCCCTTTGGTTCTGTCATCAAATATGTTAAGTCAGATACCGAACCGATACACAGGTATACGCTAGTAAGAATACCGAAACCGATACTGAACCCAAACTATCAATACTGTCCATGTCTATCTGACATAGCTCATTGAGCTCTGTCAAATGAGATTTAATTGGTTAAATGTCTAGGGGCATTTTGAGAAAAGTTTGCTTCTTCAAATTCTGATATTTTGACATCACTGTGGGAAGGGCTAATGTAACTTCAGAATGCAAGGTATTTTGTGTCCAAAACAATATATAAAACTATTTCATTTATATAATTCTATTTTAACATTAACTGATGTACATCCAACAGAAGCCTCAATGATGTCCTGAAAAACTGTTAGTGACATGAGAACAAATCAGACATTCCCATTTTGTGAAGATGTTACAAATTAAATAAATGTTCTGTAATTATAGCTTGGGGCTTAACAATACATCAGGTGTATTGTTAGTAAGCTGAAAACAAAGACAATCTTTATAGATAGTGAGGTATGTATTACCACTCAGACAATGTGTCTTAATAGTCTCCTAACACTAAATCCCCTAAGGCCGCCTCTCTCTGGTCATCTGTCATATTAACTATAATGTCCATAATCAAATGTTTACATATATGTACAAGTAAAGTGCTACTGTTTAACTGGTAGAGTGCTAGTTTATTTTTAGTATCCAGATTTTATTTAAAAATAACTTAATTTATTGGAGTGTCTCTGCAAGAAATATAGAACCTTAGTGAGCACGCTCACATACCCCACGCGCACCGATATTTCAAGCTCTAATCATTTTTTAGCTAGATGGTGTCACTTGTGTGCAAAGCACACTATAGTGTATCCCCGCATTTGCATCCTTGACTTTGTATGAATGCTTGATACAAAGATGAAATGTATTATATGACACACTAAAATCATATTGAGTGGCACAGGTGACACAGCTTCGTGAGCACCTACAGACTCCACTGCAACATTTGAGCATGGTTTTAGCGTTACGAATTACATACATGTACACTGGGAGCCTTTCGCCAGAAACGGTCTAAGAAGTGGCAACGGTGGCACAGCCACGTGGCACCCCAAAAATCTGAAACCTTCGTGCACATCTACAGACCCTACTGCAACATTTGAGCATAGTTTTAGCATTTCAAATTACATTCTCTGGGAGCTTTTCGCCGGAAATGATCTAAGAAAACATGAAAGAAAAACGGTGGCACCGCCACGTGGCATCTGAAACCTTTGTACGCATCTACAGACCTTACTGCAACATTTGAGCATGCGTTTAGCATTTCCAATTACATACCCTAGGAGCCTTTCGCCGGAAACGGTCTAAGAAAACACAAAAGTGGCAATGGTGACACAGCCACGTAGCACCCAAACAACCCAAAACCTTCCTGTGCATTTACAGACTCTACTGCAACATCTCAGCATGGTTTTAGCGTTTCGAATTACATACTCTAGGAGCCTTTCGCTGGAAACGGTCTAAGAAAACACGAAAGTGGCAATGGTGGCACAGCCACGTGGCACCTGAAAAATCCGAAATCTTTGTGCACATCTACAGACCCTACTGCAACATTTGAGCATGGTTTTACCATTTCGAAATACATACTGTAGGCGCCTTTCGCCGGAAATGGTCTAAGAGAACATGGAAGAGGCAACGGTGGCACATCCATGTGGCACCCCAAAAATCCCAAACCTTCATGTGCATCTATAGACCCTACTGCAACATTTGAGCCACTAGGCAGCTGAAAAATCTGAAACCTTCGTGCGCATCTACAGACCCCACTGAAACATTTGAGCATGGTTTTAGCGTTTCGAATTACATACCCTAGGAGCCTTTCACCGGAAAGGGTCTCAGAAAACACGAAAGTGGCAACGGTGGCACAGCTGAAAAATCTTAAACCTTCGTGCGCATCTACAGACAGACCCCACTGCAACATTTGAGCATGGTTTTAGCATTTCGAATTACATACACCAGGAGCCTTTCGCTGGAAACGGTCTAAGAAAACACGAAAGTGGCAACAGTGGTACAGCCACATGGCACCCAAAAAATCTGAACCTTCCTGCAATCCACAGACCCTACTGCAACATCTGAGCATGCTTTTAGCATTTCGAATTACATACTCTAGGAGCCTTTCGTCAGAAACGGTCTAAGAAAACATGAAAGTGGCAACAGTGGCACAGCCATGAGGCACCTGAAAAATCCGAAACCTTCATGCGCATCTACAGACCCTACTGCAATATTTGAGCATGGAATTAGCATTTCAAATTACATACCCTAGGAGCCTTTCCCTGGAAACGGTCTAAGAAAACACGAAAGTGGCAACGGTGGCACAGCCATGAGGCACCTGAAAAATCCGAAACATTTGTGCGCATCTACAGACCCTACTGCAACATTTGAGCATGGTTTTAGCATTTCGAATTACATACCCTAGGAGCCTTTCGCCACAAACGGTCTAAGAAAACACAAAAGTGGCAACGGTGGCACAGCCACGTGGCACCTGAAAAATCTGAAACCTTCGTGCACATCTACAGACCCTACTGCAACATTTGAGCATGGTTTTAGTGTTTCAAATTACATACCCTAGGAGCCTTTCACCGGAAACGGTCTAAGAAAACACGAAAGTGGCAACGGTGGCACAGCCACGTGGCAGGTGAAAAATCCAAAACCTTCGTGCGCATCTACAGACCCCACTGCAACATTTGAGCATGGTTTTAGCGTTTCGAATTACATACCCTAGGAGCCTTTCAGCGGAAACGGTCTCAGAAAACACAAAAGTGGCAACGGTGACACAGCCACGTGGCACCTGAAAAATCCGAAACCTTCGTGTGCTTCTACAGACCCCACTGCAACATTTGAGCATGGTTTTAGCATTTCGAATTACATACCTTAGGAGCCTTTCGCTGGAAACGATCTAAGAAAACATAAAAGTGGCAACGGTGGCACAGCCACGTGGCACCTGAAAAATCTGAAACATTCGTGCGCATCTACAGACCCTACTGCAACATTTGAGCATGGTTTTAGCATTTCGAATTACATACCCTAGGAGCCTTTCGCCACAAACGGTCTAAGAAAACACAAAAGTGGCAACGGTGGCACAGCCATGTGGCACCTGAAAAATCTGAAACCTTCGTGCACATCTACAGACCCTACTGCAACATTTGAGCATGGTTTTAGTGTTTCGAATTACATACCCTAGGAGCCTTTCACTGGAAACGGTCTAAGAAAACACTAAAGTGGCAATGGTGGCACAGCCACGTGGCAGCTGAAAAATCTGAAACCTTCGTGCGCATCTACAGACCCCACTGCAACATTTGAGCATGGTTTTAGCGTTTCGAATTACATACCCTAGGAGCCTTTTGCCGGAAACGGTTCAAGAAAACACAAAAGTGGCTACGGTGGCACAGCCACGTGGCACCCGAAAAATCCGAAACCTTCCTGCGCATCTATAGCCCCTACTGCAACTTCTGAGCATGGATTTAGCATTTCGAATTACATATCCTACGAGCCTTTTGCCGGAAACGGTCTAAGAAAACACAAAAGTGGCTACGGTGGCACAGCCACGTGGCACCCAAAAAATCTGAAACCTTCGTGCGCATCTATAGACCCTACTGCAACATCTGAGCATGGATTTAGCATTTCCAATTACATATCCTACGAGCCTTTTGCCGGAAACGGTCTAAGAAAACACAAAAGTGGCTACGGTGGCACAGCCACGTGGCACCCGAAAAATCCGTAACCTTCGTGTGCATCTATAGACCCTACTGCAACATCTGAGCATGGATTTAGCATTTCGAATTACATATCCTACGAGCCTTTTGCCGGAAACGGTCTAAGAAAACACAAAAGTGGCTACGGTGGCACAGCCAGGTGGCACCCGAAAAATCCGAAACCTTCCTACATATCTACAGATCATTTAGCAACACCCTAGTGTAATTTTAGAACTCCGAATTACATAGGTTGGGACTATTCAGCAAAAAAGTGAAAAAATAACGCATTTTTTAAGTGGCTCCACAGAAGCCACCTGGTGGCACAAAAATTTAAAAGTTGTATTTTTGGGTTGCACAGACCCTATCGAACAACTGTAGAAAGTTACAGCGTTTCGAATTACAAAACCGGACGTACGGAAGTACGGACGAACGGACGTACGGACGGAGATCATGACAATATCCCCGCATTTTTTAAAATGCGGGGATAAAAATAAACATAGATTCTAGGAATACTGCAGAAAACAGTGTTCTGTAGTTTCAACGGTATTGAAAGAATTCAAGCAGAGAAAAAGCCCGGAAAACTGTAATTTTGATGAACATTTCAAAGTCTATGGGGCCGTAATTTTGGTAAAAATCAGTGGAGCGGAACAAAACCCAAACTTGTTCTGTAGGCCACCATGTTAGACTAACATATCAAAAATCAGCTCAATATCTGGAAGTGTGTAGGAAAAAAGTCCGGAAAACTCTAATTTTGATGAACTTTTCAAAGTACAAGGGCCGTAATTTCAATAAAAATCAGTGGAGCGGAACAAAATGCAAACTTGATCTGTAGGCCACCATGTCAGACTAACATACCAAACATCAGCTCAATATCTGGAAGCGTGTAGAAAAAAAGTCCGGAAAACTGTAATTTTAATGCATTTTTCAGAGACCAAGGGTCGTAATTTCGGTAAAAATCAGTGGAGCGGAACAAAACGCAAACTTGTACTGTAGGCCACCATGTTAGACTAACATACCAAAAATCAGCTCAATATCTGGAAGCGTGTAGGAAAAAAGTCGGCAAAACTGTAATTTTGATGAACTTTTCAAAGTTCAAGGGCCGTAATTTCGATAAAAATCAGTGGAGCGGAACAAAATGCAAACTTGATCTGTAGGCCACCATGTTAGAAAAACATACCCAAAAACAGCTCAATATCTGGAAGCGTGTAGAAAAAAAGTCCGGAAAACTGTAATTTTGATGAACTTTTCAGAGTCCAAGGGCCGTAATTTCGGTAAAAATCAGTGGAGCGGAAAAAATTGCAAATTTGATCTGTAGGCCACCATGTTAGACTCACATACCAAAAATCAGCTCAACATCTGGAAGCGTGTAGAAAAAAGTCCGGAAAACTGTAATTTTGATGAATTTTTCAGAGTCCAAGGGCCGTAATTTCGGTAAAAATCAGTGGAGCAGAAAAAAATGCAAACTTGATCTGTAGGCCACCATGTTAGACTCACATACCAAAAATCAGCTCAATATCTGGAAGCGTGTAGAAAAAAAGTCCGGAAAACAAGTAGGACTGACTGACGGACGGACCAGCCTAAAACATTATACCCCTGCAACTTCGTTGCGTGGGGTATAATTATGACCCAAATCTGTATCAACTCTTTACTTAATATTACAGCCATTACCAATCATCACTACTTCAAAAATCAACAATTAAATGTTATCATTTTATCAATTTTTACCTCACAATCATAGCTGAGCCCCTCCCCCCCCCCCCCCCCCCCCCACACACACACACACACATCTTCAGGGTTCTGCACAGAAATGTTGAAGTACCAGACAACAGGGGGCTGAAGGCCTCAACTGATATACAAAGTGTCTTGATGGGGAAGGTCAGGGCTCAATTTAACTGGATTCACATAGCATTTTGTGGGTCAGTTTCTGATTTTTGCAATCAATAAATACTGGTGTAAAGTTATATTTATATTTATTTATTTACTGGTGTTTAAGGTCACATACTTCTGCACAATGGCTAATCATGACCACAACATGGAGATAAAGTCAAGGTCAGTCAATCATTTTTATCTCATGTTGCCTATTTTAGAGGACTCGCACCCCAAGCATTAGTGACTGGGTTCTATTTTACCAGTGAAACAGAGCTTGTTTATGACGGTAAACAAGCACTGCTTCACTTCCCGGGGTTCCTACGGGAAAGTTGTAAAGTTACTTTGCATCAACAGTTAATAAATTTTCCAAAATGAATAGTAAATTGCTATTTAATATTTTCAGATTAAATCAAGCCAAAGGGAGGGGGTGGGAAGAGCGTTGCCTCCTCCCACAAGAAAAACTTTTAAAAATTGTATTTTAGTTTATGGATTTTCTTGCAATCTGAGATGTGTAAAAAAGACTTTTTTCTCAGTGAAAATGTGATGCATTTATTTATGTATTTACCTGCATTTTTACTCAATCTCTCTTGACTTGAGTGCTTAAAAAGTTTAATCTTTCTCAGAAAGCATATTTGCTACAGTGGTAACTTCAATTTTCAGCTTATCAAGTGCTATAAATTGATAAGCCTTTTAAATTCCACCGAACTCACAGTGCTAGTCGATGTCTCCAAATTACAGGACTCTTCCCAAAATTGAAGGCATAACAGGTACCGGGTAGTTTGGTTTTATTTCATGCTTTTTAGTCCATTTACATAAGAAATTTGAACGTTAGAGTTCAGAAGATTTTTGCTTGACATTAACAGTCAACATCTTGTGGCATTGCAGTTGTTTATAGGAAAGTCTGGACTGCCTGTATAGGGAGCCAAACTTGCCTAGAAACATCTGTCAAGGTACTTATACGTAAATTCAAATTTACCCAGAATGTACATGTTGGGCAACTTGTTCTGTTGCAGTAAAAAGCGATCAAAGTTGGAATTAGGCTCCTAAGCAGTAATATATATTCTTAGGCATTAATAATTTCCTGTGATGATAAAATGTCACTTTAGAAAGTCAATATTACAAGACTTTTCTTTTAAAGGGGCTAAACTGACTTGGCAAGTCTTTGATGTTCCCAAATAAGACCAATCTAAAGTCCTGATGTTGATTTCAATAAGGAGCAAATCATTTTTCACACTTGACATAAAAATGAGACATTCCAACCTTGATATGTTTGCCCTGATGATATTTTGACATTGAATTTGAAATGTGTGGCTCAGGGCTTTTCTGCCTGGGGCATTTCATTTGGAGACATTTTATCCGGGAATGTACATGTCCATACTTTTGAGGAAAGAAAGCAAAATTGAAACAAAACCATATCATGTGACCCCCCCCCCCCCCCCCCCCCACCATCACACACAATTTGAATGAGCTCATTCCAATGAGGGGGTCATTTGATATGGTTTTGTGGAAATATTTTGAAAAATTGAAAGAAGAAAATGTGAAATAATAAATTTTGATATCATCTGCATTCATTGGGTAAAGGGTTAAATGCTCATATTGGATGTATTGAGGTCAGGTCTATTTATTATTTATTTATTGGTGTTTAAGGTCAAATACTTATGCACAAAGGCCAATCGTGACTGTGAGAGTTTAACTGGTGGAGGAAGCCGGAGTACCTGGAGAAAGCCAACGAGCAACTGTCAGCTCAACATTCTAACTCTGTTCAAGCTCCGCTCAAGTAGGGTTACAGTGGTTGAAGACAGGTGCACCATCGAAGTGCAGTATGCCTTAGTACACCCATGTAGGCAACCGGGATAAAGTGCCTTGCCCAAGGACACAACGCAGGTCGTCCCGGATGGGGATCGAACTCGGGACAAAGTCAGGTCTATAAACATCCAGTGGCTCTCAGATCAATTCTTTGGCACATCACAAGATTTTTTTAATTCTATTACCTATACCTTTACACCAATTTATTCAATGAGAAAATATTCTAATCATTTGGGCCTGCTGACGATGCAAAATTCTCAAATTCAACTATATCTGTTTTTGAGCAGAGAGGTTTTTTGTTTGGGTTAACTGATCCCTTTAACATGAACAGTGCTAGAAAATTTTGGGGAGACAAAGATTCGTTCATAAAATTCTGTTTTGTGACTTGTGTCACAATTTATTGGAGAGTGACATAAGTTATCTCCAATAAATTATAATGGACAAATCTATGTTAATTTGCTTTTACTGTGGCATCACTTCTTTGTAATTTCCAGATATGAGTTTGGGCACGGAACAAGTTAATAGATCCAAGAAATTTCCAGCAGAAGCCCTTCTATAGCTGAAAGTTTCCGTGCAGTATACCAATACACGTAACAACAAAAGTTTTTGAATACATCAATGTCCTTTTCAAAGTTTATCCTCATTATAATATCTTTATAAAAGATTTTTGTACACTTCAGTTCTCTGGATTATTCAATCAAATCTGGTTTTTGTTCTGTATCGTAATGTCAGAGTGGATGACTTTAGAATCACGTGATGGGTTTTTCCACCCAATGATTATTTATTCATGTATTGGGATTGTTGGTCAGATTCAATATCTGTAGCTATCATGACTGCAACACAAGTATGAAGACAAATTTAGCCAATTGTTTATAACTATGCTGCTCACTTTGGAGGACCTCCACACCAGGCGTTGGCTAACTGGTTCTATTTTACCACTTAAACAAAATCTGATTACCATGGATTCCTGCAGGCATGGACTGATAAAATTTAAGGCTATTCAAGGCCGTTTTTCGATATATTTCCGCATTTTTCAAGGTCCTACAATAGGCAAATTCAGGGATTTTCCAGGCCCTGCCTTCACAAGTCCTAACTAGGACCTCCGATCTTTACCCCCCTCCCCCACACTTCCCTACAAGAGAAGTGGGAGGAGGGGATAATCACCGGAGGGCCCTAGGACTATGCCTTCATAAACTCTGGCATATAAAACTATGTAGTTATGAGTACATACTTCATCATCATTTTTATTTCATGAATATTCAAAGCCTCCCGACACATTTTCCAGGATTTCAAGGCCTTGAATGACTCTTAATCAAATTCAAGGCTATTCCTTGAATCCAAGGGCCTGCAGAAACCCTGTTACAGCAACAAACAAGCACTGCTCCACTTCCTAGGATTCCACCAGGGACACTGATTATTTACATTTCTGAGAGAAAATGCAATAAGCATAGCAACATTCCAGTCTACGAACTACTAAACTTTCAGCCCATGCACTATCGGGTGCAAAACATCACACAGTCCATGGGCTGAAAGTTTGCTATGGCTTTTAAGAAGTTTCCTTGAAAACTGTAAATGTCCACTGGGTTTCAAAATCCTCCACAGCACTGAACAATGAAAACCATGATTATTTATAAATAATGCACAGCATAGTGAATAAGTGAACACCACCATAAAAAGTTACTTGTATCTGTCAAGACAGGAAATCAGTCAGAGGTTAGAGGAAACTTAATAAAATCAATGAATATGAGAGATTTGTTAGTCCCAGAAGAGTCCCCATTGCCCATGTGGGGGCACGATGACGCCGTGTACTAAGGCGTACTGCACGTCGATGGTACGCATGTCTTCAACCAATCTAACCCTGCCTGTGCTGCAGTGCGGAGTTATGATGTTGGGGAGCTGGCAGCTGCTCGTCGTTGCTCGGTGGTTCTCTCCGGCTTCCTCCACACGTAAAACTGTCACAGTCATGATTAGCCATTGTGCATAAATATGTGACCTTAAACATCAATAAAATAAATAAATAAATAAATAAATAAATAAATAAATACATAAATAAATAAATAAATAAAATAGTCCCAGAAGAAATCATGTGATATCTAGTCACACACTGGAGCAAACTGAAATATTATGATCTATGGAGGAGACGAATACACTCTATTTGAAACTAGGTATTAATTGGAAATAGAATAAATTTTTATTTTTAGAATCCATTCCAATGAGGGGTTAAATGGCAAGTTGGAAGCATTTTGAGAATAGTACAGGTTGGTTTTGGTCATTACTTTGGGTAAAGAGTTGCTATAGATGAGATTTACGCTAAGGCTGTACAGTGTAAAGAGTTTGTTATTCAGTTAATAATGAAATTTTTTTTTTGTAACCAGAAAGTGTCACCACTCTGGTTATAAAAAAAATGGTAACTGCCATACTGCACACTACATGAAAATGTACCCTCACTAAGACTGTGCAATACGTAGGGTTAGTCGCAAGATAGATGGCCTTATTTATACCAAACAGAAAAGAGTGACTAACCCTGTGCATTGCTCCAGTGTGTGACAAGATATCACATGGTTTCTTCTGGGACTAACAAATCTCTCATATTCATTGATTTTATTAAGTTTTCTCTAACCTCTGACTGATTTCCTGTCTTGACAAATACAAGGAACTTTTATGGTGTTGTTTACTTATTCACTTTTCTGTGCATTATTTATAAATAATCGTGGTTTTCATTGTTCAGTACGGTGGATGATTTTGAAACCCAGTGGACATTTACAATTTTCAAGGAAACTTCTTAAAAGCCATTGCACAGGATTAGTTTGATAGGCTGACACAACACACACTACAAGTGTTGATAAGCTAACATACACTGACTAATCAAAGGCAAGTCACTCGATTAGTTGATAGGCTGACATATCACACTCTCAAGTGTAGGTAAGGTAACAAACCCTGACTAACCATAGGTAATGCACAAGATTAGTTGATAGGCTGACATATCACACTCTACATGAAAATATACACTGAGGCTGTAAAAATGCACAGGGTAGTTGGTTACATGTTTCATAGGTTGCAGGATTCAAGGAACTAATGAAAATACTCATAATGGATTGTGGAAAATATTTTTAAAGTGATTTCCAAAAATTAAAACATATTCTATTTTCAATTAATAGCTGCTTGTTCAGAATGGTTTAAAGTGCTCTTGGCACACACCAATTTATTTATTTATTTATTTATTGGTATTTAAGGTCACATACTTATGCACAATGGCTAATCATGACCGTGACAGTTTTACAGGTGGAGGAAGCCGGAGTACCCGGAGAGAACCACCGAGCAACGACAAGCAGCTGTCAGCTCTCCAACATCGTAACTCTGAACGCTGCACCGCAGCACAGGCAGGGTTAGATTGGTTGAAGACATGCACACCATCGACGTGCAGTACGCCTCAGTACACAGCGTCATCGTGCCCCCATGTAGGCAATCGGGGTGAAGTGTCTTGCCCAAGGACACAACGCGGTTGCCGCAGGTGGGATTCGAACCGAGGACCTCTCGCTTGCAGCCTGCACCTCTACCAACTGAGCCACCGCGCCCCCTGCAGCACACACCAATAAACTGCAACCAAGTAATAGTGTGCATGAAAAGTGAAGAAATGAAAGTACCATACAGACTATCGGCACTTTCAACAGAGCTTGACAACTGCTGAAGGATCTAGGTGAAAGTTACTGAAAGTGAAGGAATGCTTGAAAAACCTTGAGACACCTCTGACAACAAATCGTATGGCAGTAATATGACTGAACTATAACAATCCACTGAGAATAAAATTATACTCATCCGAATAATCTTAAATTTCTGATAATTTATTTTCTTCTGGAAAACATTCTGCAAAAGGGTTAACCTTAACTGGGAGAGAGTTGGAAACCCATATTTGGGTTCCTCAACTTGAAGACTTCATTTGATGTGGACAAGCTTTGTATTACATTTGAAGTGAAATTATTTTGTTGTTAGGGATGTGTCTTGTAACAATTTATGGGAGAGTGCCTGCAGACAGTCCCCCATAAATTGTGACTAGGCGAAGACAAGTGAACAAATTTTGACAATGAAAATTAATTCAGCACCCAATCAGTAAATGGCTTCCAGATAGTCAAGACCTGATTGAAAGATGCTATAACTCTAATTTTAGGCCATGGTTAGAAGACTGAATTTTGGTCTTGGAGAACCGATTCTGATACCCAAATGTTTACCAAAGTTGGAATTTGACATCACAGGGTTAAACAATGATGTTTGAGTTATCTGGTAACTTGTTATTTCCATATCATGGTGACAAATGAATCACCATTTTCTGTAAAAATTTGTTAAGAGAGTTTTGGTAGGTGAGGATTGTTTAATGTCCTTGTTGGATAAATTAACTGCAAAGATAAAACTCCACCAACCTGTTTGTAATGTTGTCACTCTGTGCTCGGCCTCTCCCAGTTTTTGTGCGACTGACAGCTGTGTACCCTGAAGCTGACGCTCCTTCTCGGTGAATATTCTTTGCAACTCCCGCTCTTTCTCTTTTGCTCTTGCCTATGTGTGTAAATAAAAGAGCTTGATTTGATCACTTGTCTGAGAAAATGATCACACATTAATAGGTCCCAATACCTCAGATGGCCAGGTATTGTATCGAATGAGGTCGGTTTTGAGAGGAGGTGAAATGCATCTAGATAATATATATTATGGTGACATTTTATGTTGACAGTCACATCTTGTCAGGAAAAAGACAAATGATTGATCTAAGCTAGTTTTAACAATGTATTTATTGGTGATGGTAATTAAAATGTTGGTTTAGCTGGTGATCAGTCATGCAGAAAGTCAAGTCCAATACCCCTTTCACTGTACAAGGGCCCACTTGTCTTTAGTCAATGGAAATTAATCAAGACAAAACAATGATTTATTTAATGATTTTGAATGGTCAGTGACATATGTATGTACAGTTGATGACAAAATACTTAAGTCATCTCAATTAGTGTCAGAAGCCCAAATCTAGGCTCTATTAACTGGTTGATTGCTAGAAGCAACTATCATGGCTCTAATGAAAGGTACTGAAAGCCACTTGAGTAGCTTTACACTGTATTCATTAGCTTGTTAACTCAGCAGCAGAAACACAAAAGAGTTTATTCAAAATTGTCGAGTTACAATTTTTTTGGAGTGGGCAAACATGCAATCTCCAATAAATTGTAACAAAACAATTGCATATGAACAAAATCTGGCTAAACTAGGACTCACTTTGCATGAATGAGGTATCCTTGAAATTCTCATGTTACAAATCGCCTTTAAAAGAAAATTTAGCACTCTACCAGTTAAATACTGGCTTCCTATATTGGACTTTGATTTTTTTCCTTCTTTGTGGGTGGGGGAGGACATATATATGAGTAGAGAGGATTACAATTAAAATACAGAGAGCAATGTTAACCCCTTACAAAACACGACTAAAATTGCAACTTTGTTTTTTAAAACCTAAATATATTCATTTTTTGCCTTAAAAACATTGCATATAACCCCTTACTGGAATCAGCAGTGAGGCTCCAAGGGATTGGATGAGGAGTCCTATAAAACGTCAACCTTATAAACCATTCCCGTCTGAAAGATATGGAGGAGTGGAGTCAGTGAGGAGAACTTTAGGATTGAGTCTTTGAGGACTGCCTCGCAACTCTGCATGTGGGGAGTTGGCTACAAAGAAACCCACCTCTCACCCCATCAATAGCAACAATAACACAACAGTCACAATATACAATAGTGGATTTCTATGTCTCTCTACCTATAACCTTTCTAACTGAACAATCTCAAATTTTCTTGAACCCCTCAAATCAAGATGACACTAGGCAAAAGCAGACAATGCACAGAAGGTATTGGTAAAAGTTTTTTGTTAACATACACAGGAAACCAAACACCAAGCAAGGATTGAAACAAGCTTGCTTGGCTGGGACCAGTGTACATTTTAAATAAATAAGCATGTGACATATGAATAAAGATATAACAGCCGTTTTAAGGGCTTCTGGGTGTATGTCTGTGAGTGTGTGTTTTTTTTCGTTTCCTCCCATCACCCCGTCATCTGTTCCCCCTGAAGGCAGACCAGATGGACAAGGCTCAGCATCCACTCTCCCTTATAGGCTAATGGATGACTTCCAGCTTTCAAAAACACATATTAGTGGATTTTTTCCTTTTTTATAACCATTATAATAACCAGAAGGTCTGTAGTCACTATTCCTTTACAAGATTCACTTATACTTAAGTGAAGAATGAAGAATGAACAGCTTACATATAATTTAGATGCCGACTGGTGGATCTGAAGAAGATTTTTAAAGAAATTTTCTCATACTGCACTAAGTTAAAAATTGGACACCCATAGGGAACCCCAATATAAACCCAGGGACTTGATTTGAACAAACATGACACATCCAGAGGTGATGTATACCAAATATGAAAGGATTCTGACTGAGCCCAAATAAAAAACCCAGGGACTCGATTTGAACAAACATGAATCTGACCCACCTACAGATGCTATATACCAAATTATGAAAGGATTCTGACTGGTGGATCTTCTGAAGAAGAGGATTTTTAAAGAAATTTCCTCATATTGCACTAAGTTAAAATTCAGGCTCCCATAGGGAGTCCAAATATAAACCCAGAGACTCAATTTGAACAAACATGAATTTAACCCGCCCCTAGAGATGTTGTATACCAAATATGAAAGGATTCTGACTGGTGGATCTGAAAAAGATTTTTAAAGAAATTTCCTTATATTGCACTAAGTTAAAATTCAGGCTCCCATGGGGAGCCCAAATATATACCCAGGGACTCGATTTGAACAAACCTGAATCTGATTTGCATAGAGATGCTATATACCAAAATACAAAAGGATTCTGACTAGTGGATCTGAAGAAGAAGATTTTTGAAGAAATTTCCTCATATTGCACTAAATTAAAATTCGGGCTCCCATACTGAGCCCAAATAAAAACCCAGAGATTCAATTTGAACAAACATGAATTTGACCCCCTTAGATATGTTGTATACCAAATATGAAATGGATTCTTTCTGGTGGATCTGAAGAAGATTTTTAAAGAAATTTCCTTATATTTCACTAAGTTAAAATTCAGGCTCCCGTAGGGAGCCCAAATATAAACCCAGGGACTCTATTTGAACAAACATGAATCTGACCTCCCTAGAGATGTTGTATACCAAATATGAAAGGATTCTGACTGGTGGATCTGAAGAAGATTATAAACAAGAGGCCCCACGGGGCCTGAAGCGCTCATCTTGTACAGAACACAATTTAAACAGAGTCCAAGAATGAGTCTACATTAAGCAAGCCATCTCCATAGGCTACACTGTCAATCCTGGAGTCCCTCAGGAGTGACAAAAATAATCTAGGCATCATGCCTTTTCTTCAGTTGATCGTAAGTAAAATGTAGAGCTCCCCTATGAAGCCCCTTGATACAACCTATGTGGATTAATCTTAGTACCTCTAGAGGGTACTGAATACAAAATTTTTAATTCTTCAGCAAAATGGCCAATTCCGGCTCCCATAGAGAGCCCAAATATTAACCCAGGCTCTTGATTTGAACACAGTTAAATCTGACTTCCCTAGTGATGTTGTGCACCTAATATGAAAGCATTCTGACCATTGGATCTGAAGAAGAGAAATTGTAAAGAAATTTCTTCGAATTGCACTAAGTTCAAATTTGGGCTACCATAGCGAGCCCAAATATTGACCTATGGATCAGATTTGAACAAACTTGAATCTGACCCCCCTAGAGATGTTGTATACCAAATGTGAAGGCATTCTGACAAGTGAATCTGAAGAAGATTTTTGAAGAAATTCCCTCATATTGTACTAAGTTAAATTTCATGTTCCCATATGGAGCCCAAATATTAACCTAGGCACTCGAATTGAACAACCTGGAATCTGACCCCCCTAGAGATGTTGTATACCAAATATAAAAGCATTCCGACTGGTGGATCTGAAGAAGAAGATTTTTAAAGAAATTTTCTCATATTGCACTAAGTAAAAATTTGGGCTACCATAGTGAGCCCAAATATACACCTAGGGATCTGATTTGAACAAACTTGAATCTGCCCCCCATAGAGATGTTGCATACCAAATATCAAAGCATTCTGACTGATGGATCTGAAGAAGAAGATTTTTTTAAATTACCCTCCATATTGAACAAAGATAAAATTTGGGCTTCCATAGGAAGCCCAAATATTAACCTAGGGACTTGGTTTGAACAATCTAGAATCTGACCCTCATAACAATGATGTATACCAAATATTAATAGATTCTGACTGGTGGTTCTTAAGAAGAAGATTTTTAAAGAATATTCCCCATATTACCGTATGGGAAAACTTCGGGCTCCTGTAGAGAGCCCAAATATGAACCAATGAGCTTTATTTCAACAAACTTTTATCTGACCCCACTATGAATGCTGTATACCAAATATCAAAAGCTTCTGATGATTGGTTCTGGAGAAAAGATTTTTTTAAATTTTTGCAAATATGCTGACTCAGCATTTTTTCGATGTCCATTACAGAACACCCTAACATAAACGATGGCAATTTTTTTTTACCATTCAATTCTACTGGTCATAAGGATACTTCATACCAAATAAAAGCTCTCTATTCCATGGGGTTTGGGAAATATGGGCGTTTGAAAATATTTCTATTTTTAGCTCCCAGGGTTCCCATGGGGATGCGTGAATTTTTTTTTTTGCATGGGTCAAGTACTTATGACCCAATACTACCACAAACCAAATTTGGTTCATACCGGACCATCGGGTCAGAAAATAGAAATTTTGGGCGGGGCCAAAAATCTTACCCCTCCTATTACAAAGCCAAATATTACTTCACGAACTTCGTTTGAACAAACTTGATTCTACACCTCATATGGAAGCTCCATAGCAAATATCAAGTCACTGTACACACTGGTTCTTGAGAAGAAGATTTTTAAAATATTTTGGAGCATTTTCCCCCACTCCCTCCCTATGGGGCTGGGCATGCGGAGTTGAACAAAAATGAAATGCCCCTTTGGGACCATCACTCACACAAACTTTCACTTGAATTGGCCCAGTGGCTTTGGAGGAGAAGACCAAAACATGGTGTTGACGGACGACGGACGACAGACGGGAAGCGATGAGATTAGCTCAGCTTGACTTTGTCAAGATGAGCTAAAAAATTTCCTCATATTGCACCAAGTTAAAATTAGGGCTCCCATAGGGAGCCCAAATATAAACCCAGGGACTCGATTTGAACAAACATGAATCTGATCTGCATAGAGATGCTATATACCAAATATGAAGGATTCTGACTAGTGGATCTGAAGAAGATTTTTGAAGAAATTTCCTCATGACCCCCCCCCCCCCCACCCTCTAGAGATGTTGTATACCAAATATGAAAGGATTCCGACTGGTGGATCTGAAGAAGATAGTCAAAGAAATTTCCTCATATTGCACTAAGTTAAAATTCAGGCTCCAAAAGAGAGCCCAAATATGAACTCACGGACCCGATTTGAACAAATTTGAATCTAACTCCCCCCCCCCCCCCCCCCCCCCCCCCACTGAGAAGTTGCATACCAAATATGAAATGATTCTGAATAGTGAAGACTTTTTTGAATTTTGGAAACAAATTTATGGGTGCTATCAGAGTTATGCCCCTTGTGGTGCCCCTTCCCCTCCCCATGGGTGTGTCAACTTTATTTGAACAAACTTGAATTGACAAATTTGGTTCAATTTGGTCGAGCAGTTTGTGAGAAGTTGATATATTTATATTTATTGTTGTTTAAGGTCACATACTTCTGCACAATGGCTAATCATGACCACAACATGGAGATAAAGTCAAGGTCAGTCAATCGTTTATACCCCATGTTGCCTAATGAGGATCGTTTGTAAAGTACCTCCCATAAACCATTCCTGCTAAGTTTTGTTCATAATGGCTCAGTAGTTCCAAAGAAAATGAAAATGCGATTTCCCATAGGGTTCCTATAGTAAATATAAGCTGCAATTGTGGCCATGTTTGTAAACCGACCAACATTAAGTAAGGAATGTTGGAATGTTCAAAATCCACCAATCAGAATCTAAGAATGCCTCTGGCAGCCATGTTTTTCAACCGACGGGAACTGACTGAGGATCATTTGCAGAGGATGTCCCATAGACCATTCAAGCCAAGTTTGGTGCACCTTGGCTTAGTAGTTCCAAGGAAGAAGATGAAAATGTGATTTCCCCATCAGGTTTCTATGGTAACTATAAGCAGCAATTGCAGCTATGTTTGCATGTTATGTTATGTTTGCAACCCAACCAACATTAAATGACGATCGTTGGTAGAGGGGGTCCCAGTGATCGATCAGGCAGGGTTTCAAAACATTTGGCTTTGTAGTTTCACAGGAGAATATTTTTCAAAATCCACCAATTTAGAATCAAAGAATGCCTATGGCGACCATGTTTTTTATCCTAAGGGAACAAGATGAGGATCATTTGTAGATGACTCCCCACAGACCATTCCTGCCATGTTTGGTTCACACCAGCTCAGCGGTTACAGTGAAGATAAAAATGTGAAAAGTTTACCGACGGCGGATGCCAAGTGATAGCAAAAGCTCACATGGCCTTTTAGGCCAGGTGAGCTAATAAAAGGCTTAAACATTTTACCTTTTACACAACATAATGACCCTATCTGGTCAACACACCTCAGTTGCGACAGATGGTGAAAATGAAACAAATCCCACGTCAATCAATGTTGGGGCATGTGACAAGATAAATTTATTTATTGGTGTTTAAGGTCACATATTTCTGCGCAATGGCTAATCATGACTGCAACATGGATATAAAGTAAAGTCCAGCCAATCCTTTATACCTATGTTCCGCATTTAAGAGGACTTCCACCCCAGGCATTGGATACCAGGTCCTATTTAACAAATAAAACAAAGCTTGTTTACTACTGTAAACAAGCACTGCTTCATTTCCCAGGGTTCCCGAGGGGAGACAAGACAAATCCACAGAAACAAAATTTGTTTACTTTTAAGAGAATATGAAGCACATGCACAGAATATGAAATCACTAAATGGAGACTCCAGAACTTTCAGTAGAACCCGAATATGGGTATCATACACACAACCAGTTACTGTACTAACACTACTGGTCATTGGATACAAGGTCCTTTATACCAGTAAAGTAGAGCTTTTAATACCACATTAAACATGCATGGTTTCACCTCCAGGCATTCCAACGGGGACTTCAGAAAGTGATATTCGTAAAGCTGTCTAAGAATGAGTCTTAACTGATCAAAACCCTTTGAATTTATTTGATGTATGTCACCAAATTCATACAGGTAAATTAGAATCTTAACTGAACTAGAATTGAGCATAAATAAAATCACAAACACAAGTTCTATTTCAGAGACACCTGGAGAACAATTACATGTAAGTGGAAAACAAGTTTAACGGAATATGATTTATCTCATAATCATCATCAAATAGCTCATTACGGCAATATTGTTCATATCATGTTTAATCAACACCTGATGTCAGAAGTTGGCATTATGGTGTGAGAGAATTAGAACTGCATTAATCTTCTCTTATTTTCAATAACTGTTACCTAATGCAATTAAGACATTTGAAAAAAAAACTTCCTGAATAACTATAAAACTTTTTATTTTTCTCCTTGAAAACATAGCTTCTGGCCCCTCGTTGAAAGGGCTAGACATGCCCATAGCAATGGGTGCCATAAGGTGTTTTCGAGACTTAAAAATAAAGAAATGAAAATGTCAGTGATACTATAGCTCATCTTCACCAAGAAGGGACTGAACTAAATAACTAACTGTAGTATGTGCTAAAGGAATTGTAGACAATTTAATTGCAAAATCTGAGATTAAAAAAAAACATAATTGCTCCCATATAGACATCACCCTAAAGCCACACATTAGATTTGAAAAATATTGAGTGAGAGATGCACCCCATAGGATGTGTGTGCGAAAAGAACTGTTCACAATTTATATGCCAAATCCAAGATGGCCACTGGCGGCCATGTTTTTCAACAAATTCTGAAATATATTGATAGCTCCCATCTAGACATCACACCAAAGCGACAAATGAAATCTGAAAAAGATCGGGTGAGAGATGTGGCCTCACATCTGTAGGGTGTGCTAAAAGAATTGTGAATAGACAGGGGAAGTATGAATGGATGGATGATGGATCACAACCCATCCCAATAGCTCAAACTTGGCACTGTCAAGTAGAGCTAAAAATGGCTGGCCATTTTTATGAACAGCACAGGCTGGTTTTAGCGATTACATTAATTGAAGGGTTAAATTACATGTTGTGTGATAAAAAGTCTCAAATTTGTCACGATCTGAAAAGAAATTTCTGAACCTCGTTCACTAAAATTGATATCAACCTTGGTTAATTTTACTGAACTCAGTTTAGAAATTCAATTTGTCACTCATTCGGGATCCTCCATGTGTTAATGCCTCTTGGAGTATGGCCAATTTATTCGCTTCCAATACCTCTTCATAAAGTAGGAATCGGCTCATTATATCTTGATAAAGCTCAGATAATATGTCATATTTCTCATTATTCTGAGCAGGATCGATGATTAGGGCAAAGACATCATTGCTTAACTGGTAGAGTGCTACATTATTGTCAATGTGGTTTCGTAACATGAGTATATTATTATGAAATAAACAATGCTGCCCGTTGAGCAAGATTTTGTGCATAAGTGATTGTTTTGTTTCTATTGACACTCTCCAATAAATTGCAACAAAACAATTTTATATGAACATTTCTTTATCTACTACTGCTCAAACTACAATCTAATGCACACAGCGTAAAGCGATTAAAGTGGCTTTCAGCACTTTTCAGAAGAGCTGTGATAGTGGCTTCTAGCACTCTACCAGTTAACGTACATACAGTGGGTTGTTGATAGTGGGTTTAAGAAATTTGCTTTCAGAGAGACGGGAGTTAATGATTGATAGATACCTGGAGACAATGCAATCCATCAATTTATATTAATTTATGTGAAAATAGTTCCTCCAATCACATTAATTGTTAACTCCCAATGCACATAAAATAGCTGATACAGCAACCTTTCATAACAACAATTAACTTATTGACTGCTAGGAGACTCTATTTGGAAAAACTGTTGGTACAGTGGAACTCTTAACCGAATTGTCACCTTGCCAGTGGAAATTAATTAACAAGGGTATTCAATTAACAGGAATTTGGACACTTTTCTGAATGCTAGAGATAAACTGAGCATTTATGCTATTATAACACCTTGTGAGTGCAACAAGGCACCATCTGCAATGATTTAGCATTGCAGATGGCACCTTGTTGCACTCAAGTGATATCTTGTTTGACAGATCTTGTGGAGCGAAGTCAAATAAGATAAAACGGCAGATTAAATGCATGAATTGTCTGTGAGGCCCAACAGGCCCATAAACAAGGGTAATTCACAAAAGGCATTTGTTACTGGATTCTATTATAGCAGTGAGAAAGAACTTGTGTACCACAGTAGAGAAGCACTACTCCACCCATGCAGGAAACTTTTTTCAGTCAGTGTGTTATTGTTTTCTGACTTAACACTCTTCATTCACTAAGCTAATGAAATGCATTTGTGAAAAACTGTTTATGGGCCTCATCATTCTTTCCTACAACAGCATTTCACCTGCAGAAGTGGACACACCAAATTATCCTATCATTTTTTATATACTTTTCCAGTGAAAGATGTCAACAAAATGTACATTCAATAAATTATTTCTTGGCATTTAAAAGCATGTTGACTCCTTATTCTCAATCCAGAGAAACGAGGATTAAGTGAGTGAGTGACTCAAAAACACAGTAAAAGTCATTTCGTCAGAAAAATGGCAACACTGTTGACTTTAACCCCCCTTAGACTGATGTCAAAATATCAAAATTTCAAGCTTCAAATAGTTCCCATAAGGCAACTGTCAATTTAAACGATTCAATCTTGTTGGACAGAGCTTACTGAGTAATATCAAACAAGATTGGATTGCTTAATTCCAAGTTAGATTATGGAAAAACTTGCTGCTTGAAATTCTGACAGCAGTGTACAGAAGGTTAATCTATATGGATCTGATTGATTCACTCGCAGCACAGTACAAAGAGCACAAATGGAACACTACTGAGCTGTGACATGAAACAACCCCAATTAAACAGTTCTGTCACATGTACCAAGTTCAAGGGCAACTCGCACAAAAGTAAATATGCAAACACCATAAAAAAAGTGGATCCCCACCTCCGAGGAGCACTACTGTGCTACTGAAAGACTTGACAAAAGCAGTGACAGATCATCCTGACAAGAGGCCCCATGGAGCCCGAGGAGCTCACCTGACAATAATTGTTTAAAGAAGGATTTAATTAGCATCTATAGCTAGTTCACACTGCAGAGGAATGAAGTTATTTAATTATTTATACCTCTGTTGCCCATGCCAGATGATTTTTTTCTAGTATTGGGATGCTACCACATAAATAATGCCCAGATTTCCAGTAATACTAAACTAGGAAGCCCAAATATCAACCTAGGAACTTAACTTGAACAAACTTGAGTCTGAGACCTTCCCTTTCACCACCAGGATGCTGTACCAAATGTGAAAGCATTCTGACTGGTGGATCTGAAGGAGAAGATTTTTAGGAAAATTTCCTCATATTGCACTCAGTTGAAACATTTGGGCTAGCATAGGGGGTCCAAATATTATCCAGGGACCCGATTTGAACAAATTTGAATCTCACCCACCTAGAAATGTTGTATACTAAATACAAAAGCATTCTGACTGGTGGATCTGGAGAAGATGATTTTTAAAGAAATTCCCTCATATTGCACTAAGTTACAAGAGGGGCTGTCCACCCCATTAGCTCACTAATGCCTGGCCTGCAATAAACCTAGGCTCATTACAAATCTGCGAAAAATGTCCGGTCATGTACATGCATAGCAAAACAGGTCAGAAATTTTCTAAGTCCACACTTACAAAAAAGTCTAACATTGGATTAAAAAAGTTCAAAATGTCCAACTAAGGGTTAATTTTGTCGGAAACCAGGCTTTGTCGCTGCTGAGGAAATAGATTCACGCCACGTATTCAGCCAAAACTCAAGAAGTGCCACCTGAATCTGTGTGTGAATGTATGCCTCACCGTGACAAACCCTTCTGTTTCGTTTTTGTTGGGGTGGTTCTTATCCTGAAGGGAAATCTCTTCATAAATATGGCCTGTAGACTGTGCTAAAGGTTTTTGGGCTTCTTGTCCCTGTAGCAGTCAGTTTCCCAATTGGGGACGTTCTCATCTAGACATTATATGAAGTTAACCTACCAAGTTACAATGAAATCCCTTCATAAATATGACCTGTAGACTGTGCTAAAGGTTTTTGGACTTTGGGCTCGGGCAGCCATCATAGCTGAATGATCGCAACCAAAAGGGGACATTCTCATCTGGGCATCATCTGGAGTGATCCTACGAAGTTACAATGAAATCCCTTCATAAATATGACCTGTAGACTGTGCTCAAGGTTTTCGGGCTTTGGGCCCCTGAAGCCGTCACAGTTGACCAATCACGACCAGATGTCATCATCTAGGCATTATATGGAGTCAAACTAACAGGTTACAATGAAATCCTTCCATACATATGACCTATAGACTATGCTAAAGGTTTTTGGCTCGGGCAGCCATCAAGGCTGAATGAACGCGACCAAAAGGGGACGTTCTCATCTAGACATTATTTGGAGTCATCCTACCAAGCTACAATGAAATCCCTTCATAATTATGACCTGTAGACTGTTCTCAAAGTAGATGTCACAGTTGCCCAATCGTGTCCAAAAGCGGACGTTCTCATCTAGATATTATATGAAGTGAAACCAACCAAGTTACAATGAAATCTCTTCATAAATATGACCTTAGACTGTGCTAAAGGTATTCAGGCTTTGGGCTCGGGCAGCCATAATGGTTGAATGATCGCAACCAAAAGGGGACATTCTCATCTGGGCATGATCCTACGAAATTACAATGAAATCCCTTCATAAATATGACCTGTAGACTGTGCTCAAGATTTTGGGGCTTCGGGCACCTGTAGCCATCACAGTTGACCAATCATGACCAAAAGGGGATGTCATCATCTAGGCATTATATGGAGTCAACCTAACAAGTTACAATAAAATCCTTCCATAAATATGACCTACAGACTATGCTAAAGGTCTTTGGGCTCGAGCAGCCATAAAGGCTGAATGATCGCGACCAAAAGGGGATGTTCTCATCTAGACATTATTTGGAGTCATCCTACCAAGCTACAATGAAATCCCTTCATAATTATGACCTGTAGACTGTTCTAAAGGTTTCGGGCTTCGGGCCCCTGTAGCCGTCACAGTTGTCCAAGCAAGTCCAAAAGGGGACGGTCTCATCTAGACATTATCTGAAGTCAACCTACCAAGTTACAATGAATAAATATGACCTGTAGACTGTGCTAAAGGTTTTCGGGCTTCGGGCTCGGGCAGCCATCATGGTTGAATGATCGCAACCAATGGGGACAATCTCATCTGGGCATCAACTGGAGTGATCCTAAGAAGTTACACTGAAATCCCTTTATAAATATGACCTGTAGACTGTGCTCGAGGTTTTCGGGCTTCGGGCACCTGTAGCCATCACAGTTGCCCAATCACGACCAAAAGGGGATGTCATCATCTAAGCATTATATGGAGTCAACCTAACAGGTTACAATGAAATCCTTCCATAAATATGACCTTTTGCCTATGCTAAAGGTTTTTGGGCTCGGGCACCCATCAAGGCTGAATGATCGCGATCAAAATGGGACGTTCTCATCTAGACATTATTTGGAGTCATCCTACCAAGTTACAATGAAATCCCTTCATAAATATGACCTGTAGACTGTGCTAGAGGTTTTCGGGCTTCGGGCCCTGTAGTCGTCACAGTTGCCCAATTAGGACCAAAAGGTGACTTTCTCATCTAGACATTGTATGAAGTCAACCCACCAAGTTACAATGAAATTCCTCAATAAATATGACCTGTAGACTGTGCTAAAGGTTTTCGGGTTTTGGGCTCGGGCAGTCATCACGGTTGGCAGATCACGCCCAAATGGGGAAATTCTCATCTAGAGATCATAAGGAGTCATCCTACCAAGTTACAATGAAATCCCTCCATATTAAACATGACCTATAGACTGTGCTAAAAGTCTTTGGGTTTCGGGCTTTGGCAGCCATCACGGCTGATAGATCATGCCCAAAAGGGGACGTTCTCATCTAGGCATTATACAGAGGCACCCTACCAAGTTACAATGAAATCCCTTCATAAATACGACCTGTAGACTGTGCTAATGGTTTTTGGGCTCGGGCAGCCATACCGGTTGCCCGATTGCGACCAAAAGGGGACGTTCTCATCTAGACATGACCCCAAACCTGCATATGAAATTTCGTGACGATCAGACAAGAACTGCAGGGTGTAGCCCGTGCTAAAGGAAAATGTGAACAGACTAACAGACTTCCGCACGCGTGATGGCAATAGCTTATCTTGACTAAACCAAACGTCAATCACCCCCCCCACCCATACAGTATTTGAGTCACTTGTGGGCCCGCATTCTACGTTGTCACTGGTTTTCCTTTCATCTCGCTGGTGTTTGGACTTTGGACGCCTTTTCACTTCACTCCTTCACTGCTGTCGCACGGCCACTAACTTACTGTCACTTTACCAGACGTTTTTACTCAACATGTGACAGAATGTTACTCTATGGCTGCCGTCGCACAGCCACTAACATATTGTCACTTTACTGTATCGCCTTCCCTCCAACAAGTGACGGAATGTCTAGCCACTAGCTTATTGTCACTTTACTGGACGCTTTTCACTCAAGCAGTCGCCACCAATGGGGTTAAACTCTCCCCTCCATTTATCTCAGAATAATGTTCATGCAGGCAAAGCCTACTTTGTCTACGTATGGCTTGCCTTCTGCAACAGTACCGCCATTTACCTGGATGCAAGTAGCTCCTTGAGCTCTTACTTGTTATTTCAGATCCTACACTCAGATATGGCAACCGACTTGGCCCGCGACTGCTCCTATTCTAAATATGAGCTCTGTGGCTTCCCTACATTACAACATGTCTATACATTTGCACTGATGCAGCACCTCCTCTAACCTATAGCATGGGACATCCCCAGCTCCTACGACCTACAGCCTTAGGCGCCTTCAGACTGGAAAGAAATTTTTGAGAACCCGCAAAATTAAAACATGTTTCAATCCATCCTTCTCTGGGAAATTGGAGATTTTCCGTGACTTTCCATAACCAAACAAAAATACCCATCATTTTTCCAAGATTTCCAGGCCTGGAAAACTAAAAATCATTTTCCAAAATTTTCATGACCCGAACAAACCTTGAATATGGATGTGTGTCCAGAACATGTGCGATGTAATGTTTTTATAACGATTACCTATTAACTGGCCATAATTACATAGATAATGACCGTTGGAGAACACTGGTCTCTCTTACTTCTTTAATCAGTTATCAGATAGCTTCTAAATGGGTTTGCCAGACCTGCGATAATGGACATAAAATTCCTCGCTTAATTAGCAGTGCATGAACTATTGCTGGTCTGTTTAAATGACAAATCGGTTTTCGGGGTTCGTCATATACCTATCTTTACGCTTTATATTATTTAGCCCAGTGAGAAAGATTATCGAAAATATATACACTTTTAAAAAATCGTAACTTTAGGCTATCACCTTGACAAATGTCATCTTATAGCCTCCACTCAAGTACATGCAAAGCAAAACAGGTCAGAAATTTTTGAAGTCCACACTAATAAAACAAGAGGCCCCAGGGGAACTGAGGGTGCTCGCCTGTCATGGTAGCCTAAATATCAACCCAGAGAATTGATTTCAACAAGTTGCATCTGCTCCGTCTAACAAAAGCTTATACCAAAATCCATAGATTCTGACCAGTGGATCTAAAAAAAAGAAGATTTTTAAAGAATATTCCTCATATTGAACTAAGTTATAATTCGGGCTCCCACAGGGAGTCCATATATGAACCCAGGGACTTGGCTTTAACAAACTTGAATCTCACCCCCCTAAGGATGTTGCACACCAAATATCAAAACATTCCGACTGCTGGATCTGAAGAAGAATATTTTTAAAGAAAATTCCTCATTTTGAACTAAGTTACAATTCGAGCTCCCACAGTGAGTCCAAATATGGACCTAGGGACATAGCTTGAACAAACTTGAATCTCACCCCCTAAGGATGCTGCTTACCAAATATCAAAATATTTCGACTGCTGGAACTGAAGAAGAAGATTTTTAAAGAAAATTCCTCATTTTGAACTAAGTTATCATTCGGGCTCCCACAGTGAGCCCAAATATGGACCTAGGGACATGGCTTAACAAACTTGAATCTCACCACTCTAAGGATGCTGCATACCAAATATCAAAACATTCTGACTGCTGGATCTGAAGAAGATTTTTAAAGAAAATTCCTCATTTGAACTAAGTTATAATTCGGGCTACCACAGTTAGCCCGAATTAGAACCCAGGGACTTGACTTGAACAAACTTGAATCTCACCCTCTAAGCATGGTGCATATCCAATATCAAAAGATTCTGCCTGCTGGATCTTGAGAAGATTTTCAAAGAAATTTGCCTGAAATGCACTAAGTTCAAATTTGAGCTCCTATACTGAGCCCAAATATAAACCCAGGGGGCCGATTTGAACAAACTTGAATCAGATCCACCCCACTATGTTGCATACGAAATATCAAAAGATTCTGCCTGCTGGATCAGAAGATTTTTTAAGAAATTTGCCTGAAATGCACTAAGTTCGAATTCGGGCTTCTATAGTGAGCCCAAATATGAATCCAGGGGGCCGATTTGTACAAACTTGAATCAGATCCACCCCACAATGTTGCATACCAAATATCAAAAGATTCTGCCTGCTGGATCTGGAGAAGAAGACTTTTGAAGAAATTTGCCTGAAATGCACTAAGTTCGAAATCGGGCTCCTATACTGAGCCCAAATATGAACCCAGGAGGCCGATTTGAACAAACTTGAATCAGATCCACCCTACAATGTTGCATACCAAATATCAAAAGATTCTGCCTGCTGGATCTAGAGAAGAAGATTTTTTAATGTTTTTTCCATTGCCAACAGTGTTAAAAAGTGCTGACTCAGCACTTTTTCAAAGTCCTGAAAAAAGTACCTTGTGATCAAACCGATAGGGATTTTTTTCAACCATTCTATTCTACTGGATAAAAGTAAGCTTCATACAAAATAAGAATCCTCTGTGCTGTGTAGTTTTGGAGATATGGCAGTTTTAAAGTTTTTCCTATTTTCAGCTCCCGAGGTTCCCATGGGGCACTGAGAAAAATTTTTTTGCATCAATCAACTACTTATGACCCATTTGGTTCAAATCGACCTCACGGTTCTGAAAATAGAAATTTTAGGCGTGGCCAAAATTTTTGCCCCTCCCATAACGAAGGCAAATAATGCCCGACAAACTTCTCTTGAACAAACTTGATTCTAAACCTCAAAAGGACTCTGTATACCACATATCAAGTCTCTGCTACTGGTGGTTCATTAGAAGATTTTCAAAAAATCTAGCCATTTTTTCCCCACCCCTCTGCTCAATATGAGCCCAAACCTAATTTGCATAAAAATCAAAATGCCCCAAAATAACCACTACTTACATGAAATTTAATTAAAATGTGGCCAGTGGTTTAGGAGAAAGAGGCTCAAACACCACCTTCACGCAGGACGACAGACAGACGGATGGACGGACGAAGAGTGATCAGAAAAGCTCAACCTGACTTTCAGTCAGGTGAGCTAAAAAGTCTAATATTGCATTAAAAAGTCCAAAATCTCTGAAAAATGTCCAGCCAAGGGTTAATGTCATCTTATATTGATGCATTTAACACATATATGAAATATAAAAGCCACAGCATACTGGTGGTAGCCTCCACTCAAATATAGCAAAACTGATCAGAAATTTTTGAAGTCCACACTTACAAACATGTCTAACATTGCAAAAACAGTAAAAATCGAAAAAATATCACTGGGTAATTGTAAGGCATAGATACGGTATGAGGTGCATAGTAACAGGTGGGGAAAGTCAAAGTGGACTCTTACAATAACTTTAACACAAGTGTTGACTCTGACTCTGATGCCAACGTGCCTCGGGTCATGACATAAGCTCGCACAACTTCGTTGGTGAGCTAAAAATTCAGGCTCCCATATAAAGCCCATATATTAACTCAGGGACTCGATTTGAACAATCTTGAATCTGACCACCTAGAGATGTTGTATACCAAATATATTCTAAGAGATGGTTCTGAAGAAGAATATTTTTAAGGAAATTCCTTCATATTGCATTAAGTTAACATTTGGGATCCCATGGCTTGCAGCCTGCACCTCTACCAACTGAGCCACCGTGCCCCCAAATAATTTCACTTCAAAGATATTATGAAGCATATCTATCGAATATGAAGCCCTTGTGTTACAGTACCTACAGTTCAGGGTGAAGCCCAAATATGGACTTCCAGAACTCTACCAGTTAAATGCAGGTATCACAATATAGAGGTTTCATATTCTGTGGATGTGGTTCACCTCTGAAGTGATTTTATTTCATTTGTATGCAGCCTTTAAAGGCACTCTCCCATAAATTGTAACAAGGCAAAGACATTTGAACAAATTTTAGCAATCAAGAAAAATACGAGTTAAAAGACTGTTTTTTAATCATAAATCCAAGTTCTTTACACTTTTTGAAGAATGCCTACCGATATTCTTAAATAGATTTTGGAAAGTTATGCTTAAAATTTACTTTGGCCCCCAAAATACTTACTCAGTAACAGGCCTGGAAATAATTTTTTTTGGTGCATCGGTCATAATGACCGGCTCCATAATTATCGGATCGGTCATACAGTAATCCGGGTCGGTCATATTTTTTGGCTTCCAAATCAAATATTAACTAGGGCATACTGACCCGTTTGTTGGTGGTTAACGTCACATATTTATGCACCATGGCTAATCGTGACACAACATGGAGATGAAGTCAAGTTTAGTCAATCGTTGATCAACATGTTGCCCATTTTAGAGGACTCACACCCCAAGCATTGGTGACTGGGTCCTATTTTACTAGTAAAGCGGAACTGGTTTACCACAGTAAACAAGGGCTGCTTACTTCCCGGGGTTCCCACGGGGAATACTGACCCGTGTCTTAGCCAAGGGGGTGCTTGCAGTTGGTTGAGAACAAATCGAGGGGTAGACTTAAACATGAAGACTTGAGTCTGTGACTGGGTTTTTCTTGAATAAACGATACTGATAAAATGACGATCCCACATCATTCATTTATGAACGAAATACAAAATCAACATTGGTTTTCAGTATCATTTGTCAAATCACCAATGAGTATGTAACATGTTTTACTTTCAGTGTTCAATTATTTTAATATATTTACTCATATTTCAGCTGCTCTGTGAATAAAATTTTATTGAATCCATGTGTGCTGTTTGTATTTTTTTCAGTAAACATTGTTTCTGGTAATTGCATCACATGCAAACAAGGACGAAAACCAGCAAATTAAACGCCCAAACAAGCCAACTATACAATCTTATCAGAGGGAATCCACTTGAAGTGACAAAATAACAATACAACAAACCCAGTTTTATCTTTTTTATTACTCAATAACACTAATTACTCAATAAAACATCAAATGAATAATGCAAATATAAAATAAAACATGTGATTAAAAAAACGCCCAAAATAGCACAAACTACAAAGATGTACGTGTTTGAACTCGCCCCTCAGGTGACATGCGAGGAAACAAAAAAATTCTCATTTTATCTGAATTCACACCGGGTGCAAATTCAGTTCGTTCACAGGAATTGAGATTTTTTTCTTCTTTCCATGTCACCTGAGGGACTCGCTCATTTCATGTTCATTACAACACTTATTCTATCCAAGTTACACCCACTCTTGACTCAATACTAATCCCCCCCCCCCCCCCCCATCATCATGAACATCCTGGTTGGAAATTTCAAGTAGATATGTGACTTTCACAACATTTTAGAGCAGCAGTGATCTAATAGCCAGCCGAGTTGGAATATATTTGCGCTTGAATTTTGTGAAAATCACATCAACAGATCAAGCTTCTGCGTGGACCGCTGTACCCCTCCCCCCCCCCCTCCCCTCCTCTTGTCGGGTTGCACCGAGTCTCCTGGCTTCGGACCGACCAGGTATACTTTGGTAAACTACTATAGAGAATGTATTGATATTGAGAACAATACACTTTTAATAGTAGTTTCTTGTAGTACTCCAGGGTGCCATCCTTATAGTATGCTTATGGGATATACTGAAGTGAATACACGTTTCATGATAGTTTCACTTAATACTCAAGGGTTCCATCACTGTGGCACACTTATGGGGATTAACTTTTGGGGTAAAATTCACATAATGTCTACCCCTATGTTGGTACCCTGGAGTCCTCAGGACATTTACTATAGAAAATGTATTGACGCTAATACTTCTAAAGGAAATTACCAATTAACGAGTTCAAATGCCTTATTTATTATTAGCTTCCATTGCGATGGCTGTTTTATTCAGTCACTGCCTGGCCCAAGTTTTATACATATTGTGCGAAAAGCCATACAAATATCCTTGGCAGACTTTAAAGACATTTATTTTGTGTGTGACTGTGTTGACAACACAGCCACGTGCGATTATTATACGAGTGGTTGTTTCTGATTGTGTACATAATATTTGTAATTTTTGCATCTTGTATAGATTCTTGTATGGATTCACCCCCAAGCTGTCTTCAAAAATAACTGAACACAATAGAAAGCAATTACAATTCAGTTGGTTAAAATATACATTTAACACTCCGTTGTTCATGTATAAATTATTCAGTCTGTTATAGGCATGTTTTTGGAATAATTGACAAGTAAGGTGCATGCTGTCAAGTTTGTGGATATCATTCAGCAAAGTGAATTCGTGAAAATAAAAACAACATTATTTTTGCTTCGGAATGAATTTTATTTTAATAAAATAAAACCATTTACCTCTTTTTGACATATCAAGGCATACAACAATCAATTTCTTGAATGTTAGATGGAAAAGGAAATCTGCACTGTTTTCCAGCCTCCAGGTAATGACAACACGTTGTTACTCACCTAATTTCATTTCAAATTCACCTGCAAACTGACAGACTTTTACAGTTTTCGAAATTGGGGGAGTGGGCTTAAACACGGAGAGGGCACCTTAGTTTTCGAAATGCAGAAAGTTGGGTGGGGGCTTAATCACGAATATGGGCTGCGACACGGGTCAGTACAGTACTTGGGAGAAAAATGCGTCGGTCATTCATGACCGATTGGATATAGTTAGCGCCGGTCACGTCGACGTTTCGTGGCGGTCACTGTCCATGACCAACCACTTATTTCCAGGCCTGCTCAGTAATCATTTTGGAACAAACTTTTGGCCATTGGCAAACACTGAAATGCCACAATTGAACTGCTCATACCACATCAGCAAAATTTGCAGGAATTCACATTGATGTACTGGTTGATTGCGTAAATTACTGTTCTGAAACAAAACAGGGTTCATACAGAACTGGTAGGTCATTTCCCCGATAGCTTTTCCATTGCCTGTACTTCAAATTTCACATAGCCATACACCTGTTCAGTATGCAGAGGGACACAATGGTTTAATATCTACCCATGCTTTCACTTATATGACCGAAAGGGATCAGGATCTGCTGTATTCTACCCGGTGGTCCATGAAGTGCAGATTAGCTTGTTGAGTCAACAACTTTCTACAGTTGCAGAAGTCAAGGATACAATCATTTGCTCTGCTGTAAGACATAGAATAACTTGGAAGGATGACCTTTAAAAAAATTCTCATTATAGTCAATAAAAACACAAAATTCTTTCTCTGTATGTGTAGGACCCCACCTGGAACTTAAACAATATATCATCGGTTGGAGTTCTGTGATTTGAGACTTATAGAATGCCAACATAAATCCTGAATTACCCAAGCCATTTCCAGAGCACAATGAAATTTTTTTTAATACTGTCCCTACCTTTCCAGATCTTGGAAATGGAAATTTTCCATAGTTCCAGGAGTTTCCATAGCCTGTATGAACTCAGACAAAATTGTGTTGTGCCACAAGTAAATCAACCAGGTCCAGGAGTCATCTACCTATATTCTACTGACAGTTTGGGAGTGATTCCCATACCAAACACTCTTTCTGAACTCGGTGCTGTGACCAAATGTTCCACTGACAGTCTGGGCTTGACTCTAGAACTGAAAAACTCTGTCTGTACACGATGCTGTGAGTCAACAGATCATGGAACACTGATAGGCCACCTATGTTCCATTGACAGTTTGGGGGTGATGCCCACATTGAAACACTGCCTGTATTGGATTCTGTGACTCAATAGATTATGGTACACTGATAGTTACAAAATCCATTATAAGGATTATACTCACGTCAGCAGTAGATTCAAGTTTCTCTTCATAGTCTTTCAATTTATCTTTCAACTGCTTGATAGTAACCTCTGTAATGAACAATTTTACTTATTGTTGTTAAAAGTTTTAAATATAATCAGTAGAACTCGGTGGATTGAATAGCCACTTTGCCTGTGAAAAAGGACAGAATTAATTGGTAGAGTGCTGGATCAATTTAAGTCACAATTTGTACACACAGATTTGATTGTTTTCTTTTTTTTTCTTTATTAAGGTTTAACGACACATTAACATATGTCATATTGTGTCGGTGACAGTTTTACAGGGTGGAGGAAGCTGGAGAGAACCACCTAGCAACGACAAGCAGCTGCCAGCTCCTCAACATCGTAACTCGGCACTGCAGCACAGGCAGGGTTTGATTGGTTGAAGACATGTGCACCATCAACGTGCAGTACGCCTCAGAACATGGCGTCATCGTGCCCCCATGTGGGCAATCGGGATTACGTGCCTTGCCCAAGAACACAACACAGGAGTCCAAGTCGATCGCTCAGACAGTCACCCATCCAAGGACTAACCGGGTTCGACGTTGTTTAACTTCAGTGATCTGACGAGAACCAGTTACCGCAATGCACCCTCCATTTGTATTGTTACTATTATTTGAATAATGCCTTCAGTGAATATTTACAAGTACAAAGTGAATTTAGGACATGGTAAAAAAACATTTCTAATCTGGCCGGGCTGAATAGATAATGCTCACAGGTAGTCTAAAATGGTGAATCAGAACACAGACTACTGGGTAACAGGTTGTTGCACCTGAGTGGTTTTGCCCAATTTGATTTGTAATGAAGTTGTTTACTTCCATTCTCGGGAAATTAAAACCGTGAATTTAGATACCGACTGCTTGGTGTCAGGTGTATTATACTAATGTCAGAATGCACCTGAGCAGCTTTGCCCAACTCAAACATAACCTAGTCATTTCGCCAGTGTCAATTCAGCCCTGTCCTGTGTCCTCGTCCGCAAATAAATAAAGAGTGTGATTTTACCCATTAGACCTACCCAAATTCTCTTCCGTTTTGCATTCAAAAATTAAACAAAATCCAGTGCAATAATTTTATTTTCCTCTTTAAGATATGAACATAAATATGCTCTAACATTATCAACATTTGTAATATAAAAACAAATTTTAAATTTGACTTTATACCTGGCAGACTGTGTTCGTATTCACTATTTTAAGCTGCCTGCGAATAGTACTTAATCTGCCGAGGCAGTTTAGAATTTTTTTCACCACGACCTTAGTACATTTTCAAAAACAAGACATATAATTTGTAAAGAAAATATTCCTGCTTCTTCCATAATTTATTTATTTATTAGTGTTTATGGTCACATATTTCTGCATAATGGCTAATCATGACCACAACATGAATATAAAGTAAAGTCCAGCTAATCGTTTATACCCATGTTACCCATTTTAGAGGACTTCTCTAGGGATTGGTGACCAGGTCCTATTTTACCAGTAAAAGAGAGCTTGTTTACCACAGTAAACAAGCTCTGCTTAACTTCCCAGATTTCCCATGGGTATTTATGTGTGAGTCTCAAATCATTTAGGAAGGCATTCCACTAGGCTGAAAAATTCTATTTCATCAATATATACCTCCCCTCATAGCTAGCTGAGTTTTTCTCAAATCAATCTTGTCTGATATCTCATATTTTGAGGGGTTTCAAGGAAAGTGTCCCGTAATCAAGGTCCTTGGCGAGGGATTTTAGCATTCCAGAACTTCCATAGCATTCAAGGAGCTAGAATTGAGAGGCACTGAAATTTCAAGTTCATTTTTGATATTGGTATATTTAGAATGATTTACCTGGGTATCGGAACAGTATTTGGTTTCATCAAAATTACCAATATCAAATGACATTTTTGGTATACAGCCTGGCTGAAGGTCAACATTCACAGCAGATAAGCTGCAGAATTGTTGAACAGGCACTCACCATCAGTCATTTGATGTAATAAAAATGCAGAGAGAAAATATCCCCTGGACATTTTCCCTCAGCTTTTTTATTACATCAAATGACTGGTAGTGACTGCCTTTACAAATACAGTCTTCTTGTCATTCATTTTGCATAATGTTTTGTTGTTTGCTCTTTTATTTTTTAAATCATATTGGAAATATTTTTCAATACCAAAATTTCAGTACATTAACACTCCCTTGGTATAGTAAATACTTAATGGTATCTACAAATATACCACCTATCTCTACAAGGTGGAACACTGCCAACAGAGGATCTTTTTAAGGCCTACTATACAGTAGAGCAGGATTTGTGAAGAGTCAACTTTACTACAAGGTGAAACACTGCCAACATAGGATCTTTTTAAGACCTACTATACAGTAGAGCAGAATTTGTGAAGAGTCAACTTTACTTCCCAGGAAGGGGTTCCCATGGGGGTTATCTAGTGAATTACTTATTTCTATATTGCTGTTTAAGATAACTTTCAGCATCTATGGCTATATCACATCCACAACCAAATATAAATTTTAAGTCATGTTTCATTGTGGTTCCGTGGTTATGGCATTGGACTTCAAACTAAAAGGTCCTCAGTTCGATCTCAACCAGCAGTAACTGTATAGTGTTCTTGGGCAAGACACTTAATCCCGATTGCCGATTTTTGTGTGTGTGTGTTGTGTGTGTGTGGGGGGAGGGGGGACATGGTGATGCTGTGTACTAAGGGTGCTTGTCAATGGTGCGAATGCTGCTTGTGCTAAATTAGTATGTTAGGGAGACTGCCAGTTGCTGCTGCTAATCAGTGGTTCTCTTCAGGTACTTCAGCTTCCTCCACCTGTAAAACTGTCTGACATGAGGTGACCCTGGCTGTTATAAGTGTTGTTGAACAATAATAAGCCAAGGGCTATGCAAAGTGTGACCACTGCCCCTGACCCGTAGGCATGACTGAAGCAGCATTAAAGGCAATGTGGGACAAAAAAATATTCTAAGTCAAAAGAGTGAAAACAGAAAAAGTGAAAAAGGGCCATAACTCTGGGAAAAATTATTGGAATGGAACCCATTCCTTGTGCATAACTGTTCCCATGTGCTGGTCTATCAGCATACCAAAGGAGATTGAAATCTGACCAATGGCTTTGAAATTACAATACAAAACGTTTGTATGGAGAGACGGACAGACAGAGAGACAGCTGGACAGATGAATGGATGGAGGGCTTCACTAGATACCCCTGAATCCTCCTTCAGAGGTCTGGGGCATAATAAGAAAGTCAAGTTTAGCCAATTATCCATACCTAAGATGCCCACGATACTGCACTGACTCACTCCAGGAGATGGTTACCAGGTCTGATTTTTCTAGTCAAGCCTACTATTTTTAATACCAAATGAGCACTAAACCACTTCCTGGGGTTCCAATGGGGAACCAAGTGATTTAATGGGTACCAAACACTTTGCACATACCCAAAACAGAAGTTCTCATCAGGACAATACTATTCAGAATCATGAAATTGAAAGTGTTAACACAGCACTTATTTTGTCTATAATCACATGAGAACATAAATACAATCGATATATCAACGACTAACATAAAAGGATTGAAGGCCCAAAGCCTGGGAACACTGACAACACTCATATAAACATCAGTCTCACAAGATTTATAAGCACCTATATCGAACAGACAACCCGACGCATTGATATGGTGCTCACACTCCCATGAATTATTAATACGACAACTTCACATTTTAAAATCAATCGCACAATAGACAAAAAATCAAGAAACAGATGTGAAAATCATGTGGGCAGAATAATTATCTCAACACTATCTAAACTGATTGATAATAGACGGAAAATCAATTCTCTGTAACTTTAAACTAACACAGTAGCCTTTGTTTGACAACTAAAGAAAGTTTTTCAAGGTTTAAATGAAGGACGTTATTGATTGGATTTTTTTAATTTGTTAGCAGTTCATGTAATGACAAGTATATAAGTAATTATATATATATTCGTATCAAATCTACAGTTGCAAGTTGAAATAATGATACTTCTTGTTAATAATTGTGGTAATCTAATTGATATAAAAAATATGATAATTAAGTGGACAATTTATTCACCCATTATTTCTCAGGCACCTTCCTTGTCATTGAAATTCTGCCTTATCACTCTTTTAACCCGGAAATCTCTTCAAGGATACTATTTTGCACTTGTATGACTATAAATTTAACACATTATATCCTTTTTACAGAACTCATGAGAGACTTGAGTCAAACATTAAATGAAGTATGAACAAGATGTCCATTTAATTTTCTGGACTGATGAACACACAAATGGTCTCTACCTGACATTAAGAGTTGTGACCTTGGGCCGAAGTCATGTTATAACCTTGAATCTTAAGCAATCACTGTGTGGAGTATGAACAAGATGAGTCCACTGAGGTTTTGTTTTTTTTATGGACCAGTCCAAGTTAGAATGGGAGAAGAAACAAATGAACAGTCTCTGACCTTGATATTGGAGCTATTACCTTGCATTAAGATCATGACACACCCTTCAGTTACAAGCAATCGGTGTATGAAGTATGAAGAAGATCAATCCATTCAATAATTTTTTATGGAACAGACAAATGAATGATCTGTGATTTTGACCTTGGAGCTAAGATGGGTCAAGGTCATGACACATCCATTAGATCATAAGCAATCATTGTGTGAAGTATGAACAAAATCAGCCCACTGAATAATTTGTTTATGAACAGGGCAAAGTTAGAATGGAGAAAAAAAACCATACAAACAAAGAAACAATCTGTGACACTGGCCTTGAAGTGATGACCTTTGGGTCATAAGCATCCTTTGTATTAAATATGAACAAGATCGATACATGAAATGATTTTTTATATTATTTATTTATTGGTGTTTGGGCAAAAATTGAACACAAAAATTGAATCTGATCTCCCTCGAGGTTATTTTCCAAATATGAAAGAATGCCGACTGGTGGATCCGAAGAAGAATATTTTTAAAGAAATTTCCTCATATTGCACTAAGTTAAAATTCGGGCTCCCATAGGGACCCCAAATATAAACCCAGGGACTCGATTTAAACAAACTTGAATCTGAACCCCCTAAAGATGTTGTATTCCAAATAAGAAAGGATTCTGATTGATGGATCTGAAGTTGATTTTTAAAGAAATTTACTCATATTGCACTAAGTTAAACTTTGGGTTTCAATAGAGCTCAAATATACTACTCAAAGTTTGCTAAGCACCAAATATTTGACACATCATTGTGAAACTTGCTTGTGACATATTTGTGATATTGTTGGTGGATATGATTGAGGAATGTATTGAGATAGTCCCCAGTGTTTACATTAGCTCTTTTGACAGGTAGACTTTTCGTGACAGTCATGGAAAGCATATACCCATTGATTTTCATGATGTTTTTGTGTACTGTCTACAAGTACATGACATGTGTAGGGTATTCAATCTTCATTTCAACACAAACCCTTGTGATTTAATGATTGAATATGGCAAATGCATATGTAAGAAGACATTTGTCTGAAGCAGAAATGTGGCAGGCTTTAGGGATGGTGGATCAAGGGGCTACCTATCGTCAGGCTGGTGAAGCGCTTGGTGTGCACCATACAGTGATCATCAGAACCTGGGCAAGATTTCAGCAGTATGGCACACCAGTAAGACGTGTATGGTGGTGGCAGAGACAGGGCAACATCTGCAGCTGAAGACTGGTTTTTGATCATTCAGGCCCGTAGGAGCCGCTTTGCCACAGCAACCCAGCTTCGCAGTGACCTTCAGAATGCATCCGGGGTAAATGTTTCGACACAGACTATCCAGGCAAGGTTGCACGAAGGTGGTCTCCGGCCGAGAAGACCATGTATTTGCATTCTGCTGTCCCAGAATCACTGCCAGGCACGATATGAATGGGCCATGGACCACGTTGGATGGACCAGAGAAGATTGGCGACCTGTCCTTTTTACAGATGAGTCAAGGTACTGCCTAGACCACACAGATAGACATTCTAGGGTATGGAGAAGACCAGGAGAGCAATTCCATTCAGCCAACATTGCTGAGCATGACCGCTATGGTGGAGGGTCAGTCATGGTCTGGGGCGGCATCAGCAGGGATGGACGTACAGAGCTCTGTGTCCTTGAATGTTGTACATTTGACTACACAGAGGAAAATTGATGAGATCCTGGATGTCCACGTCAGATTGTATGCAGGTGCAGTGAGTGATTCATTCTGATGGACGATAATGCCTGTCCTTATGTTGCCCATGCTGTCGGGGAGTACCGACAGAGGGAGGGGATTGAGCGTATGGACTGGCCAGCAAGATCCCCTGACCTCAATCCAATCGAACATGTCTTGAATGAGTTGCAGCTTGCAATTTCAGCCCGTCCAGTCCAGCCAAGAAGTGTCCAGGAGCTTGGTGCCATGCTGGTCCAAGAATGGAACAACATCCCACAAAGGACCACCAGGAACCTTACTGGAAGCATGAGAAGGTGTTGTCAAGCTGTAATTAACAATAATGAGTCTCATACTTGATACTGAACCCATACCAGTTCGCTCCGTCAACTTTTTGGCAAAATGAAAAATTTCCTCTTTTACCAATAATATCCATTTTCCATGGTTATTGTATTCAAAAGCTAAAAAATAATGTCGAACACAAATAAAATCTTAATTTCTGTACTTAAATAATTAAAAATATAATTAAATAAAAAGTACATACACTTATCATAACAATATTTCAACTAAAACGTAAAACAGGTAGTTGGATGTACTTGGTGCTTAGCAAACTTTGAGTAGTATATGAAAGGATTCTGACTGGTGGATTTGAAGAAGATTTTTAAAGAAATTCCCTCATATTGCACTACAATAAAATTCAGGCTCCCATAGGGAGCCCATATATAAACCCAGGGACTTGGTTTGAACAAACTTGAATATGACCTCCCTAGAGATGTTGTATACCAAATATGAAAGGATTCTGATTGGTGGATCTGAAGAAGATTATTTATTTATTTATTTATTTATTTATTGGTGTTTAAGGTCACATACTTATGCACAATGGCTAATCGTGACCGTGACAGTTTTACGGGTGGAGGAAGCTGGAGTAAACGGAGAGAACCACCGAGCAACGACGAGCAGCTGTCAGCTCTCCAACATCGTAACTCTGAACTCTGCACCGCAGCACAGGCAGGGTTAGATTGGTTGAAGACATGCGCACCATCGACGTGCAGTACGCCCCAGTACACAGCGTCATCGTGCCCCCATGTAGGCAATCGGGGTGAAGTGTCTTGCCCAAGGACACAACGCAGTTGCCGCAGGTGGGATTCGAACCGAGGACCTCTCGGCTTGCCGCCTGCACCTCTACCAACTGAGCCACCGCGCCCCCCTGAAGAAGATTATTAGACATTTCCTTATATAGCACTAAGATAAAATTCTGGGCTCAAATATTAACTCAGGGACTCGATTTGAACAAACCTGAATTTGAGCCCCCTCCCAGAGATGTTATATACCAAATATCAGAAGATTCTAACTGATGGTTCTGGAAAAGACTTTTTAATTTTGGAAAACAATTTATGGGTGCTATCAGAGGAATGCCCCTTGTAAAGCCCATTGCGGATGTGGCAACTTTATATGAACAAACTTGAACTGACATATGATAAGGAATATGCATATCAAATTCGGTCCAGTTTGGTCCAGTGGTTTATGAGGAGAATTTGATAATGTAGAGTTCACGTTGGACGGAAGACAGACAGATAGTAATCACTTAAGATCTCCCTGACTTTCAGTGAGGTGAGCTAAAAATTGTTTAACAGGTCTTGTATTGCTATAAACTTGGTCAACATTTAATAGGTCCAATTATGGTAGTAAAGAAGAACCTGCATTTTTTTCTGTTCACAACTGTAGTGGGAAACCTCAGCAGAGAATAAACATGTATCGATTCTCCCCAAACCCTATCCCAATTTCCCAATTGACACAAGAGGTATAATGCCAAAATCATCCATTTTCTAAACTTACTTGTATGTTCAGCTTATTTTGAATTGATCGGGAAGTCCATCATTGATTTATCAATGGGATGAACGGAAACAGATGGTTCAAAGTCTTTTCCTTGAAGATTTCTACTTTTTCCTGTTACACAAATTTACATTGATTACCAATAGCCTTTCAACATTGTCTTCAGAAACACTTGTTTTGATAGCCTTGTGGATGTAATGAGTTTAATCAGATTTGATTGAGTTGTGTGAATTTGTGAGTTTCATCTTGTCAACTGTTTGACTGAATTGTGCTCTCAGGAAAATGATATCACTCAAAAGTTATTGCACTCGAGTGACAGCTACATATTCTAACATACTGGTTCTTCCTCATCCAATACTTATTGGTTTGTTTATCAGTGTTTTCTGACACTTTCAACAGGTAGCGTTATATCAATCCTCAACTGCATAGCTTGACATAATGCCATATCCACCACCACTATTCATAACAAGAGGCCCCACGGGCCTGAAGCAGTCACCTTGAACAGAACCCAATATAAACTGAGGCCACAAATGAATCTACATTAAGCAATCAATCTCTATAGGATCCATTGTTAACCCTTGAGCCCCTCAGTAGTTATTAAAATAGTCCAAGCATCTTGCCTTTTCTTCAGTTAATCATAATGTAAAAAGTGGAGCTCCCCCATGGAGCTCCTTGATAAACAACCTTTGTGGATTAATCTTAGTTACACACCTGTAGAGGGTACTTAATAAAAAGTTTCTAATTCTTCAGCTACATGGCTCCTTATAAAATTAACTGGGAATTATGTTTCTATTTTTAGCACACACTGAGTCTCACGATAGCTGGAGTTAATTTTTTTCATATAAATCAAATATCTGTTTCCCACTTATGCTGCACATCAAATTTTGTTAAAATCGAACTAAGCATTCTCAGTAGAGAACTAGAGATATTGTATACCAAATATGAAAGGATTCTGGCTGGTGGATCTGAAGAAGAAGATTTTTTAAGAAATTTCATTATACTGCACTAAAGTTAAAATTTTAGCTACCATAGGGAGCCCAAATATGAACCCAGGGACCCAATTCGAACAAACTTGAATCTGATACCCCTAGAGATGTTGAAAACCAAATATAAAAGCATTCTGACTGGTGGATCTGGAGAAGATTTTTGAAGATTATCCCTAGGATTGCACTAAGTTAAAATTCAGGCTCCCATGGGGAGGCCAAATCTTAACCCACGCACTCGAGTTGAAGAAACCATGAATCTGATCCCCCCCCCCCCCCCTCCCCACTAGAGATGTTGTATACCGAATATGAAAGGATTCTGACTGGTGAATCAGAAAAAGATGATTTTTAAAGAAATTCCCTCATATTGCACCAAGTTAAAACTCAGGCTCTCTAATAGTGGCTCTAAATTTGAACAAACTTGAACCTGATCCCCCTAGAGGTGTTGTGTACCAAATATGAAACTATTCGGATTGGTGGATCTGGAGAGGAAGATTTTTAAAGAAATTGCCTCATATTGCACTAAGTTAAAATTCAGGCTACCATAGGGAGCCCAAATATGAGCCCAGGAGCCTGATTTGAACAAACTTGCATTTGACCCCCTAGAGATGTTGTATACCAAATATGAAAGGATTCTGACTGGTGGATCTGAAGAAGATTTTAAAAAAATTTTTCTTATATTGCACTAAGTTAAAATATGAGTCCAGATGCCCGATTTGAACAAACTTGAATTTGACCTCCTAATATGAAGTATACCAAATATGAAAGGATGCTGACTGGTGTATCTGCAGGGCTCGATTTAACTGGATTAGCATAGCACTTTGCTCTCCAATTTCTGAATTTTGCTATTCAAGATTTATTAGTTTCAAGTGCTTTTGGATCAACTACTAATCAATTTTCCAGGGTGAATAGTAAATTGCTATTCAAAATTTTCAGATTAAATCAAGCCCTGTGTATCTGAAGAAGGTTTTTAAAGAAATTTCCTAATATTGCCTAAGTTAAAATTCGTGCTCCCTTAGGGAGTCCAAATATGAACCCAAAGACTTAATTTGATCAAACTGGAATCTCAACCCCCTAGAGATGTTGTATACCAAAATATGAAAGGATTCAGACCTGTGGATCTAAAGAAGAAGATTTTTAAAGAAAATTTCATCATATTGCACCAAGTTGAAATTTTGGGCTCCTGTATTGAGCACAAATATGAACCAAGGGGCTTTATTTCCACAAATTTGTATTTGCTGCCCCCCTCCCCATGGGCTTCATTTTAACAATCTCCCCCCCCCCCCCCACACACACACAGAACACCCTGACATGCAAACATGCAGACTCAGCATGTTTTTATGCCCCCCCCCCCCCCTCTACAGAACACCCTGACACAACCAATGGCAATTTTTTTTTACCCTTTAGTTCTATGGGTCATAAGGAAGCTTCATATCAAAAAACAGTTGTCTGTTCCGTGGGGTTTGGGAAATATTGGAGTTTGAAAATATTTCTATTTTTAGCTCCTGGGGTTCCCACTGGAACACAGGAACATTTTTTTTTTTTTGCATGAATCAAGTACTTATGACCCAATGATATCACAAATGAAATTTAGTTCAAATAGGACCATCGGTTCAGAAAATAGAAATTTTTGGAGGGACCAAAAATCTTGCCCCTTCCATTACAAAGGCAAATAAACTTGAATCCACACCTCAAAAGCAAGCTCCATACCAAATATCAAGCCACTGTACCCACTAGTTCATGAGGAGATTTTAAAAAAAATTTGGAGCATTTTCCCCCATACCCTCCCTATGGGGCTAGGCATGTTGAGTTGAACAAAAATGCAATGCCCCCTCAGCACCATCACTCATACAAACTTTCACTTGAATTGGCCCAGTGGTTTTGGAAAAGCCCAAAACATGATGTTGACGGACAACAGACAGAGACCAATTAGATAAGCTCAGCTTGATTTCGTCAAGGTGAACTAAAAATCACCATTAAAATTTTTATTATTTTTAGGGCTGGACAGTTTATTTTCCGATTCGCTTATGGTTTTTGCGGCAAATCGAACCTCAAGACCCAGCAAAAAGCGGCAGAATGGCTTCACCATGTTTGTGCATAAACTGATCCAACTGTCTTACTTGGAGAGAATAATTATTTGTTTATTTATTTATTTATTGGTGTTTAAGGTCACTTACTTCTGCACAATGGCTAATCATGACCACAGCAGTTTTACGGGTGGAGGAAGCCGGATTATCTGGAGAGAACCCCGAGCAATGGCGAGCAACTGTCAGCTCCACGACATACTAACTCCACACAAGCTGGGTTAGCACTGGTTGAAGACAGGTGCACCATCGACGTGCAGTATGCTTTAGCACACAAAGCCACCATGCCCCCAGGTGGGCAATGGGGGTGAAGTGTCTTGCTCAAGGAAACAATGCAGTTGCCACAGGTGGGATTCGAACTGAGGACTTCTCGCCTTGCAGCCTGCACTTCTACCTACTGAGCCACCATGCCCATACTTGAAGAGAAGTAGATTAGTGGCCAATGCAGACTTTCTGTCACTTAGTCCATCCAGCAAGGGGGCAAATATGTCATGTCCTTATTGTCACATTTTCCTCCATATTGATTCGCCTACCAGATGAGTCAATGAGGGAGAAAACGTGACAATGAGAACACAACATAGATTAAATGAACTTTTCTTCATTTGTTATCCTAATTTATGTTTTTTTTCTGGCCGAACAGGCTTAGCAACTGATCTCCTATAACCTCGAAGAATGATCAAAAAGAAGTTAGGTTGACATCAATGGAGGTGCTTACTGATAGGGCTTTTTTGTGGAGAGTTTGTGTCGTACAAATTATTGTGGATTTTTTGCAAGTTAAGGAACCTGAGGCGTGTTATTTATTATCTGTTCTTAACACACAGAGAAACTGAACTGAAACTGGCATTTTTTCCCTCCAATACCGAACCGAAAACCAAAACCGAATCTGAAAAATTAAACCCCCCAGCTCCACTTATTTTGTCAATTTCTCTCACCAAACATAGCTTATAACCCTTCCTTGGAATGAGCTTGTCAGAGTCGTTCCAATGAGGAGTCATAAGCTATGCTTTTGAGAAGACAAGAGGCCCCACAGGGCCTGAAACACTCAGCTTGAACAGAATCCAATATAAACAGAGTCCAAGAATGAATCAACATTAAGCAATCAATGTCCAAGAGATCCATAATCAATCCTTGAGCCCCTCAGGAGTGACTAAAATAGTCCAAACATCATACCTTTTCTTCAGTTAATCATAATGTAGCAAGAGATTGTCACTCGAAAGTGTCTATGCCCCAACATGGCTTTCATCGAACAAAAAAAAATTTGTGTGCGACACATTGTCTTCCCATAAGCAACTTGTATGCAAAGTTTCAACAAAATCCAATCAAACATCTCAGTTATGGAGTGGACACGAAATGACAAACACTATATGCCTCCGAAAATTTTTGGGGGGAGGGCATAAAAATTGGAAGCCTGTATCAAATATACAGGCAAAGTATTGTAAAGGTGGGTGACAGTTAGATGCTAAACTAGAAAAGAAATCTCCATGGGGTTAATGTTACAATGGGGATCCTTAAATGGTGCACTATAAGCTAAATGTTGGCAACTGTTTTGGCCTGTTTGGTTCAAACTCTTCTAAGATTGATTCATACTAATTAATAAATATTTGTCCAGCCCTTCTTAAAATATAGGTATTTGAATTTTTTATCTTTAGCTCATAGGGTTCCCACGAGTGAGGAGGTTTTATTTTTCTCATTGGAAATAGAAAAGCGGGTTGTGCTAATAATGTTTACCCTCCCCAAACCCCAAACACCACCAAATATTAACACAGGAACTTGGCTTCAACACATTTGAATATACACATCATACAAAAATTTATTCAAATCAGAACTTTGATATAGAAGTTCTGTACAAAAAACTGATTGCACCTAATTTCGGTACAATATGGCCACTGGTGGCCATCCTGAATTTCAGACCGCACCCAAAAACACCCCTTCTCATCCCACGGTGATAACAAAGGTACCCAAGAAGTTAGATAAAGATCGGTTGATAAATACAGCCTGTAGCCAGAGCCATGTTGACGGATGGACAGATGTCCAGATGGACAGACGGACGACGGGCCGTGACAAAACCTCAAATTTGACAACGTCAAAGCTCAGCTCAAAATAAACTCATCAACTCCTTCCAAAGGAAAAGTCATCAAGAAATATAGAAGTTCTGAACAAAAAAACCCAACTGATTCCACCTAATTTCGGCACAATATGGCCAATGGTAGCCATCTTGGATTTTGGACAGAACCCCAAAACACTTTTTCTTGTCCCACGGTGACAACAAAGGTACCCAAGAAGTTTTGTGAAGATCAGTTCATAAATACGACCTCTAGCCAGAGCCATTTTGAAATGTGGACCTACTGTGTGTAAGTAGCACAGAATAAATCAAAGTTTGTCTAATTGGCCGCAAGTGGCCATCTTGAAATTTCAGACCACACCCAAAAACACTCGTTCTCATCTCAAGGTGATAACAAAGTTCATCTAATTTGCATAATTTATGCACGAGAAAAAAACCTGTATTATATGTGATGTATTCCATGTTACTAAACATTCATACTAAAATTTATTCAAATCAGAACCTTCATATAGAAGTTCTGTACAAATGAAAGTGTCAATGACACTGTAGCTTAACTTGTGTGTTGTATTTGATGAAAAGGATAATGTTCAATGTTTATGAAAGGATTATGAAATAAGACAAGAATTGTGATAATTGGGAATATGTTCATTTCTGTTCCCTGTATGCTATGTTTTTGCTAAAAATAATATGAGGTGTACACTGTACTAAAGAGCTGAGGGGTGGGTTAATATGACCTCACAGTTAATATATGTGGCCCTCACAGATAACGTATATCAACAAAAGTTACCAAATTACAGTGAAATTATTCCAAAATGAGTCATCCTATCAGGTTACATTGAAATCTCTTCATAAATATCACCTGTAGACTGTGTTAAAGGTTTTCGGGCTTCGGGCTTCGGGCCCCCTGTAGCCGTCCGTTTCCCAATTGCGTCCAAAGGGGACGTTCTCATCTAGACATTATATGAAGTCAACCTACCAAGTTACAATGAAATCCCTTCATAAATATGACCTATTGACTGTGCTAAAGGTATTTGGGCTTTAGGCTCGGGCAGCCATCATGGTTGAATGATCGCAACCAAAAGGGGACATTTTCATCTGGGCATCATCTGGAGTGAACCTACAAAGTTACAATGAAATCCCTTCATAAATATGACCTGTAGACTGTGTTCAAGGTTTTCGGGCTTCGGGCCCCTGAAGCCGTCACAGTTGACCAATCATGACCAAAAGGGGATGTAATCATCTAGGCATTATATGGAGTCAACCTAACAAGTTACAATGAAATCCTTCCATAAATACGACCTATAGACTATGCTAAAAGTCTTTGGGCTCGGGCAGCCATCAAGGCTGAATGATCATGACCAAAAGGGGATGTTCTCATCTAGACATTATTTGGAGTCATCCTACCAAGCAACAATTTTTATCCCTTCATAAATATGACCTGTAGAGTGTTCTAAAGGTTTTCGGGCTTCGGGCTCGGGCAGCCATCATGGTTGAATGATCGCAACCAAAGGGGACAATCTCATCTGGGCATCATCTGGAGTGATCCTACGAAGTTACAATGAAATCCCTTCATAAATATGACCTGTAGACTGTGCTCAAGGGTTTCAGGCTTCGGGCACCTGTAGCCATCACAGTTGACCAATCACGACCAAAAGGGGATGTCATCATCTAGGCATTATATGGAGTCAACCTAACAGGTTACAATGAAATCCTTCCATAAATATGACCTTTTGCCTATGCTAAAGGTTTTTGGGCTCGGGCACCCATCAAGGCTGAATGATCGCGATCAAAATGGGGTGTTCTCATCGAGACATTATTTGGAGTCATCCTACCAAGTTACAATGAAATCCCTTCATAAATATGACCTGTAGACTGTGCTAAAGATTTTCGGGCTTCATGCCCCTGTAGCCATCACAGTTGCCCAATCACGCCCAAAAGGGGACTTTCTCTCTCATCTAGACATTATATGAAGTCAACCCACCAAGTTACAATGAAATTGCTCAATAAATATGACCTATAGACTGTGCTAAAGGTTTTCGGGTTTTGGTCTCGGGCAGTCATCACGGTTGGCAGATCATGCCCAAATGGGGAAATTCTCATCTAGAGATCATAAGGAGTCATCCTACCAAGTTACAATGAAATCCCTCCATATTAAACATGACCTGCAGGCTGTGCTAAAAGTTTTTGGGTTTCGGGCTTGGGCAGCCATCACGGTTGACAGATCATGCCCAAAAGGGGACGTTCTCATCTAGGCATTATACAGAGGCATCCTACCAAGTTACAATGAAATCCCTTCATAAATACGACCTGTAGACTGTGCTAATGGTTTTGGGGTTTTGGGCTCGGGCAGCCATACCGGTTGACCGATCGCGACCAAAAGGGGACATTCTCATCTAGACATGACCCCAAACCTGCATATGAAATTTTGTGACAATCAGGCAAGAACTGCGGGGTGTAGCTCGTGCTAAAGGAAAATGTGAACAGACTTACAGACTAATAGACTCACAGACTTCCGCACGCGTGATGGCAATAGCTTATCTTGACTTTGTCAAGTTATGCTAAAAACTGATTGTACCTAATTTCGGTACAAAATGGAAGCCAGCAGCCATCTTGAATTTTGGACCACACCCAAAAACACTCGTTCTCGTCCCAGGGTGATAAAAAAGGTACCTAAGAAGTTTCGTTAAGATTGGTTCATAAATACAGTCCCTAGCCCAAGCCGTATTGACATGTGTACTTACTGTGTATAAGTAGTACTGAATAAATGAAAGTTCATCTAATTTGCATAATTTCTGTACGAGAAAAAAACCCTGTATTATATGTGATGTATTCCATGTTACTAAACATTCATTCAAAAATTTATTCAAATCAGAATCTTCATATAGAAGTTCTGCACAAAAAACTGACTGTACCTAATTTCGGTACAAAATGGCAGCCAGCAGCCATCTTGAATTTCGGACCGCACACAAAAACACTCGTTCTCGTCCCAAGGTGATAACAAAGGTACCCAAGAAGTTTTGTGAAGATCGGTTCATAAATACAGTCCCTAGCCGGAACTGTAATGAGTACCGTACTTACTGTGCATAAGTAGCACTGAATAAATCAAAGTTCATCTAAGTTGCATAATTTATGCAAGAGAAAAAAACCTGTATTAAATGTCATGTATCCTATGTTACTAAACATTCATACAAAAATTTATTCAAATCAGAACTTTCATACAGAAGTTCTGTACAAAAAACTGATTGCACTAATTTCGATACAAAATGGCTGCCGGCAGCAATCTTGAATTTTGGACCGCACCGCAAACACTCGTTCTCATCACACAGTGATAACAAAGGTACCCAAGAAGTTTCGAAAAGATCGGTTCATAAATACGGCCTCTAGCCCAAGCCTTATTGAATTGCTGATGGATGGACAGATGGGCCATGACAAAACCTCAAATTTGACTATGTCAAAGTTGAGCTAAAAATTTCTGATTCTTCAGCTACATGGACAATTCTGGCTGCCATAGGGAGCTAAAATATTAACCCAGGCACTCAATTTGAACAAACGTGAATCTGACCCACCCTAGAGATGTTGTATACCAAATATGAAAGCATTCTGACTAGTGGATTTTTAAAGAAATGTCCTTATATTGCACTAAGTTAAAATTTAGGCTCCCTATTAACCCAGACACTCAATTTGAACGAAGTTGAATGAGACCCCATAGAGATGATGTATACCAAATATGAATGCATTCCAACTGGTGGATCTGAAGAAGAAGATTTTTAAAGAAATTTCCTCATATTGCACTAAGTTAAAATTTGGGCTCCCATAGCAAGCCCAAATATTAACCTAGGGACCCAATTTGAATAAACTTGAATCTGAACTCACCTAGAAATGTTGTGTACCACATATGAAAGTATTCCGATTGGTAGATCGAAAGAAGAAGATTTAAAAAAAAATCTCCCATACTGCACTAAATTAAAATTTGGGCTTCCATAGGAAGTCCAAATATTAACCTTGGTTTGAACAATCCTGAATCTGGTCCTTCATAACAATGATGCATACCAAGCATTAAAAGATTCTGACTGGTGCTTCTGAAGAAGATTTTTAAAGATTATTTCCCATATTGCCCTAAGTTAAAAATCGGACTCCTGTTTTGAGTCCAAATATGAACCAAGGGGCTTCATTTTAACAAACTTGCATCTGACTCAGCATTTTTTCGAAATACACATCTGTTCATTTGTTAGTTGAACTGTATAAGAAGATCATGGGGAGAAACATGTTACTTGCTCAAGACATTCACAGCTAAAAGTTTTGGAAATATGAACATGTCCAATTGCTGGTCATCATGTCAACAAAGTTTCATTAAAATCAATTCATAAGTGTATGAGTTTCACACAAAAGAAGTTTCTATGGCCATCAAAATTAAATCTACGTTCAAGGGGAGATAAGTTGGTAAACAAGAGGCCCCAAGGGGCCTGAGGACGCTCACCTGACATGGTAGCCTAAATATCAACCCAGAGATCTGATTTCATCAAGTTGCATCTGCTCCTCCTAAGAAAAGCTTATACCAAATATCCAAAGATTCTGACCAGTGGATCTAAAAAAAAAGATTTTTAAAGAATATTCCTCATATTGAACTAAGTTACAATTCAAGCTCCCACAGTGAGTCCAAATATGGACCTAGGGGCATGGCTTGAACAAACTTGAATCTCACCCCCCTAAGGATGCTACATTCCAAATATCAAAACATTCCAACTGCTGGATCTGAAGAAGATTTTTAAAGAAAATTCCTCATTTTGAACTAAGTTATCATTCAGGCTACCACAGTGAGCCCAAATATGAACCCAGGGACTTGGCTTGAATAAACTTGAACTCACCCCCCAAGCATGGTGCATACCCTATATCAAAAGATTCTGCCTTTTTAAGAAATTTGCCTGAAATGCACTAAGTTCGAATTCGGGCTTCTATAGAGAGCCCAAATATGAATCCAGGGGGCCGATTTGAACAAACTTGCATCAGATCCACCCCACAATGTTGCATACCAAATATCAAAAGATTCTGCCTGCTGGATCTGGAGAAGAAGATTTTTTAATGTTTTTCCCATTGCCTACAGTGTTAAAAAGTGCTGACTCGGCACTTTTTGAAAAGTCCTGAAAAAAGTACCTTGTGATCAAACCGATAGGGATTTTTTTAAACCATTCTATTCTACTGGATAAAAATAAGCTTTATACAAAATAAGAATTCTCTGTGCCGTGTAGTTTGGGAGATATGGCAGTTTTTAGGTTTTTCCGATTTTTAGCTCCCGAGGTTCCCACGGGGCAATGAGAAAAATTTTTTTTGCATCAATCAACTACTTATGACCCATTATCATCTCATATCAAATATGGTTCAAATCGAACCCATGGTTCTGAAAATAGAAATTTTAGGCGTGCCCAAAATTTTTGCCCCTCCCATAACGAAGGCAAATAATGCCCAACAAACTTCTCTTGAACAAACTTGATTCTAAACCTCAAAAGGACTCTGTATACCACATATCAAGTCTCTGCTACTGGTGGTTCATTAGAAGAAGATTTTCAAAAAATAAGGCCATTTTTTCCACACCCCTCTACTCAATATGAGCCGAAACCTAATTTGCATAAAAATCAAAATGCCCCTATATAACCACTACTTACATGAAATTTAATTAAAATGTGGCCAATGGTTTAGGAGAAAGAGGCTCAAACACCACCTTCACACAAGACGATGGACGAAGAGTGATAACAAAAGCTCACCCTGACTTTCAGTCTGGTGAGTTAACAAGAGGCCCCAGGGGACCTGAGGGCGCTCACCTGACATGGTAGTCTAAATATCAAACCAGGGACTTGACTTGAATAAGCTGCATACGCCCCACCTAAGAAAAGCATATAGCAACTAGATGAAGCGATTGTGCCCACACAATACACAGGATTTTTCTTCTATTTTCAGTTCCTGCACTTTTATGTCCCAATATTGAGATAAACGCATAAAAAACAGATTTTTTTCCCAAACAAAATACTTTCAGCCTAAATTTTTTTCTTCTTCTTAAAACGCACAAAAAAACGCTAAAACTAATTTCCGGATTTTGGTCCAAAATTCCCACCCGGACCCCAAATTTTGGGTGTAAAAAAAAAAAAAATTTTTGTCTTAAAATTGACAGAAACGCATAAAAAACAACAAAAAAAAATTATGGATTTTGGTCCAAAATTTTCGAAGTCCCACCCGGACCCCAAATATTCAGGGCAAAAAAAAAATAATTTTTTTTGTCTTAAAACTGACCGAAATGCATAAAAAACAAAAACAAAAATTTCCGGATTTTGGTCCAAAATTTCTAAATCCGCAACGGGACCCCAAATGTTCAGCCTAAATATGAACCCAGGAACTTGGCTTCAACAAACTTGAATCTCACCCCCCTAAGGATGCTGTATACCAAATATCAAAAGATTCTTATTGGTAGATCTGAAGAAGAAGATTTTTTTAAAAATACTCCTCATACTGCACTAATTTAAACATTTGGGCTCCCATAGAGAGCCAAAATATCGACCCAGGCAATTGATTTCAATAAACATGTGAAACAATCTTCCAAAGATGTTATATGTGAAATTTGAAAGCTTTTGGAGCAGAGCTTTGGGAGAAAAGTAGTCTTATGTTTTTCCCATTACCCACAGTGTTAAAAAATGCTGACTCAGCACTTTTTCAAAGTCCCCAAAAAGTACCCCATGATAAAACAGATGGCAATTTTTTTTTACCATTCCATTTTGTTGGTCCTAAGGAAGCTTCACAACAAATAAGAATTCTCAGTGCCGTGTCGTTTTGGAGATATGGGCGTTTTAATTTTTTTCTATTTTTAGCTTCTGTGGTTCCCACGGGGCTATGGGAAAAAAAAATTTCTGCAGAAATTAGGTACTCATGACCCAATAAGCACTCATGTAAAATTTGGTTCAAATCGGCCTCGCGGTTTGGAAAATAGAAATTTGGGGTGGGGCCAAAATTTTTGCCCCTCCTTTAACATCGTCAAATATAGCCCCTCGAACTTCTCTTGAACAAACTTGAGTCAACACCACAAAAGGAAGCTGCATACCAAATATCAAGTCTCTGCTATTGCTGGTCCTTGAGAAGATTTTTTAAGAATTGGAGCATTTTTGCTCCATCCCTCTGCTCAATATGAGCCGAAACCTAATTTGACAAAAAATCAAAATGCCCTTATATAACCCCTACTCACATGAAATTTCATTAATATGCGGCCAGTGGTTTGGGAGAAAAAGGCTCAAACACCACCTTCACGACGGACAACAGACGACGGACGAAAAGTGATCAGAATAGCTCACCCTAACTTTCAGTCAGGTGAGCTAAAAATGTCATAGCTGAATGATTTTGGAATACGCACATGTTCATTTGCTAGTCGTCATGTAAAAAAGTTACGCCCAAATATATTCATAATTGTAGTTTGGTTCCTTGGATGAGCTGTTGCATTTTTAGTGTTAATAGACATGCCAGGTGGTATGTTTACATCAGTTATTAATGTTCACGTAAGTGGTCATTATTATTAATGTCTGAATGGATTATTCTTGCGCAGTCTTCTCTTTATGTTTACCGCTGTGTACACATACCCCACCTGGCCTGTACGGTGACCTGTTCCAGTGAAACCTAATGATATACGTGAATAACACAAATCTTAGAGAGTTAAGATGTATGTATTGTGTTTATGTGATTTCATTAATAATTACTGTCGTGATAATATCTGGAGAAAAAAAATATTCAAAGTGAAGAAAAAAAATATTTCAGTTTGAGATCTGAAAATGGTACCAGAAGTGACCGGGATGTTCTTATGCACATCTCCATTACCAATGAACAGCTTGTTAATATGTTAAGTTCAAAGTTCACAATGACAATGTTGATGGAAACATTGATCAGCATTGTTCCATGTTTTATTTGTTTGTCAGATGAATAGAAAAAATAAAACAACACTCCCTACAAGGATTTTGTGAGTAATTTTACCGTACAATAAAGTCTACATGCAAACAATTGAGTGGCAAACACTTTTTTGTGCATAGCTTTTCGAATCCAGCAACACTATGGCGGGCAAGCAGAGTGCATGCCTCAAAATCAAAAGTTTGAGGGTTCCATCAGGAACCGTGTGTACTTTACGACAGTTCAGAAGCAATGGATATAAAATGACAAATCAGTTTATAATTATGTTCAATCAAGCTGTTTGTACATCGACTGTAATAATCCTTACTGTACTGACTGTGCTTTTAACAATAGGTAGAATATTTTCAGAATAAACCGAGTGGGTATGCATTTTTCATTTTCATTTTTATGCATTTCCAAGATAACACAAATTTAAAGCTTTCCAAGTGCAGAGCCGACAGACGTGGGCAGTGAAATAACAATAGGGTAATTTTGTACCTGGTCTACTCCTGTTGAGGACTCCAACTCTCAGCGTCGGTCCGTGGGAGTCTCTCTCTGAGAGCACCCCACAGAGAGGCGTCGGGGTTTGGAGTTGTCAAAGAGGGAGAAGTAGTTACTATTGACACATTTCTGCTGGTATTGTATACGACTGGACAAATTCTCGTCTCTTGACCCTTTGCCCAACGTGGCGGCCGGAGCCGGCCAGTGCTATTCTCAAAAATTGCCAATCAGTTTTCATTATTTTTTTCGTTTTTTGTCTCAGGAGCATGGGTTATGGCCCCTCATTGGGGCGTGTTCGTCGAGCCCGTTCCGGTGGGGGTTCGTGACCTGTGTTCTTGGGAATGAAAGAATATAGTGATTCAAAAGTTTTGGGGTTTTTTGTTTTTTTTTTTGTTTGTTTTTTTGCAAGTGTCGTCTGCTTTTTATGTTGGGTAAAGGGTTAACTCAATGCTCGCATCTTAACTAAATTGTGTGAGTTACACTTGCCACCAGCGACCAAGACAAAGTAAAGATGAACGATTGTTGGACAGTCCGATTCCAATGTTGCATTATATAATCCCCGGGAGACGACAGGTAGACAGCCAATCTGGCTATGCCGTCTCCCTGCGGTATACAGGTTTATTAGATTATTTTTGTCTATAATTCTGTATGTATATTTCTGTTTTATAATGATGCATGTATAATTTTCTGTTTTCTGTTGTATACTGCTAAATAAAGATTCATTCATTCATTGTACTCTATTAAACTGTGAACTCTCAAATAGCCAAATGGACATTATTAGCAGCCATCAACTGTAAATATCAATAATACAAAACATATTGACATTTGTTTAACAAAATGATAAGAATTTTTACGATTCAAACAATAGAATATTGCATTCTATATACTGAACAGAAACATATTTTACATGTTAATGGTAGAAAGGCGGAAATAATCAATAGTGACATTCAATAATGATATCTGCTATCACTCGCTTCGTCTCATAGGTTGTAAACCAGCATTTGATTGTCAACTGCAGGAAATCCCACTGATACGGCAAGATGAAGTGAACGGCAGTATTACAAATGTGCTGACTTGATAACAATATATCAATTTGTCACTAATCTATAATCGTATCAACTTCTTTCGTAATGTCTCTCCGCATGGTTGAATATGGAGAGACTAAAAATTTATTTTCAAGTAAGAAAGGTATTAGTAATTTATTGCGGTAATCAACTTATTGCCTTAACCCTTTTCCTAATTCCACTCGGCCTTGAAGATGTCACTAACAATCTTAAATCCTTACCTAGCATTAAATGCAGAAGACACTTGCAAAAGATCTCTTGCCTAACTAAAAGTTTTTTTGCCTACAAAACATAGCCTATGATCCACTCATTGGAAGAAGCTCACTGAGCTCGTTACAATGAGGGATCATAAGCAATGTTTTGTAGGCAAAACAAAAGTGGAATTCACATAAGGAAAAACAGAATAAGTTATAGTATCATTCTTCCACAATGCTATAAATAACACTGCCAATAAGTTGTAGTATCATTCTACCACAACGCTATAAATAACACTGCCAATAAGTTGTAGTATCATTCTACCACAACGCTATAAATGACACTGTCAATGAGCTCAACAGTGGCATTCTTTTACGAACACAAATCATAACTGCAGCAATTTTGTGACTTGTTCTAAACACACCTTATGGTTTAAAGACCTATTTCAGGCTTTTGAGATCTCAGAGCATGTGCCATGACCATGCCATCTTTAGGGGGTCCTACTGAAATAGACAAAACACTCAGGAAGTAATTTCTAGTCAGGTCTTGGCTAGAAATCACTGCTAAGCAATTGGCCATGTACAGGTTGTTGTCTACTGGGAATTCAGGGCAGTTGCATGGTCCATTGAGGGTTAACAAAACTGAAAAGAAAACCAGTCACTTCTTTCATGAAAATGAAGTTTTCAACTTCTATCAAGCCTCAACAAGGGCTTATAAATAGCAAATGTAGGAAAATTCAAAAATTCAAACGGTTTCAGTATTCAACAATTGGTTTGGTTTGATTTTTTGGTATCCCCATGATCTTGGTATCAGTTTGGTTTTTGCCCATCTCTATCTTTCGCATAAATAAACTGCCATACCCTGATCACAAAAGCAGATAGAGAATGTCGACCAGATTGCAACCGGGTCGTAACCTGATCGAAATCTTCCGGTTGCTTTCCTCTCCACAACACAGTTTAATCTCACCTGGTGAAAATGAAATGCAAGAACTTTGAAACTGCGATGCTAATTTCATTTACTTTTCTTCATGTGGTCTTGATTTCAAAGGATTTTATTTCCCCTGGTGAAAATGTATCATAATCAAATAACAATCTGATCATGATACAGATTACTTTTAGTGTTCACATGTTAGGCCAAAAAAAAAAAAGGAATTGATTCTCTGGCACCGCTGCATTGAAAAAAATGGCCCGCGTTGGGCCTTTTTATTTGGACCGTCATTGCACGAAAATAGGAAACAGGGAAATTGAAAAGGGACTATTGGTTTTAAGGCCCAAAACCAACGAATAAACAGGTAATTAAGTGTGAGAGGGGAAAGGTTTTCGCCATATTTTCAGGAGATTGGATGCACACAGCAGGGGAATTCAAATGCAAACTTGACTCGGTCGATGTTGGGTGAGTTGTCCAACACAGGCATAACCCACCTTGTCGAATACTAAACGTTAAATTTGCCAAGTACTGGCGTCAAGTAAACCTTTTTTGCTGTGAAAACACGAATGAGAAATAGTGAGAATAATCGGTACAGGTAAGTATATTTTCGGGGTGGGGAATTATCACTTACTAAAGAAATACAAAAGTCCAAATTCTGCTGACGTGTCATGAACATAACGGGAAAGAATGGGCAAACACTGAATGGAGTCTGAAATTCAGGTTTTTCCAGAGCAGTTGTGCATCAAGGGAGATTACTCAAAACACACGTGCGTTTCCCAATACGAATGACGTCTTCATTCAAAGTAAACAAACGAAGTCTTTACGGGCCGACACGTCCAGCTTATTTTGTGTATTGAGTTGGGCCTATCCATTTATTAATTTCACCCACGGGAGATCGGATAGTGATATGAATGAAAGGGCTTGGCCACAGTGGAAAAATAAAGTGATGTTTCCCTTTTTTAAATATCAAACTTGATCACTTGGATGTATACGGGTTCAAACTATTTTTAATAGGCGTGGTCTTTGGGAGGGGCTCTTTGACAGATGGCTGATGACGTTACAAGTGCTGTGTAAGTTTCATGCCGAGTTGACACCGGAAGCTTGCTTCCATTCTGGTTTGTTTTTGTTTCCCTTCTAAAATTTCTATTGTAAAAATGTTAATTTCTATCAAAATAACTCACAATGATACCAAAATAATACGAGGGTCGTCAATAATATCTATGGAAGACGGCAGTACTTTGGGGGAGTTGGTTAAAAAACTGTTCGCCGGTGAGTTTGATAATGACAACGATGCACTTTCCATGCTTTTCAGGTAAAAACAGACATCAGAAAGTGACTTTTGCCTCTCAATCCTTTCTCACCATCTGGAAGAAATAAAAATAAAAAATAAAAATAAAATCCTCCCTCCCTCCCTCATTGATTTGAAAAAAAAATTGCCTGAGAATCAATTGATTTTTTTTTTTTGGCCTTACCAAATAACAGTAAAAACCAAATTTGGATCAAATCAGCCAATCAATTCCAACAAGAGGGGGGCCTCACCTCCACAGAGCATACCACCAAACAATGAAAAGAGAAAAAATGATCCATGATACTGTGAAAGCTATTCCCATAAACAATCTTCTGTCCAAATTTCATTGAGGAGGAGCAAACCCCAAACCAGAGATATGAGGCAAACAGACTAAAAATTGGCTATTTTACGAGACAAACAGCAAAATTATTGTCTTTGTTTTACAACAAGGTAATTGTGAAGGCCAGAAACACCTATTACTGAAGTCTAGTGATGATCAGATCATTCACATAAGAGATGTAGAACAAAGACATAATGCTACATGTGGGGAGGTGATTTGCATGTATTTTCTTTGCTTTACTGCAGGGACATGACTCATTTGAAAGCCATTCCCATAAACAATATTCATTCCAATTTTCAGTGAAATCTGATAACCCAAACCTGAGATATGAGGTGAAAAGACAAAAAATTGGCTATTTTACAAGACAAACAGCGATTTTTCAAAGTTAAAAGGGGGATAAGTCTAAAAAGTGAAAAGTAAAAAATATTTTGAGAGACTCATTTGAAAGCCTTTCCCATACACAATTTTCATTCCAGATTTCATTGAGATCCAATGACCCAAACCTAAGAAACGATGGGAACAGACAAAAAATAGCCTATTTTTGTATATTCAAAGGGCCATAATTCACAGAAAAAATATTTCAACAGCAAAACGGCTGATTCTGCTTCAAGGTCTCATGATAGTGAACATCTGAATGAAATTTCATCGAAATCTGAGAAGTAATGTTGAAGTTATAATGTGAACAGACAACTTAGTTCGGACGGACAGACATATGGATGGACGCACAGATTCACAGACAGGTGCAATCCAGTATACCACACTTTTTGAAAAAAAGTTGGGGTATAAAAATCAGCCAAGAGGTCTGTCAGCTGGACTGGCTCCACCTAGAGGCAGTTGCCTTATTAGTGGAACTGATTTATTTTGTCCTTTCATTGTGATCTTGCCTTCCAAAATGTAGACTGTACTGTAATGTTCTACCTATGTAGAGTAATAATTCACTTATGGCCAAAAGAAACAAACTGTTGATAATGAAGGGATGAAGAAATAAAATCAAATCAGAATCTTTGAGACATGAAAAAGATGAAAACCAATACCATCACTGTGAGCTAAAAAATAGAATACAGCACATTTTCTTGATTTTAATGGCAAAAAAGGAAGTAAAACTTGTTCAGTAAAATCCATTTGTCGGAACAGTCAATAGTATTGAAGCAGACAAAAGATCAAAGAGCAGGTTATGACTTTTTGCTTAACAAGAGGTTTTAACTGACCAGATAATAACAGTAATTAAGCTACTATTAGTTGGATCAATTTATTGAGAATCACAACATTAACCATTTCTAAACTGCTCATTAATAAGTGGATAATATAATCTTATTAAATACTGAATTTATCAACGATCAGCATGAATTAAGCTATTGTTTATAACATGATGGCATTATTTAGTGATACATATTAGAAATTGGACAATTTTCTCATTAGGTTAATGATATCAGGAAAATGAAAGTGTCAATGACACTGTAGCTCAACTTGTCAAGACATGTACATGTATAGTATGTGACACAGCAATGACATATATCTAGGTAATGACCTGATAACAAAGGTACATATAAAGTATTGTAACGGTCTGTACATAAATAATGACCGTAGCCTGTAACAAATGTGATAGGTAAAGTATTGTAAAGGTGGGTGACAGTCAGATGCTAAACTAGAAAAGAAATCTTTAAGTCCCAGAGTGGGTCTGACTGAACCCCAAAATATTTGTTCTCATAGCACAGTGATAACAAAGGCACCCCAAAACACACTCATTCCTGTCCCAAGGTGAAAACAAAGGTACCCAAGAAGTTTCGTGAAGATCAGTTCATAAATACGAGCTGTATAGAAGTTGTGACAAAAAACTGATTGGACCTAATTTCGGTACAAAATGGCCACTGGCAGCCATCTTGAATTTTGGACCGCACTCAGAAACACTCGTTCTCGTCTCAAGGTGAGAACAAAGGTACCCAAGAAGTTTCGTGAAGATCGGTTGATAAATACAGCCTCTAGCCCGAGCCGTATTGACATGTGCACTTACAGTGTATAAGTAGCACTAAATAAATCAAAATTCATCTAATTTGCATAATTTCTGCACAAGAAAAAAACGTGCTGTATGTGATGTATTCCATTTTACTAAACATTCATACAAAAATTTATTCAAATCAGAACTTTCATACAGAAGTTCTGTACAAAAGACTGATTGCACTAATTTTGGTACAATATGGCTGCTGGTGGCCATCTTGAATTTTGGACCACACCAAAAAACACTTGTTCTCATCCCACGGTGATAACAAAGGTACCCAAGAAGTTTCATAAAGATCGGTTCATAAATACGGCCTCTAGCCTGAGCCGTATAGAAGTTGTGTACAAAAAACTGATTAGACCTAATTTCGGAACAAAATGGCCACTGGCAGCCATCTTGAATTTTGGACCGCACTCAGAAACACTCGTTCTCGTCCCAAGGTGATAACAGAGGTACTCAAGAAGTTTCGTGAAGATCGGTTCATAAATACAGCCTCTAGCCCGAGCCGTATTGACACGTGTACTTACTGTGTGTAAGTAGCACTGAAAAAATCAAAGTTCATCTAATTTGCATAATTTCTGCATGAGAAAAAAACCCGTATTATATGTGATGTATCTCATGGTACTAAACATTCATACAAAAAATTATTCAAATCAGAGCTTTCATGTGGAAGTTCTGCGCAAAAATCTGATTGCCCCTAATTTTGAACAAAATGGCTGCCAGCGGCCATCTTGAATTTCGGACCGGACCCAAAAACACTCGTTCTTGTCCCACGGTCATAACAAAGGTACCCTAGAAGTTTCGTAAAGAACGGTTCATAAATGCGGCCTCTAGCCCGAGCCGTATTGGCATTTGCACTGACAGTGCTGAAAGTAACAAAAAATAAATCAAAGTTAGTCTAATTTGCATAATTTAAGCACGAGAAAAAAACACGTATGATATGTGATGTATCTCATGGTACTAAACATTCCTACAAAAAAATATTCAAATCAGAGCTTTCACATGGAAGTTCTGGACAAAAAACAGATTTCTGCATCGTCGGTACAAAATGGCGGCTGGCAGCCATCTTGAATTCCGGACGCACCCAAAAACACTCGTTCTCATCCCACGTCATAACAAAGGTACCAAAGAAGTTTCGTAAAGATCGGTTCATAAATACGGCCTCTAGCCTGAGCCGTATCCAATTGTTGACGTACGGACAGACGGACGACGGGCCATGACAAAAGCTCAAATTTGGCTTCACCAAAGTTGAGCTAAAAATTATTATGAGATGTGGGAATTAAAATCATAGACAGTTGAAACCAACTGGAGAATTACAAAGGCACAGATGCCCTTTCCAAGTGTGTAACATAAAGGCATATCATCAGTACAATGAAACTTTAGTAATGACTGTATATTCTGTGGTGATTATTACTATCCTCTTTCAGTGTGGGTATGGTGGAAATCTTACCTTGGGGAGCTAGCTATTAGTAACAGACACACAGCCTACTGACTATTACACGCATAAGACAAGAGATTGCAACAGAGATATTGGGGTTGAGCTGTGGTGGCTAAAAGGAAGCTGTCCTAGCAAATAAACTACTGCAACTAGGAAACAATCTAAGAGGCACAGGACAAATTTGGTAAAAATCAGATAACGTTCAAGTTATCCTGCTGACACACCCTTGGTTTTTGAACTCATCCAAGCCATTCTCAAGTGGAACCTAGAAGACTAAATTTGGTAAAAAAAAATGGATACGTTTGTTCAAGTTATCCAAAAATGGATACGTTTATTCCGCAAGTCGTAAATTCAAAGAAAAAAATCCAAGAGGCACAACTCCTCCTCCCCCCCCCCCCCAACAAAAAAAAAATGCCAATAAGCTTGGTATATACAAAAGGATAATACTTAGAAAATGAGTGAGGCCATCTGCATGAAGACAGGATGGAGGCCATGAAATAATGAGAAAATAGCTGGTATTCCCAAATTACAAGAAAGTTCCCAAATTTGAGGGAATAACCCATAATATGGTTTGTTTTTTATCCTTTTTGCCCAGTTTCATAAAAAGTGATTTAACCCTGATAGGCCTGGAGATTTGTATACAGTCATGTTCCCAAATGACAGACTATGACAGGACTATTTCCTGTGGTTTTGCAATTGTTTCTAGGAAAGTCTTGGCTGCCTATGCAGGCAGTCAAGACGAGCCTAGAAACAACTGCCAAGGTATTTATAATATGAAAGTGTCAATGACACTGTAGCTCAACTTGACAAACTTGAACTTGGTAAGTTATAAATGAAATGGCAAAATTGAAGATCATTGGTACCAATGTCATTTTTTTTTTGCCAGTGGCAACATTTTTTGACAGAAACCGAAGAAAATCAATAGCTCCCATCTAGAGGCCTCCCCAAACAAGCATGCCAGGTTTCAAAGCCCTGTAGGGTGTACAAAAGGAAAATATTGTGGTCTGACTAGACTAAATTCTAAGAACGTTGGCCGTGGCAACATTTTTTGACAGAAATGGAAGAAAATCGATAGCTCCCATCTAGAGGTCACCGTAAATAAGCATACCAGGTTTCAAAGCAATCTAGTCATAAATATGCCCTGTAGGGTGAGCCAAAGGGAAATATTGTGGTCTGACTAAACTAAGTTCTAAGAATGTTGGCTGCGGCAACATTTTTCGATGGAAATTGAAGAAAATCGAAAGCTCCCATCTAGAGGTCACCCCAAACAAGCATGCCAGGTTTCAAAGCAATCCGATCATAAATGTGCCCTGTAGGGTGTGCCAAAGGGAAATATTGAGTCTTCTGACTAAACTAAGTTCTAAGAACGTTGGCCGCGGCAACATTTTTTGACGGAAATTTAAGAAAATCGATAGCTCCCATCTAGAGGTCTCCCCAAACAGGCACATCAGGTTTCAAAGCAATCAAATCATAAATGTGCCCTGTAGAGTGTGCCAAAGGGAAATATTGTGGTCTGACTAAACTGAGTTCTACAAATGTTGGCCGCGGCAATATTTTTTGACGGAAATTGAAGAAAATCGATAGCTCCCATCTAGAGGTCACCCCAAATAAGCATGCCAGGTTTCAAAGCAATCCAATCATAAATGTACCCTGTAGGGTGTGCCAAAGGGAAATATTGAGTCTTCTGACTAAACTAAGTTCTAAGAACATTGGCCGTAGCAACATTTTTTGACAGAAATTGAAGAAAATCGATAGCTCCCATCTAGAGGTCTCCCCAAACAAGCATACCAGGTTTCAAAGCAATCTGATCATAAATGGGCCCTGTAGGGTGTGCCAAAGGGAAATATTGAGGTCTGACTAAACTAAGTTCTACGAACGTTGGCCGTGGCAACATTTTTTGCCGGAAATTGAAGAAAATCGATAGCTCCCATCTAGAGGTCACCCTAAATAAGCATACCAGGTTTCAAAGCAATCAAATTATAAATGTGTCCTGTAGGGTGTGCCAAAGGGAAATATTGTGGTTTGACTAAACTAAGTTCTAAGAATGTTGGCCGCGGCAACATTTTTTGACGGAAATTGAAGAAAATCGATAGCTCCCATCTAGAGGTCACCCCAAACAAGCATACCAAGTTTCAAAGTAATCTGATCATAAATGCGATCTGTGAGGTGTGCCAAAGGAAATTGTGGACGTACGTACGTATGCCGACGGACGAGAAGTGATGGCAATAGCTCAGCTTGACTTTGTCAAGTTGAGCTAATAACTTAGAGTTTACCCAGAGACTGAATTTTCTGGCACCTGTTCTGTTGCAGTAAAAAGTGATCAAAATCAGTATTAGGCCCCATATTTGGAGACACCAAAGAAGCTCAAAAATGGCATTTAGGACAGGCAAAGGTTCAATGGGGTTGAACATCAACTGACTTGGCAAGTTGGCGATGTCTCCAAATTTGACCAATCTCAAGACCAGTTTAGACCAAATGGCATAGACATTTACATGACATCATGCAAGGTATCTCACCTTGAATGCATGTGTCTTGGAAGGTAGGAGGCAAGAAAAAAAGGCTAAATATACATGACACAGAAATATATGCACACAATACCTTGATTTTTAACTTCAGCAAATTCGTGGTTGTATTCATCGAGAGTTTCTCGGAGTTGCTTGTTCTCTATTTCGTAATCCTGTACTCGCTGAGCTCTCTTTTGGGCTTGTATGGCATATTCTAATACAGGTATTGGGTCTGTAAGAAACACAATAAATCTCTGTAGAAATATTGAATGATATAGAGGAGCTAACCTTTTATCGAACACATACTATATCAACATTTTTATTTTTTCTTTAGGTTATTCCTTTATTCTATTTCTTAGGGTTTTACAACAATCTTAATAGCCAGGGTTATAATGTGTCAGACAGTTGTCTAGATGGAGAAAACCAGAGAACCTGAAATGAACCACCGATCTATGGCAAGTAGCCCCAGATTACAACTTACTAACACTGCACATCAGTTAGTGGAGGTATAATATCTCTGAGTGTGTGGGAATAGCAATATCCTCAAGACTGAGGGTATAAGAATTTCCTCTAGAGTGTGGAGGGGGGGGGGGGGGTGGTGGTGGGGAGATGAGGGTGTTGTTTGTTGGGGTTTAACATCACTTTCAACAGTGAGGGTCATATTGAGGCGTACAGTTTGACAGGTGGAGGAAGCTAAGAGTGCTTGGAAAGAACCACCAGGTAGTGGCAAGCACCTGTCAGACTCTCCAACTTACTTGTATGGCACAAGCAGACTTGACTGCAGTTGAAAGTAAGTGCAGTACACCTCAGTGCATGGCACCACCATGTCCCAACATGGGCAATCAGGATGAAGTGTCATGCCCAAGGACACAATGAGACCTGGTTCAGGATAAAACTGTTGGCCTATCAGTTTTAAAGTCCAATTCTCTAACCAATGAGCCACTATACTTCCTAAGAGAGGGTGGATTAACAATCTTCTTGAGTGCGAGTATAAGAAAAATGTATTTTTTAGGTGTTTCAAGACTACACAATTCATCTGAGATGTGAAATTCAAGCACTTTCAAGGATTTGAAACACCTGCAAGGATCCTGAGTCAAACATGGATTAAGAGTTTGCAGGTTTCATTCAAGCATATTTTGTCCTTGAGTGAGACATTTTATCTCACTTTCTCTTACGAGAGAACCATGTCACAGTGTATGAATGCATATGACATGATGGTCATCACTTCAACCAATGTTAACTTTTGACCCACTTGATATTTTAACATTTTCTTTGAAAACACACAAGAGGCACCACCCAGTTTTCTGCTAATTGCACCTGCTGGTTAACAATTTTTGTGCTCCTAGTGTTTATTTCTAGCATGTATGTGCTGAGAAAACCACTACAATCTTTCAGTCTTCTTTTGCCTCAGTAATTCTTTTCAGTATTTGACTCCAATTCTTTGAAATTTATTTATTTGTGTCCAACTCACTTTCAGCATCTATGGATATATGACAACAACATTGGCAAGAAGTCAAGCTGAGTCTTTGCTTCCCACTCTAGAGGACTTCCACCCCAGGCATTTGGTTAATGAGTCCTATTTTACCAGTAAAACAGAACTTGTTACCACAGTAAACAAGCACTGTTCTGCTTCCTTGGGTTCTGGCGGGAGAATTTTTTTAAAGTTCTTTGAGCTATATCGCAATCTCATCACAAGTATGAAGTCCAGATTAACCAATTCTTTACCTACACATTGCCTTCTTTGGAAGACTCTCACATCAGCCCAGGCAGGCAATGGTTACCTGGTCCTATTGTACTAGTAGAGCAGAACATGTCTACAAGAATCAGCGTCTAAGACAATTACTATAGAGATTGAAAATTTGTGGTTATCTTACCATACTGACACGAGAATAAGCCCAGGTGGTATGTGAAAAAAAGGGGTGGGCTTATTTTCGAGAAGTCAAGATTATAGATTTTGGCCACAAAGCTGACACAAAAGCTAAGTGACTCGGGCAAACCCATACAAAGGTGCATTAATTCTCTACCTTTACCTAATTCTTTACTCAGCCACATACATGTACACCTGCATAATTTACAAATCGAATAGTTGAAATTGAAAAAACAAAAGGTCCCACAGGGCCTAAAGCACTCACCTTGAACGGAACACGATATAAACAGAGTCCAAGATTGAGTCTACATTAAGCAATCCATCTCGATAGGATACATTATCAATCCTTGAGCCCCTCAGGAGTGACAAAAATAGTCCAAGCATCATGCCTTTTCTTCAGTTGATCATAATGTAAAATGTGGAGATCCCCTATGAAGCCCCCTGATACAACCTATGTGGATTAATCTTAGCTACACACCTCTAGAGGGTACTGAATACAAAATTTAGGGACCCGATTTGAATGAACTTGAATCTGAACCCCTAAAGATGTTGTATACCAAATACGAAAGCATTGTGACTGGTGGATCTGAAGAAGATTTTTTAAAATTATCCCCCATATTGAACTAAGCTAAAATTTGGGCTTCCATAGGATTATTTTCCGTAATTTTTTTACATTATTTTAGATGTTCTGCTAAACACATTGCTACTCATTGTAAAAGCCAAATTGTGCCGTGATGATTCAGCTATGAAAATTATGTTAACCATTCCCAAATTAAAATTCATAAATTTCCACTGATTGTTTTTAGTCAAACTGGAGTACACAATTCTTTAATGCATCTAATTTAATTTACAAAAAAGAGAACAAATCCCCTAATCAGCCTAGTGGGGCCTTATTCAGTAACCCTACCTGACAAACAGGTGCCTATTAGACTACTCAACAACAATATAGCCTTGTTATGTGAAAATAATTTGAAAAAAAAACACCAGGAAAAAAATTGCAACTCCAGGAAAAAAGGTGTTTTGGCCCCCATCCGACCACCCACCCACCCCGGCCTTGTGTCCGGAATTTTTTGGAAGACCCCCCCCCCCCCCCCCCCCCCCTGGATTTTGGTCCAAAATTTTATAAGTCCCACCCCAACCCCAAATTTTCGGTGGTAAAAAAAAAAAAAATTTTGTCTTAAAATTGACAGAAATGCATAAAAAACAACAAAAAAACAATTTCCGGCTTTTGGTCCAAAATTTTCGAAGTTCCACCCGGACCCCAAATTTTCAGGGTACAAACAAACAAAAAATTCCAGGATTTTGGTCCACCCCGGACCCCAAATTTTCAGGGGAAAACAAAAATTTTTTTGTCTTAAAATTGACAGAAACGCATAAAAAACAAAAAAACAAAAATTCCGGATTTTGGTCCAAAATTTTCGAAGTCCCACCCGGACCCCAAATTTTCAGGAGAAAAAAAAAAAAAATTTTGTCTTAAAACTGACAGAAATGCATAAAAAACAAACAAAAAAAATTTCCGGATTTTGGTCCAACCCGGCCGGACCAGGGAAAAAAAAAATTTTTTTTGTCTTAAAATTGACAGAAACGTATAAAAAAAAAAAAATTCCGGATTTTGGTCCAAAATTTCTAAGTTCCACCCGGACCTCAAATTTTCAAGGGGAAAAAAAAAAAGTTTTTTTTGTCTTAAAATTGACCGAAACGTAGAAAAAACAAAAACAAAAAAATTTTTTTCGGATTTTGGTCCAAAATTTCTAAGTCCGCAACGGGACCCCAAAAAAATTTTCTTTGTCTTAAAATTGAGAGAAATGCATAAAAAACAAAAAAAATAATTTCCGGGCTTTGGTCCAAAATTTTCTACGTCCAACCCGGACCCCAAATTTTCAGGGGAAAATTTTTTTTTTTTTTTTTTGTCTTAAAATTGACCAAAACGCAGAAAAAAACAAAAAAAAATTTTTCCGGATTTTGGTCCAAAATTTTCAGGGTAAAAAAAAAAAAAATTTTGTCTTAAAATTGAGAGAAGCGCATAAAAAACAAAAAAAAAAAAAGAAAAAGGATTTTGGTCCAAAATTTTCTGGGGGAAAAAAAAAATTTTTTTTGGTCTTAAAATTGACAGAAACGCATAAAAAACAAACAAACAAAAAATTCCAGGATTTTGGTCCACTCCGGACCCCAAATTTTCAGGGGAAAACAAAATTTTTTTTGTCTTAAAATTGACAGAAACGCATAAAAAACAAAAAAAAAAATTCCGGATTTTGGTCCAAAATTTTCTAAGTCCCACCCGGACCCCAAATTTTCAGGAGAAAAAAAAAAATTTTTTTGTCTTAAAATTGACAAAAATGCATAAAAAACAAAAAAAAAAAATTTCCGGATTTTGGTCCAAAATTTCTAAGTTCCACCCGGACCTCAAATTTTCAGGGGGAAAAAAACAAATTTTTTTTTGTCTTAAAATTGACCGAAACGTAGAAAAAACAAAAACAAAAAAATTTTTTTTCGGATTTTGGTCCAAAATTTCTAAGTCCGCAACAGGACCCCAAATTTTCAGCCTACATATGAACCCAGGGACTTGGCTTCAACAAATTTGAATCTCACCCCCCTAAGGATGCTGAATACCAAATATCAAAAGATTCTTATTGGTTGATCTGAAGAAGATTTTTCAAAAATACTCCTCATACTGCACTAATTTAAACATTTGGGCTCCCATAGAGAGCCCAAATATTGACCCAGGCAATTGATTTCAATAAACATGTGAAACAATCTTCCAAAGATGTGATATGTGAAATTTGAAAGCTTTTGGAGCAGTGCTTTGGGAGAAAAGTAGTCTTATGTTTTTCCCATTACCCACAGTGTTAAAAAATGCTGACTCAGCACTTTTTCAAAGTCCCCAAAAAGTACCCCATGATAAAACCGATGGCAATTTTTTTTTACCATTCCATTCTGTTGGTCCTAAGGAAGCTTCACAACAAATAAGAATTCTCAGTGCCGTGTAGTTTTGGAGATATGGGCATTTTAATTTTTTTCTATTTTTAGCTCCTGTGGTTCCCACAGGGCTATTGGAAAAAAATTCTGCATAAATTAGGTACTTATGACCCAATAAGTACTCACGTAAAATTTGGTTCAAATCGGCCTCGGGGTTTGGAAAATAGAAATTTGGGGCGGGGCCAAAATTTTTGCCCCTCCTTTAACATCGTCAAATATAGCCCCTCGAACTTCTCTTGAACAAACTTGAGTCTACACCTCAAAAGGAAGCTGCATACCAAATATCAAGTCTCTGCTATCGCTGGTTCTTGAGAAGAAGATTTTTTAAGAATTGGAGCATTTTTGCCCCATCCTTCTGCTCAATATGAGCTGAAACCTAATTTGACAAAAAATCAAAAGCGACCAGTGGTTTGGGAGAAAAAGGCCCAAACACCACCTTCACGACGGACGCCGGCCAAACAGTGATCAGAATAGCTCACCCTGACTTTCAGTCAGGTGAGCTAATAAATCTTGAAATCATGTGCATTGAGTAAGGGGTTATTTTTAGCTGTAACAACTTACCAGCGTGATTGTCATTGATGTTGTGATTACAAAGCCAGGGCCTGGGCTTATTTACAAGAAGGGGACTCTGAAAATGAAGTTTTACTAAACTCTGAAAAGTTGGGAGGTGGGCTTATTTTTTAATATGGGCTTATTCCCGGGTCAGAACGGTACTTTACTACCTGTTTCAACTTCTCCTGTTTTGGATACACTTCTTTGAAGCTATCTTTGTTTTTATCAAATATCAGGCACATCCTGACATCTCAACTATTTACTACTTTCAACAAATCAACAATACCTCAATTAATGTAAATGCTGGATAAAGAATATAAAAAACTAAAGTATATATCAATGACAACATTATCAGGCATTGTATCAAATGATGGAATTATCTAACTTATAGACTACAGATCCAATTAATGTTTATACGCTCTACAGGTGTAGACAGAACATACAACATTGTCTGTCTAATAAAGTATGCAGGCTCCATCAAACAGTGCAGGTACAATGATAAAAGCTTAACAAGTGCAAAGGCTCAATAGAGAGAACACTAGTCACCTGGTGCTCACATTGCAATATAACCTTTTACCTAACATAACCGCCCTAACCAGCCAGCACTTTTCACAGATATTGTCATTCAAACTTTATTTTTTTAATGTTGGCCTCCAAAACATAGCATATAACCCCTCCCTGGATTGAGTTCGTTCCAATGATGGTGTCATAAGCTATGTTTCTGATGCAAAAAATGAACAATTGAGTTATTCAATAATTTATTTTTTACTTTCACAAATTTGTCTGCTATTCATGTTTGGTAAACTGTTAAATGGAGGATCCCCAACTGGTGCCCAGTTTGGATCAAAATTTTCAAGCTAGGGCTGTATCAAGCTTTAGCTCGGTCCAGACCTAATTTACTGGACGAGTTTTGTAAATTTTGAAATAAACTGGGGACGAGTTGAAGATTCTATTTATTATATGATCCCAAAATCCCACAGAAGACACTAAAATGGAACAAGAAACAAGCTGCAGCATCTATAAGACCTGTGATTATGTTACAACTTAAGATGCATTGTTTGTCCAGGTCAAAATAGTCCTCAGTAAAGAATAGATTGCAAAGTATTTAATGACACAAATTTAATGAAATAATTTTAAAACTAGAACTATCACTGAAGGTGATTAATACCCCCGCTTTGGGTTTTTAGAGGAATGCACTTCTGATCATGTAGGCAAAGGCCATAAGGAAATGTATACATAAAGATCATTTTTTGTTGTTGAAATTTGTATTTGCATGTGGCCTTCCACAGAACAGCACTGAATACTTAAAGAGCCCACACATATATGGTTTACATTTGGAAAAACACATTTACAATGTGCAACATGTATTCAAAATCGGTTCATTAATGTAGGAGTTGCACACACAAGAATCCCATTTGAAAACCCATAATAAATCCAAGTTAAAGGGAGATAACCTGGTTAAAATTGTCGCAGATCAAAAATTTGGGAATAAGCGTATGTTCACTTAGTTGTGATAATGTTTGAAAGGTTTCGTCAAAATTGATTGATAAATGTAGGAGGAGTTGCATGCACAAGAATTTCATGTAGAAACCCATAATAAATCTAAGTTAAAGGGAGATAACCTAGTTAAAATTGCCACAGCTCAAAAATTTTGGAATATGCGCATGTTTACTTAGTAGTGATGATGTCTGTAAATATTCGTCCAAATTGATTGATAAATGTAGGAGGAGTTGCGCACACAAGAATTTCATGCCGAAATCCATAGTAAATCAAAGTTCAAGAGAGATAACCTGGTTAAAATTGTCGCAGATCAAAAAGTTTGGAATATGCACATGTTCACTTAGTAGAGATGATGTTTGAAAGGTTTCATCAAAATCGGTTCATTAATGTAGGAGGAGTTGCGCACACAAGAATTTGTTCGGATGGAAAGACACAATAAATCTAAGTCAAAGGGAGAAAACCTGGTTAAAATTGTCGCAGATCAAAAATCTTGGAATATGCGCATGTTCACTTAGTAGTGATGATGTCTGAAAAGTTTTGCCCAAATTGATTGATAAATGTAGGAGGAGTTGCGCACACAAGAATTTCATGTCCGGAAAGACGTACGGACGGACGGACGGACGGACGGACGGACGGACGGACGGACGGACGGACGTACAGGGCGATTCCTATATAGCCCCCACTTCTTCGAAGCGGGGGTATAATAAACATCAACTACTGTCACTGACAACAAATGTTTATCACTCCTTGTCCCCCAAGTCTGAATCTATGATTATTCTCTGGCACTTGATGGGCCGCACATTACCATTTTTAATGAATGGGCTTAAAACCCTTTACCTACGCAGACGATATCAGAATTTATTATTTTGAATATCATTTTTTCAAATTTTTCAAAAAATTTCAACAAAACTATATCAAAGTGAATAAATTTGAAGAGTATGTAGTGAAAAAACAGGACCTTACTTTCAATTTTAATTATGAGTTCTGGCCAACTGCAACATTATTTTCAAGTAATTCCATGGAAAACTAGAGTGATGTCACGCATGCAGCCCGACTGTCACAGCAATGGCAATGCTTTGACACAATGGATTTTTAACCACAAACTTTTTAGCAAAAATATAAGGGGGCGGGGGGGGGGGGGGGGGGGAGGGGGTTACGTGAGTTTAAAAAAAAGTTACACATGTAGTGACTGTAAATAGTTAAAAATGCATATTGGAGGAAATGAAGAAAAAAAAAATGCCTAATTGGCAGGGGCAGGGCAGGGCAGGGCAATAACTTCAACAATTTTCATTGGATGATTGTGATCATCAACCTTGACCTAGAGTCATGTACTGAAAACAAATGAAATACGTTGAACTTTTGTTGAAGTTATGGCATAAAGAAAGTTCGGACAGACAGACGAATGGACAGATGGACTGACAGCTCTGTGCTATATCCCTCCCTTGTGGGAGGGGATAATGAAAGTGTCAATGACACTGTAAATTAACATGTCTATGTGTTGTGTTTGATGAAAAGGATAATGTTCAATGTTTATGAAAGGATTATGAAATAAGACAAGAACTGTGATAATTGGGAATATGTTAATTTCTGTTCCCTGTATGCTATGTTTTTAATAAAAATAATTTGAGGTGTACACGGTACTAAAGAGCTAAGGGGTGGATTAATATGACCTCACAGTTAATGTATGTGGCCCTCACAGTTAACGTATGTCAATGAAAGTTACCAAGTTACAGTGAAATTATTTCAAAATGAGTTATCCTATCAAGTTACATTGAAATCCCTTCATAAATATGGCCTGTAGACTGTGCTAAAGGTTTTCGGGCTTCAGGCCTGTGTATCCATGATGGTAGACCGATTGCAACTAAAAGGGAACATCCTCATCTCGACATACTGAGTCAATCTACTAAGTTACAATGAAATCCCTTCACAAATACAACCTGGAGTCTGTACTAAAGTTTTTTTGGTTTTGTGCTCATGAAGCCATCATGGTTTAATGATCACGACCAAAAGTGGGCGTTGTCATCTGGCATTATATGGAGTCAACCTAACAAGTTACAATGAAATCCTTCCATAAATATGACCTATAGACTAAGCCTAACGGTTTTGGGCCCAGGCAGTCATCAAGGCTAAATGATCGCGACCAAAAGGAGATGTTCTCATCTAGACATTATTTGGAGTCATCCTACCAAGTAATAATTCCTTCATAAATATGACCTCTGGACCGTGATTAAGGTTTTCAGGCTTCGGGCCCCTGTAGCCATCACAGTTGCCCAACTGCGTCCAAAAGGAGTCATTTTCATCTAGATATTATAAGAAGTCAACCTACCAAGTTACAATGAAATCCCTTCATAAATATGACCTGTAGACTGTGCTATAGGTTTTCGGGCTTTGGGCTCCGGTAGCCATCATGGTTGAATGAGCACAACCAAAAGGGGACATTCTCATCTGGGCATCATCTGGAGTGATCCTACAGAGTTACAATGAAATCCCTTCATAAATATGAGCTGTAGACTGTGCTCAGTATTTTCGGGCTTCGGGCACCTGTAGCCATCACAGTTGACCAATCACGCCCAAAAGGGGAGGTCATCATCTAGGCATTATATGGAGTGAAGCTAACAAGTTACAATGAAATCCTTCCATAAATACGACCTATAGACTATGCTAAAGGTTTCTGGGCTCCAGCAGCCATCAAGGCTGAATGATCGCAACCAAAAAGGGACGTTCTCATCTAGACATTATTTGGAGTCATCCTACCAAGCTACAATGAAATCCCTTCATAATTATGGCCTGCAGACTGTTCTAAAGGTTTTCAGGCTTCGGGCCCCTGTTGCCGTCAAGTTGCCCAAAAGGGGACGTTCTCATCTAGATATTATATGAAGTCAACCTACCAAGTTACAATAAAATCCCTTCATAAATATGACCTGTAGACTGTGCTAAAGGTTTTCGGGCTCGGACAGCCATCATGGTTGAATGATCGCAACCAAAAGGGGGCATTCTCATCTGGGCATCATGTGGAGTGATCCTACGAAGTTACAATTTTTGGGCTTTGGGCACCTGTAGCCGTCACAGTTGACCAATCACAACCAAAAGAGGATGTCATCATCTTGGCATTATATGGAGTCAACCTAACAAGTTACAATGAAATCCTTCAAAAATATGACCTTTTGACTATGCTAAAGGTTTTGGGCTCGGGCAGCCATCAAGGCTGAATGATCGCGATCAAAATGGGACATTCTCAACCAGACATTATTTGGAGTCATCCTACCAAGTTACAATGAAATCCCTTCATAAATATGAGCTGTAGACTGTGCTAAAGGTTTTCGGGCTTCGGGCCCGGGCCTCTGTAGCCGTCACAGTTGCCCAATTACGTCCAAAAGCGGACTTTCTCATCTAGACATTATATGAAGTCAACCTATCAAGTTACAATGAAATCCCTCCATAAATATGACCTGTAGACTGTGAAAAGTTTTAGGGTTTTGGGCTTGGGCTGTCGTCACGGTTGACAGATCACGCCCAAATGGGGAAATTCTCATCTAGACATCATACTGAGTCATCCTACCAAGTTACAATGAAATCCCTCCATATTAAACATGACCTGCAGACTGTGCTAAAAGTTTTTGGGTTTCGGACTTGGGCAGCTATCACGGCTGACAGATCATGCCCAAAAGGGGACATTCTCATCTAGGCATTATACAGAGGCATCCTACCAAGTTACAATGAAATCCCTTCATAAATACAACCTGTAGACTGTGCTAATGGTTTTCGGGTTTTGGGTTTGGGCAGCCATACCGGTTGACCGATCACGACCAAAAGGGGACGTTCTCATGTAGACATGACCTAAAACCTGCACATGAAATTTCGTGATGATCAGACAAGAACTACGGGGTGTAGCCTGTACATGAAGGTTGAATAAAAAACTTTAACCACAAACTTTAACCGAAACTCCAAATGTCAACTAAGCAGGGGAAAAACAAGAGGCCGCAAGGGGCCTGAGGGCGCTCACCTGACATGGTAGCCTAAATATCAACCCAGAGAATTGATTTCAACAAGTTGCATCAGCTTCTCCTAAGAAAAGCTAAAACCAAATATCCAAAGATTCTGACCAGTGGATCTAAAAAAAAAAGAAGATTTTTAAAGAATATTCCTCATATTGAACTAAGTTATAATTTCGGGCTCCCACAGGGAGCCCATATATGAACCCAGGGACTTGGCTTTAACAAACTTAAATCTCACTCCCCACACCCACCCCCCCTAAGGATGCTGCACACCAAATATCAAAACATTCTGACTGCTGGATCTGAAGATGAAGATTTTTAAAGAAAATTCCTCATTTTGAAGTAAGTTACAATTCAAGCTCCCACAGTGAGTCCAAATATGGACCTAGGGACATGGCTTGAACAAACTTGAATCTCACCCCCCTAAGGATGCTGCATACCAAATATCAAAACATTCCAACTGCTGGATCTGAAGAAGATTCTTAAAGAAAATTCCTCATTTTGAACTAAGTTATAATTTGGGCTACCACACTGAGCCCAAATATGAACTCAGGGACTTGGCTTGAACAAACTTGAATTTCCCCCCCCCCCCCCCCCCCCCCCCCTAAGCATGGTGCATACCCAATATCAAAAGATTCTGCCTGCTGGATCTTGAGAAGATTTTTTAAGAAATTTGCCTGAAATGCACTAAGTTCGAATTCGGGCTTCTATAGTGAGCCCAAATATGAATCCAGGGGGGGCCGATTTGAACAAACTTGAATCAGATCCACCCCACAATGCTGCATACCAAATATCAAAAGATCCTGCCTGCTGGATCTGGAGAAGAAGATTTTTGAAGAAATTTGCCTGAAATGCACTAAGTTCGAATTAAAGCTTCTATACTGAGCCCAAATATAAACCCAGGGGGCTGATTTGAACAAACTTGAATCAGATCCACCCCACAATGTTGCATACCAAATATCAAAAGATTCTGCCTGCTGGATCTGGGGAAGAAGATTTTTTAAGAAATTTGCCTGAAATGCACCAAGTTCGAATTCAAGCTTCAATACTGAGCCCACACATAAACCCAGGGGGCCGATTTGAACAAACTTGAATCAGATGCACCCCACAATGTTGCATACCAAATATCAAAAGATTCTGCCTGCTGGATCTGGGGAAGAAGATTTTTTAAGAAATTTGCCTGAAATGCACCAAGTTCGAATTCAAGCTTCTATACTGAGCCCACACATAAACCCAGGGGGCCGATTTGAACAAACTTGAATCAGATCCACCCCACAATGTTGCATACCAAATATCAAAACATTCTGCCTGCTGGATCTGGAGAAGAAGATTTTTTAAGAAATTTGCCTGAAATGCACTAAGTTCGAATTCGGGCTTCTATAGTGAGCCCAAATATGAACCCTGGGGGCCGATTTGAACAAACTTGAATCAGATCCACCCTACAATGTTGTATACCAAATATCAAAAGATTCTGCCTGCTGGATCTGGAGAAGATTTTTTAATCTTTTTCCCATTGCCTACAGAGTTAAAAAGTGCTGACTCGGCACTTTTTCAAAGTCCTGAAAAAAGTACCTTGTGATCAAACCGATAGGGATTTTTTTTTAACCATTCTATTCTACTGGATAAAAGTAAGCTTTATACAAAATAAGAATTCTCTGTGCCGTGTAGTTTTGGAGATATGGCAGTTTTAAGATTTTTCCTATTTTTAGCTCCCAAGGTTCCCACGGGGCAAAGTGAAAATTATGACCCATTATCATCTCATATCAAATTTGGTTCAAATCGCCCTCACGGTTCTGAAAATAGAAATTTTAGGCATGGCTAAAATTTTTGCCCCTCCCATAATGAAGGCAAATAATGCCAGACAAACTTCTCTTGAACAAACTTCATTCTAAACCTCAAAAGGACTCTGTATACCACATATCAAGTCTCTGCTACTGGTGGTTCATTAGAAGAAGATTTTCAAAAAATTTGGCCATTTTTTCCCCACACCTCTGCTCAATATGAGCCAAAACCTATTTTGGATAAAAATCAAAATGCCCCTATATAACCACTATTTACATGAAATTTAATTAAAATGTGGCCAGTGGTTTAGGAGAAAGAGGCTCAAACACCACCTTCACGCAGGCCGATGGACGAAGAGTGATAAGAAAAGCTCACCCTGACTTTCAGTCAGGTGAGCTAAAAACAAACAAGAGGCCCCAAGAAGCCTTAATCGCTCACCGGCCAAAGTGGTTCAAAGAAGTATTTGGGGATCACATTCAGTTAGACATGGTTCATCAACACTACAAAGGAATGAAGTCATGAGAGACAAATTTTATGGAACTAGGGCAATGGCTTGAACAAACTTGAATCTTATCTCCCTAAGGATGTTGCATACCAAATATCAAACGCATTCATCTGCTGGATCTGAAGAAGAAGATTTTTAAAGAAAATTCCTCATTTTGAACAGTAAGCCCAAATATGAACCCAGGGACTTGGCTTGAACAAACTTGAATCTCACCCCCCTAAGGATGCTGCATACCAAATATCAAAACATTCCGAATGCTGGATCTGAAGAAGAAGATTTTTAAAGAAAATTCCTCATATTGACTAAGTTATAATTCAGGCTCCCACAGGGAGCCTAAATATGTACCCAGGGACTTGGCTATAACAAACTTGAATCTCACCCCCCTAGGCATGCTGCATACCCAATATCAAAAGATTCTGCCTGCTGGATCTGGAGAAGAAGATTTTTTAAGAAAATTCCTCATTTCAAACTAAGTTACAATTCAAGCTCCCACAGTGAGTACAAATATGGACCTAGGGACATGGCTTGAACAAACTTGAATCACACCCCCCTAAGGATGCTGCATACCAAATATCAAAACATTCCGAATGCTGGATCTGAAAAGAAGATTTTTAAAGAAAATTCCTCATTTTGAACTAAGTTATCATTGAGGCTCCCACAGTGAGCCCAAATATGGACCTAGGGACTTGGCTTGAACAAACTTGAATCTCACCCCCTAAGGATGCTGCATACCAAATATCAAAACATTCCAACTGCTGGATCTGAAGAAGAAGATTTTTAAAGAAAATTCCTCATTTTGAACTAAGTTATAGTTCGGTCTACCACAGTGAGCCCAAATATGAACCCAGGGACTTGGCTTGAACAAACTTGAATCTCACCCCCCTAGGCATGCTGCATACCCAATATCAAAAGATTCTGCCTGCTGGATCTGGAGAAGAAGATTTTTGTAAGAAATTTGCCTGAAATGCACTAAGTCCGAATTCGGGCTTCTATACTGAGCCCAAATGTGAATCCAGGGGGTCGATTTGAACAAACTTGAATCAGATCCACCCCACAATGCTGCATACCAAATATCAAAAGATTCTGCCTGCTGGATCTGGAGAAGATTTTTTAAGAAATTTGCCTGAAATGCACCAAGTTCTAATTTGGGCTTGTATAGTGAGCCCAAATATGAATCAAGGGGGACGATTTGAAGAAACTTGAATCAGACCCATACCAAGATGCTGCATACCAAGTATCAAAAGATTCAGCCCACTGGTTCTGGAGAAGATTTTTTAATAATTTTTCTATAATTCATACAGTGCTATCAGAGTTATGCCCCATACAGAGCCCCCAATGACGTGGCCATTTCATTTGAACAAACCTGAACTGCCATATAGTAATGAACATCCACATGAAGTTTCGTGAAAATCGGACCAGTGGTTTCAGAGGATAAGTTGTTTGAAAACTGCTCTCGACGCCGGACGACGAACGGCGATAGATAAGTTTAGCTCCCTTCGGTGAGCTAAAAAACACTTGAACCTTCAGTAAAAAACTTTAACCACAAACTTTAACCAAAACTCTAAATGTTAACAGACGGACGGACAAAATTCATTACTATAGCCCTCACTGTAAACAGTTGGGCTAAAACGGGATTCCAAAGCCATGCTGAAGAACTTTTGAGGCCCAATTTCTTTTCTTTTTTGAGGGTGGAGGTGGGGGGAATGAAAGAATTTTACCTGACAGTGTGTAAAATTACTTCCATAGGTCAAAATTTATTCACGTGGAATTGTTTTTTTTTTGGACAGTTGATTGGGCACTCTCCACTTAATAGTAATAAAACAAATTAAAATGAATAGAATATTGTTATTTTCAACTGAATACAATCAACATCCACAAAATGTGAAGTCTGCAATTTGTGGTATTGGCACTTTCCAATTGAACTCAAACTGGGACTTCCAGAACACAACCAGTTAACCCACAAGGGCCTAATTCTAACTTGTTACAGCAACACAACAGGTTGGAGCAATTTGCCTGTTACATTCTTAAGTGCTATGGGAGTTGTTTCTTGGCATATCTTGGCTGCCTACAGAGACAGCAAAAACATTTCTAGAAACAACTGCAAAGCCACAGGATGTGAACTGTTGAGGTGTATAAATGAAAGTGTCAATGACACTGTAGCTTAACTTGAGTGTGTGTAGTGTTTGATGAAAAGGATGATGTTCAATGTTTATGAAAGGATTATGAAACCAGAGGCTCAAGTGAGCCTAAAATGCTCACCTGGCTCAAATTGTCAGAACAGATGAGTGTATCAGTAAGTGACCAGCAGCAAGGGCAATTTTTTTGATTTGCTATGACACAACCAATAGAACATTTTTTTATAGCATTTATACTGATGGTGGTGTAAGAGTGAATTTCTATCAATTTTCCGAAACCAGCATTCCCACGTTTGCGAATGTGAGGACATGAATTTGTGTGAATCCAGTTTTTTTCTACTCACTAACACACAGGGTATAGAGAGTGTATCATCACAGTCGATAACACCGGTGCACATCCCTTACTAGCTCAGAAATGGCTGAACCTGATGCCGCTCCGAGGAGTTCATGTAGCGTCGGGAGTGGACAGAAATCTATCAACAGGGAAGATTTAGATAGTGTCAAGGAGTTGTATGATAATGTTCTGGACAGCTCAATAGCTCTTTCTGATGTTGCAAACTAAGAAGCTCTCATAAGGGTAAACACTTGCCTCCACGAGTACAAAGCCAAATTGGCTGAACAATCGCGCACTGCTAAGCTATGGATACAATATCTAGAATATGTCCAGACACTGAAAATGTTCATCAGAGGTGAACGCCTTGGCGATTGGAATCTCCACCTTATTTCTGTCAGTAATATGTTGAACCTCTTTGCTGCCACGGGACATGTACACTGCGCTAAAAGTTGCAGGTTGTATCTGCAAATGATGCTTGAGCTCCCTGAGAAACATCCGTGGTTGTATGATAGGTTCTTCTATGATGGTTTCCATGATATACGCCGGAGTTCCTGGGTTTGGGCAGGCCTTTCAAGTGACCTTGTGATTTAACAAGTCCTCATGCGCTCAATTAAAAGTTGAGGTGGACTAATGCAAGGTCGTGGGGTGATCGAATCAGTGAGTCAGGAGTAGATTTACACCATGCATAAATGCGCTGAAATACACGAAGCTATGACAACGCTGACTGACATGAAATTCAGTACCAGTGAACAACATGCAGACATGGTAGGGGCAGAGATATACTCTAAACTAGACAATGTTGTTGTTTCTGATGCCTCCATCAAAAGGAGTGATCAAATTCGCACTTTAGACCATTTGAACCCCAGGGTGAAGTTGGTTAACCAGAGGGTATCAGTAGACCCATCAGCTCTGTTCACTCGATTGATAGCTATTGCTCAGAGGGAGCGCGACGTGGCACAGTTCTTCGAGTACGAACTGACTGTGATGCCAACAGCCCTCTTCAAAGACTTCTTTCTCAGAAAAGCAAACAAGGCAGACCTAGCAACTGCAATAACAGATCAAGTAACACTTTCGAAGCCGCCATCTGATTCCGTGTACGTGCTTGATGGAGTGGCTCTCATCCACAGATTGAAATGGAAGGCGAAGGCTACCTACTCGGAAGTAGCCCATCAATATGTTGGATATGTGGCTAACAAATATGGGCAGAATTGCTGTGTCGTCTTCGATGGTTATGGACAGTGACAAAACATGAAGAGTCATGAGCATAGAAGGAGAGCTGTCAACATGTGTGCCGATATCCATTTGACAGACACCTTGACTGCACACAAGAACCAGGAATGGTTCTTGTCGAACGAGAATAACAAAACGCAGTTCATAAGATTGCTGTCCATATTACTGAGAGCGGGTGGACATACTGTTAACTGCAGTTCGGGCGATGCTGATAACCTGATTGTTGAAAGTGTCATCAAACTTTCATCTCAAGGGAATTCAGTTGTCATTGCCGCAGATGAAACTGATGTACTTGAGTGCTATCCGTTCACCATTGGTATCATACTTCAGGTGATATTTATTCCCAATCAGAAGCACAGAAGTCACATAGGGGTGAGGAGGCATGGAAGATCGCAGATATAATAGCGAAAATCAAGAGAAACAACTAGGTGACACCTCCTGTTCATACATGCATGGAGTGGGTGTGATGTTACTTCGGCAACGTTTGGCCATGAGAAAACACAGCTTCTCAAGAGGTTAGAAAAGTCAAGGGAGATTCAGAAGATGTCAGCAACAATGCACGACAGCGCCGTATTTCAAGCAGAAATTGGAAGAATCGGCGCTGAACTGTTTGTAATGCTGTACTCTGGTAAGCAGTCAGACACATTGAATAGCTTGAGATACTCAAAGTTTACAACAATGGTCACTTCCAGCAAGACAGGAATCGAACCTCAGAAACTACCTCCAACTGAACGCGCAGCATACTTTCACAGCCTGCGAGTCCACCTACAAATGGTGGAATGGAAGCAATTGGATACTGACATCCTAGATCCTCTGAAATGGGGCTGGGAAATTCTTGACAAGAGGCCCCAGGGGACCTGAGGGCACTCACCTGACATGGTAGCCTAAATATCAACCCAGAGAATTGATTTCCACAAGTTGCATCTGCTCCTCCTAAGAAAAGCTGAAACCAAATATCCAAATATTCTGACCAGTGGATCTAAAAAAAGATTTTTAAAGAATATTTCTCATACTGAACTAAGTCATAATTCGGGCTCCCACAGGGAGCCCATATATGAACCCAGGGACTTGGCTTTAACAAACCTGAATCTCACACCCCTAAGGATTCTGCACACCAAATATCAAAACATTCCGACTGCTGGATCTGAAGAAGAAGATTTTTAAAGAAAATTCCTCATTTTGAACCAAGTTACAATTCGAGCTCCCACAATCAGCCCAAATATGGATTTAGGGACATGGCTTGAACAAACTTGAATCTTACCCCCCTAAGGATGCTGCATAAAAAATATCAAAAGCATTCATCTGCTGGATCTGAAGATTTTTAAAGAAAATTCCTCATTTTGAACTAAGTTGTCATTCAGGCTCCCATAGTGAGCCCAAATATGAACCAAGGGACTTGGCTTGAACAAACTTGAATCTCAGCCCCCAAGGTTGCTCCATGCCAAATATCAAAACATTCCAACTGCTGAATCTGAAGAAGAAGATTTTTAAAGAAAAATTCCTCATATTGACTAAGTTATAATTTGGGCTCCCATAGGGAGCCCACATATGGACCCATGGACTTGGCTTTAACACACTTGAATCCCCCCCCCCCCCCAAGGATGCTACTCACCACATATCAAACCATTCGGACTGCTGGATCTGAAGAAGAAGATTTTTTTAAGAAAATTCCTCATTTCGAACAAAGTTACAATTCAAGCTCCCACAGTGAGCCCAAATATGGACCTAGGGACATGGCTTGAACAAACTTGAATCTCACCCCCCTAAGGATGCTGCATACCAAATATCACAAGATTCTGCCTGCTGGATCTTGAGAAGAAGATTTTCAAAGAAATTTGCCTGAAATGCACTAAGTTCGAATTTGGGCTTCTATCGTGAGCCCAAATATAAACCCAAGGGGCCGATTTGAACAAACTTGAATCAGATCCACCCCACTATGTTGCATACCAAATATCAAAAGATTCTGCCTGCTGGATCTGGAGAAGAAGATTTTCAAAGAAATTTGCCTGAAATGCAGTAAGTTCAAATTTGGGCTCCTATACTGAGCCCAAATATAAACCCAGGGGGCCGAGTTGAACAAACTTGAATCAGATCCACCCCACAATGTTGCATACCAAATATCAAAAGATTCTGCCTGCTGGATCTGGAGAAGAAGATTTTTTAAGAAATTTGCCTGAAATGCACTAAGTTCGAAATTGGGCTCCTATACTGAGCCCAAATATGAACCCAGGGGGTCGATTTGAACAAACTTGAATCAGATCCACCCTCCAATGTTGCATACCAAATATCAAAAGATTCTGCCTGCTGGATCTGGAGAAGAAGATTTTTTAATGTTTTTCCCATTGCCTACAGTGTTAAAAAGTGCTGACTCAGCACTTTTTCAAAGTCCCGAAACTGTACCCTATGATAAAACCGATGGCAATTTTTTTTTACCAATTCTTTCTGTTGGTCCTAAGGAAGCTTCACACCAAATAAAAATTCTCGGTGCCGTGCAGTTTTGGAGATATGGGCGTTTTAATTTTTTTCTATTTTTAGCTCCTGCGGTTCCCATGGGGCTACGGGAAAAAAAAAATCAGCATAAATTAGGTACTTATGACCCAATAAGCCCTCACATAAAATTTGGTTCAAATCAGCCTCTCGGTTTGGAAAATAGAAATTTCGGGCAGGGCCAAAAATTTTGCCCCTCCCATAACGACGCCAAGTATAGCCCCACAAACTTCTCTTGAACAAATCTGAGTCTACACCTCAAAAGGAAGCTGCACACCAAATATCAAGTCTCTGCTACTGCTGGTTCATGAGAAGAAGATTTTTTAAGATTTCAGCTCACTTTTTGGGTGTGGCCCTACCCACGGGCGGGGCAACTTGATTTGAACAAAATCAAATTGCGATGTCATAACAAACTATTATCTCAAATATCAATTAAATTGGTTCAGCGGTTTGGGAGGAGAAGACGCAAACACCATGTTCACGGACGACGGACGACGGACGGTGAGTGATCACTATAGCTCTCCTGACTGAAAGTCAGGTGAGCTAAAAAGGAGTTGATACCCGTGATGACTGACCTGGATGCAGCGCCTGAAGCTCTCCTGAAATTTATACGTTGCAAATGCAAAATACCTCCAACACCCCTGCGGAACGAATATATGCTCTTGTAGAAAGAACGCAATCAAATGTGTCTCTGCTTGTGGAGACTGTCGAGGGGAGGGGAGAATTGCCTGAACTCCGAGCCGGTTGAGATTGGAGACAAAACTGGCAACAGCAGAGTGCCTTGATTCATTTTAAAAAAAAATCCATTCTACTGGTTAAAAGGATGCTTCAAACCAAATAACAGTTCCCTCGTTCCGTGTAGTTTGGGAAATATGGGCATCTGAATTTTTTTCTATTTTTAGCCCCTGGGGTAAACAAGGGGCTACGAAAATAATTTTTTTTGGGCATCAATCAAGTACTTTAGACCCACTTATACTACATGCCAAATTTGGTTCAAATCGGTCCATCGGTTCTTGAAATAGAAATTTTGGGGGGAGCCTAAAATGGGTATGTGCCCACAGAGAGCCCAAATATTGATCTACCAACTTCCCTTGAACAAACTTTAATCTTCAACATCAAAGAGTGTTCCATACCACAGATCAAGGCAATCTCTCTGGTGGTTCATGAGAAGATTTTTAAAGATTTATAGTCTTTGGCATCATTGACCAGAGCCTGAAGAAGGCAGCTGCTTTATATAAACAAAATAGAAAGGGTATACTCCAGGGATGGTTTGTGCAATATATGTTTGAATTTGGCTGAATGGCTTTGAAGAAGAAGCCAAGTTTGCAAAAGTTATTTATTATTATTATTATTTATTGGTGTTTAAGATCATATACTTATGCACAACGGCTAATCATGACCGTGGCAGTTTTACAGGTGGAGGAAGCAGGAGCACCCGGAGAGAACCACAGAGCAACGACGTTGCAAAAGTTAATGGACGACGAATTACGGATGCCAATTCATGGCAGTCTGGTAAGCTAATAAGACAAGAATTTCTGTTCCTGATATGCATTTTACTAGTAAAAATATTTATGCTGGCAGTCATTGTGAGTTATCTGCTGAGGGCTTCTATTACTGAGAAGGAATTGGACTGCTCAAGCTCTGTCTTCGGTTGTTTCAATTAATTGATAAATTAGGGGTTTCAGGTACAACAGAATGATGACACTGAAGTGACTAAAAGTACTAGGCTCTTGTTTTTAGCCAATCAGATTTAGCAGTCAGCAGGATGGTCAAGAATATTAGCGTCGGTTCATCATTCTCTTTGTTTCAATCATTGAGTAAACATCGCCATTTGTGACCTGATATTTTCATTTCTGTGGATTCTGTTACAAGGTCAGTACTGCATTCTTCTAGTTAATATTATCTATCTATATACAGTAACTCTTCAGTATAGTGAACATGGGTCTAAAAGTTTTAATATTTGGAAGCCGTTTCGTGACCAGGTTTTTGGAATATTTGCGCCCCGACACACCAGGTGCTCATTTCCCATTGGCATTCAGTTTTTTGAATCATTAACGCTCAGTTCAATGCAGTTTAAGTGTAGTGAAGTTAGTGTTCGGTTGTTTGGTATTCCAGGATTGCCTTCATTTCTGAAGTGTGAGGTTCACACTAAGCTTACTTTCGTATATGAGGTGTTTCATCGTTTCCGGATTAAACTGCCAGTCCCGAGTAAGGTATTTTCTATGAACTCGGGCAAGATCGAGCTAGTGTTGAAACGGTTAGGGATTTTCAGGAGTCGACTAGTCGACAGAGGTAATCGAATACTAGTCGATTAGTCGGACCCCTCCCAAAATTTTCCATTTCTGTGCCTACAGTATGAAATGGGCAGTGTGGCATTGATATTTTCATAAGTTATGAGTATCCACCAACTATGTGTGTCAGAACATAACGTTCAAATGCTAAACCGACACAATTGAAAGTGGTTAGTCATATATTTACTTTGCTTAAGCAGTTGTGTTGGGTCACTTATAAACCAATAAACGGGAAGCTTACTGGCTCATATCGTAACATGGGTTTTTAAAATCAGCTGTTCACCATGAATACACAAACCTCAAAACGAGGCTATTCACTGAGATTCTACACCGGTGCTGTTATAGTGAAACCTTTAAACAGAACATGAGCTACATGTCAAGATGTCAATATCATATTTGTCCCAGGTTCTATCATACCCTACCAAGTAGTCCCTGACCCTCATTGATTGTGCTCACATCAAAGGCAAATGCGGCACGTGCCACAGGCACACTGACAAGTTAGTTGTATCAGTCAGATGAATCAGATGAATTGCATCACAGCAAAATAAACAAGGTCAAGGTTGCAGTTGGCACTGTATGTAATCAACGATTCAACATAAAACAATGAAACCGCGGAGACACTTGTCTTTGAAGTTTGAGACTTTGAGTTCAGTTCGGGTCACCAAGATCACCCCACAGACTGTCGGCAGTGGCAACCGTCAACGCAACAATGCATTGAGGCTTTAACAAATTAATCATGTGTCCCGATAACGTTCAATGATGACCTGATTGCATGGAGGTGGTGGTTTTTCCCGACTAATCGACTAGCAGATTTTGGGATCGACTAATTTAATAATCGCGTCGACTCGGTTTAGTCGGATAATCGTTTCAACACTAGATCGAGCATTTCAGTTGTAAAGTAGAGGAGTTGAATGCTGATCTGCCCAGAATCTGCATGGGACTCCTGCTTCAGTTCGGTCTTGGAGTCAAAAGCATTTAGTTTCTTCAGTTCGCAATAAGCTTTCAGATGAAGTTCATCTCATTACAAGCGGGCTGCGTTCATGTTGGGGAAACACATCCGTTCCACAATTATGAGCATTGTGAAGTCACTCACTACGGCTGGCAAACAGGTCTCACTGGCATGGTTCTTTATTTATTAACTAGCGGGTGAATAAACGGCGTTGCATGGGAGAAGATGGTTATATCAATATACCCTCAGATATGATCAGCTCAGCCGTTTTTGAAATAGGTCAAGGTCACCAATTTCAAGGTCAAGGTCACCCCGCACGGGCACCCCGATAAGTCAAAATGATCTATACCTGCACATATAAAAAATTTGAGCCCGATCAGCCCAGCCGTTTAGAAATAAGAGGTCATGGTCATCAATTTCAAGGTCACCCCACATGGGTACGGTGCCCAGCCCATGTTACTTGCAGGGACGAATTACCCCTGTGTACAAAATTTGAGATCGATCGGTCGAGAAACGGAGGAGTTCACCCGGAACAAAGATAGAGAGCTAGATACAGACATTCGCATTTATATATTAAGATAAGCTTTCTGGGTCCACCAGTCAATTTTGTTCAACAGAGGCGTCTTTGTCAATACCCCCACCCCCTCCCCCCCCCCCCTTCTCTGTCGGGTAAAGGTTGTCCTTATGACAGTTTGCACATGCACTGCTTTTTGGTTCCATTACCGTTCAGGTTTGTCCGTACCTTTCCGCAAGTGGTGTGTCATCAGGTTGCACTCAGTTTTCCTGCCTGTCCCAGCCTGATTATTCTCAGTACCGTTCTGATCATAAATACATCGGCGGCAAATTTATAATGGTTGGAGTTCAGTTTCTTCATCTTCGGCTGCACCTACTTGTTCATTTATTTATTGCACCCCATGTTCGTTTTATTGAGTGACTTTATACTGTATTATTTGATCAGTTATGTCTGTACTTTATTGTGTTTTGGCTAAATTAACCCGTGCAGTGCTCGGCTGCTGCAGTCGATTTTACGGCATTGTTTGTGCATCATTGGTACATTGTGTCTATATTTGATTTTGTTTTTGCCAATTAACCTGTGCAGTGCTCAGCTGCTGCAGTAGACTTTCCTGCATTGGTCCATTCTACATGAATCTGTATTTTATATGTTTTTGCTAATTAACCCTTGCAGTGCTCGCCTACTGCAGTAGAGAGGAGTTTATTTTGCTGAAGTGCCGACGTCTTTTTGCAACGCTTAGTATTGACTTAGTATGGACTCTGTGTCGATTTATACCCACTTTCCATGCAGTGCTTTTACTTTTATTTTAGCATGTCTGCAATTTAGTAGAGGGGGCATGCAAGGCGGAATACCTTGCACTGTTTAGTAGTGGCTTAGTATGGACCTTTTGTTCCACTGGGCCTACTCCATGTCGATTTATACCTGCTCTCCGTGCAGGGCTTTTACTTTTATCTTATCATGCCTGCGATTTAGTAGAGAGGGCGCAAGGCCACTACTTCCCTTCAGGGCTCAATTTAGCAGGAAATTTTGAATAGCAATTCAGTATTTGTTTGGGAAAATTGATTAACTGTTATGAAAATTAACTTCGTACAAAGTTGTTTTACTAGTAAAAATATTTATGCTGGCAGTCCTTGTGTGTTAACACTCTGACTTGGTTCTTAATTTAAGTGTATCACATTCACCTGTAATCACCTGTCAGAGGGCGCTTACAATTATTAGTGTTACTCATAACAATGCTTGTTGGTAATTACCAATTCCATTAATGGTAAGAGAGGGCGCTGAAATTAGCCAGAGAACAGGGCTATTGTTTCAACCAATCGGGTTACGCGGTCAGCAGAAGGTGTGAAAAGATAGCGTCCACTCTTCACTCACTTTGTTTCCAGCAAACTGAGAAGAGTATTATCCAGATATCTATTAAGTTCCCCGCCCTCCCACCCAGTGGCGTAGCTAAGGGGGGGGGGGGGGCAGAGCCCCCCCCCCCGCCCCCCCCCCCCCCCACTGCTGCCCCCCCCCCCCCCCCCCCCCCACCAGAAGTTTTGTTGGAACTTTTTTGGGACCATTTTTAGGCGAATTTATGCCTAATAACATTAAAATGCTGGCTTTGGGGATAAAAACATGCCATTTTGGGTAAAAAAGACCAATTTGCAGTAAACAACAGATTCTTTCTGTTTGGTTGGGTTTTTGTTGTAGTTACACTGTCGGAAAATTTTCGGTCTGTCGGAAAATTTTGGGCTTGCCCCTCCGTCAGTGAAAAGCTATCTACGCCACTGCTCCCACCCAAAAGGGTCTGATGTTTTATTCTCAAAGTTATCTACTTCTATTGCTTTTGTTGCCTTCATACGAATTATGGAACTAGGCTATTATGCGTTTTGACCGAGCTTCCTCTTGGTGAGTACCCGCACCTAAGTCGTCATGATTGCATTCACTCGGGTTGCAGGTTTCCGCCACAGGCAGTTTTTCCTGGGGCGCGACGTGACGCATTGCTTCATGATGCTCGGCTCATGGGTTTTACTTTTGTCAGACAATTTGTTAAGTGAGTTTCTCAGGTGTACACGTTATTTTATCCTGAGGGTAACTGTGTAACCGGTTGTGACTGAAGGTCACTATTATGTTCTTTGTCATTTATGTTGTCTTACTCGCCTGATGTGTACATGCTTACACAGATTGAACAGGTATTCATGTTATATGCTTTTGCATTGCATTGCTTTACATCCATACAGGACACTTAGACATTTTCAGTGATGGATGACAACTATTTATCTTCTTGCCTTGTGATGGCTTTGAGTTGTATCTTGTTCAAACTTTGACTCTTGCTTTGCAATTCTTTGCCCTCGGTGTACATGCTTACACAGAGGCAGTTACACCCACTCGAATGAGTGAGTTAAATTTGATTGTGTATAAATTGTCATGAACCCATGTATTGATCATTACATAATAATTTATAATTCGTAACAATGATTAAGAAAGAATAAATCGATAACACCAAATGGTGTTGTCCTATCAGACTTCTTTCTCCATGCTAGTGTTTTACATTCCCAATTGATCAAGGACGAGCGTGCATAAATATATATATACTGAAATAGCAAAGTTTTGAAACTGAACTGCAAAATGCTATGTTAATCCAGTTAAATCGAGCCCTGCCCTAGGCTATGCATATGCAATTTTAGTTGCTCCTCTCATATCTCACCAGCCAATGGATGGTGGGGGCATATATTTTCAAACCAAACTTATCTCTCCTATTGACAGAAGTTTTAATCTAGGTTTTACAAGATTGGGGAGTGGAGCATTTGACATTGCCTGCATTTCTCTCACCTGCTGCATGAATTATTGTGGGTTAATGGCGTGGGCTTGCATGTGCATCATGCATTCAAAATAGTGATGCTGTTTTGTGATACGGGTCAACAATTTTCTTTTGAAGTAAGCTTACTGTCATCATTCTGGCTCAGGTTCGGCAGGTGAGAATATTGTTGGGACTGACGATCGTATTTCTTTGTGAGCTTTTCTAATCTCTTCTTACAAGTTTCAGCATGCCCAAGACAACAATGAAGAGGTAGCTGGAGCGGTTGTTGACCATACAGTTAGTGGCAATTCCACCACTGAAGATATCCAGCACTGCCAGACTCGTTGATGAACTTTCACATTTCTACTCTCTGCCCAACACTGTATCTGGTGCTCAGACTGCAGTTTACAAAACACCAGTACTGGTCATTCCAGGAGATCATCTCGTCATGCACGGCAACAAAACTACAATAGACAGTGCCACCTCAACTTACAAAATTCAGTACTATACGTCAGGTTAATCCAACAGATATGTGTGCTGCGCAACCTGTAACCAACAGTCATATCTTGCCCTCCACGGGACAATATGCTCCATCATTTAATACAGCAGCTAAGTCGCAGGACCCACAATGTGGTCCCTCAACATCCAACCAGGCTCAGATAAGACATTTGCAGGAGACAATTAAGTGTTTGCAGGTGCAGGAGATGCAGTACCTTGTTCCGCCTCAAGGTCAATTCAATTTGGGCAATGGGCAGCAGTCCGGACACCTAACTGTTAACCGCACCAAGTCGTCGGGCGATATAAACAATGTAATACAACAAGGTAAAGCCCCCCCCCCTCCCCCTCCACAAACAGTGCACACCCACACAGTCAACAATCTATGAACAATGCGCACCTACAAAGTAATTCACACTCGACCAACATACAGCCTCAAGGTCCTCAATTTATCAACTGTGCAACCCCAGAGAGTAACCCAGTTCTGATCAACCTGCAGTTGCACAATAATTTCCATATAAACAATATGCAGTCTCCAGGTGATCTGAATGCCAGCAATGGACAACCTCAGCAAAGTAACCTGCATATGAACACTGTTAGGTGAGTTTTCTTCTGCCATAAATGATACTGTTCCTTCGGTTGGGTCGATGGTGCGCCTGGAGCTTTCAGCCCCTCCACAAGTGACATGGACTGGCATCCCACCCGCTTCTCAACAGTTGACATTGCCTGCCACTCATTTATATCTGCTTCTCTATCTTTGGTCAGTCCGTCTCAAACGAAAAAGTTGGGATGTGAAATTTATAGAATTGGCTACTCTCTTACCATATCATGGGAAATCTACTGAATACACATTGACAGTGGGCTCCTCTGATCCTATAGGTCAGCATCTCCACTGTAATTTTCACCATTGCACTTTTTGCCAGCAACAAGTGTGTGTTCAGAGAAAATTTCCAATCCACCAACCCCTTGGCATGCACCAACATTGGGCAAGGTTGGACTTGGGCATCTATAGCATAATATTTGCTACTTCTTTCTTTTTTTTTGTATCTTTACTTTGTTGCTTATTTCTTGTTTATTTCTTTACCAATGCTGTTTGTACATAAAGTCACAGGTATATCCCATGCTTTTCTATAGTTTTCTCCCAGGGGTTTTATCTCTGGTTTGTAATGCAGTGCAGTAGGTGGATACACACACCTGCTGGAAGTAATATTTATGAGATTTTATCATTTACAGAAACAAATTTGTTTTTATGATTATTGGATATTTTTTGTGATTAGTATTCTCATGAAATGTAGAATAAATTGGCAACACAGTTGCCCTCTGTGTTAGTTTGGGCAACTGTCAAGTTCTTTAATTTGCTTCTGTTCCACTGTTTGCCCATGACGCTTTGGTTATCATCCACCACCTCAAGCATAAGTCATGCAATTCATAATCGAACGCAAACAGAGTGGCTGTCTAAGCAAGCTAATCTGAACAGCTATCCGGTTGTGTTGCTAATTCGCTACTTAATGCACAGGAGGCCAGTCCCTGGGGCCTTATTCATTTCCAGTTTGGGTGCCCCATCTCTCGTACCTAGTTTGATCACATCCTTAATGGTGTGCTAACCTTTTCTCGATTAGATGTAAATATACACAAGGGTTATAGCTTTAGAATAGGCACAGCCCAGCTGCCAACCGAGGTTTTTTGGATGTGCAAATCCATGTGATGGGCAGCTGGAACTCAGATGCATTCCAAGAAGTACATATGTCCACCTGTGCTTGTTTGACTTCTGACCCGCTTTATTCTCAGCGGGTTAAGGTAGAGCAGCCATTATTTAAGCAGGTGGCATCATGGATGCAGTCCGGATTGGTTGTTCAAGTTTATGTTTTTTTTAACATCAACCAGCATGGGATGGGGTAGGAGTTACAAGGGATCGCGAACGGCGTCTTCCTGTGCCTGCCTCTTCCTTTTGTCAGGTTCTTTGTTTTTTCTCCCAATCTACTACAGTTACCACTTCAGCCAGCACATTGCTTCAGTGCTGGGTTTGTTTATATGTTTTATACAACAAACTTCGAGACTCCCCCTTACTCTTTTCTATGGGCGTATGTCAGCGTTACTGTCAAGCAACGCTGGCATGATGCCGGTTACACCCACTGGAACACTTAAATTATTATATTTTATTTACAAGTATTTATGTACAATAACTTGTAAAACCATGTGAGAACCATTGTGATTTAATTTATTCAGTAGAATAATTTTAGATAAATTAAATGGCGACACCAAGCTTTCCTTGTTGGGTTAACCAGTGGCCATTTATCAATGACAAGGAGGCATAAATGCTGTTTTCAATTAGAATAATTTGAGGTGTAGACTGTACTAAAGAATTGAGGCCTGGGCTAATGTGGCCCTCACAGTTAATGTATGTCAACCAAAATTAACAAGTTACAGTAAAATAATTCCAAAATGAGTCATCCTAGCTAGTTACAATGAAATCCCTTCATAAATATAACTCGTAGACTTTTCTAAAGGAATCTAGGTCACCTGTGGGTTCGGCGGTTGTGGTTGACCGATCTTGACCAAAATAGGAGAGTCTCATCTAGATATCATACTAAGTTATCCTACCAAGTTTATAATGAAATCCCTTCTTAAAAACAACCTGTAGACAGTGCTAAAGGAATCTAGGTCACGTGATCAGGCGGCAGTAACGGCTGGCCGATTGTGCCCAAAATAGATAAGTCTCATCTAGACATCATTCTGAGTTATCCTTAATAGGGGTCTTCCACTCACCTAGGACAACCGACCTATGAAGTGTCATAAATGTGGGTTGAACCATTATCAAGTTATCATACCGAAACCAATTGTTTACGATTTACTATGTTCAGGGTCACTGTGACCTTGACCATTCATCTCACCGGGTCTGAAATAAATAGGATTCTTCCTCCTCTCACCATGGTCAACCTATATATGAAGTTTCACGTGTGTGGGTTGAACCACTGTCAAGTTATCATCTGGAAACCCATTATGATTTAGTATGTTCAAGGTCACTGTGACCATGACCTTTGACCTAGTGAATCCAATATAGATAGGGTTCTTCCTTTCACCAAGGCCAACCACACTATGAAGTTTCATGAATGTGGGTAGAACCATTGTTAAATTATCATTTAGAAACCAATAGTTTACGATTTACTATATTCAAGGTCACTGTGACCTTCACCTTTAACCTAGCAAGTCCTATATATATAGGGTTCTTCCACTCACCAAGGCCAAACATCCTGTGAAGATTCATAAACGTGGGTCGAACCATTATCAAGTTATCGTCCGGAAAACAATTGTTTATTCCCACCCGCCCAACATTCATCAAAATATAAGTGGAGTTTGACTTCGTCACAACTCGACTAAAAATTCTGTCTGGTGGATCTGAAGAAGATGATTTTTAAAGACATTTCCTCATATTGCACTAATTCCCCATACTGCACTAAGTTAAAATTCAGGCCCCCACAGGAAGCCTAAATATTAACTGAGAGACTTGATTCGAACAAACTTGAATCTGACCCTCGTAACAATGTTGTTTATCAAATATTAAAATATTCTGACAAGTCGTTCTGAAGAAGATTTTTAAAGCTTATTTCCCATATTGCCCTAAGTTAACATTTGGGCTCCTGTATTGAGCCCAAATATGAACAGAGGCACTTAAATTGAACACCCTTGTATCTGACCCCCCTATGGATGCTGTATGCCAAATGTCAAAAGATTCTGATCAGAGGTTCTGCATAAGAATTTTTTTTTTAATATTTCCAAATATGCTGACTCAGCATTTTTTTTATGCACCCCCCCCCTCCCCCCCCATACAGAACACCCTGTCACAACCGATGGCAATTTATTTATCATTCAATTCTACTGATCCTAATGACGCCTCATATCAAATAACAGTTCTCTGTTCTGTGTGATTTGGGAAATATGGGTGTTTGAAAATATTTTCTATTTTTAGCTCCTGGGGTTCCCATAGGGAACATGGGAATTTTTTTTGGCATGAATCAAGTACTTATGACCCAATAAAACCACATACTGAACTTCGTTCAAATCGGACAATTGGTTCAGAAAACAGTAATTTTGGACGGGGCCAAAGATCTTGCCCTCCCATTACGATGGCAAATATTGCTCCACGAACTTCGTTTGAATAAACTTGATTCTACACCTCAGAAGGAAGCTCCATACCAAATATCACGTCATTGTACCCACTAGTTCATGAGAAGATTTTTCTAGAATTTTCATGCACCCCCTCCCTATGGAGTGTGGCAACTTTATTTGAACAAACTTGAATTGACATATGATAAAGGCCATGCATATCAAATTTTGTTCAATTTAGCCCAGAGGTTTAGGCGGAGAAGTCAATAATGTAAATTACACGACAGATGGATGGATGGACGGACAGATGGACGACGGACAGAAAGTGATCACATGAGCTCCCCCTGACTTTCAGTCAGGTGAGTTAAAAATAGGTTATAATAACTTTTCTTTGTTTTTAGCTGTATTTTTGACATTCTCCTCTACCTTAATATGTATAGGTTCCTTCTATTAATTAAATAGATTATAATGACGTTTCTTTGTTTTTACCTGTATTTAGTTTTGACATTCTCTTTGTTAATACATATAGGTTCCTTCCATTTTCTTTGTTTTTAGCTGTATTTAATTTTGACATTCTCCTCTTTTTTAATATGTATAGGTTCCTTCTATTAATTGACAGATACAATTCTCATCATGATGCAATTCATTTCATGTTCCACCAATTTACACAACTGTTTCTGACTGACTATCTCTCATTCATTGCTTAATGTATTTTTTTTCTGTAAAATTTTATAGAAGTTATCTATTGATAAAACATCACAGGTGAGACTCAGGTGTAGCTTTTATGTAGGTTTACAAGAGGTGAAGTCAAAAATCCTTCAACAAGCACAGAAGCCAAAATCAACCATTTAACAACATAAAATCTGTGTAACAATGTGTGGTTATCTGTCATGCTACCAATGAATGGGGCAGTAAAAACAACAGGCTTGCATTGCGAAGCACTGCTAATCCCCCACACCCCCAATTGGGGAGCAGGAGCATAGGTGTGTTTTTTCGCCACATAAAGTAACTCCAAATCCGGCCAAACCCATCTTGGAGAAAAAAAATTTTTTTTTGATGCCTGACTGTACTGAGGGAGGGAGTTGGGGGGGGGGGGGGGTGAGAGGGGATGCTGGGGGGTGTGGGAGGGGTAGGTGGGAATAGGAGTTTTTTTTCTGCATGTAATCATTCTTAAATCCTTCAAAAAAGCATTTTGGAGCAAAAAGAAGCAAAAAAAAAGCCTAATTGACACAGGGGAGGGGGTGAGAGTCATGGGAATAAACAATTTTTTACGCATGTACACATTCTAAATCCTTCAAATTGCATTTTGGACAAAAGGAAAAAAATGGCCTAATTGGCAACCGGGGTGAGTGTGTTTGTGTGTGTGAAAAGGAGTCAAATCTTTTCGGTATGAAGTCACTCTAAATTCTTCAAATTTTGGACCAAAGTAAAAAAAAAATAGCCTAATTGGCACGGGGTGGGGGGGGTGCGAGAGGGAGAAGTATAGGAATCAAATATTTTTCTGCATATTATCACTCTAAATCCTTCTTCAAAATGAATTTTAGTGCAAAGAAAAAAAATTGCCTAATTGGCAGGGGGTGGGAGGGTGGGGGTGGGGCGCAGGGCAATAATTCAGACAATTTTCAGTGGATAATGGTGGTCATCGAACCTGAGGTAGACATTGTTCCCAAAGAGTTATATATCAAATGAAAGTGTCAATAACACTGTAGCTCAACTTATGTAAGACATGTACATGCAGAGTATGTGACACAGCAATTACACACATCTAGGTAATGACCTGATAACAAAGGTACATGTAAAGTATTGTAAAGGTCTGTACATAATACTGACTGTAGCCTGTAACAAATGTACAGGTAAAGTATTGTAAAGGTGGGTGACAGTTAGATGCTAAACTAGAAAAGAAATCTCCATGGGGTTACTGTTACAATGGGGATCCTTGTATGGTGCACCATAAGCCAAATGTTAGCAATTGTTTTGGCCTGTTTAATTCAAACCCTTTTAAGGTTGATTCATACTAACCAATAAATATTTGTTCAGTCCTTCTTAAAATATAGGTATTTGAATTTTTTATCTTTAGCTCATAGGGTTCCCACGGGTGAGGAGGTTTCATTTTTCTCATTGAAAATAGAAAATCGGGTTGTGCTAATAATGTTTACCCTCCTCAAACACCAAATATTAACACAGGAACTTGGCTTCAAAACATTTGAAACAAGAGGCCCCAAGGGGCCTTAAATCGCTCACCTGACAAAGTAGTTCAAAGGAGCATTTTAGGTCACATTCAGCTGGTCATGGCTTATCAACACTATAGAGAAATAAAGTCATGAAATTTTTCATAGGTCCTGTTGACTGGGTCCAATTCCACCCTCTGTGGACCACCACTGTCATCATTCAAGGGTTGGTATGTCACTGCAGTTTGAAAGGCATAATTGATGGAACAAGAAGAATGTTACTATGGTAACACATGCAACCCCCCCCCCCCCCACTTGTGACCTTCACCTTGCAGATGCGGTGGAAACCATTATACAAGACACACCTTCTGACTGTCCTTAACATTTGTAAGAAGTTTAACAATTGTTCTATGATTCGTTTCTGAGTTATGTCTGAGACACACACACACACAGTTCAATCACTATATGCCACCCGACTTAAGTCAGGGCCATAAAAATACTAAGGAATGGACTTTAAAACTAGATGAAGCGATTGTGCCCACACAATACACAGGATTGTCCTTCTATTTTCAGTTCCTGGACTTTTACGCCCCAAAATTGAGATAAACGCATAAAAACAGATTTTTTAAATTTTTGTTCGGAAATTTTCGAAGTCCCAAACAAAATATTTTCAGACTAAAAATTTTTTTTCTTCTTCTTAAAATTGACCAAAAAGCATAAAAAAACAAAAAACAAATTCTGGATTTTGGTCCAAAATTTTCTATGTCCCACCTGGACCCCAAATTTTCAGTGTAAAAAAAAAAAAAATTTTGTCTTAAAATTGACCGAAACGCATAAAAAACCAAAACAAATCATTTCAGGATTTTGGTCCAAATTTCTAAGTCCGGACCGGGACCCCAAATTTTCAGCCTAAATATGAACCCACAGACTCGGCTTGAAGAAACTTGAATCTCTCCCCCCCAAGGATGCTGCATACCAAATATCAAAAGAGTCTTATTGGTAGATCTAAAGAAAGAATATTCCTCATACAACACTAATTTAAACGTTTGGGCTCCCATAGAGAGCCCAAATATGGATCCAGGGAATTGGTTTCAATAAACATGTGAAACAATCTTCCAAAGATGTTATATGTGAAATTTGAAAGCTTTTGGAGAAGTGGTTTGGGAGAAAAGTAGTCTTAAATGTTTTTCCCATTACCCACAGTGTTAAAAAATGCTAACTCTGTACTTTTTCACACCAAATAAGAATTCTCAGTGCCGTGTAGTTTTGGCGATATGGGCGTTTTAATTTTTTTCTATTTTTATCACCTGCAGTTCCCATGGGGCGACGGGAAAATTTTTTTTTGCATAAATTAAATACTTATGACCCAATAAGCCCTCATATCAAATTTGGTTCAAATCTGCCTCTCGGTTTGGGAAATAGAAATTTTGGGCAGGGCAACAATTCTTGCCCCTCCCATAACGAAGGCAAATATAGATCCTCGAACTTCTCTTGAGCAAATCTGAGTTTACACCACATAAGGAAACTGCACACCAAATATCAAGTCTCTGTTACTAGTGGTTCATGAGAACATTTTTTGGTCTCCCTTGGGGGCGTGGCACCACCAAGGGAGAGGAGCAACTTCATTTGAACAAATCCGAATTGGCATTGGGTAATAAACATTTACCCAAAATTTGAATAAAATTAGGCTAATGGTTTTGGAGGAGAAGTCGGTTTTGTAAAGTTTACGACGGATGGAAAGTGATCAGTAAAGCTTCCCTTCAGCTTCGCTCAGGTGAGCTAAAAACACATCCTAGGGATGCTGAATTCAAGAAACATTATTTTGTCTGGTGTTTTTGGAAAATATTTTTAATTATCTCCCTTTTTGAGTTGAGTGGGTCTGACTGAACCCCAAAATATTTGTTCTCATACCACAGTGATAACAAAGGCACCCAATAAATTAGGGCTGGGCGGTTTTGAAATTTGCATTTCGGTTCGGTTTTGGTTTTGTACAAAAACTCGGTTTTCGGTTTTTCAAAATATATTGTAGAAATCCACATTTTAGAGGGTAATGTACACATAAAATCTGTCTGTATTTGTCATCCAAGTCATGAGGCTCATATAGCGTGTGGAGCCATTTGGGTTAATCAGTGTTCACCACTCTTCTCAGCTAATGGACATATTGTGTTGGGCTACTGTAGTGGGCAACAGAGGTGGAGCCATGAGGTATCTAGGGAGACAAGCCCCCCCCCCCCCCCACCACTCAAAACCCCCCTTGCTTCTCCCATCCCCAAATTTGAAAAAAGATTCTTTTTGATTCCCTGCCCTCAGTACAAGTACAGTACCCTCAGTCCTGTGATCCCCCCCTCCCCCCCCCCCCCCCCCCCCCAAAAAAAAAAAAAAAAAAAAATCTTCACCAGCATGGTCCACAGGATTTCAAACCATGGCTCCACCACTGGTGGGAGCTGCCTTGTTCTAACAGTGAGATTTGGGGCCTTGTCAAGACAAGATGCAGAAATTCACAAGAAAAGCTACATTTTAGCAAAAATCAACATTTCCTTACTTTTTATGGAGTCGCTAAGCTCTCACCCTGGTTTTGATGGCTAATGTGCAATTGTTGTGCTTATTTCGGTAATTATCACTTCGCTTGAAAATAGAAGTGCCCGTGTTTCTTGATGGTTCCTGCTTCAAATGACAGTGGAATAAGAGGAACACAAATCCTTTTTCTTCTGATTTTGATAACTATTGTTAAAGTAAGTCGCGATATACTAATCACTTTTATTGGTAACTCACTCCAATGCTTTCACAATATCTCTCCTAATTTTGACTGTAGAGGTTCGTTTTTTACTTTGATTCTGCCCAAACATAGAAATTGGGCGAAATGAGCGGTGCCAAGGCGAAGATATTACCAACTTTACTTTGCCCTCTTGGCTGATCCCTTCGCTGATTTTATCTCAGTCAAGACAGGCGATTGATGTTTTTGAAGGGAGACTGCTGCATAATGGGATTTGAAAGAAAGTTTGCAATATTGAATCTTGGGATTTGTTGTGTTTACAAAATACACATGGTCATGACACGTGTTGATTATAACATCTTCGTATTGGGAATGCAGCATGTGTACCTGACAGACCTGCAGTACAGCGCGATTCCTTAAAGTAAGTTCAAATATTATACAAACAATTCCCAATAAGTTTAAAAAAAACAAGAGGCCCCACAGGGCCTGAAGCTCTCATCTTGTACAGAACACAATTTAAACAGAGTCCAAGAATGAGTCTACATTAAGCAAGCCATCTCCATAGGCTACACTGTCAATCCTTGAGTCCCTCAGGAGTGACAAAAATAATCTGGGCATCATGCCTTTTCTTCAGTTGATCATAAGTAAAATGCAGAGCTCCCCTATGAAGCCCCTTGATACAACCTATGTGGATTAATCTTAGTACCTCTAGAGGGTACTGAATACAAAATTTTTAATTCTTCAGCAAAATGGCCAATTCCGGCTCCCATAGAGAGCCCAAATATTAACCCAGGCTCTTGATTTGAACACAGTTAAATCTGACTTCCCTAGAGAGGTTGTGTACCGAATATGAAAGCATTCTGACTGTTGGATCTGAAGAAGAGAAATTGTAAAGAAATTTCTTCGAATTGCACTAAGTTCAAATTTGGGCTACAATAGCGAGCCCAAATATTGACCTATGGATCCGATTTGAACAAACTTGAATCTGACCCCCCTAGAGATGTTGTATACCAAATGTGAAAGCATTCTGACAAGTGAATCTGAAGAAGATTTTTGAAGAAATTCCCTCATATTGTACTAAGTTAAATTTCATGTTCCCATATGGAGCCCAAATATTAACCTAGGCACTCGAATTGAACAACCTGGAATCTGACCCCCCTAGAGATGATGTATACCAAATATAAAAGCATTCCGACTGGTGGATCTGAAGAAGAAGATTTTTAAAGAAATTTTGTCATATTGCACTAAGTAAAAAGTTGGGCTACCATAGTGAGCCCAAATATATACCTAGGGATTTGGTTTGAACAAACTTGAATCTGCCCCCCATAGAGATGTTGCATACCAAATATCAAAGCATTCTGACTGATGGATCTGAAGAAGAAGATTTTTTTAAATTACCCTCCATATTGAACAAAGATAAAATTTGGGCTTCCGTAGGAAGCCCAAATATTAACCTAGGGACTTGGTTTGAACAATCTAGAATCTGACCCTCATAACAATGATGTATACCAAATATTAAAAGATTCTGACCGGTGGTTCTGAAGAAGATTTTTAAAGAATATTCCCCATATTACCCTATGTTAAAACTTCGGGCTCCTGTAGAGAGCCCAAATATGAACCAATGAGCTTTATTTGAACAAACTTTTATCTGACCCCCCTATGAATGCTGTATACCAAATATCAAAAGATTCTGATGATTGGTTCTAGAGAAAAGATTTTTTTTAATTTTTGCAAATATGCTGACTCAGCATTTTTTCGATGCCCATTACAGAACACCCTAACATAACCAATGGCATTTTTTTTTTACCATTCAATTCTACTGGTCATAAGGATACTTCATACCAAATAAAAGCTCTCTGTTCCGTGGGGTTTGGGAAATATGGGCGTTTGAAAATATTTCTATTTTTAGCTCCTAGGGTTCCCATGGGGATGCAGGAATTTTTTTTTTGCATGGGTCAAGTACTTATGACCCAATACTACCACAAACCAAATTTGGTTCATACCGGACCATCGGTTCAGAAAATAGAAATTTTGGGCGGGGCCAAAAATCTTACCCCTCCTATTACAAAGCCAAATATTACTTTACGAACTTCGTTTGAACAAACTTGATTCTACACCTCATATGGAAGCTCCATAGCAAATATCAAGTCATTGCACACACTGGTTCTTGAGAAGAAGATTTTAAAAATATTTTGGAGCATTTTCCCGCACTCCCTCCCTATGGGGCCGGACATACTGAGTTGAACAAAAATGAAATGCCCCTTTGGGACCATCACTCACACAAACTTTCACTTGAATTGGCCCAGTGGCTTTGGAGGAGAAGACCAAAACATGGTGTTGACGGACGATGGACGGGAAGCAATTAGATTAGCTCAGCTTGACTTTGTCAAGATGAGCTAAAAACTTTCAATAGTTACCTGCCATCCATTTAATAGGATGTGTTCTATTTTAATTTAACCATTTTATTGTTGACAAAAAACATAACTGCCAATGCGCAGCGTTATCTGTGAGCATGTGACTTCAGAGAACGTGCCAGTAGTCAGTTAACATAATTTACTCGTCATTTTTCCCATGTGAACTTTGAGGTTTTAAAACTCAATAAATTTTATGTTTACCTCCAATCAAATTTACAACGTGCCGTTCGCAGATGATTTTGGGTCAAAGGTAATTTATCATACTTTTACACCATATATTGTCAGGTAACTTGCAATACCTCTTTGGTCGGATGTGCCCGGTTCATTAAATTTACTTAACGATTCTTGAATTGCATGTGTGGATTTTTACGCAAGACTTTTTAATTTTTCATATTCCATCTGCTGGTGGTTCTGTAGATATTGTTTAAGATACAAGAAATTTGCTACCACTGTTTGTGGGGGGAGGGGGGATTTGTTGTCAGTCCTCTCGAAGTAAGCATAAAAGGCACAGCATTTACCTTTGCCCGACATTTAAGCCTTTGGTGTGTGGATGAGTGGTCATAAACTTAACCAATTCAGGGAAATTTGTTGAAACTGAAAGTCGCGGTTTTTTGTTAAGGCGGTGGTTTGGTTTCGGTTTAAAAAAAAAAAACGAACCAAACCGATAAACCGCCCAGCCCTACAATAAATTTATAGCAAACATTACTGACATAATGAAAGTGTTAATGACACTGTAGCTATCTTGTCAAGACATGTACATGTATAGTATGTGACACAGCAATGACAAACATCTAGGTAATGACCTGATAACAAAGGTACATATAAAGTATTGTAACGGTCTGTACATAAATACTAACCATAGCCTGTAACAAATGTATAGGTAAAGTATTGTAAAGGTGGGTGACAGTCAGATGCTAAACTAGAAAAGAAATCTTTAAGTCCCAGAGTGGGTCTTACTGAACCCCAAAATATTTGTTCCCATAGCACAGTGATAACAAAGGCACCCCAAAACACACTCATTCCTGTCCCAAGGTGAAAACAAAGGTACCCAAGAAGTTTCGTGAAGATCAGTTCATAAATACGAGCTGCATAGAAGTTGTGACAAAAAACTGATAGGACCTAATTTTGGTACAAAATGGCCACTGGCAGCCATCATGAATTTTGGACCGCACTCAGAAACACTCGTTCTTGTCCCAAGGTGATAACAAAGGTACCCAAGAAGTTTCGTGAAGATCGGTTGATAAATAGAGCCTCTTCCCCGAGCCGTATTGACATGTGTACTTACTATGTGTAAGTAGCACTGAAAAAATCATCTAAGTTCATCTAATTTGCATGATTTCTGCACGAGAAAAAAACCTGTATTATATGTGATGTATCCCATGGTACTAAACATTCACAAAAATGTTTTTTCAAATCAGTGCTTTCATGTGGAAGTTCTGTGCAAAAATCTGTTTGCACCTAATTTTGTACAAAATGGCTGTCATCGGCCATCTTGAATTTCGGACTGCACCCAAAAACACTCGTTCTCGTCCCACGGTGATACCAAAGGTACCCAAGAAGTTTCGTAAAGATTGGTTTATAAATACAGCCTCTAGCCCGAGCCGTATTGGCATTTGCACTTACAGTGCTGAAAGTAACACTAAATACATCAAAGTTAGTCTAATTTGCATAATTTATGCACGAGAAAAAAATCTGTATTGTATGTGATGTACCCCATGGTACTAAACATTCATACAAAAAATTATTCAAATCAGAACTTTCATATGGAAGGTCTGCGCAAAAATCTTGATTGCGCCTAAGTCTGTACAATATGGCCGCCAGCGGACAACTTGAATTTCGGATCGGACCCCAAAACACTCGTTCTCGTCCCACGGTCATAACAAAGGTACCCAAGAAGTTTCGTAAAGATCGGTTCATACATACGGCCTCTAGCCCGAGGCGTAATGGCATTTGCACTGACAGTGCTGAAAGTAACACTAAATAAATCAAAGTTAGTCTAATTTGCATAATTTAAGAACGAGAAAAAAACCTGTATGATATGTAATGTATCTTATGGTACTAAACATTCATACAAAAAATTATTCAAATCAGAGCTTTCAAATGGAAGTTCTGTACAAAAAACAGTTTTCTGCATCATCGGTACAAAATGGCGGCTGGCAGCCATCTTGAATTTCGGACCGCACCCAAAAACACTCGTTCTCGTCCAACAGTCATAACAAAGGTACCCAAGAAGTTTCGTAAAGATCGGTTCATAAATACGGCCTGTAGCCCGAGCAGTATCCAATTGTTGACGTATGGACAGACAGACGATGGGCCATGACAAAAGCTCAAATTTGGCTTCGCCAAAGTTGAGCTAATAAAAATTAAATGGTTTATGTCTGATATTTTACCCAAGTTAATAAAACTGAGAAATTTGTCCCTTGAGTGCATGCAACAAATCTTGCAATGCCTCAGCATCGCAAAACCTTTTTGCACTCAAGGGACGAAATACACCACCACCCATGCTATTCTGTAGATTATGAGGCCTAAAACATAAAACAAACCAAGAACATGAAATAATTACAACAAGAGGGATGTTACATCCAACGCTCACCTACATTCGCGCTTGATAATGTCGTTCCAATGTAACATGCCTAATATTTAGTTAATATAAATCATTAACTAGGCATCAAATGATTAATGTGGTTCATGTGATGGCTTTGGAAAGTCTATATTTCTGCATTTATTATATATCAATTCAACATAGAATCATTGGATATAAAAGCATTTTTTTCTTTTAGAAATGTTTATGATTAAGAATATGAATCGTGAGGCCAGATATTAAATCATAAATAAGAATTAGGAGAGGCTTTCATAAATCACTGAAATTGTAATTGAAGTACATTCGTTGGTTAAAGAGGAGTTGCGGAAAAACATTCGTTCAAGAAAGTGACTATAAGTCCCAACAAAAATACATCACATCAACAACTAAAATGAGCCTTAATGTTACTAGTAACAAGTATGAGAAAGTATTAAATAAAAAAAAAACTAAAAAAAAATTTTTTTTAAAGAAAATGAATATGAGTCCCAAAAATCCCCCTCAAATATGCATGTAATAAGGGCGCAACGTTACCGCAATGTAGTTTAGTAACCCATGCGTACAATATCAATTGCCTGGAAAGACACATAGAAACAGAACTCACCTTAACACCTCACCTTAACACAAACTTTTAGAACTTAAAATTGAGTAAGTCAGAGAAAAACGTGAACACTGTGACTGATAAAAAGAAAAGAAATCAGTTAAATTTCTGCATACAGTAGGGTTAATACCTACAGTTGTTATTGAAATGAGAAAATAAACAGTAATGAGAGGTGAAGGCACCACAATCTGCACAAAAGCTGACTTTAATGCAAATTCTTACAACACCTAAACGCAAATTCTTATAACAAGTTTTGGCAGAAAATCAGCCTCAAATTCCTCAAATATGCATGTAATGCAGGTTAAATATTACTGCAATAGAGTTCAGTAACCCAAGTGTAGAATATTAATCACCTGGAAAGACACACAGAAACAAACACAACTCACCTAAACACAAAGTTTACAAAGTTTTACAACTTAAAATTTACTTAGTCCGAGAAAAACATGAAAATTTTGACTGAAAAAAAAAGAAAATATCCGTTAAATTTCTGCATACAGTAGGGTTAATACCTACAGTTGTTATTGAAATATGGAAATCAACAGTAATGAGAAGTTAAAGCAGCACAATCTGCACAGAAGCTGACTTTAACGCAAATTCTTACAACACCTAAACGCAAATTCTTACAACAACTTTTGGCAGAAAATTTTAGGTGAAATTTGGAAAAAAGTCGTAGTATCAGGGTTAAATACTGTTCTGATAGCCCCATACAACATACATATGCAATATCAAAGGCCTGAGCCCACTGATGTTTGAGAAATTAACCTTAACATTAAATCTTACAATATTGGACACGCCGGACGCCGACGCCCGAGGTTATGACAATAGCTCACCACATCTTACAGATGTAGGTGAGCTAAAAATAAAAAAGAAAAGAAAAAGGCGCCTACCCACACGCAATTTTACAAATGAAAGTGTCAATGACACTGCAGCTCAACTTGTCAAGACATGTACATGTATAGTATGTGACACAGCAATGACAAAGATCTAGGTAATGACCTGATAACAAAGGTACATATAAAGTATTGTAACGGTCTGTACATAAATACTGACCATAGCCTGTAACAAATGTATAGGTAAAGTATTGTAAAGGTGGGTGACAGTCAGATGCTAAACTAGAAAAGAAATCTTTGAGTCCCAGAGTGGGTCTGACTGAACCCCAAAATATTTGTTCTCATAGCACAGTGATAACAAAGGCACCCCAAAACACACTCATTCCTGTCCCAAAGTGAAAACAAAGGTACCCAAGAAGTTTCATGAAGATCGGTTAATAAATACAGCCTCTAGCCCAAGCCGTATTGACATGTGCACTTACAGTGTATAAGTAGCACTAAATAAATCAAAATTCATCTAATTTGCATAATTTCTGCACGCGAAAAAAACCCGTACTGTATGTGATGTATTCCATTTTACTAAACATTCATACAAAAAATTTTTCAAATCAGAACTTTCATACAGAAGTTCTGTACAAAAGACTGATTGCACTAATTTTGGTACAAAATGGCTGTGGTAGCCATCTTGAATTTCGGACCACACCCAAAAACACTCGTTCTCATCCCACCGTGATAACAAAGGTACCCAAGAAGTTTCATAAAGATCGGTTCATAAATACGGCCTCTAGCCTGAGCCGAACAGAAGTTGTGTACAAAAAACTCATTAGACCTAATTTCGGTACAAAATGGCCACTGGCAGCCATCTTGAAATTTGGACCGCACTCAGAAACACTCGTTCTCGTCCCAAGGTGATAACAGAGGTACTCAAGAAGTTTCGTGAAGATCGGTTGATAAATACAGCCTCTAGCCCGAGCCGTATTGACATGTGTACTTACTGTGTGTAAGTAGCACTGAAAAAATCAAAGTTCATCCAATTTGAATAATTTCTGCACGAGAAAAAACCTGTATTATATGTGATGTATCCCATGGTACTAAACATTCACACAAAATTTTTTTTAAATCAGAGCTTTCATATGGAAGTTCTGTGCAAAAATCTGATTGCACCTAATTTTGTACAAAATGGCTGTCATCGGCCATCTTGAATTTCGGACCGCACCCAAAAACACTTGTTCTCGTCCCACGGTGATACCAAAGGTACTCAAGAAGTTTCGTAAAGATCGGTTTATAAATACGGCCTCTAGCCCGAGCTGTATTGGCATTTGCACTTACAGTGCTGAAAGTCACACTAAATACATCAAAGTTAGTCTAATTTGCATAATTTACATATGAGAAAAAAACCTGTATTATATGTGATGTATCCCATGGTACTAAACATTCACACAAAAAATTATTCAAATCAGCGCTTTCATATGGAAGTTCTGCACAAAAATCTGATTGCACCTAATTTTGTACAAAATGGCTGCCAGCAGACATCTTGAATTTAGAATCGGACCCAAAAACAATCGTTCTCGTCCCACGGTCATAACAAAGGTACCCAAGAAGTTTTGTAAAGATTGGTTCATAAATACGGCCTCTAGCCCGAGCCGTATTGAATTGTTGACGGACAGACAGACAGACAGACGGATGACTGGCCATGGCATAAGCTCAAATTTGGTTTCGCCAAAGTTGAGCTAAAAAATCTTCTTTACAGATTCTGTACAAAAAATGTAATACACACAATTCCCGTATATATGACAGGCGACAGGCATTTTGAATTTTGGACCGCGCCCAAACGCACTCGTTACCATCCCATGATGATAATAAATGTAGTCCTAGAAGTTCTGTACAAAAAACCTGATTGCACCTAATTTCGGTATAAAATGGCCGTCGGCAGCCATCTTGAATTCTAGACTGCACCCAAAAACACTTGTTCTCGTCACAAGGTGATAACAAAGGTACGCAAGAAGTTTTCGTGAATATTGGTTATAAATACAGCCTCAAGCCTGAGCTGTATTGACATGTGCACTTTCTGTGTATAAGTAGAACTAATAAATCAAAGTTCATCTAATCTGCATAATTTCTGCATGAGAAAAAAACCTGTATTATATGTGATGTATTCCATGTTACTAAACATTCACACAACAATTTATTCAAATCAGGACTTTCATACAGAAGTTCTGTACAAATAACTGATTGCACTAATTTCAGTACAAAATGGCTGCCGGTGGCCATCTTGAATTCTGAACCGCAACCAAAAACACTTGTTCTCGTCCCACGGTGATAACAAAGGTACCCAAGAAGTTTCGTAAAGATCAGTTCATAAATATGGCCTCTAGCCTGAGCCGTATTGAATTCTTGAGGGATGGACAGATGAATGATGGGCCATGACAAAACGTCAAATTTGACTACGTCAAAGTTGAGCTAAAACATGACTGACGGACGGACGGACAGACAGATGGAGCTCTACCCTATATTCCTCCCTTGTGGGGGGATAAAAATATAGGATTTTCAATGCTGTTTCAATAATGATGATAATCATGAGAAGTGTGAACAAAATGCCAATCCAATATCTTATCACACTATTCGTCATGTCAATGCTATATTCAATACCGGAATCACACTTCAAATTTAATGAAATTTGATGCATGATCTCAGTTTTTCATAATATAGCTCTTGCACAATCCATAGGCACCAAAAATTTGGGTTGTCTCCAGGTTTATTTTGCTACTGGCTTGAACTACTGTGATGTGAAAATCTAATTGTACACATCATTTTAAAGTGTGGGAACCCATTTTTGTTATTTACTGACGACATGATTTTCTTCAAAGGCTTTGTTTGTTTATTGGGGATTAACAACATTTCAACAGCTAAGGTCACATTGTGTCAAACAGTTTTACAGGTTGAGGAAGATAAGAGTTAGCAGAAGTTGAAAGCAAGTGCATCATTGATGTGCAGTATGCCATAGTACACAGTACTACTGAGCTCCGCCCATGTGGGCATTCGGTATCTTGCCCAACGACAATGTTGTTACCACTGTTAAGAATCGAACAGAGAACCTTTTACTTTAAGGTGCAGTGCTCTAACCACTGAGTAGCCGCTCTCCCTCAAAGACTTTATCTATGTTTTAATGTGTTCACCGTCAGAAATGCATTTACTAGTAAAAATATTTATGCTGGAAGTCGCTGTGTGTAAGTTATCTACTAGGCTTCCATTACTGAGAAGGAACTAGACTGCTCCAGCTCAGTCTTCAGTTGGTTCAATTTATTTATTTATTTATTAAGGTTTAACAACACTTTAACAGCCAAGGGCATATCGTGTCGGTGACAGTCTTACGGGTGGAGGAAGCCGGAGTACCCGGAGAAAACCACTGAGCAAGGACAAGCAGCTGCCAGCTCCCCAACATCGTAACTCTGCACAGTAGCACAGGCAGGATTAGATTGGTTGAAGACATGCGCACCATCGATGTGCAATACGCCTTAGTACATGGCGTCATCGTGCCTCCATGTGGACAATCAGGGTTAAGTGCCTTACCCAAGGATACAACGCGGGAGTCTGAATTGATCGCTCAGACGGTCACCCATCGAAGTACTAACCGGGCTTGACGTTGCTTAACTTCCGTAGTCTGACGAGAACCGGTTACCACAATGCCACCATGCCCCAGTTGGTTCTATTAATTGATAGATTGGGGTTTAAGGTACAACAGATGACACTGAAGTCACTAAAAGTACTAGGTTACTGTTTTTAGCTGATCAGGTTAAGTGGTCAGCAGGACAGTCAAGAATATTAGCGTCGGTTCATCATTCTCTTTGAGTAAACATCCTCCTTAGTGAGATGGTTACACCCACTGGATCACTTAAAATATTATATTTTATATAAGTTTATGTACAATAACTTGTAAAACCATGTGAGAACCATTGTGAAATAATTTATCCAGTAGAATAATTTTAGATAAAATAAATGGCGACACCATGTGGTGTTGTCAGATCGGACTTTGATTTCCTTGTCAGGTTATCCAGTGGCCAATGACGAGCAGGCATAAATATCTAAAAGAGATATCTCTCCATTGAACTATTTAACTACTGTTAGGAGGGGTGTACCAGCCTGTTGAATGGGAATACCACCATTGGCATTTCCTGAAAGAAAATGTTACTTTAAAGCTTTCTTAGGCATATGATTTTATCAGGATCCACTTATCAGAATTTCTAGAGAAAGGCAATGTAATGCTATATGTTTACCAGTACGAGAGCAAAGACTGAAAAGAGCTACCTAAAAGTACTTAATCTTCCTTCAACTGATTATTTGCTGTCAGGTTATATATCATTTGCAGTTTCCCTATTTCATTTGAGATGAACAATGTGCAAATGAAACAAGAGTTGGCCACCAGGGGGTTGCTAGCCCCCTCCCTCACTGGAAAATGCTAAATTTAAAGTAATTAGTATATTTTTTATACTTACCAATGGCAAAGACTTAGCTGGTGCAAACTCAATATTATCAAGGGCCAAACACAAATTTTGAACCCTCCAATCCCGAAAATTTGCATACAATACCGAAAATTAAATGTCCTATCTGCCCTCCATACTTTTACCATCTGGGCATGTGCAGCAGTTAGGAAGAGACTGGAATTGGCGCCAAAATCATTCTTTGTAGATGAACGTACTAAATAATAACTCAGCGGGGAGGTATGAGAGCCCACTCATGGGAGGGTCATCCCCGCCTGGGCCATTGGTAAGTATAAAAAATATACAAATTACTTTAAATTTATCATATTTTTATACTAATAACCAATCGCCCAGACTTAACTGAATCGTAAAAAGGTGGAGGGCCTTGGACTTAAGAATTAGCAGACCAAATACAGCTCCTAAGGCTGCATTCCAAGGTGAAAGGAGATTAAAATTTAAAAGGAATTACTTGTATGTCTCTCTATACAATAATAGAGAAGACAAACCATAAACAAGAGGCCCCAGGGGGCCTGAGGGTGCTCACCTGACATGGTAGTCTAAATATCAAACCAGGGACTTGAAAAAGCTGCATACGCCCCTCCTAAGAAAAGCATATACCAACTAGATGAAGCGATTGTGCCCACACAATACACAGGATTTTCCTTCTATTTTAAGTTCCTGCACTTTTACGTCCCAAAATTGAGATAAATGCATAAAAGACAGATTTTTTTTATTTTTGTTTGGAAAGTCCCAAACAAAATATTTTCAGACTAAACATTTTTTTTTCTTCTTAAAATTGACCAAAATGCATAAAAAACCAAAAAACTCAAGTCCAGACCAGGACCCCAAATTTTCAGCCTAAATATGAACCCAGGGACTTGGCTTGAACAAACTTGAATCTCACCCCCCTAAAGATGCTGCATACCAAATACTAAAAGATTCTTATTGGTAGATCTGAAGAAGAAGATTTTTAAAGAATATTCCTCATACTGCACTAATTTAAACATTTGGGCTCCCATAGGGAAGCCAAATATGGACCGAGGGATTTGATTTCAACAAATATGTGAATCAATGTTCCAAAGATGTTGTATGTAAAATATGAAAGCTTTTGGAGCAGTGGTTTGGGAGAAAAGTAGTCTTAAATGTTTTTCCCATTACCCACAGTGTTAAACAAGAGGTCGCGAGGGCCTGAGGCGCTCACCTGACATGGTAGACTCAACCCAGAGAACTGATTTCAACAAGTTGCATCTGCTCCTCCTAAGAAAAGCTTATACCAAATATCCAAAGATTTTGACCAGTGGAACCCAGGGACTTGGCTTTAAAAAACATGAATCTCCCCCCCCTCCCCCAAGGATGCTGCACACCAAATATCAAAACATTCAGACTGCTGGAGCTGAAGAAGAAGATTTTTAAAGAAAATTCCTCATTTTGAACTAAGTTATCATTCAGGCTCCCACAGTGAGCCCAAATATGGACCTAGGGACATGGCTTGAACAGACTTGAATCTCACCCCCCTAAGGATGCTGCACACCAAATATCAAAACATTCTGACTGCTGGATCTGAAGAAGAAGATTTTTAAAGAAAATTCCTCATTTTGAAGTAAGTTATCATTCGGGCTCCCACAGTGAACCCAAATATGGACCTAGGGACATGGCTTGAACAAACTCGAATCTCACCCCCATAAGGATGCAGCATACCAAATATAAAAACATTCCGACTGCTGGATCTGAAGAAGATTTTTTAAAAAATTCCTTATTTTGAACTAAGTTATAATTCGAGCTACCACAGTGAGCCCAAATATGAACCCAGGGACTTGGCTTGAACAAACTTGAATCTCACCCCCTCCAAGCATGCTGCATACCCAATATCAAAAGATTCTGCCTGCTGGATCTGGAGAAGAAGTTATTTAAGAAATTTGCCTGAAATGCACTAAGTTCAAATTTGGGCTCATATACTAAGCCCAAATATGAACCCAGGGGGCCGATTTGAACAAACTTGAATCAGATCCACTCCACAATGTTGCATACCAAATATCAAAAGATTCTGCCTGCTGGATCTGGAGAAGAAGATTTTTAAAGAAATTTGCATGAAATGCACTAAGTTCGAATTCGGGCTCCTATACTGAGCCCAAATATGAACCCAGGGGGGGCCAATCTGAACAAACTTGAATCAGATCCACCATACAATGTTGCATACCAAATATCAAAAGATTCTGCCCGCTAGGATCTGGAGAAGAAGATTTTTTAATGTTTTTCCCATTGCCTACAGTGTTAAAAAGTGCTGACTCAGCACTTTTTCAAAGTCCCGAAACTGTACCCTATGATAAAACCAATGGCAATTTTTTTGGACCATTCCTTTCTGTTGGTCCTAAGGAAGCTTCATACCAAATAAAAATTCTCAGTGCCGTGCAGTTTTGGAGATATGAGCATTTTAATTTTTTTCTATTTTTAGCTCCTGCGGTTCCCACAGGGCGACAGGAAAACAGAATTAGGCATAAATTAGGTACTTATGCAGGCTTGGCAATTTCAGGAGAGCGATTTTTTAGCTCTCCTTACTGCCCTCCTGAAAGAATTAAGGAGAGCGAAAAATTGCGCTCCTAAATATTTTTGTCTGGGATGATTGAGATTACATGTATTATGCACACATTAAATTTTTGTTGTAAAGCAAAAATGTAATTTAACTTCGAAGTCACATAACATCACGTAATTTCATATTGAAAGTGGTTTAGTGGTAAAAGGTAATGGCTGCAACCATACCCAAACGCAGTTGCAATCATTTGAAGCAAAATGGGTCACAGCAATATTTTTTTTTCTGTCAGTTTCAAGTTCAACAACTGACATCACAGTTTGAGGGGTAATTATTCAAGGAATATTGACACTATAATATACCACCATTACTACTATCCTGTCACTTGAAGCACTTGCACCAGGATGTGACTGTAGATTCAAGCAGACCTGTTGTCCAAGAAAGTCATACGCCTACCACTACCACCTTCAACCCCCTTTGGGGGTTGAAGGTGGTAGTGGTAGGCGTATGACTTTCTTGGACAACAGGTCTGTGTACACACACAGGTCTTGTCAAGTGTGTGTTCGGTTCAGTTGTTGAGTGAGACATCTAGATGTCTAAGAGATTTTGCTTTACCTTAGTAAAGTTAATAAAATCACTGATGTAATAGTCTGTTGGTTTCAGTTTCAATGAGTTCGTTCAATTGGATACTTAAAATGCTGTGTAAAGCTAATTGCTCTCCTAATCTGATTGAGGAGAGCGATTTTTTGCCCTCCTGCATTTTTCAGAATACCAGGCCTGCTTATGACCCAATAAGCCCTCACATAAAATTTGGTTCAAATCAGCCTCTCGGTTCGGAAAATAGAAATTTCGGGCAGGGCCAAACATTTTGCCTCTCCCATAACGACGCCAAATATAGCCCATCAAACTTCTCTTGCACAAATCTGAGTCTACACCTAAAAAGGAAGCTGCATACCATATATCAAGTCTCTGCTACTGCTGGTTCATGAGAAGAAGATTTTCAAAGATTTTGATGCCCCTTGGGGGCATGGCACCACCCAGGAGAAGGGGCAACTTCATTTGAACAAATCTGAATTGGCATTAGGTAATGAACATTTACCCAACATTTTGAATAAAATTGGGCTAGTGGTTTTGAAGAAGTTGATAATGTAAAGTTAACGCCGGACGGCAGACAGAATGTGATCAGTAAAGCCCCCACTGAGCTTTGCTCAGGTGAGCTAAAAATGCTGACTCAGCACTTTTTCAAAGTCCCTAAAAACTACCCCCATGATAAAACCGAAAGCAATTTTTTTTTGACCATTCCATTCTGTTGGTCCTGGGGAATCTTCACACCAAATAAGAATTCTCAGTGCCGTGTAGTTTTGGAGATATGGGCATTTTAATTTTTTTCTATTTTTAGCTCCGGAGGTTCCCACGGGGCAGTAGGAAAATTTTTTGGGGCATGAATCAATTACTTATGACCCAATAATACCTCATATCAAATTTGGTTCAAATCGGCCTCTCGGTTTGGAAAATAGAAATTTTCCCAAATATTGACCGAGAAAATTTCTTTGAAGAAACTTGAGTACCAAAGGAGCTTACATACCAAATATCACAGCATTCTGACTGGTGGTTCATATAAGAAGAAGATTTCAGGAGAAATTGATGCTTTTGGGGCATCACTCCCACCCCAGTGGAGGCACCGAGCTCATTTTAACAAACTGGAAAGAGAATACCCCCAAAATATTGTATGTCAAATTTGTTTGGGTTTGAGCTAGTGGTTTTGAAGGAGAAGACCGAGTTGCAAAAGTTAACGGACGACGGACGCCAAATGATGGCAAAAGCTCACACTGACTTTCAATCAGGTGAGCTAAAAACTGGAAACAAGACATCAGGCACACAAAAAGGCCCAAAGTCAGTAACTGATTTAAAAGCTATCAGATGCCAAGCTAGATCTTCATACGAAGAAAAGCAATACATAGGATAGAAGATGAAAGACCAAAATGACCTAACACACCTTGGGTGAGAACGTAACCATGGGGATAAACAGAATAAACATTCTGTAATACACGTTAAACTCACAAGTAATTTAATAAAAAATTTCTATAAAAATAGCCAAAAAGCTTAGGAGTTTAACAGCAGGGGTTCATGGAAGGACAGGGAAGGAACACTTAACAAACAGTGAATTAATCATTAGCAAGAATGATGAGCCAGGCGTACGTCCTGAAAATGGGAAACATGAAATAATTTTTATAATCATTATAAAGTTACAGCCCTGAACGTTTGAAACCACCGTTGTTCACTTCCATCATCCATTTACAGCCTTGGATCCACCAATTCTTTCACTGATTTGTGTCTGGCATCCTCAAAAAAGGAGATTTTAAAGTGCAGATGTCAGATCATTGTCACCGACTTTAAGGCCAAACAAAGAATGATGTTGGTGCCAATTCCGGTCTCTTCCTGACAGATGCACATGCGCAGATGGTAAAAGTAAGGAGGACCAGATAGGACTTTTAATTTTCAGTATTGTATGCAAATTTTGGGGATTGGGGGGTTCAAAATTTGTTTGGCCCTTGATAGTATCGAGTTTGCACCAGCTAAGTCTGGGCCATTGGTTATTAATATAAAAATAATGCCTCTCATACCCAAACCACATGTTAAGTTTGGATTTATTCGGAACGTTAATTATAGAGTAGAAACAAGGAAAATTTGCAAGTTAAAGGTCATTGTGACCTTGACCTTTGGCACAATGACCTAAAAATACATAGGGTTCTTCCTCTCATCATACCTTACCCATATGTCAAGTTTGGGTTTCCATCAAGCAAGCAGAATTTTAATTAGAGACCAGCAAGGAGGAAAATTTGCAAGTTAAAGGTCACTGTGACTTTGGCAGAATGACCCCAAAATAAATAGGGTTCTTCACAAACAGCTCAAATGTGAAGTTTGGTTTCAATCAGACCAGCAGAATATTAAATTTTTTGTTGAGGTTTAACAACACTTTCAATTGCCAGGGTCACCTCGTATTGGACAGTTTTATGGGCGAAGTTAGCTGGAGTACCCAGAAAGACATTGCAAGTCTGGATTTGACTGGCAAAGCAGAACTCAATTAGAGTGTGAAATCAACTGTCTACAGATGGACAGATGGATGAACAGACAAATGGTAAGTATCACAGCTATATCCCCCATTTGCTCCATTTATTTAATTATTGGTGTTTAAGGTCACATATTTCTGCACAATGGCTAATTGTGACCACAACATGAAGATAAAGTCAAGGTTATTTGCCCCATTTGTACACACCTTGAGATGTAAAAGGGACGTCTATGTTGAGTTAAAGGACTTCACTGCTCAACTTTTAACCCTTTGCCTAATGAATCCACTGCATGCATAATTTACAAAATGAGCCGTTAAAAAAATAAAAAATTTTCAAAAAATTCAACAAAACCCCTCACTGGAACAGTTCAGTGAGCCTGTTCCAATAAGGAACAATGGACAATGGGCCCTTGATCCATAATACATAGCAAAATACCTGTGTGCACTAGACAATAAGTGAAACTAGAAAAACTGTGAGCACTGCTCACTAAATGATACCACCCACTCCCACCAAGAAACATTTTACAACAGTAAAAGCTTGAATTGACAAAGCCCATTTTTCAATATGTGAAACTGTAAAAATAGGTTGATGAAATCATCAGATGTGTATCCATACGAGCAACTAGTAGAAAGCTGTATGACGGAGGGCCACCCTGGATGCCGACATTATGTACATCATACATGGTATGGGTACATATAGAAATGGATTGGAGGAGTGCCTAATTTGATGGATAAAGGGTTAATATCTCCGGATCAAATTATTAGATTTACATAAAAAACTATACAGCACATCAGTGACCTGAATATATATATAAAGTAACCTTATAATCGGATTAATATTTATTGAGTTATCACATGCCGAAGAAATGGAATCGATGAGTTCTCAATTTGAAGGATAAAGGGTTAATATCACAGGATCAAATTATCAGATTTACACCAAAAACTATACAGCTCGGCACATCAGTAACCTAAACACAAATATAAAGTAACTTGACAATACAAGCAATATTTTTCAAGTTATCGAATGCCAAATGGATTGGAGGAATTTTCAATTTGAAGGATAAAGGGTTTAATATCTCCGGATCAAAATAACAGATTTACACCAAAAACTATACAGCTCGGCACATCAGTAACCTAAACACAAATATAAAGTAACTTGACAATCCAAGCAATATTTTTCAAGTTATCGAATGCCAAAGGGATTGGAGGAATTTTCAATCTGAAGGATAAAGGGTTAATATCTCAGAATCAAATTATCAGATTTACACCAAAAACTATACAGCTTGGCACATCAGTAACCTGAACACAAATATAAAGTAACTTGACAATTCAAGTAATATTTTTCAAGTTATCGAATTCCAAAGGGAATGGAGGAATTTTCAATTTGAAGGATAAAGGGTTGATATCTCAGGATCAAATTATCAGATTTATACCAAAAACTATACAGCTTGGAACATCCGTAACCTGAAGATATATATAAAGTAACATGACAATTGGATTGATATTTTTTGAGTTATTTATTTATTGGTGTTTTTTAAGGTCATATATTTCTGCACACTGGCTAATCATGACCATGACAGTTTTACGGGTGGAGGAAGCCGGGGTACCCGGAGAGAACCACCGAGCAACGGCGAGCAAGTGTCAGCTCCCCAACATACTAACTCCACACAAGCAGGGTTATCATTGGTTGAAGACAGGTGCACTATCTGTCTTTTCAAGTTATCGAATGCCAAAGAAATGGATACAGATGCCAGACAGACAGAAAAAGGATGGACGAACGACGGATGGCCACCCCGGATGCCGGCATTGTGTACCATACATAGTATGGGTACACATAAAAATGAAAATATTGGAAAACAAAATAGAAGGTACACATCTTCACTGTATGTAAAAGAATGTTTGAAGGTTTCATTGAAATCCATTCACTAGTTTAAAAGAGGTCGCAGATAGCAAATGTCAGCAATTTCAATTGACAAAGCCCATTTTTAAATATGGGAAATCCTAAAAATGAATATATCTGAAAACAAAACAGGAGGTGCACATCTTCTATGTATGTAAAAGAATGTCTGAGAGTTCCAATGGAGTTTGTTCAATCGTTTAAGAGGAGTAGCAGATAGCAGATCTATACCCCTCCCTACTAAAACCTGAATTGACAAAGGCCATTTTTGAATATGGGGAAGTGTAAATATGAAAATATCTGAAGAGAAAATAGGAGGTGCACATCTTCAATGTATGTAAAAGAATGTCTGAAAGTTTCAATGAAATCTGTTCAATGGTTTAAGAGGAGTTGTGGATAGCAGATCTGTACAGAATGTCAATTGAATTTGACAAAGCTCATTTTTCAATATGGGAAACTGTAGAAATGAAAATACATGTATCTGAAAACAAAATAGGAGGTGCACATCTTCAGTGTATGTTAAAGAATGTCTGAGAGTTTCAATGGAATCTGTTGACTGGTTTAAGAGGAGTTGCGGATAGCAGATGTGTGCATCCCTAAAGTGTAACGAATGGACGGACGGACGGACGGACATCAAAATATGAAAATATCTGAAAGAAAAATAGGAGTGCACATCTTCAATGTATGTAAAAGAAGGTCTAAGAGTTCCAATGGAGTTTGTTCAAAGGTTTAAGAGGAGTAGCGGATAGTAGATCTATACCACTCCCTACTAAAACCTAAATTGACAAAGACCATTTTTGAATATGGGCAACTGTAAATATGAAAATATCTGAAAAGAAATATAAATTTTATAGTAAATTTCCTTTCTTATTATACCTACCACAATTGTTTACTACAGGCTTGCACTACAGTGGAAGAACCTAACTCAGATAAAATACTCTCTATTTTAAGCTTTCCCAAGAGATTTGGGAAAGAAAAGTGGTGTAAAAACACCACAAAACAAGAGGCCACACGGGGCCTGAAGCGCTCATCTTGTACAGAACACAATTTAAACAGAGTCCAAGAATGAGTCTACATTAAGCAAGCCATCTCCATAGGCTACATTGTCAATCCTGGAGTCCCTCAGGAGTGACAAAAATAATCTAGGCATCATGCCTTTTCTTCAGTTGATCATAAGTAAAATGTAGAGCTCCCCTATGAAGCCCCTTGATACAACCTATGTGGATTAATCTTAGTACCTCTAGAGGGTACTGAATACAAAATTTTTAATTCTTCAGCAAAATGGCCAATTCCGGCTCCCATAGAGAGCCCAAATATTAACCCAGGCTCTTGATTTGAACACAGTTAAATCTGACTTCCCTAGAGATGTTGTGTACCGAATATGAAAGCATTCTGACCGTTGGATCTGAAGAAGAGAAATTGCAAAGAAATTTCTTCGAATTGCACTAAGTTCAAATTTGGGCTACCATAGCGAGCCCAAATATTGACCTATGGATCCGATTTGAACAAACTTGAATCTGACCCCCCTAGAGATGTTGTATACCAAGTGTGAAAGCATTCTGACAAGTGAATCTGAAGAAGATTTTTGAAGAAATTCCCTCATATTGTACTAAGTTAAATTTTATGTTCCCATATGGAGCCCAAATATTAACCTAGGCACTCGAATTAAACAACCTGGAATCTGACCCCCCTAGAGATGTTGTATACCAAATATAAAAGCATTCCAACCAGTGGATCTGAAGAAGAAGATTTTTAAAGAAATTTTCTCATATTGAACTAAGTAAAAATTTGGGCTACCATAGTGAGCCCAAATATATACCTAGGGATCTGATTTGAACAAACTTGAATCTGACCCCCATAGAGATGTTGCATACCAAATATCAAAGCATTCTGACTGATGGATCTGAAGAAGAAGATTTTTTTAAATTACCCTCCATATTCAACAAAGATAAAATTTGGGCTTCCATAGGAAGCCCAAATATTAACCTAGGGACTTGGTTTGAACAATCTAGAATCTGACCCTCATAACAATGATGTATACCAAATATTAAAAGATTCTGACTGGTGGTTCTGAAGAAGAAGATTTTTAAAGAATATTCCCCATATTACCCTATGTTAAAACTTCGGGCTCCTGTAGAGAGCCCAAATATGAACCAATGAGCTTTATTTCAACAAACTTTTATCTGACCCCCCTATGAATGCTGTATACCAAATATCAAAAGATTCTGATGATTGGTTCTGGAGAAAAGATTTTTTTTAATTTTTGCAAATATGCTGACTCAGCATTTTTTCGATGCCCATTACAGAACACCCTAACATAACTGATGGCAATTTTTTTTTACCATTCAATTCTACTGGTCATAAGATACTTCATACCAAATAAAAACTCTCTGTTCCGTGGGGTTTGGGAAATATGGGCGTTTGAAAATATTTCTATTTTTAGCTCCCAGGGTTCCCATGGGGATGTGGAAATTTTTTTTTTACATGGGTCAAGTACTTATGACCCAATACTACCACAAACCAAATTTGGTTCATACCGGACCATCGGTTCAGAAAATAGAAATTTGGGGCGGGGCCAAAAATCTTACCCCTCCTATTACAAAGCCAAATATTACTTCACGAACTTCGTTTGAACAAACTTGATTCTACACCTCATATGGAAGCTCCATAGCAAATATCAAGTCATTGTACACACTGGTTCTTGAGAAGAAGATTTTAAAAAATATTTTGGAGCATTTTCCCCCACTCCCTCCCTATGGGACTGGGCATGCTGAGTTGAACAAAAATGAAATGCCCCTTTGGGACCATCACTCACACAAACTTTCACTTGAATTGGCCCAGTGGCTTTGGAGGAGAAGACCAAAACATGGTGTTGACGGACGACGGACGGCAAGCGATGAGATTAGCTCAGCTTGACTTTGTCAAGATGAGCTAAAAATAAGCCCAAACTGGGTCGAGCGCCATCGGCGCACACCCAATAAGGGACGCTCTTCTCTTAGTACAATTCCACAACTTCTGCTAACCAGTGCGCAAGCAGTAATCAAAACCATTCTTCTGAGTCCGCCAACATAGGAGGTATGTGATCAGCAGGGAGGAAGGATTCTTACCTGAATAAGAAGACGGGAGGGCCTCCATGTAAACAATTGCGGTAGGTATAATAAGAAAGGAAATCTACTATAAAATTTATATTTCTTATCAACCTACCTTACAATTGTTTACTACAGGCTGAATAGATAATAGGATGGAGGGAATCACATAACCAACCCACACATAACTCAACTGCACTGGAACCGTGGACAGAGGAAGAGATCCCTAGGCCTATCAAACCTTAGCATCACAAACATTACTAAAAAACAATGAAAGATGAGGCGTATGGTGAAGTGCGACACACAGACAGAAAGGGCAGTAACAGCATGGAGCTGGAACTGACTCTGTAAAAAGCTGAATGGCTGGGATAGACAACAGCCTGAGCCGAAGAAAGAGGGCCCGTGGGACAAAGGTCCTCTGTCAGCTCTTGCAACTTTGCAAATAAATGGAGAAGGTAGCATTCTCCAGTAGGCCGCCAGTATAACATCTGACAACATGATGCAGTTAGTAAAAGCCCCGAGAGGAAGACAATGCACGAGGTGGAAAAAACAATTGGTAATACAATCACCAGTAGCTAGATGAGCGGAAGCTGCATGAATAGCAAGACAAATCCATGGCGAAATGGATGCAGGAGAGATCTGGCATGTGAGAAAACGCATATCCATCCAGGATAAAGGCACGAACACCCCCCCCCCCCCCCCCCCCAAGCAGAGCAGCGCCCAATAAAGTGAAGTGTCCATCTCGGAGGAAACTGCAAAGTCCTAGGCCTTTTCAAGGAAAAGAGCTGAACAAGCTTGGAGAGGCAAGGATGAGTGTCGAAACAATGCGGTACCACATATGAAAAAGGTTTCCGAAGCATGGACTTGTACCCATTGCTGGAGACCAACAGAAACAAACATATACCAGAAACTCTGCAAGCAGTGTGATCGAAGGAGTGACAGAAGCAACAGAGTGATCGCACACCATCGACAGAAGAACCTTCGACTGAGCCACAGAGGCTAAACCAGTGGAGTGAGTGCCTCCTTGAAGAAGAAAAGCAACTCAACTGCTTGTCTCTAAAAACCACTACGGAGGAGATAGGACCCGATAAGACATGCGCGAAGGCACAATGAAGTCGGGTCAACTTGAAACCTCCTCGGGTGACTTTGGCAAAGAAAGTCGCGATGTAGAGGGAGACATGCCGGAACCGCCGCTAACAGAGAGCGGAGCAGAGTGATCCACACCCACTGAAGCGACAGGGGTGTGATCGAAAGGATTCGACGACTGCAGGTTCATATCTGTGCTAGAACCTGAGGCAGAATCGGAACCAGCAGGAAGGTGTAGCCGACAAGACCGTCCCAAAGGAGGCCAGGGCAAGAGCGTCCACGGCGAAAGCCAGAGCATCTGGACACGGGGACACGAAAGTGTCCACCTGATGGTTCCAACGAGTCGCAAAGAGATCGAAGGAACACCGCAATGTGAAGCATCCACTCGGTGGAAAAGAACCTGCCCCGTCATGACAGGGAGTCGGCTAGGATGTTCAGATGACCGGAAATGTGACGAACAACCACCCCGGCATTGACATCCTGAGCGAGCAGTACAAGATCCCGAGACAATTCGCACATTGGAACCGAGTGCGTGCTGCCCTGGTTCTGAATGTAAGCAACCACTGTCGATTTGTCAAACAACAGAAGGACCTGACGATTCAACAGGTGAGGGATCCACTGCCTGAAACTCAGAAGAAGAGCAAGGTGCTCCTTCTGATTGATGTGTAGAGATGCCCGATCCTGGTCCCACATTCTGTGAAGGGAAAGACCTAGAGGATCCAACGTCGCACCCCATCCGATCCGAGATCGCTGGCATCTGCCGTCAGAACACGATCGGACGTGGGTAAGTCCAACGGGACACCCTGCGCGATCCACTGAACATTCGTCCAGTGGAGAAGGTGAGGATAAAAGATTCTGGTAACTGAAGCACCAGATCCAGAGAATCGACATTCGGCCTCCAACGACTGAGCAGAAAGTGTTGGAGAGGTCTGACATGCAGCCGACCTAGAGGAATGAGATCAGTCAACGAACCGCAGAGACTGAGCAGCCAGAGAATACCCCGTGCTGTCACGGATGTGGACTGGGAACAGAGTCAGAGCAAAAGCTGAGAGAATCACAGCCCTGGCTTGGGGAACCACCACCGTATTGGACTGAGTGCGGAAGGCCATCCCCAGATGACAAAACAACTGAGAAGGGACCAGATCCGACTTCTCCTCGTTGACTCTGAATCCTAGTGACGTGTGCAAGCTCAACAGAGTGTCGACATCCAACTCCAGTGAGGCAGCATTGGAATGCCTCTGGAGGATATAGTCCAGATATGCCGAAGTAGTCACCCTGGACTGTGTGCGATGGAAGGCTATCAGATGCGACATCAGTCGGGTGAAGGCCCAAGGAGCCAGGTTGAGGCTGAAAGGCATGGCCTTCAACTGGTAAACTCGTCCCAGAAAAGCAAACCTGAGATACTTCCGCGACACCCGATGAATCGGAACGTGAAAGTAAGCGTACGGCAGGTCGATGCTGGAAGCGGAATCTCCCTGGTGAATGGAATGGCGGACCGACCTGAAAGTCTCCATGCTGAACTTGGGAGCAATGATACACTGGTTCAGGATACTCAGATCGATAACCGGTCGGAGTCAGCTGTCCTTCTTTGGCACCAAGAACAGGCGGGAATAAAACCCCACTAACTGAATGTTCTTGACGACCTTGATCGCCCCCTTGGCCAGGAGATTGTCTATCTCCGTGGACAAAAGCTCCCGACATAAAACGTCTGAAGGAACTGTGGTTGGAAGAGGCACTCTGGACAGAGTGGGGTGCCTTCGGAAGGATATTCGCAGCCTGGACCGAACAACATCTAACACCCAAGGATCGGATGTGATGATGGCCCAACGGTCTGCGAACTCTGCTATCCTTCCTCCAACCTGGATGAATCGAGGTGAAGACCTTCAGTTCGAGCCCCGACGAGAGGAGAAACCACCTTCTCTACTGAATGAAGAATCCTGAGACTTCCCTCTAGCCTGCTGACGCTTACCCTTACCCCGTGAGTAAGAAGTAGAAGCGGTGGCAGAAGGATCAACCCTTTGCTTCGCAGAGGAAGCAGAAGGGTACTTGTTAGGCTTTGAACGGTCCATGCCTCCCCTAGAAGGCTGATCAAGCTGACGAAGCAGCAGCTGATTTTTGGAATGACGTAGGACGTCATCCCGGACCGTCGACATGGAACCCATGGAACAGTAGCGGACCTGCCAAAGAAGCAGATCGAAGAGCAGCATGCTGCCCCCAGGAAGGGATCGGCCTGTGTCCAGCACTGAGTCCCTTTGAACTAGTTCCAAAATAGCCGTGTCACAGGCATGCGTGTGAGTAAGATGCATGAGCGCCTTGGACAGCACACGCAAAGGAGCCTGTACATCGTCAAACCTATCTTGAGGCAGCTAAGGCAGAGACGACGTGATCGGAGAGAGAAAGCATACCCAGCATTTCTCTCAACTTGGGCTTGGAAAGCCTGAGGGAATTGGAGTCCTGATCCTAAAACGTCAAAGTCTGGAAGACTGACGGATTGGCGAAATCGTAGTAACGATAACGCACCAGAGGCAAAAAGGTGTCAACCCTGGTGAAGAACGGAGCCTTCATAGCCTTGGAACTCAGCTTAGAGTCCAAGGCTGAAAATGCTTCAACCACCTGTACTGACTGGCACGGTCGAAGACGCCCAGAAGCAGGTTGCTCCACAGGCTGTAGGCATGCGACCGATGATCGTGGCCTGGCCGACACTGTCGGCTGGTTTGGTGGTTTGAGATATGGAAGGAACCCAAACACAAAGTCAAGAGCTGCCCCCAAGTCAGAAGACTGCTGGCTCTCGACATCAAGGATGTCTGACTCCTCCCCGGAGTCGGAAGACACATAGCCCATCGTGGGCAAACCAGCCAACGCCTCCCCATGGTGTAGGCACACTAGGGGGATCAGAAAGCGGCCTGTTTCCAATCCCGGGAGGCAGCGCCATAGGGGGGGGGGGGGGGCGCCTGGAAACCACTCGCTGCCTCGCTGGAAGCAACGGGAAGGCTCTTGGACAGAACCTGAGTAAGGAGAGGGCCTCCCTAAGCTCACTGCCCGTACTGGCCGGTTCGACATGGGGACGAACCAGCAAAGTGGCTTCACACCAGACAGGGCGACAGGCGGCAGCCGAAACATCTGAGGGCAGACGTTACAGAGGTACGACACACCCCGAGGATCAACATAGCGGGAACTCAGGAGAGTTGCTGCGGACATCTGCAGGGCAGAAGGTCCAGGCTGCACAGAAGGCGTTGGTCCTGCAAAACTGGCCGTGTGACCAGAATGAGTGAACGGAAAACGCCAATGACAAAACTGTAGTACTCGACGGCACAGAGACCACAGTAGAGGGTTCGGCCAGCAGCCATTTCCAACTTCGCAGAGTTGAAGTCAGGAAAGGCTGAGGCCGATACCCCATGTCTACACTACTAGACACCGCTGCAGACCACTGCAGGTATAAAACTGCTGTGCTCAACGGCTGAGAGGACACAGCAGGGGGTTCAGTTGGCAGCCACTTCCGACTTCGCCGAGTTGAAGTCGGGGAAGGCTGAGGCCGATATCCCACAACCACACTAGACATCGCTGCAGACCCTTGCCGGGATAAGAGGCCGGCTAAAAACGGTGCCCAATGACGTTGAAGACGGAACAGCAGTGGCAGCAGATACGATGGGAGCTGTTGGAACTGGCGGAAAAGGGGAGAGAGCCACCTAGCTCGGCCTCCAAAGGAGGAGTCACAACCCTAGTGACAGCCTCAGATGTCGACTGGAAAGTCACATAGTCCCGGAACCAGGCATCTCTTCACCAGAAATCCAACAGCTCCCGCAGTATCCACCACGGTAAAAATAACTGCACATCCCCTATGGATGGGGAATAACTCTCACCAGACGTGGTCGAGTCGGGAGGCCGCGAAATGACAGCGTTCCACACCCACCGCATGTGCGGGAGGAGCTGCACATCCCCCACAGAGGGGGAGTAACTCTCACCAGACATGGTCGAGTTGGGAGGCCCCAAAACGACAGCGTGTCCCACCCCCTTCGGGTGAGGGAGGAGCTGGACATCCCCCACAGAGGGGGTATAACTCATATCAGAAGTGGTCGAGTCGGGGAGGCCCCAAAACGACAGTGTTCCCCCCCCCCTCCACACACACACAGGTGCGGGAGGAGCTGCACATCCCACACGGAGGGGGTATAACTCACACCAGACGTGGTCGAGTTGGGAGGCCCCGAAACGACAGCATTCCACACCCACCACGGGTGTGGGAGGAACAGCCAAAGGCGAGGGCAAAAGGAATTGCCCTAAAGGAACCAAACTGGAAATAACAGAGGTGAGAGCAGTAGAAGAAAAAGGTGAACTCAACAGATACAGAAAGTAGAACACCCTCAACTACGAGAGAAGGTGGCAGAAAAAAAAAAACGGTGGGTACACGACAGAACCCAGAGGAGCCGACAGGGACAAAAAAACCCCAGAAATTCAGCCCTCAACAGAGTGAAGAAATCCTGTCCAGACAGTCCCTCATTGACACCTAACTCCAATAACAATTTAAATTTATCAACCGAAAAATTTCATTGTCGAACCGCGTTGACATGATGTCGAAAAAAACATTCGCAAAAACGGAATAAATAAACAATATACAATGAGAATGTGGTTGAAAATATTAACGAGAATATATAAAACACAGTCCTGTTATTATACAATCTTCAGATCCATAATCCAGTCACAGGAAAACCATTATCGACGAGTTGAATTATCACTGTATCATAATGCAAAGATGGCGCAACACGTCAACCACGTTACACGGACAAAAGAAGAATGGTTTTGATTACTGCTTGCGCACTGGTTAACGGAAGTCATGGAATTGTACTAAGAGAAGAGCATCCCTTACTGGGTGTGAGCCGATGGCGCTCGACCCAGTTTTGGCTTATTTTTTCGTGGTGTTTTTACACCACTTTTCTTTCTCAAATCTCTTGGGAAAGATTAAAATAGGGAGTATTTTATCTGAGTTAGGTTCTTCCACTGTAGTGCAAGCCTGTAGTAAACAATTGTAAGGTAGGTTGATAAGAAAATAGGAGGTGCACATCTGCAATGTATGTAAAAGAATGTCTGAAAGTTTCAATGAAATCTGTTCAATGGTTTAAGAGGAGTTGCAGATAGCAGATCTGTGCAGAATGTCAATTGAATTTGACAAAGTTCATTTATCAATATGGGAAACTATAAAAATGAAAATATCTGAAAAGATAATAGGAGGTGCACATCTTCAATGTATGTAAAAGAATGTCTGAAAGTTTCAATGAAATCAGTTCACTGGTTTAGGAAGAGTTGCGGATAGCAGATGTGTACCCTCCTAAAGCATAATGGACGGACAGACAGATGGATGGACATACGGATGGACATAAGATGGACATAGTGAACACTATATACCACCCACAGTGGGTGGTATAATAATCTTAACCCACCTGCGTCAACCACGTTGTGTCCTTGGGCAAGACACTTCAACCCCATTGCCCACCCATTGGGGGCACGGTGACGCTGTGTACTGAGGTGTACTGCACATCGATGGTGCACCTGTCTTCAACCAATGCTAACCCTGCTTGTGTGGAGTTAGTATGTTGGGGAGCTGACAGTTGCTCGCTGTTGCTTGGTGGTTCTCTCCGGGTACTCCGGCTTCCTCCACCCGTAAAACTGTCGTGGTCGTGATTAGCAATTGTGCAGAAATATGTGACCTTAAACACCAATAAATAAATAATAAATAATAATCTTAACCTTCTTCCCTTCACTTGGATGACAGCATCCCAACTAATAAATCAAGTGAACATACCTGGAACATCAATCAGTTTCTTGTACACAGATAGGAAGGCTGCTTCAGCTGCTTTACTTCGTTTGGATAAGGAATCTACTTCGATCTGAAAACTTTTTAATAAAGGCGCAACAACTTTTCTTATATCCTGAAAGAGACAATTTAAATAGCTTGTTCAATTACGTGACACTCCTTTAATCATTCAATACTTTATACGTATGTTGTGATTGACTTGTTTTAGTACATACTTCACATTTAACTGCTGAACCGCTACAACTTTTCTATCTATTTATCTCATTTATTGGTGTTTAACTCCTAGCCTGCTGAGTATTTTCAAGATATTTTTCATCAAATCTAGTCATGGCTGCTGTAAAGCAGCCACGACTAGAGTTGATGAATAATTCAGCTAAATTTAACTCGAGAAATCATTGGTGAAAGAATCCTTTCAATTTACTGGAGGAAATTTGATTGTATGTGCTCAAATTATCCTTATTTCACTGGGAAGAGAAATTCTATTCTGGGCAGGAATATCAGCCAGCAGCATGCAAGGAGTTGAGGTCACATTTTTCTATTTATTTATTTGTTAATTAATTTGTGTTTAACATCATATATTTCAGCACACTGGCTAATCGTGACCTCAATGTGGAGATAAAGTAAAGTCCAGTCAATCGTTTATACCTTTGTTGAGGACTTCCATCCCAGGCATTGGTAACCAGGTATTATTTTACAGGGTATTTTTTGTTTTTAAAAATTTGATTAGCAGTTTCCATCTTGGTTTCAAAAAGTGATGATAAATAGTGAAAATAAGGCAAATATGAAAGAAAATGGTTAGCATTTGGCCATTTTTGACTAGCATTTTGCGATGCGAATCCAGTCATCAAATACCCTGTTTTACCAGTAAAACAGAGCTTGTTTACCACAGAAAACAAGCACTGCTTTACTTCTCTGAATTCTCACTTGGATGTAACCTTACCTATCTACAATGAGAACGAAAATATATCTTTGCTGATGAAATGCTGCCAGTTGATAAACTGTGGTAGAGAGCATGGTAACATATAATTTGATTAACTGGTGAGAGTTATATTATTTGTGGCCATCAAAATTTGTTCACAAGTCACAGCTTTGTTACAATTTATAGTAGAGTTCCATAGGCACTCTCCAATCAATTGTCACAAGATAATTCCATACAGATAAGACCTGAACTATCAATGAAGATACCCCACTGCAGCCCTTCCAGAATGCATCTATGAATGTGGAAGGGTTTTTTACTGGGATTTAACGACTCGAATGACAGCCTGGGTTACCTCGAGTCAGGCAGCTTTTAGAGACTGGCGGGTAACTGAGGGCACAACTCGGTTTCGGTTATGAAAAAAACAAGAGGCCCCAGGGGGCCTGAGGGCGCTCACCTGACATGGTAGTCTAAATATCAAACCAGGGACTTGACTTGAATAAGCTGCATACGCCCATCCTAAGAAAAGCATATACCAACTAGATGAAGCGATTGTGCCCACACAATACACAGGATTTTCCTTCTATTATCAGTTCCTGCACTTTTATGTCCCAAAATTGAGATAAACGCATAAAAAACAGATTTTTTTCTCAAACAAAATACTTTCAGCCTAAATTTTTTTCTTCTTCTTAAAATGCATAAAAAACGATAAAAACTGATTTCCTGATTTTGGTCCAAAATTTTCCAAGTCCCACCCGGACCACAAATTTTCGGTGTAAAAAAAAAATTTTTTTTTGTCTTAAAATTGACAGAAACGCATAAAAAACAAAACAAAAAAATTCCAGATTTTGGTCCAAAATTTTCCAAGTCACACCCGGATCCCAAATTTTCAGGGGAAAATTTATTTTTTTTTTTTTTGTCTTAAAATTGACAGAAATGCATAAAAAAAACAAAAAAAAAAAATTTCCGGATTTTGGTCCAAAATTTTCCAAGTCCCACCCGGCCCCCAAATTTTCAGGGAAAAAAAACAATTTCTATTTGTCTTAAAATTGACAGAAATGATTAAAAACAAAAAAACAAAATTTCTGGATTTTGGTCCAAAATTTTCTAAGTCCCACCCGGACCCCAAATTTTCAGTGTAAAAAAAAAAAAAAATTTTTGTCTTACAAATGGCCGATACGCAGAAAAAACAAAAAAAAAATTTTCGGATTTTGGTCCAAAATTTTCCGGACCCCAAATTTTCAGTGTAAAAAAAAAATATTTTTTTTGTCTTAAAATTGACCGAAACGCATTAAAAAAACAAAAAAAAATTTCCTGATTTTGGTCCAAAATTTCTAAGTCCGCAACGGGACCCCAAATTTTCAGCCTAAATATGAACCCAGGGACTTGGCTTCAACAAACTTGAATCTCACCTCCCTAAGGATGCTGCATACCAAATATCAAAAGATTCTTATTGGTTGATCTGAAGAAGAAGATTTTTAAAGAATATTCCTCATACTGCACTAATTTAAACATTTGGGCTCCCATAGAGAGCCCAAATATGGACCCAGGCAATTGATTTCAATAAACATGTGAAACAATCTTCCAAATATGTTATATGTGAAATTTGAAAGCTTTTGGAGCAGTGGTTTGGGAGAAAAGTAGTCATATGTTTTCCCATTACCCACAGTGTTAAAAAATGCTGACTCAGCACTTTTTCAAAGTCCCCAAAAAGTACCCCATGATAAAACCGATGGCAATTTTTTTCTACCATTCCATTCTGTTGGTCCTAAAGAAGCTTAACAACAAATAAGAATTCTCAGTGCCGTGTAGTTTTGGAGATATGGGCGTTTTCATTTTTTCTATTTTTAGCTCCTGTGGTTCCCACGGGGCTATGGGAAAAAAAAATTTCTGCATAAATTAGGTACTTATGACCCAATAAGCACTCACATAAAATTTGGTTCAAATCGGCCTCGTGGTTTGGAAAATAGAAATTTGGGGCGGGGCCAAAATTTTTGCCCCTCCTTTAACATCGTCAAATATAGTCCTTCGAACTTCTCTTGAACAAACTTGAGTCTACACCTCAAAAGGAAGCTGCATACCAAATATCAAGTCTCTGCTATTGCTGGTTCTTGAGAAGAAGATTTTTAAGAATTGGAGCATTTTTGCCCCATCCCTCTGCTCAATATGAGCCGAAACCTAATTTGACAAAAAATCAAAATGCTCTTATATAACCCCTACTCACATGAAATTTCATTAATATGTGGCCAGTGGTTTGGGAGAAAAAGGCCCAAACACCACCTTCACGACGGACGACGGAAAAATTGGGGAAAAATTGAAATTTCAAGTAGCACATTTTTATCATTATACAACTAGGAATTTAACCACTCAATCTTGTTTGACAGAGATAGTTGAGTTCAGGAAAAGCTTTCCAAGTAATGATGTCAATCACATGCTGAAATTATCAACAGATCATTAACTTGTGTTATCCTACAACTGATTACTGGTGATTCTGTTCAGTAGTTAGTTGTGGACATGTATGGGTCTAGTCTCTCACAACAAACAATATCCCTCTTCCTCTTATCAAAATCAAAATAAGATGGCATGTCCTTGGCTGCCTTAAAGTCTTTTTATTGCCCACCTTGATCATCTGTTTGGCTGATGGATCTCGCTCTTACACAAAAGTAATTTTTCCATTCTATTTTATTGTTTGTGAAATGCACATGGTGGGAACAAAACTTAACTGGAGAAAGTGCCATCTCAGGATGACATAAGATACCCCTCTCCACCTACCCTACTGCACCCCAGTCCAGAAATCTGCAAATGGCAACAACACTCCATGAATGTTCTAATCATAGTTATTCAGTATACAAAATATCAAATCAATCAGATTATAATTTTGAGATTAGTTGCGGATACAAAGTAATAATAGAATTGTTCAATAATGTAAGTGAAAAGGGGCAATAACTCTTGAAAAATAAGGTGCAGTAACATGGCATAGTGATATGTGCAAGTTCATATCAGGTTAATCACACAAAGTATCAGAAGTAACGGATCAAAAGTGTGACACGATTTGCTAAAGCTGGGGTTTAATTAAGTATAATTTGGGCGCATTTAATCAAATTTCCCCATCTGTAAAATGAATAGATTTTTACACAAGCAATTTCATGAGGTAAATTTAGATGAATTTTTCATCAAATCTAGTCTTGGCTGCTTCTTAGCAGTCACAACTAGATTTGATGAAAAATATCTTGAAATTACTTAGCAGGTTTCGAGTTAAAAGTCGAGATTATGGTCTAGCTAATGAACTGCCATAAGGGAAATATACAAGAATTTATCTGAGAATCCCCATATTTGTATTGCTTACAGCTTTGCACTAAAACACCATAATGTGTCCAAATAATGAGTTCATTTCAATAATTTCCCCCAATTGTCTCCACAAGCTCTCCAAGTATTAAAATCGTGTTGAACCGAGTACTCTCTGGGGCCTCAGATGCAAGGAAATTGTTAGCTTGGGGTCTATGTTTTCAAAGTTTTATCCTACTAGGCCAAACTATGGTCAGCTTCAAAGGCCCTGTGACTCTGACCTGTTGTACCCAAATTAGGACAAACTCAAGGCCTGGATCTCACAAAAATACGAATGAAAATCTGACTGATTTGAACTATTTTTTTCATTCTTTTACTACCCAATTTTCAAATTAAATGCAATGTAATCCCACACAATATGGATTTCATATATCATTTATGTTTTTCAACAAATATTTTACTGGAGAAAAAATCACTGCAAGATAACATGAAGAAAATTCAAGATGAAAATCTAAGGAAAACAAACCTGAATTGGTTTCTGTGGATTGAAATATCGGTCCAGTAGAGTAAAGTTAGGCATACAATTTATGGCTCACCTGAGTATCAATTAAAGTGGCAGTAATGGCTCCACTGAGATTTTTAAATAAGCAAGCGTGGACATAATGGGTTAGAACAGACACACTTGCCTAACCCAATAAATTCATCTGCTGCAAGCTATTGAACCATCTATGACGTTTACAAAAGTTTTATCAAGAAATCTCATCCATAAATTATTTTTAAATGCTATGAAAATAGAACTAATGCCTATACTTCTTTTTTCTCCACCAATTTATTATCAGGACCAGTCAAATAAATTATTACTGATACAAAATATCTCCATCAAATAAATTCTTTTGGTTACTTCTATTCCCCACTCAAGAACGTGAGAGCATGCAGGATTTTTTATTCAAAATCATAAACGCCATTTGGAATGAAGATATTGAAAAGTAGACCCAGAGATGTTTTAAAGTTGAGTATAAATTGCTTGGACAGGTAATTCATAGTAATAGATAGCTGCTAAACACATAAATACAACAAGATTTGGTAATTCTCTCAACATAATTGAGATAAAATGCAGAAAATGTAGAGTGGAAATTGATCAGGAGACAAGAAAACCTGCATTTCACATCATAAATATTATGGTAGAACACCAATAAAATAAGAAGAATTCACTTTACTCATGTTGAGTGCAATAATAACCCTTATCCCATACTGTGGTGTACTTTTTAATTTTGGGCCGACTTCAGCTTAAACACAATTTTAACAGATAAAATTATTATGTAGCATTAGATATAACAAGAGGCTCCATGGGGCCTGAAGCGCTCACCTTGAACAGAACACAAGTCCAAGAATGAGTCTACATTAAGCAACCCATCTCCATAGGATACATTGTCAATCCTTGAGCCCCTGAGGAGTGACAAAAATAATCTGGGCATCACGCCTTTTCTTCAGTTGATCATAATGTAAAATGTAGTGCTTCCCTATGAAGCCCCTTGATACAACCTATGTGGATTAATCTTAGTTACACACTCTAGAGGGTAATGAATACAAAATTTCTAATTCTTCAGCTACATGGCGAATTCCGGTTCTCATAGGGAGCCCAAATATTAACCCAGGCTCTCAATTTGAATGTTTGGTTTGAACAATCTTGAATCTGACCTTCATAACAATGATGTATACCAAACATTAAAAGATTCTGACTGGTGGTTCTGAAGAAGAAGATTTTTGAAGAATATTCCCCATATTACCCTAAGTTAAAAATTCTGGCTCCTGTATTGAGCCCAAATATGAACCAATGGGCTTGATTTTAACAAACTTGTATCCGAACCCCCCTATGAATACTAAATACCAAATATCAAAAGATTCTGACCATTGGTTTTGGAGAATAGATTTGAAATTTTTTTTGCAAATATGCCGACAAAACCGATGGCAATTTTTTTTACCATTCAATTCTACTGGTCCTAAGGATGCTTCATACCAAATAACAGCTCTCTGTTCCGTGTGGTTAGGGAAATATGGGAGTTTGAAAATATTTCTATTTTTAGCTCTTGGGGTTATCATGGGGATGGGTGATTTTTTTTTTTGCATGAGTCAAGTACTTATGACCCAATAGTATCACATACCAAATTTAGTTCAAATCAGATCATCGGTTCATAAAATAGAAATTTTGGGCGGGGCAAAAAATCTTACCCCTCCCATTAGAAAGCCAAATATTGCTTCACGAACTTTGTTTGAACAAACTTGATTCTACACCTCAAAAGGAAGCTCCATAACAAATATCAAGTCATTGTACCCACTGGTTCATGAGAAAAAGATTTTAACAAGAGGCCCCAAGGGGCCTTAATCGCTCACCGGCCAAAGTGGTTGAAAGAAGTATTTGAGGTCACATTCAGTTAGACATGGTTCATCAACACTACACAGGAATGAAGTCATGAGAGGCAAATTTTATGGAAAAACACTAAGGAATGGATCTGAACAAACCTGAACCTAACATGCCCCCTGCCACCCCTGCCCATAGAGCCCAAATATTAAGCCAAGGACTCAAATTGAACAAACTTGAATCTGATCCCCCTTGAGATGTCATATACCCCCCTTGAGATGTCATATACCAAATAGGAAAGAATTCTGACTGGTGGATATGAAGAAGATTTTTAAAGAAATCACCTCACATTGCACAAAGTTAAACTTTGGGCTCAAATAAGGAGCCAAAATATTAACTCAGGGTCCTGATTTGAACAAACTTGAATCTGACCCACCTAGAGATGTTGTATACCACATATGAAAGGATTCTGATTGGTGGATCGGAAGAAGAAGATTTTTAAAAAAAATTCACTCATATTGCACTTAGTTAAAATTCAGGCTCCCATAGGTAACCCAAATTAATAACCCGGGGACCAGATTTCAAGAAACTTGAGTCTTACCCTCCGAGAGATGTTGTATAACAAATAAGTAAGGATTTTGGTGGATCTGAAGAAGATTTTTAAAGAAATTTCCTTATATTGTACTTAGTTAAAATTTCGGCTCACATAGGGAGCCCAAATATCAACCCAGGGACTAGGATTGAACAAACTTGAATCTAACCTCCTAGTGATGTTGTATACCAAATATGAAAGCATTCTGACTGCAGGGTCTAAAGCAGAACAGGACCCAAAATTTCCAGGCTATAAAAAAAAAAATTTCCATCTTAAAATTGAACAAAACGCATAAAAATCCCCCAAATATCTGAATTTTGGTCCAAAATTTTGGAGTCGGAACCCGAGCCAAAATTTTCAGGCTCCAAATTTTTTTTTCATCTCAAAATTGAAAACGCATAAAAAACGAAAAAAATTTTTTCCAAATTTTCAGACACCGGACCCAAAATTTTAAGGCTAATTTTTTTTTTTTTTCTCTCTCTCTCAAAATTTAACAAAACGCATAAAAAAAAAAAAAAAAATTCCGAATTTTGGTCCAAAATTTTTAGGCTAAAAATTTGGGTGGTTTTTCGTCTCAAAATTGAACAAAACACATAAAAAATCCCCAAAAGAATTTTTCTCTCAAATTTTGGTCAAAAATTTCTAAGTCCGAACCAGACCCAAAATTTTCAACTCAGGGACCCGATTTGAACAAACTTGAATCTGACCCCTCCTAGAGATGATGTATACCAAATATTAAAGGATTCTGAATGGTGAATCTGAAGAAGAAGATTTTTAAAGAAATTTTCTCATATTGCACTAAGTTAAAATTTGGGCTCCCATAGGGAACCCAAATATTAACCGAGAAATTTGATGTGAACAAACTTGAATCTGGCCCCCCCCTAGAGATGATGTATACCATATATGAGAGGATTCTGACTGGTGAATCTGAAGAAGATTTTTAAAGAATATTCCACGTATTGCACAATGTTAAAATTTGGGCTCCCAAAGGGAGCCCAAATATTAACCCTGTGACTCGATTTGAACAAACTTGAATTTGACCCCCCCCCCCCCCCCCCCCCCCCCCCCCCCCCTATAGATGCTGTATACCAAACATGAAATGATTCTGACTGGTAGATCTGAAGAAGAAGATTTTTAAAGAAATTTCCTCAAATTGCACCAAGTTAAACTTTGGGTTCCAATAGAGAGCCCAAATACTAACTCTGGGACCCGATTTCAACAAACTTGAATCTGACCCCCCTAGAGATGTTGTATACCAAATATGAAAGCATTCTGACTGGTGGATCTGAAGAAGAAGATTTTTAAAGAAATTTCCTCATATTTCAGTAAATGAAACTTTGGGCTCCAATAGAGAGCCCAAATCTTAACCCAAGAACTCAATTTGAACAAACTTGAATCTGACCCTCTAGAGATTTTGTATAACAAATATGAAAAGATTCTGACTGGTGGATCTGAAGAAGATGATTTTTTTGAATTTTTGAAAAAATTTATGGGTGCCATCAGAGTTATGCCCCTTCTGGAGCCCCCTGTGGGTGCGGCAAGTTTATTTGTACAAACGAGAATTGACATATGATAAGGAACATGCACACCAAATTTGGTTCAATTTGGTCCAGTAGTTTGTGAGAAGTCGATAATGTAAAGATCACGACGGACGACAACGACGGATGGCAAGTGATAAGTTAAACTCCCTTTGGTGAGCTAAAAATATTTTGGAGCATTTTCCCCCACCCCTTCCCTATGGGGCTGGGAATGTTGAGTTGAACAAAAATGCAATGCCCCTTCGGGTCCATCACTCACAAACTTTCACTTGAATTGGCCCAGTGGTTTTGGAGAAGACCAAAGCATGGTGTTGATGGACGACCGACGGATGGACGAAGGGCGGAGAGTGATGAGATTAGCTCAGCTTGATTTTGTAAAGGTGAGCTAATAAAGCTTATGTATTAAATATCATTTTCTTTTCCAGAACAGCCCATTATCAAGCTCGGTTGATATGATGCCGATCTTGGCCGATATGAACCAAGCTAGCTAGAGTTGTCCCCTTTGATGCATTACTGGGTGCTGTCATTTTGTTAATAAAACAATTGTTCACCAGTATTCATCGTAAGCAATCAATCAGTACAACTGGCATTACCAGGTAAAAGAGAGTAGTTTTTGTATGGTGAGGAATTAATGATAGCAATAAGGATTAGGTGGATGAAGAGAAAAAAGAACAGAGTTGTACTCAAAATTCAATGCAAGCTGAGATACTGAGTTGTTATTTATTATTTATTATTTATTGGTGTTTAAGGTCACATACTTATGCACAATGGCTAATCGTGACCGTGACAGTTTTACAGGTGGAGAAAGCCGGAGTACCCGGAGAGAACCACCGAGCAACGACGAGCAGCTGTCAGCTCTCCAACATCGTAACTCTGAACTCTGCACCACAGCACAGGCACGGTTAGATTGGTTGAAGACATGCGCACCATCGGTGTGCAGTACGCCTCAGTACACAGCGTCATCGTGCCCCCATGTAGGCAATCGGGGTGAAGTGTCTTGCCCAAGGACACAATGCGGTTGCTGCAGGTGGGATTCGAACCGAGGACCTCTCGGCTTGCAGCCTGCAACTCTACCAACTGAGCCACCGCGCCCCCTACTGAGTTGTTAGTGGAGATTCATTGAAGTTAAGAGAAGAAATAGTTCACTTGAATGCAACATCCACGCATCTGCTGGACACTGTTAGTAATTTCTATGTATGTTTGAAAGGAATTAAAACAAGAGGCCCCAGGGGGCCTGAGGGCAATCACCTGACATGTTAGCCTAAATATCAACCCAGGGAATTGATTTCAACAAGTTGCATCTGCCCCTCCTAAGAAAAGCTTATACCAAATATCCAAAGATTTTGACCAGTGGATCTAAAAAAAAAGAAGATTTTTAACGAATATTCCTGACCATTGAACTAATTAATAATTTGGGCACCTGCAGGGAGCCCAAATATGAACCCATGGACTTGGCTTTAATACAGGGCTGTCACGATTAATCAATTAATCGATTCTTGATTGGACACGGCGAAATCGATTAGTATTTTTCGTTGTCGAATAATCGGTAAATTGTATCCCGTTTTAGATGTTTAATAAATAATTAAAAGAAAATTTGATGAAAAAACTATTGTTTCTAAAGGTAAAGAATTAAGAACATCGATGTTAAACACCAAGAAGCCATTGGAAGCATTTGTCTCTCAGATACATTCATGAAAGCTTTGATGTTCTGAACTTTTGAACCGTCAGTGTAATAATCAAGACCTGTCGGCAGTTGCCAAGTTCCAGTTGCGAAGTTCGCAACTGCCGACGGTCTTGATTATTACACTGATGGTTCAAAAGTTCAGAACATCAAAGCTTTGAATGTACCTAAAAGAGGATCATCTTCGTTGTTTACTTGAGGTAGGTCAGCTGACTTGAACTTTATTTTTATCGATTTCAAAGAGAGGGAGAGGGGGGGTCATCTAGGGTACGATTAATCGATTATTTGCAACAAGATTAATCGATTCCTAAATTATAAAATCGTGACAGCCCTACTTTAATAAACTTGAGTCTCACCTCCAGTGGGATGCTGTATACCAAATATCAAAATATTCTGACTGGTGGATGTGAAGAAGAAGATTTTTGAAGAATATTCTTCATACTGAACTAAGTTATAATTCGGGCTCCCACAGGGAGACCAAATATCAACCCAGGGACTTGGCTTGAACAAACTTGAATCTCACCCCCCTAAGGATGCTACATACCAAATATCAAAGCTTTGAATGTACCTAAAAGAGGACCGTCTTCATTGTTTACTTGAGGTAGGTCAGCTGACTTAGACTATATTTTTATCAATTTCAAAGAGAGGGAGGGGGGGGGGGGGGGTCATCTAGGGTACGATTTGGCTTGGCTTGAACAAACTTGGCTTGAACAAACTTAAATCTCACTCCCCTAAGGATGCTGCATACCAAATATCAAAGCATTATGACTGCTGGATCTGAAGAAGATTTTCAAAGAAAATTCCTCATTTTGAACTAAGTTATAATTCAGGCTCCCACAGTGAGCCCAAATATGAACCCAGGGACTTGGCTTCAACAAACTTGAATCTCAACCCACTAAGGATGCTGCATGCCAAATATCAAAACATTCCGACCCCTGAATCTGAAGAAGATTTTTAAAGAAAAATTCCTCATATTTAACTAAGTTATAATTCGGGCTCCCACAGATCCCAAATATGAACCCAGGGACTTGGCTTCAACAAACTTATATCTTAACCTCCTAAGGATGCTGCATACCAAATATCAAAACATTCCGACTGCTGGATCTGAAGAAAAAGATTTTTAAAGAAAAATTCCTCATATGGAACTAAGTTATAATTCGGGCTCCCATAGGAAGCCCAAATATGAACCCAGGGACATGGCTTGAACAAACGTGGAATCTCAGCCCCCTAAGCATGCTGCATACCAAATATCAAAAGATTCTTATTGGTAGATCTGAAGAACATGATTTTTAAAGAATATTCCTCATACTGCACTAATTTAAACAATTGGGCTCCCATAGAGAGCCCAAACATGAACCCAGGGATTTGATTTCAATAAACATGTGAAACAATCTTCCAAGGATGTTATATGTGAAATTTGAAAGCTTTTGGGGCAGTGGTTTGGGAGAAGAAGAGTCTTAAATGTTTTCCCCATTACCCACTGTGTAAAAAAATGCTGACCCAGCAGTTTTTCAAAAGTCCCCAAAAAGTACCCCATGACAAAACCGATAGCAATTTTTTTCGACCATTCCATTCTGTTGGTCCTAAGGACGCTTCATAACAAATAAGAATTCTCAGTGCCGTGTAGTTTTGGAGATATGGGTGTTTTAATTTATTTCTATTTTTAGCTCCTGTGGTTCCAAAGGGGCAACGGGAACATTTTTTTGGCATAAATTAAGTACTTATGACCCAATAAGCCCTCATATCAAATTTGGTTTAAATCTGTCTCTCCGTTTGGAAAAATAGAAATTTTGGGCGGGGCAAAAATTCTTGCTCCTCCCATAACGAAGGCAAATATAGCTCCTCGAACTTCTCATGAACAAATCTGAGTCTACACCTCAAAAGGAAGCTGCACACCAAATATCTCTGCTACTGCTGGTTCATGAGAAGATTTTTTAAGATTTAAGCACACTTTTTTGGCGTGGCCCTACTGAGGCAACTTGATTTGAACAAAATCACAAGAGGCCCCAGGGGACCTGAGGGCACTCACCTGACATGGTAGCCTAAATATCAAGCCAGGGAATTGATTTCAACAAGTTGCATCCGCCCCTCCTAAGAAAAACTTATTCCAAATATCCAAAAGATTCTGACCAGTGAATCTAAAAAAAAAAGATTTTTAAAGAATGTTCCTCATATTGAAGAAAGTTATAATTCAGGCTCTCACAGGGAGCCCTAATATGAACCCAGGGACTTGGCTTTAACAAACTTGAATCTCACCCCCCCCCCCCCCCAAGGATGCTGCACACCAAATATCAAAACATTCCGACTGTTGAATCTGAAGAAGATTATTTAAGAAAATTCCTCATTTTGAACTAAGTTACAATTCGAGCTCCCACAGTGAGCCTAAAAATGGACCTAGGGACATGGCTTGAACAAACTTGAATCTTACCCCCCCTAAGGATGCTGCATACCAAATATCAAAAGCATTCATCTGCTGGATCTGAAAAAGAAGATTTTTCAAGAAAAATTCCCTATTTTGAACTAAGTTATCATTCGGGCTCCCACAGTGAGCCCAACTATGAATCCAGGGACTTGGCTTGAACAAACATGAATCTCCCCCTCCCCCCCCCCCCCCCCACCCTCCACCCCCTAAGGATGTTGCACACCAAATATCAAAACATTCCGACTGCTGGATCTGAAGAAGATTTTTTAAGAATATTCCTCATATTGAACTGTTACAATTCGAGCTCACACAGTGAGCCCAAATATGGACCTGGGGACATGGCTTGAACAAACTTGAATCTCACCCCCTAAGGATGCTGCATACCAAATATCAAAACATTCCGACTGCTGGGTCTGGAGAAGAAGATTTTTACAGAAAATTCCTCATTTTGAACTAACTTATAATTCGGGCTCCAACAGGGAGCCCAAATATGAACCCAGGGATTTGGCTTCAACAAACCTGAATCTCACCTCCCTAAGGATGCTGCACACCAAATATCAAAACATTCCGATTGCTGGATCTGAAAAAGATTTATTTAGAAAATTCCTCATTTTGAACTAAGTTACAATTCAAGCTCCCACAGTGAGCCCAAATATGGACCTAGGGACATGACTTGAAAAAACTTGAATCTCACCCCCTAAGGATGCTGCATACCAAATATCAAAACATTCTGACTGCTGGATCTGAAGAAGATAATTTTTGAAGAAAATATGAACCCAGGGGGCCGATATGAACAAACTTGAATCAGATCCACCCCACAATGTTGCATAGCAAACATCAAAAGATTCTGCCTGCTGGATCTGGAGAAGATTGTTAAAGAAATTTGCCTGAAATGCACTAAGTTCGAATTCGGGCTTGAGCCAAAATATGAATCCAGGGGGCTGATTTGAACAAACTTGAATCAGATCTACCCTGCAATGCTGTATACCAAATATCAAATGATTCCACCCACTTGTGCTGGAGAAGAATATTTTTTAGTAATTTCTCTAATATACATAGGATGCTATCAGAGTTATGCCCCCTATAGATCCCCAAGTGGGCATGTTTATTTCATTTGAACAAACTTGAATTGACATTGGTAATGAACATCCATACCAAGTTTTGAGCAAATCGACCTAGTGGTTTCAGAGAAGTCGCTTGAAAAAAGTTCACGACGACGGACGGACGACACAGGGGGCTGATTTGAACAAACTTGAATCAGATCTACCCCACAATGCTGCATACAAAATATAAAAAAAATATTCTACCTGCTGGTCTGGAGAGAAAAATTTTTAAAGCAATTTGCCTGAAATGCACTAAGATCTAACTCCGGCTCCAATAGTGAGCCCAAGTATGAACCCAGGGGGTTGATTTGAACAAACTTGAATCAGATCCACTCCACAATGTTGCATACTGAATATCAAAATATTCTGTCTGCTGGATCTGGAGAAGATTTTTACAGAAATTTCCTTGAAATGCACGAAGTTCAAATTCGGGCTCCAATAGTGATCCCAAATATGAATGCTGGTTCCGATTTGAACAAATTTCCATCAGATACACCCCACAATGCTGCATACCAAATATCAAAAGATTCTGCCTGCTGGATCTTGAGAAGAAGATTTTTAAAGAAATTTGCCTGAAATGAACTAAGTTCAAATTTGGGCTCCTATACTGAGCCCAAATATGAACCCAGGGGGCCGATTTGAACAAACTTGAATCAGATCCACACCACAATGTTGCATACCAAATATCAAAAGATTCTGCCTGCTGGATCTAGAGAAGAAGATTTTTAAAGAAATTTGCCTGAAATGCATAAAAATTTGAATTCGGGCTTCTACAGTGAGCCCAAATATGAATCCAGGGGGCCGATTTGAACAAACTTGAATCAGATCCACCCCATAATGCTGTATACCAAATATTAAATGATTCTGCCCACTTGTGCTGGAGAAGAAGATTTTTAGTAATTTCTCTAATATACATAGGGTGCTATCGGAGTTATGCCCCCTATGAGGCCGCAAGTGGGCATGTCCATTTCATTTGAAAAAACGTGAATTGACATATGGTAATGAACATCCATACCAAGTTTCGAGCAAATCGACCTAGCGGTTTCAGAGGACAAGTCGTTTGAAAAAAGTTCAAGACGACGGATGGACGACGGACAGCAAATCATAAGTTGAGCTCCCTTCGGTGAGCTAAAAACGAGTAGAAACTAAAATCGTGGAAAAATTTCATAACCTCCCAGCACTAGTTGCCAGCGCAACATTTTTTGATGGAAAAGGAAGGAAATCGATATCTCCCATCTAGAGGTCACCACAAACAAGCCTACAACGTTTCAAATTGATCCTATTATAAATGTGCTCTGCAGGGCGTGCCAAAGGGAAATATTGATGCATAAATGCACTAAGTTTATCAAAGGTCGTTGCCAGCGGCAACATTTTTTGACGGAAATGGAAGAAAATCGATAGCTCCCATCTAGTGGTAACCCCAAAACAAGCATACCAAGTTTCAAACTGACCTGATCATAAATGTGTCCTGTAGGGTGTGCCAAAGAGAAATATTGATGGCTGACTAAACTAAGTTCAAAGGTTGTTGCCAGTGGCAACATTTTTTGTCAAAAATGGAAGAAAATCGATAGCTCCCATCTAGAGGTCATCCCCAAATAAGCATACAAGGTTTCAAAGAAATCTGATTATAAATGTGCCCTGTAGGGCGTTTCAAAGGGAAATATTGCGGACTGACTAAACTAAGTTCAAAGGCCATTGCCAGCGGCAACATTTTTTGACAGAAATGGAAGAAAATCGATAGCACCCATCTAGAGGCCACCCTAAACAAGCATACAAAGTTTCAAAGTGACCTAATCATAAATGCGACCTGTGCAGTGTGCCAAAGGAAACTGTGGATGTACATACGCCGAAGGACGAGAAGTGACGGCAATAGCTCAGCTCAACTTTGTCAAGTTGAGCTAAAAATAATATAATTTGAAAGTCAATATTTTTATGAACCGTGCTGGTTGATTAGGGGCAAGAATATGGTGAAGACTACTCAAGTTGGTCGTCTTATATTACAAATAATAAAAAAAAGTTTTGATAGAATAAGATATGTTTGAAAAGTTCATATAAATTTACACTGTGGGTTCCAAGAAATTGTACTTGTCATTATGTCAGGTATTGATGCCTGTCAAACATGTAAATGCTGCAGTTGGTAGGTAAAAGAGTCTTCAAATTAAACATATAAAAAGCCAATACTTTCAGTCATTCAAGTATTAAGTCAATAAATTCCAGTCAGAAAATTCACCTGTCAATGAATAACAATTTGTAACAAGTTTGACAACAATGAAAATGTCATCAAAGAAAGAAATGCAATATACATTGCATTCAATAATAAATAAGAAAATCATTCACTCATTCTACAAACCTATCCCACTACTGATCATTTACCTCTAATTTATGAGATAGTTGCACTGACAGTTCAGTTTACAATCTGCCTAACAATGAATAAAGCTATCATAGCTATCATTTATTTTACCTGTAAAATATTACTTAATTCTGGAAAAGTTATTTTTTTTCAGCAAAACATCCGAGGAGAACTGGATTTATACAGACTATACAGACTAGTCAATTTTGTTTTCCATACCTTTTCCATACCCCTGACATCAAATTTGAATTTCCATAAACCCAAAGGTTAAATGTAACCCAATATATACAACTCATATACTACTCAAAGTTTGCTAAGCAACAAGTATATCCAACTACCTGCTTTGCGTTTTAGTTGAAATATTGTAATGAAAAGTGTATTTATTTTTTTTTTAATTATATCTTTAATGATTTAAGTACAGAAATTAAGATTTTATTTGTGTTTTTTTTAGCTTTTGAATACGATAACCATGGAAAATCGATATTATTGGTAAAAGAGGAAATTTTTCAATTTGCCAAAAAAGTTGACGAAGCGAAATGGTATGGGTTCAATATCGAGTATAAGACCCATTACTGTTAATTACAGCTTGAGGGAGCGCGGTGGCTCAGTAGGTAGAGGTGCAGGCTGCAAGCCGAGAGGTCCTCGGTTCGAATCCCACCTGCGGCAACCGCGTTGTGTCCTTGGGCAAGACACTTCATCTCCATTGCCCGCGTGGGGGCACGATGACGCCGTGTACTAAGGCGTACTGCACGTCGATGGTACGCATGTCTTCAACCAATCTAACCCTGCCTGTGCTGCAGTGCGGAGTTCCGATGTTGGGGAGCTGGCAGCTGCTCGTCGTTGCTCGGTGGTTCTCTCCGGGTACTCCGGCTTCCTCCACCCGTAAAACTGTCACGGTCATGATTAGCCATTGTGCATAAATATGTGACCTTAAACATCAATAAATAAATAAATTACAGCTTGACAATGCCTTCTCATGCTCCCAATCAAGTTCCTGGTGGTCCTTTCTGGGATGTTGTTCCATTCTTGGACCATCATGGCACCAAGCTCCTGGACACTTCTTGGCTGGACTGGAGGGGCTGAAATTGCAAGCTGCATCTCATTCCAGACATGTTCGATTGGATTGATGTCAGGGATCTCGCTGGCCAGTCCATACACTCAATCCCCTCCCTCTGTCGGCACTCCCCGACAGCATGGGCAACATGACGACGGGCATTATCGTCCATCAGAATGAATCTATCACCCACTGCACCTGCATACAATCTGACGTGGACATCCAGGATCTCATCAATATACCGCTGTGCAGTCAATGTACCACGTTCAAGGACACAGAGCTCTGTACGTCCATCCCTGCTGATGCCGATGCAGACCATGATTGACCCTCTGCCATAGCGGTCCTGCTCAGCAATGTTGGCTGCATGGAATAGCTCTCCTGGTCTTCTCCATACCCTAGAACATCTATCTGTGTGGTCTAGGCAGTACCTTGGCTCATCTGTAAAAAGGACATGTCGCCAATCTTCTCTGGTCCATCCAACGTGGTCCATGGCCCATTCATACCGTGCCTGGCTGTGGTTCAGGGACAGCGGAATGCGAATACATGGTCTTCTCGATCAGAGACCACATTCGTGCAACCTTGCCTGGAGTCTGCGTCGAAACATTTACCCCGGCTGCATTCTGAAGGTCACTGCGAAGCTGGGTTGCTGTGGAAAAGCGGTTCCTACTGGCCTGAATGATCTTCAGCTGCAGATGTTGCCCTGTCTCTGCCACCACCATGCCGTCTTACTGGTGTGCCATACTGCTGAAATCTTGCCCAGGCTCTGGTGATCACTGTATGGTGCACACCAAGGGCTTCACCAACCTGACGATGGGTAGCTCCTTGCTCCACCATCCCTACAGCCCACCACATTTCTGCTTCAGACAAATGTCTTCTTACATTTGCATTTGCCATATTCAATCATTAAATCAAAGGGTTTGTGTTGAAATGAAGATTGAATACCCTACACATGTCATGTACATGTAGACAGTACACGAAAACAGCATGAAAATCAAGGGGTACATGCTTTCCATGACTGTCACGAAAAGTCTGCCTGTCAAGAGAGCTAATGAAAACACTGTGGACCATCTCATACATTCCTCAATCATATCCTCCAAAAATATCGCAAATATGTCACAAGCAAATTTCACAATGATGTGTCAAATATTTGGTGCTTAGCAAACTTTGAGTAGCATATAATTCTATTTTTCCCCTACCCCCACCCCTTGACAACTATTTTACCCTAAAGGACCCAATTCCAACTTTGATTACTTTGTACTGCAACAAAATCGAGGCTTGAACATTAAGGCTTTTGGTAAACTTTTAAGTTGCATTCTCAAGTACATTGACAGTTGTTTCTAGGAAAGTCTTGGCTGTCTATGCAGACAACCAAGAATTGCCTAGAAACAACAGCAAGACCACCAGATGTATTCTATCAAAGTGTGGCAAAAATGTATACAAACCACCAGTCCTTTAAGGGTTAAGAAGCTCCACCAAACACCAAATGACTCATGTAGTGATTCTTGGTGAACCCTTAAAATTGAGAGTACAAATATTTTTTGAATGGTCACATTAGACGGGAGAAATACCTATGTTACATGCATATGATCGTCTTCCATAATTTTTACAAAATCCACCACAATTTTCAATACTTTTCCAGGGCCTAAAAAATCAATTTAATATTTTCCAAGACTTTCCATACATTTCCATAACCTGTACGAATCCTGTGAGAAGAGCATACCTGTTGCTGTACATTAATTTTTCACCAAAACAGTACATGGAGAGTAAATCACAACTAAAATACTCATGGAGTGGAGTTTCCACCCAGACAAAAACTTCCCAAATCTGAACTAGAGGCTCTGAAGAGCCTGTAAACGCTCACCTGGAACTACATATAAAAATGTGATTTCCCATATACTGGTGTTTAAGGTCACATATTTTTGCGCAATGGCTAATCATGACCACAACATGAGTATCAACTCAAGACCAGGGGTGAGCATTAATGAGCTATGTTGCCCATTTTAGACAAGGTTTGGACCTCCCAAGCATTGGTGACAGGGTCCTATTTTACCAGTAAAACAGAGCCTGTTTACTGCAGTGAATACGCACTGCTGCACTTCCCTGGGTCCCCATGGGGAATGTGATTTCCCATAGGCTTTCCATGGTAACTATGAGCTGCAATTGTGGCCATGTTTGCAACATTACATCAACATTACATGAGGTTCATTGGTAGAAGGTGTCCCAGTCCTCAATCATGTGAAGTTTCAAAACATTTGACTTCGTAGTTTCAGAGGAGAATATTTTTGCAAAATCGATCAAACAGAATCAGAGAATGTCTGGTGGCCATATTTTTCAACCAATGGGAACAAAAAGAGGATTGTTTTTAGAGGGCCTCCTATAGACCATTCCTGCAAAGTTGGGTTCACGTCAGCTCAGTAGTTCCAGAGAGATGAAAAATGTGATTTCCCATTGATCAACATTAAATGAGGATCGTTGGTTGAGGGTGTCCCAGTTAGCAACCATGCAAAGTTTCTAAAGATTTGGCCCAGTTGTTTCAGAGGAGAAGATTTTTCAAAATCCACCAATCAGAATCAAATGAAAGTGTCAATGACACTGTAGCTCAACTTGTCAAGACAAATACATGTACATGTATAGTATGTGACACAGCAATGACAAACATCTAGGTAATGAACTGATAACAAAGGTACATATAAAGTATTGTAACGGTCTGTACAAAAATACTGACCGTTGCCTGTAACAAATGTATAGGTAAAGTATTGTAAAGGTGGGTGACAGTCAGATGCTAAACTAGACAAAAATCTTTTGAGTCCCAGAGTGGGCCTGACTGAACCTCAAAATATTTGTTCTCATAGCACAGTGGTAACAAAGGCACCCCAAAACACACTCGATCCTGTCCAAAGGTGAAAACAAAAGTACCCAAGAAGTTTTGTGAAGATCAGTTCATAAATACGAGCTGTATAGAACTTGTGACAAAAAACTGATTGGACCTAATTTCGGTACAAAATGGCCACTGGCAGCCATCTTGAATTTTGGACCGTACCCAGAAACACTCATTCTCATCCCAAGGTGATAACAAAGGTACCCAAGAAGTTTTGTGAAGATTGGTTCATAAATACAGCCTCTATCCTGAGCCGTATTGACATGTGTGCTTACATTGTGTAAGTAGCACTGAATAAATCAAAGTTCATCTAATTTGCATAATTTCTGCACGAAAAAAAACCCCTTACAATATGTGATGTATTCCATGTTACTAAACATTCATACAAAAATTTATTCAAATCAGAACTTTCATACAGAAGTTCTGTACAAAAGACTGATTGCACTAATTTTGGTACAAAATGGCTGCTGGTGGCCATCTTGAATTTTGGACCACACCCAAAAACACTCGCTCTCATCCCACGGTGACAACAAAGGTGCCCAAGAAGTTTCGTAAAGATTGGTTCATAAATATGGCCTCTAGTCTGAGCTATATAGAAGTTGTGTACAAAAAACTGATTAGACCTAATTTCGGTACAAAATGGCCACTGGCAGCCATCTTGAATTTTAGACCGCACCCAGAAACACTTGTTCTCGTCCCAAGGTGATAACAAAGGTACCCAAGAAGTTTTGTGAAGATCGGTTCATAAATACAGCCTCTATCCTGAGCCGTATTGACATGTGTGCTTACATTGTGTAAGTAGCACTGAATAAATCAAAGTTCATCTAATTTGCATAATTTCTGCACGAAAAAAAAAAACCCTTACAATATGTGATGTATTCCATGTTACTAAACATTCATACAAAAATTTATTCAAATCAGAACTTTCATACAGAAGTTCTGTACAAAAGACTGATTGCACTAATTTTGGTACAAAATGGCTGCTGGTGGCCATCTTGAATTTCGGACCACACCCAAAAACACTCGCTCTCATCCCACGGTGATAACAAAGGTGCCCAAGAAGTTTCATAAAGATTGGTTCATAAATATGGCCTCTAGTCTGAGCTGTATAGAAGTTGTGTACAAAAAACTGATTAGACCTAATTTCGGTACAAAATGGCCACTGGCAGCCATCTTGAATTTTAGACCGCACCCAGAAACACTCGTTCTCGTCCCAAGGTGATAACAAAGGTACCCAAGACATTTCGTGAAGATCAGTTCATAAATACAGACTCTAGTCTGAGCCGTATTGACATGTGTACTTACTGTGTGTAAGTCGCACTGAAAAAATCAAAGTTCATCTAATTTGCATAATTTCTGCACGAGAAAAAAACCTGTATTATATGTGATGTATCCCATGGTACAAAACATTCACACAAAAAATTATTCAAATCAGCGCTTTCATATGGAAGTTCTGTGTAAAAATCTGATTACACCTAATTTTGTACAAAATGGCTGCCATCGGCCATCTTGAATTTCGGACCAGACCCAAAAACACTTGTTCTCGTCCCACGGTGATACCAAAGGTACCCAAGAAGTTTCTTAAAGATTGGTTCATAAATACGGCCTCTAGCTTGAGCCGTATTGGCAATTTCACTTACAGTGCTGAAAGTAACCCTAAAAAACATCAAAATTAGTCTAATTTACGCACAAGAAAAAAACCTGTATTATATGTGATGTATCCCATGGTACTAAACATTCATACAAAAAATTATTCAAATCAGAGCTTTCATATGGAAGTTCTGTACAAAAAACAGATTTCTGCATTGTCGGTACAAAATGGCGGCTGGCAGCCATCTTGAATTTCGGACCGCACCCAAAAACACTCGTTCTCGTCCCACGGTCATAACAAAGGTACCCAAGAAGTTTCGTAAAGATCGGTTCATAAATACGGCCTCTAGCCCGAGCCGTATCCAATTGTTGACGTACGGACAGATGGCCAGACGGACGACGGGCCATGACAAAAGCTCAAATTTGGCTTTGCCAAAGTTGAGCTAAAAATGCTTCTGGCAGCCACTTTTTTTTCGATGCACGGCAACAAAATGAGTAGCGTTTGTAGAGGACCTGCCATAGACTATCCCTGCCAGGTTTGGTTCACATCAGCTCCGAAGTTCTTGAAAAGAAGATGAACATGTGATTTCCTATAGGGTTTCTACAGTAACTATAAGCCATAATTGCAGCCATGTTTGCTACCTAATCAACATTAAATGAGGATCGTTGTTAGAGGGTGTCTCAGTCATCAACCATGCAAAGTTTCAAAACATTTGGCCCTGTCGTTTCAGAGGAGAAGATTTTTCAAAAATCCACCAATCAGAATCAAAAATATATAATGTGATTTCCCATAGGATGTCCATGGTAACCATGAGCTGCAATTGTGGCCATATTTGCAACATTACATCAACATTACATGAGGATCATTGGTAGGTGCCCCAGTCCTCAATCATATGAAGTTTCAAAACATTTGACTTTGTACTTTCAGAGAAGAAGAGTTTTCAACACTGACCAATCAAAATTAAAGAATGCTTCTGGCAGCCACGTTTTTCATCCAACAGGAATAAAATGATTAACAGTTGTAGAGACTCTCTCTGTCATACACCATGCCTGCCAAGTCTGGTTCACATTGGCTCAGTACTTTCAGAGAAGATGATGAAAATGTGGTTTCCTATAGGGTTTCTATAGTAACTATGAGCCACAATTGCAGCCATATTTGCAACCTGATGAAGATTAAATGAGGATCATTGGTAGAAGGGGTTCCAGTCATCAGTCACATTAAGTTTAAAAACATTTGGCCTTGTAGTTTCAAAGAAGATTTCTTGAAAATCCACATATTTATGAATTCTGTTTTAACAAAAATATCAGTAAAAGAAGGTTAAATATTTTGAAAATAACAAATTTTTCAGACAGTATTCTCTTTCAAAAATCTTTGGATAGATAAAGGGTTACAGGAAACGCATTTTGTTCCAATAATTTTGTCATATCTTAAATATCATAATTGACTGATCAGATGGGAAAAGAAAATAAACATAACTTCCATGCTTTCCAAACACCTGTCATCAATCAGTATTTCTGATAAGTAACTATTTATTTATTTATTTATTTATTTATTGATGTTTAAGGTCACATATTTATGCACAATGGCTAATCAGGACCGTGACAGTTTTACGGGTGGAGGAAGCCGGAGTACCCGGAGAGAACCACCGAGCAACGACGAGCAGCTGTCAGCTCCCCAACATCGTAACTCCGCACTGCAGCACAGGCAGGGTTAGATAGGTTGAAGACATGCATACCATCGACGTGCAGTACGCCTTAGTACACGGCGTCATCGTGCCCCCACGCGGGCAATGGGGATGAAGTGTCTTGCCCAAGGACACAACGCGGTTGCCGCAGGTGGGATTCGAACCGAGGACCTCTCGGCTTGCAGCCTGCACCTCTACCTACTGAGCCACCGCGCTCCCGATAAGTAACTTGAGAGTAATACATGTATTAACATAATTACGGATGCACTTGTTTACAGTACAAGTCAAAATAAGTTGTAGGATAACCCTATAAACTATGTATCTTTCTCTTCCTACACTGATAAGACCAGAAGATGACATCATTTTCTGGAAAGCTCTCACTGATAGCTTTCCAGAAAATGTCAGATTCTGATCTTGTCAGTGCAGGAGCAGCAGTTTATGTAGTTTATTGCAGTTATGCTACAACTTATTTTGACTTGTACTGTATACACAATATTTTGCGTTTCTTTCCTAGTTCTCAGTGGAGTAAACTGCAACCAACCCTTACCAGATTCTCAAAAAACAAGCATTTTGCTGATAGTACCGATCTTCGTGCAGACAGGGGAAGATTGGGTTAAGCATTAGAATATAGCCTCTGGTGGCCACATATTTCTATCCTCTCATTGACCATTCCTGCAAAGTTTGGTTCACATCGACTCAGTAGTTCCAGAGAAGAAGATGAAAATGTGATTTCCCATAGGTTTTCTATAGTAACTATAAGCCGCAATTGCAGCCATGTTTGCAACCCGATCAACATTGAATGTGGATCGTTGGTAGAGGGGGTCCTAGTCATTAACCATGCAAAGTTTCAAAACATTTGGCCCTGTGGTTTCAGAGAAGAAGATTTTTCAAAATCCACCAATCAGAATAAAAAAAATGCCGCAATTACAGCCATGTTTACAACCTGATTAACATTAAATGAGGATCGTTGGTAGAGGGGGTCCCAGTCATCATTTATGTGAAGTATCAAAAAATTTGGCCAGGCAGTTTCACAGGAGAAGATTTTTGAAAATCTACCAACCAGAATCAAAGAATGCCTCTGGCGGCCATGTTTTTCAATCCATGGGAACAAAATGAGGATCGTTTATAGAGGACCTCAGTCATCAACCATGCAAAGTTTCAAAACATTTGGCCCTGTGGTTTCAGAGAAGATTTTTCAAAATCCACCAATCAGAATCAAAGAATGCCTCTGGCAGCCATGTTTTCAAACCCATGGGATCAAAATGAGGATCGTTTGTAGAGGATCTCCCATAGACTATCCCTGCCAGGTTGGTTCATGTCAGCTCAGTAGATCCAGAGAGGATGATGAAAATGTGATTTCCCGTGGGGTTTCTATAGTAACTATAAGCCACAATTGTGGCCATGTTTGCGACCCAATCAACATTAAATGAGGATCGTTGGTAGAGGGGGTCCCAGTCATCATTTATGTGAAGTTTCAAAACATTTGGCCTGGCAGTTTCAGAGAAGATTTTTGAAAATCTACCAACCAGAGTCAATGAATGCCTCTGGCGGCCATGTTTTTCATACAACAGCAACAAAATGAGGATCCTTTGTAGAGGACCTCCCATAGACCATTCCTGCCAAGTTTGGTTCACACCGGCTCGGTGGTTACAGAGAAGAAGATGAAAATGTGGAAAGTTATGGACGCCGGACGACGACAGATGCCAAGTGATAAGAAAAGCTAACATGGCCTTTTTGGCCAGGTGAGCTAAAAAAGCATAAGGACAAGCAAAAGTTCCAGTCAATGGACATTTGGGTTGAGCATGGAGGTCCATTGGTTAAAACTGTGTTTGTCCACCTTATGCATTATCACTTAAATTGACAATCATTGTCTAGGTGGAATTTCCACTCCATGAGTGTTTTAACTAATCCACGCTTCATGTACTGTACATACATTCTTAGGAAAAGCTATGAATGGTGATGAATTGATGAAAGGCCTTCAATGTTTTATATAAAAATTTCAATTACTTGAAAACAGGAACTATTGTAGCCCCTTTACCCAACACACACAATATCAAATTTTGTTGTTTTTTTTTTTTCTCAAACTTTTCACAAAATTTCAACAAAACCATATCATGTGACTCCTCATTACAACGAGCTTGATGAGCTCGTTCCAATGAGGGGTCACATATGGCTTTTGCTGAAATTTTTTAAATATAATTTTTTTCAAAGTGCGCAATATGTACATTAAGTGGGCGGATGCAGTCGATTCTTTAGGTAAAGAGTTGAAAACAAACAAGTGTTTGACCACCAAGGTGGTATTAGTCCCCTATGGCGCTTTTGTGACATAAGGTGTTTTTGTCTCATAAGACACTAGAGCATATAAGCATCTCTGCAATTCAGGTTAGTAGTTTAAGAAGTACAAAGACCGCCACTAATGGTCCGATCCAGTGAAAAGAAGGTTGAGTCCAGCTCTCGGTGGTGCAGTATTTTTGCCTGGACCAGTCCAATCATTATAATAACCTTAAATGAAGGGAAAGGTGATGAAATCTTACTTTTGGTAATACCAAAAAAGGAAGATATTAAAACATTTTCCTTCATTTAATGTATTTTATAATGATTGAATTGGTATACGCATTTGTGTTACAGAAAGCATCAAGTTACTGATGTCTGCTGGGGAAGCTTGGTAACTCGGGGTATGTTATATAATACACTGTATGCACATTGTGGAAATGTTTCTGCAGGACAACTGAATACTCTAAACACAGAAACTTTCAATATATTTAAAGTCGAAAGTTTGATTTAATGCTGCAAAAATGGCTGCCATTCCGCCATCTTGGATTTTGAAAAAAAAATATTGAACTTGCATCATCCCCTCAGAACCATTTATCCACGTACCAAATATGAAAGGTGTAGCTTAAAGCATGTTGGAGGGAGAGGTGGTAACATAAAAACAGACAGACAGACAGACAGACAGACAGATCTTAGATTTTGAAAAAAAAATATTGAGCGTGCATACTCCCCTCACAACCATTTATCCATGTACCATATATGAAAGGTGTAGCTTGAAACCATTTGGAGGGAGGGGTGGTAACAAAAAATAGAAATGAAAGTGTCATTGACACTGTAGCTCAACTTGTCAAGACAAAGACATGTACATGTATAGTGACACAGCAATGACAAACATCTAGGTAATGACCTGATAACAAAGGTACATATAAAGTATTGTAACGGTCTGTACATAAATACTGAGCGTTGCCTGTAACAAATGTATAGGTAAAGTATTGTAAAGGTGGGTGACAGTCAGATGCTAAACTAGAAAAAAATCTTTGAGTCCCAGAGTGGGTCTGACTGAACCCCAAAATATTTGTTCTCATAGCACAGTGATAACAAAGGCACCCCAAAACACACTCATTCCTGTCCCAAGGTGAAAACAAAGGTACCCAAGAAGTTTCGTGAAGATCAGTTCACAAATATGAGCTGTGTAGAAGTTGTGACAAAAAACTGATTGGACCTAATTTCGGTACAAAATGGCCACTGGCAGCCATCTTGAATTCTGGACCGTACCCAGAAACACTCATTCTCCTCCCAAGGTGATAACAAAGGTACCCAAGAAGTTTTGTGAAGATCGGTTCATAAATACAGCCTCTGGCCCGAGCCGTATTGACATGTGCACTTACAGTGTATAAGTAGCACTGAATAAATCAAAGTTCATCTAATTTGCATAATTTCTGCATGAGAAAAAAACCCGTACTATATGTGATGTATTCCATGTTACTAAACATTCATACAAAAATTTATTCAAATCAGAACTTTCAGACAGAAGTTCTGTACAAAAGACTGATTGCACTAATTTTGGTACAAAATGACTGCTGGTGGCCATCTTGAATTTTGGACCACACCCAAAAACACTTGTTCTCATCCCACGGTGATAACAAAGGTACCCAAGAAGTTTCGTAAAGATCGGGTCATAAATACGGCCTCCAGCCTGAGCCGTATATAAGTTGTGCACAAAAAACTGATTCGACCTAATTTCGGTACAAATTGGCCACTGGCAGCCATCTTGAAACACTCGTTCTCGTCCCAAGGTGATAACAAAGGTACCCAAGATGTTTCGTGAAGATCGGTTCATAAATACAGACTCTAGCCCGAGCCGTATTGACATGTGTACTTACTGCGTGAAAGTAGCACTGAAAAAATCAAAGTTCATCTAATTTGCATAATTTCTGCATGAGAAAAAAACCTGTATTATATGTGATGTACCCCATGGTACTAAACATTCACACAAAAAATTATTCAAATCAGCGCTTTCATATGGAAGTTCTGTGCAAAAATCTGATTGCACCAAATTTTGTACAAAATGGCTGCCATCGGCCATCTTGAATTTTGGACCAGACCCAAAAACACTCATTCTCGTCCCACAGTGATAACAAAGGTACCCAAGGAGTTTCGTAAAGATTGGTTCATAAATACGGCTTCTAGCCCGAGCCGTATTGGTATTTGCACTTACAGTGCTGAAAGTAACACCAAAAAACATCAAAGTTAGTCTAATTTGCATAATTTACGCACGAGAAAAAAACCTGTATTATATGTGATGTATCCCATGGTACTAAACATTCATACAAAAAATTATTCAAATCAGAGCTTTTATATGGAAGTTCTGTACAAAAAACAGATTTCTGCATCGTCGGTACAAAATGGTGGCTGGTAGCCATCTTGAATTTCGAACCGCACCCAAAAACACTCATTCTCGTCCCACGGTCATAACAAAGGTACCCAAGAAGTTTCGTAAAGATCGGTTCATAAATTCAGCCTCTAGCCCGAGCCGTATCCAATTGTTGACGGACAGATGGAAGACGGGCCATGGCATAAGCTCAAATTTGGCTTCGCCAAAGTTGAGCTAAAAATGGCTTAAAAAACACAACAAAAATGGCTGTCATGGCACCATCTTGAATTGTGAAAACAAAATATTGACCGTGCATCATTCCATTACAACCCTCTATCCATGTGCCAAATATGAAAAATGTAGCTTGAACCCTGTTGGAGTGAGGGGTGGCAACATAAAATAGAGAAAAAAGCTTCAAAAACACAACAAAATGGCCACCATGCCGCCATCTTGGATTTTGAAAACAAGAGGCCCCACAGGGCCTGAAGCGCTCATCTTGTACAGAACACAATTTAAACAGAGTCCAAGAATGAGTCTACATTAAGCAAGCCATCTCCATAGGCTACACTGTCAATCCTTGAGTCCCTCAGGAGTGACAAAAATAATCTGGGCATCATGCCTTTTCTTCAGTTGATCTTAAGTAAAATGTAGAGCTCCCCTATGAAGCCCCTTGATACAACCTATGTGGATTAATCTTAGTACCTCTAGAGGGTACTGAATACAAAATTTTTAATTCTTCAGCAAAATGGCCAATTCCGGCTCCCATAGAGAGCCCAAATATTAACCCAGACTCTTGATTTGAACACAGTTAAATCTGACTTCCCTAGAGATGTTGTGTACCGAATATGAAAGCATTCTGACTGTTGGATCTGAAGAAGAGAAATTGTAAAGAAATTTCTTCGAATTGCACTAAGTTCAAATTTGGGCTACCATAGCGAGCCCAAATATTGACCTATGGATCCGATTTGAACAAACTTGAATCTGACCCCCCCTAGAGATGTTGTATACCAAATGTGAAAGCATTCTGACAAGTGAATCTGAAGAAGAAGATTTTTGAAGAAATTCCCTCATATTGTACTAAGTTAAATTTCATGTTCCCATATGGAGCCCAAGTATTAACCTAGGCACTCGAATTGAACAACCTGGAATCTGACCCCCTAGAGATGTTGTATACCAAATATAAAAGCATTCCAACTGGTGGATCTGAAGAAGAAGATTTTTAAAGAAATTTTCTCATATTGCACTAAGTAAAAATTTGGGCTACCATAGTGAGCCCAAATATGTACCTAGGGATTTGATTTGAACAAACTTGAATCTGTCCCCCATAGAGATGTTGCATACCAAATATCAAAGCATTCTGACTGATGGATCTGAAGAAGAAGATTTTTTTAAATTACCCTCCATATTGAACAAAGATAAAATTTGGGCTTCCGTAGGAAGCCCAAATATTAACCTAGGGACTTGGTTTGAACAATCTAGAATCTGACCCTCATAACAATGATGTATACCAAATATTAAAAGATTCTGACTGGTGGTTCTGAAGAAGAAGATTTTTAAAGAATATTCCCCATATTACCCTATGTTAAAACTTCGGGCTCCTGTAGAGAGCCCAAATATGAACCAATGAGCTTTATTTCAACAAACTTTTATCTGACCCCCCTATGAATGCTGTATACCAAATATCAAAATATTCTGATGATTGGTTCTGGAGAAAAGATTTTTTAAAATTTTTGCAAATATGCTGACTCAGCATTTTTTCGATGCCCATTACAGAACACCCTAACATAACCGATGGCAATTTTTTTTTACCATTCAATTCTACTGGTCATAAGGATACTTCATACCAAATAAAAGCTCTCTGTTCCGTGGGGTTTGGGCAATATGGGCGTTTGAAAATATTTCTATTTTTAGCTCCCAGGGTTCCCATGGGGATGCGGGAATTTTGTTTTTTGCATGGGTCAAGTACTTATGACCCAATACTACCACAATCCAAATTTGGTTCATACCGGACCATCGGTTCAGAAAATAGAAATTTTGGGCGGGGCCAAAAATCTTACCCCTCCTATTACAAGGCCAAATATTACTTTACGAACTTCATTTGAACAAACTTGATTCTACACCTCATATGGAAGCTCCATAGCAAATATCAAGTCATTGTACACACTGGTTCTTGAGAAGAAGATTTTTAAAATATTTTGGAGCATTTTCCCCCACTCCCTCCCTATGGGGCTGGGCATGCCGAGTTGAACAAAAATGAAATGCCCCTTTGGGACCATCACTCACACAAACTTTCACTTGAATTGGCACAGTGGCTTTGGAGGAGAAGACCAAAACATGGTGTTGACGGACGACGGACGACGGACGGGAAGCGATGAGATTAGCTCAGCTTGACTTTGTCAAGATGAGCTAAAAAAATATTGAACGTGCATCATTCCCTCCCAACCCTCTATCCATGTGCCAAATATGCAACGTGTAGCTTGAACCATGTTGGAGGGAGGGGTGGTAACATGAATATAGAGAAAAAAAAAGCTTAAAAAACACAACAAAAATGGCCACCATTCCGCCATCTTGGATTTAGAAAAAAAAATTTTGAGCGTGCATCATCCCCTCAAAACCATGTATCCATGTTCCAAATATGAAAGGTGTAGCTTAAAGCATGTTGGAGGGAGAGGTGGTAACATAAAAACAGACAGACAGACAGATGGACGGACAGACAGAGACAGATCTTAGATTTTGAAAAAAAAATATTGAGTAAAGCAGAACTGCTCCACTTCCTAGGGTTCCCATAAGAAACATGAAATAAACCAGGGCCATATCCAAGGATAATTTGGGGACACCTGTTCATATATGCTGCAGGCATAACTGAAAGCGTAGGAGGCCGTAAGTGGTAGAAATGGAAACTGAAAGTAGGATTACCGTACTGAACACAACGTTTTTAAAAGACACAAAAATAGGCTGATGAAATCGTCAGATGTGTACCCATACGCGCAACTATTAGAAAGCTATATGACGGAGGGCCTTCCCGGACACCGACATTATGTACACCATACATGGTATGGGTACATATAAAAATGGATTGGAGGAGTACCTAATTTGATGGATAAAGGGTTAATATCTCCGGATCAAATTATTAGATTTAAACAAAAAGCTATACAGCACAGCACATCAGTAACCTGAATACATATATAAAGTAACCTGATAATCGGATTAATATTTTTTGAGTTATCGCATGCCGAAAAAATAGATTGGAGGAGTTCTCAATTTGAAGGATAAAGGGTTAATATCTCTGGATCAAATTATCAGATTTACACCAAAAAGTATACAGCTCGGCACATCAGTAACCTGAACACATATATGAAGTAACATGACAATCGGATTGATATTTTTTGAGTTATCTCATGCCAAAGGGATTGGAGGGAATTTCCAATTTGAAGGATAAAGGGTCAATATCTTAGGATCAAACTATCAGATTTACACCTAAAACTATACAGCTCGGCACATCAGTAACTAGAACACAAATATAAAGTAACTTGACAATCGAAGCAATGTTTTTCAAGTTATCGAATGCCAAAAGGGATTGGAGGAATTTTCAATTTGAAGGATAAAGGGTTAATATCTCAGGATCAAAATAACAGATTTACACTAAAAACTATACAGCTCGGCACATCAGTAACCTGAACACAAATATAAAGTAACTTGACAATCCAAGCAATATTTTTCAAGTTATCGAATGCCAAAAGGGTTGGAGGAATTTTCAATTTGAAGGATAAAGGGTTAATATCTCAGGATAAAATAATCAGATTTACACCAAAAACTATACAGCTCGGAACATCACTAACCTGAATATATATATAAAGTAACAGGACAATTGGATTGATATTTTTTGAGTTATCTCATGCCAAAGGGATTGTAAGAATTTACTCAATTTGAAGGATAAAGGGTAAATATCACAGGATCAAATTATCAGATTTACACCAAAAACTATACAGCTTGGCACATCAGTAACCTGAACACAAATATAAAGTAACTTGACAATCCAAGCAATATTTTTCAAGTTATCGAATGCCAAAGAAATGGATATGGACACCGGATGGACGGACGGACAGATGGACGGACAGACTAAGGATGGATGAATGACGGAGGTCCACCTTGGATGATGTCATTATGTGTACCATACACAGTATGGGTACACATAAAAATTGAAATTACTGTTATGACTCCACCTGCTTTCCGCATACGAGTTCTGGGCATTTTTTTTTTATTAGAGTGCAATTGCCTCAGGCGTATGTTTAGTCAGCCAAAGTATCCGCGTTCACAATTCAAGGGATTAGCTTTGTGTTGGTTTTCGTCATGTATAGTTTTTGCCTTTTGGCTTTTTGCTGTATTTTGACCGTTTCAGTGGGAAGGAGATGATTATACATGAATACAATGAGTTTCACCCCAAAACCGCTACCAAAAACATCCTGGATTTGGCCCTGTAAACTGCAGTGGTCTGAAATGTACACATCAGAGTGAGGTAGATTATCATGAAACTTACTGTCTCAGAGGTTATAGGTGAACTGAAGTAAGTACTTTTCAAGGGAGGGGATGAAAATCACTTACTTTTCAAGGGAAGGGGTAGAAAATCAAAAACTTTTTCAAATATATAAACAAATTCAAGCACTTCTCAAGGAAGGGGGCCAAAATTCAAGGACTTTTCATTTAAGTGAAAAACTGGTGTAAGTTATCCCCTGTTCTGTGATGCCAAAAATGGGCTGAAGTTAGAATAAGGACTTTATGGGGTAAACTATCTTAACAGTCAACAAAGAAAGTAACTGAAAGTTGGTGAAAAAAGTAACTTTTCATTATTTCAAAAATTTTCCATTTGAAGGGGTCCAGGCTCCAAACCCAAAATAATAAGGATAATCTCTATTACAGCAGAAGTTCTTGGCACATACACTTTAATAGATACATAGAACATTTGTACAGTATATTATAAAAAGAACACAAACATACATGGCTGCTGTGCAGCCAAGCAATCGCATCTACCAGAAAGCTAAATTTTCAAAATGCACTTTCGAAATTGTAAACATGTGTCTGGAAAATGTGAGCAAAATCAGACCAAAATGTTCAAGTCTGCATTCACAGCCAAACCTGAACTGGCCACCCAGCCAAATATTCAATAAAAATTTCTTGAATAATATAAAAAATTTATCTCTACAATTTGGGATAGACTGGACAAAAACTAATCAGGTGTGTGACCAACTCATCCTGGCAGCTGAACAGCCAGCCAAATAATGTGCAATTCTAAGTGAATTCCGGGTATCACATGCCTGTCTAAATGGATTTAGGGTATCAACATGATTTCTGTGATAATACTGAGGGGGCATTTAAACAGGTTCGACGACCAAAAGCCTGGTTTATTATTGTTGTTCAAGGCCACTTTCAGTATCTATGGCTATATGATCAGAATGCAAGTACAAAATTGTGTCAAGACAATGATTTATACCAATGCTGCACTCCCATCCCAGGCAATGGTTACTGCACCCTATTTTACCAGTAAAACATAACTTAATTGTTTACATCAGTAAATTTATTTGTTTACTTAATGTTTAAGGACCATTTTGGCATCCATGGCTCTATCATGACCATAACATTGGTATAAAGTAAAGTTCTGCCAATCATTTATACCTATGCTGCCCACTTTAGAGGACTTCCACCCCATGCATTGGTTAGCAAGGCCTATTTCATGAGTAAAACCTATCTGCCACAATAAACAAGCCCTGCTCCTCTTCCCGGGTTCCCACAGTAATCAAGCACTGCTCCAATTCCTGGAGTTCTCACAGACAAAATGTTTACAAAAACGATCCTTCATCAGGGTGATAAAAATAAATTTAATGTAAAACAAATATCTATTGGATACAAATTCCCTCTGTCAAGCCTCATACCAAAAATATGAATATCTGTCCTGTGAAGTTCAGAAAATATGGGCGATTAATTAACCCTTTACCTAACATGATAAGAAGATAACACTTGCATACAAAATTCTTGAATAACTAAATTTTTCATTTTTGTGTGAAAAGCATAGCTTATGACCTTGAATAACTAAATTTTTAATTTTTTGTGTGAAAAGCAAGCTTATGACACCTCATTGGTATGAGCTTGTTGAGCTCGTTCCAATGAGGAGTCATAAGCTATGTTTTGTGACCAAAAAATGAAAAAATAATGAAAACTGAATGGTGATTTTTGTGAATAGCATTAGCCAGTTTTGGCCATCATGTTTGGTGTAAAAGGTCAACTGTTATTCTATTTTCGGCTTGCAAAGTTAACATGGGCTCACAGGTAACATAAAAATTCAGAGAAGACACGAATCATGACATCACAATATAGGATGTAGGTATGTATACTGCACAATATTTATTTATTTATTGGTGTTTAAGGTCACATACTTATGCACAATGCCTAATCATGACCGTGACAGTTTTACGGGTGGAGGAAGCTGGAGAACCCAGAGAGAACCACTGAGCATCGATGAGAAACTTTCAGCTCCTCAACATTCTCTGTTCAAGCTCCGCTCAAGCAGGGTTACAGTGGTTGAAGACATGTGCACCATTGACGTGCAGTGCGCCTTAGTATACAACGTCATCGTGCCCCCATGTAGGCAACTAGGATAAAGTGCCTTGCCCAAGGACACAACGTGGGTCGTCCCGGATTGGGTATTTTATAATTTATTCACAGTATACATAGATGGTTGCAATTACTATAATGGTTACAAATACATATAATTCATAAGTTTAGTGAACAGTATACTGTAGGGGTTGGCATAGCTAGATTGGCTGTCTACCTGTCACCCGTGGGATCGAACTCGGGACCTCTAGCATAGAAGTCCAACAGTCTACCACTGAGCCACCACGCCCCCATGTACACTGCACAAAACAAAAAAAAAAGTTTGAACAACCTCAGTTTTCACAGATTTTTTGAAAGTATATTTTGCCAAAGTTTTATGACATGTAAGAGATGAATCCCAACAGCTTCACAAGAAAATGTTAATTTTGAAGTTGATCAAAGTGCATCCTTGACAATCACAGCACACAAAAAGTAAACCAGGTTTTTTTTGTTTGAAAATAACAAACTGACTCGCAACATGGATCTCCTGAGATCTCTGTGCATTTCATCATTAAATCTGTTCATTGTGTGACTTTTATATGCACATGGGTTAGTTTGTCCAGGAATGGGATCAAATTGGTTAGGATCAAGTTCGTACTCTCCAGTGAAGAGAAGTTTTGTAATAAGGAGTGCTTAAAATGCCATTTTTTGGCTTCCAAGTGCTTGATTGGTGCCTCAAAATAACCATTAACCTTAAAAGGCCTTCTTCCAAGTTTCAGTACTTTTTACTGCAACAGAACAGGTGCCCCAACATGAAGTCTCGGGATAAACTTGAGGTACCTTGTCAGTTGTTTACAGGCATGTATTTGACTACAAACAAGAGCTCACATATCGCTGAAGCAATACAAAGTCCCCTACCGGACTAATGAGCATTAATAATTATACAAATGTTATAACCTAGATGTGATCAGCATGAATTCCGTTGAAGCATTTCCAAAAAAAGTCTGGAAAACTGATATTTTGGCGCTTTTCCATATTTCCAAGGGCCATAACTCACACAAGAATAATGCAATCAGCATGAAACTCAAACTTGATCTGTAAGTCATCGTTCTATAGCAGGTTACCAAAAATGAAATCATTCCGTTGAAGCGTTTCCAAAAAAAGTCTGGAAAACAAATATTTTGGCGCTTTTCCATACTTCCAAGGGCCATAATTCACACAAGAATAATTTAATCAGCATGAAACTCAAACTTGATCTGTAAGTCATCGTTCTATTGTAGGTTACCAAAAATGAAATCATTCGGTTGAAGCATTTCCAAAAAAAGTCCGGAAAACTAAAGTGTGACAGACAGACTGAAAGACTGACGGATGGACAGAGTGCAAACCTATAGTCCCCTCCGGTGATGCCAGTAGGGGACTAATAAGGGCAGCCAAGACTTGCTTAGTGACTACTGTAAGGCCACATTTTGTAGACTGCCAAGAATGAAGGGGTCAATGACACAGTAGCTTAACTTGTCTGCGTGTTGTGTTGTTTGATGAAAAGGATAATGTTCAATGTTTATGAAAGGATTATGAAATAAGACAAGAATTGTGATAATTGGGAATATGTTAATTTCTGTTTCCTGTATGCTATGTTTTTAATAAAAATAATATGAGGTGCAGACTGTACTAATGAACTGAGGGGTGGGTTAATGTGGCCCTCACAGTTAATGTATGTGGCCCTCACAGTTAATGTATGTCAACGAAAGTTACAAAGTAACAGTGAAATTATTCCAAAACGAGTCATCCTATCAAGTTACATTGAAATTTCCTTATAAATATGGCCTGTAGACCGTGCTCAAGGTTTTCAGGCTTCAGGCCTGTGTACCCATCACGGTTGACCTATTGCAACTAAAAGGGGACGTCCTCATCTCGACATTATACCGAGTCATTCTACCAAGTTACAATGAAATCCCTTCATAAATACGACCTGTAGTCTGTACTAAAGTTTTTTCGGGTTTTGGGCACGGGCAACCATCATGGTTGAATGATCGCGACCAAAAGGGGACGTTCTCATCTGGGCATTATCTGGAGTGATCCTACGAAGTTACAATGAAATCCCTTCATAAATATGACCTGTAGACTGTGCTCAAGGTTTTCGGGCTTCAGGCCCCTGTAGCCATCACAGTTGACCAATCACGACCAAAAGGAGATGCCATCATCTAGGCATTATATGGAATCAAGCTAACAAGTTACAATGAAATCCTTCCATAAATATGACCTATTGCTATTATTATTCATTATTATTTATTGGTGTTCAAGGTCACACTTATGCACAATGGCTAATCATGACCGTGACAGTTTTATGGGTGGAGGAAGATGGAGTACCCAGAGAGAACCGAGCAATGACGCGCAGCTGCCAGCTCCCCAACATCGTAACTCCGTACTGCAGTGCAGTCAGGGTTAGATTGGTTGAAGACATGTGCACCATCGACGTGCAGTACACCTTAGTACATGGCATCATCGTGCCCCCATGTGAACAATCGGGGTTAAGTGCCTTGCCCAAGGACACAACATGGGTGTCTGAATTGATGGCTCAGACAGTCACCCAACTGAGGACTAACCGGGCTCGACATTGCTTAACTTCGGTGATCTGACAAGAACCGGCTACCACAACGCCACCGCACCACCAAATACGACCTATAGACTATGCTAAAGGTTTTTGAGTTTTGGACTTGGGCAGCCATCAAGGCTGAATGATTGCGACCAAAAGGGGACGTTCTCATCTAGACATTATTTGGAGTCATCCTACCAAGTTGCAATGAAATTCCTTCATAAATATGACCTGTAGACTGTGCTAAAGGTTTTTGGGCCCCTGTAGCCGTCACAGTTGCCCAATCGCTTCCAAAAGGGGACGTTCTCATCTAGACATTATATGAAGTTAACCTACCAAGTTACAATGAAATCCCTCCATAAATATGATCTGTAGACTGTGCTAAAGGTTTTCAGGTTTTGGGCTCGGGCAGACGTCACGGTTGACAAATCACAACCAAATGGGGAAGTTCTCATCTAGACATCATACAGAGTCATCCTACCAAGTTACAATGAAATCCCTCCATATTAAATATGACCTGCAGACAATGCTAAAAGTTTGCGGGTTTCGGGCTTGGGCAGTCAAAAGGGGACGTTCTCATCTAGACATTATACAGAGGCATCCTACCAAGTTACAATGAAATCCCTTCATAAATACGACCTGTAGACTCTGCTAATGGTTTTGGGCTCGCGCAATCTGACCGATCGCGACCAAAAGGGGATGTTCTCATCTACACATGAACCCAAACCTGCATATGAAATTTCATGACGATCAGACAAGAACTACGGGGTGTAGCCTGTGCTAAAGGAAAATGTGAACAGACTCACAGACTTCTGCACGCGTGATGGCAATAGCTTATCTTGACTTTATCAAGTTAAGCTGAAAATGTACATAACTCCGATCCCAAGTAATTCACAAATTGTGCAGTTGAAAAAAAAGAAATTTAAAAAAAATTTCAACAAAACCATATCATGTGATGCTCTCGTCGAAACAAACCTGTTGAGTTTGTTCAAATGAGAGGGGGGAGGTCACATGATACAGTTTGGTTGAATTTTTTTAAATTTTAAAAAAAAAATCAAAATAACAAATTTTAATACTGTGGGTGTTGAGTGAAGGGTTAAACCATTTGTTGGACAAAAAAAAATGTGTAATAAAAAACACAACTTACTTCTTGTTATGCTCTCTAATTTGGGAGAATTTCTGTAATTTGGGGACATTCATAACTTCTGTGAATTTGGTTAAAAGGCCTGTAGTCTGTGTCCTTTAAAAATTGAACTTAGTTTCTCACCGATTAAAAAACCATCTGTTTCAAACTAAATACAAATTATAAACCAAACTTACTTGAAATAAACCAGAAAACATAGAGAAATAAATCCACTGTTTTTTATTACTTAATAATGTGTTGAATGCACTTGCATGCAGTAAAAGAGAAAGATTTTCAGTAATTATAAATACTAAATCTTAATGGTTTAATGATTCACTTGATATGGGTTTTGAAGATTAGCTAATGAAAACTGAAAACCCATGTTTGATAGCATTATTAACTCCTTGCATAGTGCTGGTGGATATTCCTGCCCAGAACAAGGAAATAAGTATAATTTGAGCACTATTTTATCCAAATACTCCCTTGAATACTGGATTATCTGTCTGACCAATGATTTCATGAGTTAAATTTGTATGAATTTTTCCTCAAATCTAGTCATGGCTGCTTCTCTTTTTATTATCAATGCAAACTTAAACAAGAGGCCCCACGGGCCTGAAGCGCTCATCTTGGAAAGAACACAATATAAACAGAGTCCAAGAATGAGTCTACATTAAGCAATCCATATCCATAGGCTACACTCTCAATCCTTGAGTCTCTCAGGAGTGACAAAAATAATCCGGGCATCATGCCTTTTCTTCAGTTGATCATAATGTAAAATGTAGAGCTCCCCTATGAAGCCCCTTGATACAACCTATGTGGATTAATCTTAGTTACACACCTCTAGAGGGTACTGAATACAAAATTTTTAATTCTTCAGCAAAATGGCCAATTCCGGCTCCAATAGGGAGCCCAAATATTAACCCAGGTTCTCGATTTGAACACAGTTGAATCTGATTTCCCTAGAGATGCTGTGTACCAAATATGAACACATTCTGGCTGTTGGATCTGAAGAAGAGAAATTGTAAAGAAATTTCTTCATATTGCACTAAGTTAAAATTTGGGCTACTATAGCGAGCCCAAATATTAACCTATGGATCCGATTTGAACAATCTTGAATCTGAGCCCCCTAGAGATGTTGTATACCAAATATGAAAGCATTCTGACTAGTGGATCTGAAGAAGATTTTTGAAGAAATTCCCTCATATTGTACTAAGTTAAATTTCAGGTTCCATATGGAGCCCAAATATCAACCCAGGCACTCAAATTGAACAAAATGGAATCTGACCCCCCCTAGAGATGTTGTATACCAAATATGAAAGCATTCCAACTGGTTGATCTGAAAAAGAAGATTTTTAAAGAAATTTCCTCATATCGCACTAAGTAAAAATTTGGGCTACCATAGGGAACCCAAATATATACCTAGGGATCTGATTTGAACAAACTTATATGTGACCCCCCTAGAGATGTTGCATACCAATATGAAAGCATACTGACTGGTGGATCTGAAGAAGAAGATTTTTTTAAATTATCTCCCATATTGAACAAAGATAAAATTTGGGCTTCCATAGGAAGCCCAAATATTAACCTAGGGACTTGGTTTGAACAATCTAGAATCTGACCCTCATAACAATGATGTATATCAAACATTAAAAGATTCTGACTGGTGGTTCTGAAGAAGAAGATTTTTAAAGAATATTCCCCATATTACCCTATGTAAAAAATTTGGGCTCCTGTACTGAGTTCAAATATGAACCAATGGGCTTTATTTTAACAAACTTGTATCTGACCCCCTATGAATGTTGTATACTGAATATCGAAAGATTCTGATTATTGGTTCTGGAGAAAAGATTTTTTAAAATTTTTGCAAATATGCTGACTGAGCATTTTTTCGATGCCCATTACAGAACACCCTAACATAACCGATGGCAATTTTTTTTTACCATTCAATTCCACTGGTCCTCAGGATACTTCATATCAAATAACAGCTCTCTGTTCTGTGTGGTTTGGGAAATATGGGTGTTTGAAAATATTTCTATTTTTAGCTCCCAGGGTTCCCATGGGGATGCAGGAATTTTTTTTTTTGCATGGGTCAAGTACTTATGATCCAATAATACCACATACCAAATTTGGTTTAAACTGGACCATTGGTTCAGAAAATAGAAAGTTTGGGTGGGGCCAAAAATCTTACCCCTCCCATAACAAAGCCAAATATTGCTTCACGAACTTCATTGGAACAAACTTGATTCTACACTTCAAAAGGAAGCTCCATAGCAAATATCAAGGCATTGTACACACTGGTTCATGAGAAAAAGATTTTAAAAATATTTTGGATCTTTTTCCCCCACTCCCTCCCTATGGGTCTGGGCATGTTGAGTTGAAAAAAAATGCAATGCCCCTTTGGGACCATCACTCACACAAACTTTCACTTGAATTGGCCTAGTGGCTTTGGAGGAGAAGACCAAAACATCGCGTTGACGGACGATGGACGGACGGTCGTGCAATGGACGGAAAGCGATGAGATTAGTTCAGCTTGACTTTGTCAAGATGAGCTAAAAAACAAGAGGCCCCAAGGAGCCTTAATCGCTCACCGGCCAAAGTGGTTCAAAGAAGTATTTGGGGGTCACATTCAGTTAGACATGGTTCATCAACACTACAAAGGAATGAAGTCATGAGAGACAAATTTTATGGAACTAGGGCCATAGCTTGAACAAACTTGAATCTTACCCCCATAAGGATGTTGCATACCAAATATCAAAAGCATTTATCTGCTGGATCTGAAGAAGAAGATTTTTAAAGAAAATTCCTCATTTTGAACTAAGTTATCATTCAGGCTCCCACAGTGAGCCCAAATATGAACCCCGGAACTTGGCTTGAACAAACTTGAATCTCACCCCCTAAGGATGCTGCATGCCAAATATCAAAACATTCCGACTGCTGAATCTGAAGAAGATTTTTAAAGAAAAATTCCTCATATTGACTAAGTTATAATTTGGGTTCCTACAGGGAGCCCAAATATGGACACAGGGACCTTGCTTTAACAAACCTGAATCTCACCCCCCTAAGGATGCTACACAGCACATATCAAAACATTCCGACTGCTGGATCTGAAGAAGAAGATTTTTTAAGAAAATTCTTCATTTCGAACTAAGTTACACAATTCAAGCTCCCACAGTGAGTCCAAATATGAACCTAGCGACATGGCTTGAACAAACTTGAATCTCACCCCCCTAAGGATGCTGCATACCCAATATCAAAAGATTCTGCCTGCAGGATCTGGAGAAGATTTTTAAAGAAATTTGCCTGAAATGTACGAAGTTCAAATTGGGCTCCAAAACTGTTTGGTGTTTGGAAGTTTTATGCAATGAGGCAGAAGCCTTTGTCATAGGCAAACTGCATGCCATATTTCACTGAAATCTGATAACCCATAACCGAGATACAGGCTGAACTGACAAATAATGTCTATTTCCTACAATTTCTAAGTCAAAAAAGGGGGATAACTCTAAAAAGGAGAATGTGAGAAATATCGTTGAATCCTTTTTTTAAAGCCTATACCATAAGCAGTGTTCACGGCAAATGTCATTGCAATAGAACATTCAATAACCGAGATACAGGCTGAAAAGACAAAATTTGACTCGGACGGACACAATTTCTAAGTGAACAAGTAATAAAAAACAAGAGGCCCCAGGGGGCCTGAGGGCGCTCACCTGACATGGTAGCCTAAATATCAACCCAGAGAATTGATTTCCACAAGTTGCATCTGCTCCTCCTAAGAAAAGCTGAAACCAAATATCCAAATTTTCTGACCAGTGGATCTAAAAAAAAAGGATTTTTAAAGAATATTCCTCATATTGAACTAAGTCATAATTCGGGCTCCCACAGGGAGCCCATATATGAACCCAGGGACTTGGCTTTAACAAACCTGAATCTCACACCCCTAAGGATTCTGCACACCAAATATCAAAACATTCCGACTGCTGGATCTGAAGAAGAAGATTTTTAAAGAAAATTCCTCATTTTGAACAAAGTTACAATTCGAGCTCCCACAATCAGCCCAAATATGGACCTAGGGACATGGCTTGAACAAACTTGAATCTTACCCCCCTAAGGATGCTGCATAAAAAAATATCAAAAGCATTCATCTGCTGGATCTGAAGATTTTTAAAGAAAATTCCTCATTTTGAACTAAGTTGTCATTCAGGCTCCCATAGTGAGCCCAAATATGAACCAAGGGACTTGGCTTGAACAAACTTGAATCTCAGCCCCCTAAGGTTGCTCCATGCCAAATATCAAAACATTCCAACTGCTGAATCTGAAGAAGAAGATTTTTAAAGAAAAATTCCTCATATTGACTAAGTTATAATTTGGGCTCCCACAGGGAGCCCAAATATGGACCCATGGACTTGGCTTTAACACACTTGAATCCCCCCTCCCCCCCAAGGATGCTACTCACCACATATCAAACCATTCCGACTGCTTGATCTGAAGAAGATTTTTTAAGAAAATTCCTCATTTCGAACAAAGTTACAATTCAAGCTCCCACAGTGAGCCCAAATATGGACCTAGGAACATGGCTTGAACAAACTTGAATCTCACCCCCCTAAGGATGCTGCATACCAAATATCACAAGATTCTGCCTGCTGGATCTTGGGAAGAAGATTTTCAAAGAAATTTGCCTGAAATGCACTAAGTTCAAATTTGGGCTCCTATACTGAGCCCAAATATAAACCCAGGGGGTCGATTTGAACAAACGTGAATCAGATCCACCCCACAATGTTGCATACCAAATATCACAAGATTCTGCCTGCTGGATCTGGAGAAGATTTTTGAAGAAATTTGCCTGAAATGCACTAACTTCGAATTTGGGCTTCTATAGTGAGCCCAAATATGAATCCAGGTGGCCGATTTGAACAAACTGGAATCAGATCCACCCCACAATGTTGCATACTAAATATCAAAAGATTCTGCCTGCAGGATCTGGAGAAGAAGATTTTTGAAGAAATTTGCCTGAAACGCACGAAGTTCGAATTCGAGCTTCTATAGTGAGCCCAAATATGAATCTAGGGAGCTGATTTGAACAAAATAGAATCAGATCCACCCCACAATGTTGCATACCAAATATCAAAAGATTCTGCCTGCTGGATCTGGAGAAGAAGATTTTTTAAGAAATTTGCCTGAAAATCACTAAGTTCAAATTTGGGCTCCTATACTGAGCCTAAATATAAACCCAGGGAGCCGATTTGAACAAACTTGAATCAGATCCACCCCACAATATTGCATACCCAATATCAAAAGATTCTGCCAGCTGGATCTTGAGAAGAAGATTTTCAAAGAAATTTGCCTGAAATGCACTAAGTTCAAATTTGGGCTCCTATACTGAGCCCAAATATAAACCCAAGGGGCTGATTTGAACAAACTTGAATCAGATCCACCCCACAATGTTGCATACCAAATATCAAAAGATTCTGCCTGCTGGATCTGGAGAAGAAGATTTTCAAAGACATTTGCCTGAAATGCAGTAAGTTCAAATTTGGGCTCCTATACCGAGCCCAAATATAAACCCAGGGGACCGATTTGAACAAACTTGAATCAGATCCACCCCACAATGTTACATACCAAATATCAAAAGATTCTGCCTGCTGGATCTGGAGAAGAAGATTTTTTAAGAAATTTGCCTGAAATGCACTAAGTTCGAAATCGGGCTCCTATACTGAGCCCAAATATGAACCCAGGGGGCCGATTTGAACAAACCTGAATCAGATCCACCCTACAATCTTGCATACCAAATATCAAAAGATTCTGCCCGCTAGGATCTGGAGAAGAAGATTTTTTAATGTTTTTCCCATTGCCTACAGTGTTAAAAAGTGCTGACTCAGCACTTTTTCAAAGTCCCGAAACTGTACCCTATGATAAAACCGATGGCAATTTTTTTTTACCAATTCTTTCTGTTGGTCCTAAGGAAGCTTCACACCAAATAAAAAATCTCGGTGCCGTGCAGTTTTGGAGATATGGGGGTTTTAATTATTTTCTATTTTTAGCTCCTGCGGTTCCCATGGGGCTACGGGGGGAAAAAAAATCAGCATAAATTAGGTACTTATGACCCAATAAGCCCTCACATAAAATTTGGTTGAAATCAGCCTCTCGGTTTGGAAAATAGAAATTTTGGGCGGGGCCAAATATTTTGCCCCTCCCATAACGACGCCAAGTATAGCCTGACAAACTTCTCTTGAACAAATCTGAGTCTACACCTCAAAAGGAAGTTGCACACCAAATATCAAGTCTCTGCTACTGCTGGTTCATGAGAAGAAGGATTTTTTAAGATTTCAGCACACTTTTTGGGTGTGGCCCTACCCACGGGCGAGGCAACTTGATTTGAACAAAATCAAATTGCGATGTCATAACAAACTATTATCTCAAATATCAATTAAATTGGTTCAGCGGTTTGGGAGGAGAAGACGCAAACACCATGTTCACGGACGACGGACGGTGAGTGATCACTATAGCTCTCCTGACTGAAAGTCAGGTGAGCTAAAAAACATAACTAGTGTGAGCATACCTATGACCAACAAATATTATAGAAAATAATAATTTACTTAAGTTATGAAAGTTATGTATGGACTCACACACAGACACACAGACAGCGGATGGATGGACAGACAAACGGATGGACGGATGCATGTAATCCAGCATACCCCCATTTTCTTCGAAAGCGGTGGTATAAAAATGTGATTTCCCATCTAGGCTTTCCATGGTAACTATGAGCTGCAATTGTGGCCATGTTATCAAGATAACATGAGGATCATTGGTAGAAGGTGTCCCAGCCCTAAATCATGTGAAGTTTCAAAACCTTTGACTTTCTGGTTTCAAAGGGGAAGATTTTTGCAAAATCCATCAAACAGAATCAGAGAATGTCTCTGGTGGCCATATTTTCCAACCAACAGGAACAAAAAGAGGATCGTTTGTAGAGGGCCTCCTATAGACCAGTTGGGTTCTCGTCGGCTCAGTTGTTCCAGAGAAGATGAAAATGTGATTATCCATAGGGTTTCTATAGTAACTATAAGCTGCAATTGCGGCCATGTTTCCAACACGATCAACATTAAATGAGGATCGCTGGTAGAGGATGTCCCAGTCATCAACCATGCAAAGTTTCAAAACATTGGGCCCTGTGGCTCCAGAGGAGATATGTCAAAATACACCAATCAGAATCAAAAAATGCTTCTGGCAGCCACGTTTTTTGATGCACGGTAGCAAAATGAGGAGCGTTTTTAGAGGACCTCCCATAGACTATCCCTGCCAGGATTGGTTCATGTCAGTTCAGTAGTTCCAGAGAAGAAGATGAAAATGTGATTTCCCATAGGGCTTCTACAGTAACTACAAGACAAATGTTACTAAGGTAACACATGCCCCCCACCCCTGTGACCTTCACCTTGCAGATGCAGTAGAAACTATTATACGCGACACACCTTCTGACTGTCCTTAACATTTGTAAGAAGTTTAACAATTGTATTATGATTCGTTTCAGAGTTATGGCCAAGACAGGAATATTGACCGATTTTCAGTGTGACCTTGAAATGTGACCTTGACCTTGAAGGTACGAACCCAGCTATGGTGACACATCCTCCCATGGTCCTTTATAATTGTGTGAAGTTTGATGACTGTGGCCCTAACCGTGTTCAGTGTGACCTTGAAATGTGACCTTGACCTTACGGACCTGGCTGTGGTGTGTGACACATACACCTGTTGTCCTTTATAATTGAGCGATGTTAGATGATTGTAGCTCTAATAGTTTTGGAGTTATGCTTGAGACACGATTTGTGACCCTGAACATATGAAGGTCAATTGTGACCTCTACCTTGCAGATGCGGCAGAAACTATTTTACGCAACACACCTTCTGACTGTCCTTAACATTTGTAAAAAGTTTAACAATTGTACTATGATTCGTTTCTGAGTTATGGCTGAGACACGAATATTGACCAATTTTTAGTGTGACCTTGAAATGTCACCTTGACCTTGAAGGTACAAACCCGGCTATGGTGTGTGACACATCCTCCCATGGTCCTTTATAATTGTGTGAAGTTTGACGACTGTGGCCCTAACCGTTTTCAAGTTACTGGCTCAGACACACACACACACACACACACACACACACACACACACACACACACACACACACACACACACACACACACACACACACACACACACACACACAATTGCAGCCATAGGGTTTCTATAGTAACTATAAGCTGCAGTTGTAGCCATGTTTGCAACACGATCAACATTAAATGAGGATCGTTGGTAGAGGGTGTCCCAGTCATCAACCATGCAAAGTTTCAAAACATTGGGCCCTGTGGCTCCAGAGGAGAAGATTTGTCAAAATCCACCAATCAGAATCAAAGAATGCTTCTGGTGGCCATGTTTTTCAACCCACGGGGACAAAATGAGGATCATTTGTAGAGGACCTCCCATAGATTATTCCTGCCAAGTTTGGTTCACGTTGGCTCAGTAGTTCCAAAGAAGATGAAAATGTGATTTCCCATAGGGTTTCTATATTAACAGTAAGCCACAATTGCGGGCATGTTTGTAACCCGATCAATATTAAATGAGGACCGTTAGTAGAGGGGGTCCCAGTCATCATTTATATGAAGTTTCAAAACATTTGGCCAGGCGTTTTCAGAGGAGAAGATTTTTGAAAATCCACCAACCAGAATCAAAGAATGCTTCTGGAAGGCATGTTTTTCATCCGACGGGAACGAAATGAGGATCGTTTGTAGAGGACCTCCCATAGACCATTCCTGCCAAGTTTGGTTCACACCGGCTCAGCGGTTACAGAGAAGATGAAAATGTGAAAAGGTTACGGGGCATAACTCCAACAAAAATGATCGAATCCAGCCAATAATCGGAATTCACCTAATCATGGGGGTAAGGGACACGACACTAAATTTGGTTTTGATTCGATGACACACCTTAGTTATCACACCAGATGGACAATGACCGCAAGCAGCTGACACTGCAATAGTCCTCCAACAAAATGTCGGGGGACAATAACTAGATGCAACGTTATGGGAGGCATCACTGTGGGCCCCAAACTTGAAACAGTTTGCAATTTGAACAGTATACAGAACAGTAAAATCTTCCTTGAGAAACCACCAGTGTTGAGAAGCCAGTGAAACAATGTACCGAACAGCTGTTTTGGGTTCCAGGGTCCTGGGTATTTATATCATTATTATATAAAAGAGATATTTACATTGAAAAGTCTAGTTTTCCATTCAAATTTCCAACAACAGCTGTATGTATGATGGATGAGGAGCTATAACTGTAGCTACATACATTTCCAAGTTCAAGAGCAATCACTCTTAGATAAGAAAAAGGATTGGAATGAAACTGAAACTTGATGTGGAGGTACCCATCAGGAAGCTACATTTATTTATTTATTTATTTAGGTTTAACGACTTTTTAACAGCCAGGGTCATATCATGTCGGTGACAGTTTTATGGGTGCAGGAAGCCAGAGTACCTGGATAGAACCGCAGAACAACGAGCAGCTGTCAGCTCTCCAACATCACAACTCTGAACTCTGCACTGTGGCACAGGCAGGGTTAGATTGGTTGAAGACATGCGTACCATCGACGTGCAGTATACCTTAGTACACAGCGTCATCGTGCCCCCATGGAGGCAATCAGGGTTTAGTGCCTTGCCCAAGGACACAACGTGGGAGTGCGAATCAGTCGCTGAAATGGTCACTCATCCAACTACCAATCGCGCTCGACGTTGCTTAACTTTGGTGATCAGACGAGAACCGGTTACCGCGATGCCACAGCGCCCCCTCAGGAAGCTACATACTAAAAACAAGGAGGAGGGGAGGGGGTCAATCTCCATCATCTCACCAACAGTATCCTATACAATATCTTCAGGATTATTATAAATGGAACACATTGGGTTCACCCTCACCAAAACTTTGTTAACCAGTGGTTGCCAAAAGTTTGTATAGCTAAACAGGACAGAATTTTTCTTAAGACTAAACTAAGAAAAAAAGTTGAACAGTGTATTAAAAATCTCTGCAATCTGTAAAAAACGTCTTTCAAGGGTAAATGTTAACTGACATTGAAGCAATTAACACACATGAAATTTGAAAGCGCTATAATACCAGTGGTTGCCTGCAATCATGTATAGCAAAACAGGTCAGAAATTTTTCAAGTCCACACTGCTCCTTCAACACTGACCTAAAAATTGCTATTTCTACTGATTCAAGTTCCATAATTCTGGAAAGATAAATCTGAAAATAATCAGAAAATGAAAGGGAGCTTTGTCTGATCAATCCCAATAGTGTGTATATAAATTTTGAGGATCGGTCAAAACAAACTTGAGTTATGACATGACATGTGAAAAATTGTCACTTTTTTATGATTAAAGTCACATAACTCCAGAAAGATAAACCTGAAAAATCGTGAAAATTGAAAGGTATGTTGCCTTTACTGATTGTAACAATGCTACAAAATTTCAAGAGATTTGGTGAAAGCATTACTGAGTTTATCATTCGACATGTAAAAAATTGCCAATTTTTTGAAGATTCATGGTCCATAACTCTGAAAAGAAACAAGAGGCCCCATGGGGCCTGAAGCGCTCATCTTGTACAGAACACAATTTAAACAGAGTCCAAGAATGAGTCTACATTAAGCAAGCCATCTCCATAGGCTACACTGTCAATCCTTGAGTCCCTCAGGAGTGACAAAAATAATCTAGGCATCATGCCTTTTCTTCAGTTGATCATAAGTAAAATGTAGAGCTCCCCTATGAAGACCCTTGAAACAACCTATGTGGATTAATCTTAGTACCTCTAGGGGGTACTGAATACAAAATTTTTAATTCTTCAGCAAAATGGCCAATTCCGGCTCCCATAGAGAGCCCAAATATTAACCCAGGCTCTTGCTTTGAACACAGCAAAATCTGACTTCCCTAGAGATGTTGTGTACCGAATATGAAAGCATTCTGACCGTTGGATCTGAAGAAGAGAAATTGTAAAGAAATTTCTTCGAATTGCACTAAGTTCAAATTTGGGCTACCATAGCGAGCCCAAATATTGACCTATGGATCCGATTTGAACAAACTTGAATCTGACCCCCCTAGAGATGTTGTATACCAAATGTGAAAGCATTCTGACAAGTGAATCTGAAGAAGAAGATTTTTGAAGAAATTCCTTCATATTGTACTAAGTTAAATTTCATGTTCCCATATGGAGCCCAAATATTTACCTAGGCACTCAAATTGAACAACCTGGAATCTGACCCCCCTAGAGATGTTGTATACCAAATATAAAAGCATTCCGACTGGTGGATCTGAAGATGAAGATTTTTAAAGAAATTTTCTCTTATTGCACTAAGTAAAAATTTGGGCTACCATAGTGAGCCCAAATATATACCTAGGGATCTGATTAGAACAAACTTGAATCTGACCCCCATAGAGATGTTGCATACCAAATATCAAAGCATTCTGACTGATGGATCTGAAGAAGAAGATTTTTTTAAATTACCCTCCATATTGAACAAAGATAAAATTTGGGCTTCCATAGGAAGCCTAAATATTACCCTAGGGACTTAATTTGAACAATCTAGAATCTGCCCCTCATAACAATGATGTATACCAAATATTAAAAGATTCTGACTGGTGGTTCTGAAGAAGAAGATTTTTAAAGAATATTCCCCATATTACCCTATGTTAAAACTTCGGGCTCTTGTAGAGAGCCCAAATATGAACCAATGAGCTTTATTTCAACAAACTTTTATCTGACCCCCCTATGAATGCTGTATACCATATATCAAAAGATTCTGATGATTGGTTCTGGAGAAAAGATTTTTTAAAATTTTTGCAAATATGCTGACTGAGCATTTTTTCGATGCCCATTACAGAACACCCTAACATAACCGAAGGCAATTTTTTTTTACCATTCAATTCTACTGGTCATAAGGATACTTCATACCAAATAAAAGCTCTCTGTTCCGTGGGGTTTGGGAAATATGGGCATTTGAAAATATTTCTATTTTTAGGTCCCAGGGTTCCCATGGGGATGCGGGAATTTTTTTTTTTGCATGGGTCAAGTACTTATGACCCAATACTACCACAAACCAAATTTGATTCATACCGGACCATCGGTTCAGAAAATAGAATTTTGGACGGGGCCAAAAATCTTACCCCTCCTATTACAAAGCCAAATATTACTTCACGAACTTCGTTTGAACAAACTTGATTCTACACCTCATATGGAAGCTCCATAGCAAATATCAAGTCATTGTACACACTGGTTCTTGAGAAGAAGATTTTTAAAATATTTTGGAGCATTTTCCCCCACTCCCTCCCTATGGGGCTGGGTATGCTGAGTTGAACAAAAATGAAATGCCCCTTTGGGACCATCACACACACAAACTTTCACTTGAATTGGCCCAGTGGCTTTGGAGGAGAAGACCAAAACATGGTGTTGACGGACGACAGACGACGGATGGGAAGCGATGAGATTAGCTCAGCTTGACTTTGTCAAGATGAGCTAAAAACAGAAAACCGTCAAAAACGAAAGGGAGCTTCGTTTGATCAATTTCAATATTGTGTATAAATATGAGAATTGGTGAAAGGAAACTTGAGTTATTGTATGACATAGGAATATGCAGAGGGACAGATTGATTACTATAGGGCTTCCGCCGAAAGTGACCGCAATAGCTCAACTTGACTTTGTCAAGTTGAGCTAAAAATACTGTGAATAACACCTGCATTGAACATGGGGCTAGATATCAATAAGATACACTTGCATGCTAAATATGTCATTATTCAACCATATATTTTGACAGTTGTTGAGTTCGATGATAATTCAACAAATTCAAAGCCCATAATGGGCAATAACTCTGACAAAACTAGAAACTGTTTTAGCACACTAAAACATATGTCTCCCCTTCCTTTCTATTTAATGCACTGCAAATTATATATACCTGAATAATATTGACAAGCATACCAAATATCTAAGGTCTAGGTCAAAAGGCAAAAAAGTTCTGGTCCGGAAAAAGTTTCCCTTAAAAAAGCACATAAATTTGACCTTCAGATCAAAGGTCAAGGTCACACAAAGGTCACTATGGTATGCGACACACTGGCGCATGGTGATACATCCACATGCCAAATATCTAAGGTCTAGGTCAAAAGACAAAAAAGTTAGCACATAAATCTTACCCTCAGGTCAAAGGTCAAGGTCACATGAAGGTCACTATGGTGCACGACACACCGGCTTATGGTGGTCCATCCACATGCCAAATATCTAAGGTCTAGGTCAAAATACAAAAATGTTATGCCCCGGACAAAGTTTGTATGAGAAGAATATGCAATAAAACAATATGTCTCCCTTTTGGGAAGGGGAGACATATAATAAGCTATTATTTCACAGCAATTAGTTGAAATAGATAAGAGAGAGCCTTCACACAAAGTGGCAAATGATTTTACAGCAATACCATTCCATCGGTTACAGTGTGTCAGGTTTTTAGACATTAATCTCCTGCACAGAGATCAAAATATCAAAATATAAGCTGGCAAATATTTCTAAAAATTCACCCAAGAATTTGACCAATTTAATCTTGTATGACATAGCTCATATAGTTAGATGTATTATGGGAAACATTTGCAGATTTAAATTTCTATATTGTCATATCAGTATGCAGAGGATTAACACAAGTTATATTATAAGTAAATAGGAAGGACACCCTAATATACTGAGTCAAAAAAGAAAGTATAACAGAAACTAGCTCAACATCCACATGTCAAAAGAAACCAAATTCTGGTCTGGACAATTACTCCCTATTTAAAGTACATAAATTTGACCTCGAGGTCAAGGTCACATGAAGGTCATGATGACATGTGGTCTCATTGTGATGCATCCACATGTCAATCATCTAAGTCCTAGGTCAAAATACAAAAAAGTTCTGGTCTGGATAATTATTCCCTATTTAAAGTACATAAATTTGACCTTAAGGTCAGAGGTCAAGGTCACATGAAGGTCATCGAGGTAGATGACATGCAGTCTCATGGTGACACATCTACATGTCAAATAACCAAGTCCTAGGTCAAAAAACAAAAAAAATTCTGGTCTGGACAATTACTCCCTATTTGAAGTACATAAATTTAACCTTGAGGTCAAGGTCACATGAAGGTCACAATGGTATGCGACACACCGGCTCATGGTGATACATCCACATGCCAAATATCTAAAGCCTAACTCGAAATACAAAAAAGTTCTGGTCCAGACAGTTTCCCTTAAAAAAGCGCATAAATCTGATCTTCAGGTCAAAGGTCAAGGTCACATGAAGGTCACTATGGTACACTGCACACCGGTTCATGGTGATACATCCACATGCAAAGTATCTAAGGTGTAGGTCAAAAGACAAAAAATGTTATGGCCCGGACAAAGTTTGTGTGATGTTTCTCTTAAAAAAAACACAAATCTGACCTTCAGGTCAAAGGTCAAGGTCACATGAAGGTCACTATGGTACACTGCACACTGGCTCATGGTGATACATCCACATGCCAAGTATCTAAGGTGTAGGTCAAAAGACAAAGTTATGGCCCGGACAAAGTTTGTATGAGAAGAAGACGATGAAGAAGAAGAATATGCATTAAAACAATAGGTCTCCCTTCTCGGAAGGGGAGACAAAAAATACTCCAAATATAACACCTGCATTGAACAAGGGCTAGCTAGACATCTTAAAGATACACTTGCATACCAAATGTGATGTCATTCCCCTGAGCATTTTGAAAGTTATTGAGTTTGAAATATCTAGTTTGTCACAGACTGACTAACCAACCAGAGGGAAAACTTTGCTACATGCTACAATGTCATTAAATCCTCTTTTGAAGTAAATGGGCTCAGGAAATCCCTTGAAACAATGTCACTTTACCCATCTACTGGACTGATAGTGCTTATGAAGTCACTGACAATAATATCCTTAATCCCTTCTACGCTGAATTTAAATGGCTAACGAAATCCATTCCAATGTCTCTCAACCCCCTTTCCTTCTGAATAGGATGAATGAACAGGCCCAAACACCCTACACATCAATTGCACTAAATGTATGTCTTCTCAACAAAACTGGAGGGACATGGAAAGACTTTGTCAACAATGTTACTTGATCCCTTCTATACTGAACTGAAGGGATTAAGGAAGGCCTTGTGAAGTGTCGCATGATTACTTCTCTAATGAGCTAAAGGGACTTGAGAAGGCCTTACCAACAATGTCACTTGATGCCTTCTCTACTAAACTGAAGGGAATCTTTGCTTCTTTATTTGTTGAAGTTTAACAACACTTTCAGCAGTCAGGGTCACACTCTATCAGACAGTTTTACGGATGAAGGAAGCCAGAGTACCCGAAGTGAACCACCAAGTTGCTTTCAGACTTTCAACTTACTAATTCTGCACAAGCACAATTAGCAGTGGTTGAAGACAAGTGCACTAGTCCTTAATACACAGTGCCACCGTGACCCTGCATGTGCAATCAGGATTAAGTGTCTTGCCCAAGAACACTTCAGTTACCACAGGTCAGCTGAAGGAGCAAGGGAAGCTTTACCAACAATGTCACTGAAGGAACTTGGGAAAGCCTTACCAACAATGTCTCATTATCCCTTCTCAAGGGACTATGGAAGACCTTACTACGTTACTTGATCCCTTCTCTACTGGACTGAAGGAAGAAGGGAAGGTCTTACCAACAATTTTACTTGATCCCTTCTCTGCTGAACTGAAGGTACTAGGGAAGGCCTTACCAACAATGTTACTTGATCCCTCCTCAACTGAAATGAAGGGACTATTTATTTATTTATTTATTTATTGGTGTTTAAGGTCACATACTTATGCACAATGGCTAATCATGATCCTGACAGTTTATGGGTGGAGGAAGCCAGAGTACCCGGAAAGAACCACCGAGCAACAACGAGCAGCTGCCAGCTCCCCAACATCATAACTCCGCACTGCAGCACAGGCAGGGTTAGATTGGTTGAAGACATGCACACTATCGACGTGCAGTACGCCTTAGTACACGGCGTCATCATGCCCTCATGTGGACAATCGAGGTGAAGTGTCTTCCCCAAGGACACAATGCGGGAGTCCGAATCGATCGCTCAGATGGTCACCTATCCAAGGACTAACCGGGCTCGACGTTGCTTAACTTCGGTGATCTGACGAGAACCGGTCACTGCAACATCATGATGCCCACACTGAAGGGACTAGAGATGGCCTTACCAACAATGTTATGTGATCCCTTTTCAACTGAATAGAAGGAACTAAGGAAGGCCTCATCAACAATTTTACTTGATCCCTTCCCTAGTGAACTGAAGAAACTAGGGAAGGCCTTACCAACAATCTTACTTGATCCTTTATGTTTTGAATGGAAAATAATCGGGAAGACCATGCCACCAACAATATCACTTGAATCCTTCTTTACTGAACTGCAAAAAGAACATTTTATACTCAAAACCAAACTACTGCATGTGCTGCTCTTGGACACAAGAATAAAATACAGACCCTAGAATGACAACAAAAAAACCCAGCGCTTGACAATTTCTTGTATCTATATTAAATCTTGATTCAACTGTTTAGAAGATATTTTAGGCAAGTATAAAGAGTACACATTCTGTTGGTCACAAATATATTGGCATACTTACTAAGTATTTTTGATAGATTAAAACAAAATTTTTTTGTGATAAAAAACAGCACACACAATATCAAAGAGCTGGATTGCATGCGATACATTAATAAATCGTTAGTTCTCAAACATCTTTTGGAATTAAAGAAATATGAAATCAGTTAACCCAGACGTTACTTACTGACTAGGTAAAGACAATTTCAATTTTTGTACCAAGGTGCAAGCCTGAATGATCTTAAAAAAAAAAACCATTTGACATCTTAGAAAAAAGTTTAAAACATCTTCTTGTTGACATTTGGGGTTTTCCATCTTTTTTAATTCTCCTGCATAACAAATAGACTGAATCTGTGCAACGGCAACATTTAAGAAAATAAAAGGCTGCCCGGCCACACGTCCCCCGAAAAAGTGTGCAATTTGAGGTATTTGAAAAAATTGAATTTTTCGAAGTCGAAGAAGGGACATAACTCTGACAAACAATGTTGGACCAAACTCTGATTTGAACTTCACCTGTGGTTTATGTTGATACACCTATATACTAAATTTTATTTGAATCAGTCGACAACAACTGAAGTTATCATCAGGAAACAAAAAAAGCAGAATTTTCGAGGTCGAAAAAGGGGCATAATTATGAAAAAATTGTCGGACCACACCCTGAATCGAACTTGACCTGTACTTTATGTTGATACACCTACATACCAAATTTTATTTAATTTGGCCAACTGTAACTAAAGTTATTATCGGGAAAGCAAAGTGGGATGCACACATGCACGCACAGACGGACACAGGCTATTTTAATAGTCCCCCGAAATTTTTTTTCGGGGAAAAAAGAAACAACTGTTCATAATTTTATTTTTTGTTTTCAAAATATATCTGAGTCTGCCACCTAATTGGCATAAGTCTGATGAGTTTCTTGGTGGGTAAAGAAATGAAAGTGTCAATGACACGGTAGCTCAACTTGACAAACTTGAATGTGGCAAGTTATATGTTGAATGGCTAAATTGAAGGGCATTGGTTCCAAAATTATTTGGTGAAACTTCAACATAACAGCATTGTATGTGAACGATGTCAGAGAAATCCTTGGATTTTTAAATGCAAACTGTAGGGCTGGCTAAAGGAAGAATGTTGATACACAAATACAGTAAGTTTAAAGGTAATTGTAAATGGCAACTTTTTTAACAGAAATGAATGCTAATCCATAGAAACAAATTCAAACACTTCTCAAGGAGAGGGCCAAAAGTTGTGGACTATTCCTGTGACAGATTGTTAAAAAATGGAGGTGAGTGAAAATCACTTTCCTCAAATTACATTTATGAGAGTGAACATGTGCAGTGAGTGATTTTGATTCAATGTGTCATTTTGGTCAATGTTTTACCTGTAATTTTGACTGCAAAATGGATAAAAAGTCAAGTTCAGCCAATCGTTTATACCCATGTTCCCCATTTTGGAGGACTTCTAACCTAAGCATTGGTTTCAGGAACCTATTTTACCAGAACAGAGCTTGGTTACCACAGTAAACAAGCACTGCTTCACTTCCCAGGGTTCCCACAAGGAATGGGATTGTACACAGAATGTAAACTATTTCTGCCTTAGATAAGTGGTTAGTTGCTCTGCTGGTAAATATTTTAGGAGAGTGATCACTCTTTTTTCCCATCTGTCACTGCGTTTCATTCGAGTAAAAACTAAGGGTTGGGGACTATTCTTTAAGCAGAGGGTTACATAAAATTAATTTATTGAAGGAAAAGTGGACTCTGTGAGATTGATGCATCAAAAAGAACTTCACACACAGCCACAGGAATGCATTACTGAAAGCTTTAATAAAAATTAAGATCAAGAAATGTATTTATTTCTTTAATTCCAATTTCTTTACATCACCCGATCATTACCACTGCACTGTTACTTCAAACAATCATCAAATGCATATCTGCAGCAATTCAAAATAATATTTTTTGAAAAATACATCTGATTTGATCAAATCTCATGGAATTCTCTAATAGCCACTAATTAAAGAAATGCGCACATCAAAGTGAAATGCTTCAATGAAATGAAATAATTTTCTTTCGCTTTCTATTTCTGGCTTTGAAACTGCATTGCAAAGGTTGCGATTGGACAAGTGTTTTCTTGCTGGGTCCAGAAGCCTACAAATTAATGACTTCTAAATGATTATGATATAATATATATTATATTTCATAAGACAACTCAGAGATCAATCCATGATAAGTAAATAGGTTTTTGAGGATCAGTTTTTCCATTTAGATCAACATCAAGAATAATAACATATGTTAGGGGTGGCAAGTGAGTGTACCTGGATATCTCACTACTGTACAAAATTTTCTGGACCAGCACTCAAACTACTTCATCAGAGGAACACTTACAGTACCAATCAAAATAAAGTTCTCAAAATGAAACTGCATTACTAAAAAAAAATTCATCGAAATAGAAAATTATTTCCACAGAATACAAAGTAATAAAGGTAAAACGGTTAAAAAAACCTGAGGTCCTGATGAGGACCCACTTAATTTGGCCACCCCTAAGGATTTCAAATACCAAATACAGCAGATTCTGTCTGATGGATCTGGATAAGACTTTGAAAGAATTATACTGATACTGCAGTAAGTTAAATATAGGTTAATGTAGGGAGCTCAAATATGGACTTGGGGACTTGATTTGAACAAACTTGAATCCGACCCCTGTAAGGATTCTGCATACCGTATAGCAAAAGATTCTGACTACTGGTTCTGGAGAAAAAGAGTTTAAGATTATTCCTCATATTGGACCAAGTTAAAATTTCCGCTCCAGGGAGCCCAAATATGAACACAGGGACTTGGATTGAACAAACTTTGATCTGACCTCCCAAAGGATGCTTATATCAAACCTCGAAAGATTCTGATAAGTGAATGTGAAAAAGATTTTTAAAGATTATTCCCCATATTGCATCAAGTTAAAATTCGGGTTCCCATAGAAAGCCCTATTATTAACCGATAGGATTCATTTGAACAAACTTGAATCTCATCCCTGTGAGGATTCTGTGTACCACACGTCAAAAGATTCTGACAAGTGGTTCTGAAGAAAAAGAGTTTTAAAGAGTATTCCTCATCATATTGGACTAAGTTGAAATTCTGGCTCCCATAGGAAGCCCAAATATTAACATGGGGACTTGGTTTGAACAAACTTAGATCTGACCTCCCTACCAAATATCAAAAGATTCTGACTAACGAATCTGAAGAAAAAGATTCTTAAAGATTATTCCTCATATTGCACTAAGTAAAAATTTGGGGGAGGTCAGATATCAATTGGGGGACTTGCTTTGAACAAACGCGAATCTGACCCCTGTAATGATGCTGAATACCAAATATTAAAAGATTCTGACTGGTGATTCTGCAGAAGATTCTTCAAAGAGTACATATTGCACAAAGTTAAAATTTGGGCTCCTGTATGAAGCCCAAATATGAACGGAGGGGCTTAATTTAACAAACTAGTATCTGATCTCCGACCAGTGCTTCAATAGACTTTAATTTTTGAAAAAAATGCTGACTCAGCATTTTTGCGATTCTGACATAGGATACCCTATGACACAAGCTATTGCAATTTTTTTTTTGCCTGTTCGATTTTACTGGTCCTGAGAAAGCTTCTTACCAAATAACAGTTCTCTGTTCCATGCAGGTTTGGAAATATCAGAATTTGTAAAAGGTTCTATTTTTAGATCCTTGGGTTCACACTGGGGTGCAGGAAAGCTTTTTTTGACAAATCAAGAACTTATGACCCAATAATGACACATACCAAATTTGGTTTAAATCTGCCTATCTTTTCTGAAAATTTTGGGCGGGGCTAATAATCTTGCCACTTGCAGAACAACTGAAAATATTGCCCCTCAAACTTCTATTGAAGAAACTTCAGTGTACTCTTCAAAAGGAAGCTGAATACAATGTAGAAAATTATTCCATCCATCAGATCATTATCAGAAGATTTTTTTAAACATTGGGCCAATTTTTTCCCCTCCCTTCCTCTCCCCATGGGGGCAGAATATCAATTTTAACTCCTTCGTAGTCATCATTCACATGGAATATCAGAATTAGTCCAACAGTTTGGGAGAAGATTCAAACTCCACCTTTAGGTTGGACGACGACAGACAAAGACTTCAGTCAGGTGAGCTAAACATAATCAGTGAGTGAAGAGTTAATGTCCATTTCTTCTTCTGTGACAATATTGTAACACCATCCAGTCAAATAAAGGAGATGGACAGAGGCCAGGCATTTCAAGGGAGCCAACTATAACACATGTCAGCATGCGACATTCCTGGAAATCAACATGGAAAATAACCATTTAACAAGATTTAATGAATAGAGATTTCTTCACACTTGTCGGAGTATTTGCTTGTCAGTAGTATTTGCCAAAGAAGGCTTTTTCGGGTGATTGGGCTGGACAATCAAGTTTCCAAAAGAAGTTGGTCAGGTGTTTATCGGTGCTTCAATTTAATGAGGTGGCTGGCCGATTTTTGTAGCTTACTCCAAATGTCACTGTCAGACTCCTGAATACAAAGAATGAAAATACTGTATACGGTAGCATAATAATTCTCATAAAATACCCTTGATAATTTTGTTTCTTCAAATACTATGTACTCCTACACTGTAGGCTACATCAGCAAGTGAAATATTTGGATGGAACAATGAAGTGATGATCACTTTTCAGTTCTGTCAACAAGCAAATGCCAGCATTAACGGTTAGCAGGTTACAGATTTTGAAATTGTCTTAACCTCCCTGTAAACTGAACAACCATTTGTGAGTTATTTCAAGGTCTATTTTGGCCTACCGGTTCTCACAGACAGACAAGCTGAAAACCATACACCCTCTGAACTTTGAGGGGGGATTACAAAAGACTTCGAACTAAAATATTTCGAAGTTTTGACCAAACCAAGAAAAACAAATGAAAATAACATCTTTGAATCAATGTTCTTGAATTTCTTTTCCAATGACTTGTGGGACATCATGATACCTAACTTTTATTTGAAAGCAGACATTTGATCTTGACGAACACAACTGTGCTTGCATACCAGTGCATGTGCATTCAAAAGGCAGTGAACAAAAAAAAAAGAGCATGCATCATTATTTTTTGCATGCAGATTTCATTTTAATGTGGTAGATGGAAATGTGACTTGACACTAGCAGTATTTGTGGCTAGCCGCCGGGATACCGTTACATCAGAACTGACCTAGCAACTTATTTCCAGCTTGTCAGTGAGCACAAAGTTGCAGACAACATGAATGATACTATTTTGTCGAAGTCTGATTTTTATTTTATTACTACATCATCACTGACCATGCATTATTGACTCGCAGCAAACGTTTGGGCCGGATTGTTTGTAATTCTTAACAATGTGATATCCATCCACCAAGGTTATGCTTTCTATCATGAGCATGACTTAGTCATGCCAGTGAAAGCAGGGGATAACCTTGGTGGCCGATTCTTGAGTACAATTAGAAAATTTGCGAGTAGAAAATTATCCTTGACGGCGGAGAAACACGAGAAGATAAAAGTGTTAGGCAATGCAAAACTCACTTGCACAAGCGACATGATTTATTCTTATCACATACCCATACACATACCTGTTCAATTAAATCCCAGCTGGTGTAAAAAAACAAAACGGGGCACCTAGATTCGAAACTTGGGGCTCATTTTACATGTATAGTGCACCTGCATTTTTCAAAATTGAAAGTTTGTGAGAGTGTGAATATAAAGTGAAAGTGTGAAAACAAGGGAGATAAATATACAAGCCTTTTGTTTGAGGGGGCCTAACTTTATTCCTCAACTTATCTAAACACAGAAGGAACACAAGAAAAACAAACTAAGCTTTCAGCATGTTGAAAGTTGTATCTGTTTGATTTGTACCTCAACTAATGATGTTTATAAACACTGGATCTCATTAATTTTTTGTAAACTCAAAAACATGCAATGCTTTTAATCTAAATCATATATTCACTGCCAAAAAAAATTGATTTCAACTGGGTATCAATTTCGAATAGCAGTATGAACAAAATTTTACTTAGCGATTAAATTAACAGGTGCAGTGCCGAGATCTACCATACAGGCACTTGATAGAAAACCTTGCTTTCTCCCAAGACAGCTCAAATCAAGATGCATAGATTGGGTAGGTGGGGGGTTGCAGGCACATTTCCACCCCACAAATTCTTCCCCAAACAGGCTACATTTATTTATGTGTTTAAGGTCATATATTTATGCAAAATGACTGCAACATGGAGATTAACTGAGTGTTAGAAACCACTATCAAGGCTCTCCATAGTGGCATTACACTGCATGCATTGAATTTTGTTGTTTACTCAGCAGAAGAAAAACAAGAGGCCCCACCTGGCCTGAAGCACTCACCTTGAACAGAAGAACACAATATAAACAGAGCCCAAAAATTAATCTACATTAAGCAATCCGTCTCCACAGGATACATTGCCAATCCTTGAGCCCCTCAGGAGTAACAAAAATAGTCCAAGCATCATGCCTTTTCTTCAGTTCATCATAATGTAAAATGTGGAGATCCCCTATGAAGCCCTTTGATACAACCTATGTGGATTAATCTTAGTTACACACCTCTAGAGGGTACTGAATACAAAATTTCTAATTCTTCAGCTACATGGCCAATTCCAGTTCCCATACCGAGCCCAAATATTAATCCAGGGAGCCAATTTGAACAAACTTGAATCTGACTCCCTAGAGATGTTGTAAACCAAATATGAAATGATTCTGACAGGTGAATCTGAAGAAGATTTTTGAAGAAATTCCCTCATAATGTACTAAATTTCATGTTCCCATTCCCATATGGAGCCCAAATATTAACGCAGGCATTCAAATTGAACAAACTTGAATTTTACCCCCCTAGAGATGTTGTATACCAAATATGAAAGAATTCTGACTGGTGGATCTGAAGAAGAATAATTTTAAAGACATTTCCTCATATTGAACTAAGTTAAAATTTGGGCGAGCGCAAATATATAACTAGAGACCCGATTTGAACAAAATTGAATCTGCCCTCCCCCTATAGATGTTTGTATACCAAATATGAAAGCATTCCGACTGGTGGATCTGAAGAAGATTTTTTTAAATTATCCCCCATATTGCACTAAGTTAAAATTTAAAGCCCAAATATTAACCTAGGGACTTGGTTTGAACAATCTTGAATCTGACCCTTATAACAATGATGTAAACCAAACATTAGAAGATTCTGACTGGTGGTTCTAAAGAAGAATTTTAAAGAATATTCCCCATATTGCCCTAAGTTAACAAGAGCGCACATATCGCTGAAGCAATACAATGTTCCCTACCGGACTAATGAGCATTAATAATTATACAAATGTTATAACCTAGATGTGATCAGCATGAATTCCGTTGAAGCATTTCCAAAAAAAGTCCAGAAAACTGATATTTTGGCGCTTTTCCATATTTCCAAGGGCCATAACTCACACAAGAATAATGCAATCAGCATGAAACTCAAACTTGATCTGCAAGTCATCGTTCTATAGTAGGTTACCAAGAATGAAATCATTTGGTTGAAGCATTTCCAAAAAAAGTCTGGAAAACTAAAGTATGACTGACAGACAGACAGACTGACAGACTGATGGATGGACAGAGTGCAAATGAAACTTGATCTGTAAGTCATCGTTCTATAGTAGGTTACCAAAAATGAAATCATTCTGTTGAAGCGTTTCCAAAAAAAGTTCGGAAAACTAAAGTATGACCGACAGACTGACTGACAGAATGACGGATGGATGGACAGAGTGTAAATGAAACTTGATCTGTAAGTCATCGTTCTATAGTAGGTTACCAAAAATGAAATCATTCCGTTGAAGTGTTTCCAGAAAAAGTCCGGAAAACTGATATTTTGGCATTTTTCCATATTCCCAAGGGCCATAACTCACACAAGAATAAGGCAATCAGCATGAAACTCAAACTTGATCTGTAAGTCATCGTTCTATAGTAGGTTACCAAAAATGAAATCATTCTGTTGAAGCGTTTCCAAAAAAAGTCCGGAAAACTGATATTTTGGCGCTTTTCCTTATTTCCAAGGGCCATAACTCACACAAGGATAATGCAATCAGCATGAAACTCAAACTTGATCTGTAAGCCATCGTTCTATAGTAGTTCACCAAAAATGAAATCATTCCGTTGAAGCGTTTCCAAAAAAACTCCGAAAAACTAAAGTGAGACTGACAGACTGATGGATGGACAGAGTGAAAACCTATAGTCCCCTCCGGCGATGCCGGTAGGGGACTAAAAATTTGGGCTCCTGTGTTGAGCCCAAATATGAACCAATGGGCTTCATTTTAACAAACTTGTACCAAATATCAAAACATTCTGATCATTGGTTCTAGAGAAAAGATTTTTTAAAAAGTTTGCAAATATGCTGACTCGGCATTTTTTCGATGCTCTTTGCAGAACACCTTTTTTTTTACCATTCAATTCTACTGGTCCTAAGGATGCTTCATACCAAATAACAGTGCTCTGTGTGGTTTGGGAAATATGGGTGTTTGAAAATATTTCTATTTTTAGCTGATGGGGTTCCCATGGGGATACGATAATTATTTTGCACGGGTCAAGTACTTATGACCCAATAATACCACATACAAAATTTGGTTTGTAATCAGACCATCGGTTTAGAAAAAAGAAATTTTGGGCGGGGGCCAAAAATCTTACCCCTCCCAATTACAAGGCCAAGTATTGCTTCAGGAACATTGTTTGAACAAACTTGATCCTACACCTCAAAAGGAAGCTCCATAACAAATATCAAGTCATTGTACCCACTGGTTCATGAGAAGAAGATTTTAAAACTATTTTGGAGCATTTTCACCCATCCCCTCCCTATGGGGCTGGGTATGTTGAGCTGAACAAAAATGCAATGCCCCTTCGGGACCATCACTCACACAAACTAACTTTCACTTGAATTGGCCCAGTGGTTTCGGAGGAGAAGACAAAACATGGTGTTGATGGACGATGGACGGATGGACAGAGAACAATTAGATTAGCCCAGCTTGACTTTGTCAAGGTCAGCTAAAAATGTTATTTAGAATTGTTTTTTACAATTTACAGAAGAATGTCAAGACAATCTAAAATAAATTATCACAAAATGTTGCTAAAATGAGGGGCAACGCAAAGCCTGTGCCAGTGCCCCCGACCCACCAAAAATGTTCTAAGTTGAAAGAGTAAAAGAGGGCCATAACTCTGGAAAAAAAGTGTGGAAGAAACGAAAACGAGGTGCAATGCAAAGCCTGTGCCAATGCCCCCAACCCGCTAAAACTGTTCCAAGTCGAAAGAGTAAAAGAGAGCCATAACTCTGGAAAAAATGTGTGGAAGAATCTCCCCCATGATGCTCTATCACATACCAAATATCATTCAAATCGGAGTAGCAGTGGCCGTGATACAAGGGAAAATGTTGGTACAAGTGGATGGATGAATGGACGGATGAATGGATGGAGGTCTCCACTAGATACCCCTTCAACTTTTCAAGTTGGGGGCATAATAAGACACCCCTCAATTCAAAGACATTTTGTCCCTATTCATTTCTACCCAGATAATAGTCGTGCCAGCGTGAAGATCATTTACATCACTGACCTGTGCCGATGCCTGTGACTGCAGTTGACATGTTGGAGACTTGAAGTTCATATTACAGGAAAAGATGATTATTACTAAACCCCTGAGGAGGAGGTTTTCCACCCCAAAATTATTTTCAAGTTTAAGGGATTAGCAGAATATGTCCAGTGTGAAATTCCCAAACCCTCTTGTGACTCGCAGCCTCCATCCCATCTCTGTGATGCTCGGATGGCCCAACCCAGCGCCCTTTGATCCTTGCCCTACAAAACTGAGACTTCCCAACCTTTACTGCCTCTTGGGTATTTTGTTAGCGTTGTTTGTGCAGTTATCCTGAACACAAGTTATTATCTGGGAGGAATTTAAACTGTGTGGGTGCTTCCAAATCCACCTAATAGCCATGTATTGTTTGTGGGTTTGTGTCAGGCTTCTGAAGAATCTCAAGCAAAGTATAGATTACCCCCCCCCCCCCCCCCCCCCCCCCCCCCCCCCATATAAAATAATGTTTGATTCCATTTATTGGAATGGATCGATCTGCATTGAAGCAAAACTTGATGACATAAAATATCTGACTCATCCACGCGCTGTTTGAAATTTGTGAAAATCTTGGTCCATGTGAAAAACGCACAGGCTTCCTGATGTGTTCTTTCAGACGTCATTGTTTGATAAATAGTTGAAGCATGTTTTCGTTGCTTTCTGTCATCAGAATACATTTTCCTTTATCCATTTGGGTATTTTGTTAGTGTTGTTTGTGCAGTTATCCCCATCAGGAGTTATTATCTGGGTGGAATTTACACTGAGTGGTTGTTTCCAAATCTGCCCAATATCCATGTATTCTGCTAATCCCTTAAACTTATAAATAATTGTTGGGTGATATGAACTTCAAGTTTCCAACATGTCAATTGCAGTCTTACGCATCGGCATGGGTCAGTGATATGAATGTTCTTCATGCTGGCATGACTTTTGTCTGGGTTGAACTGAACTGGAGGGAGTTCTTTTTCGAAGTCTGAGTTTACTCTTGAACTCATTTGAAAATGTGATAGGGGAGGCAGGGGGGATAGGGTGATTGATGCCTTGGCCTAACGTGAGCTAACTCTGCGTCTTCGAAAACAGGTGGCAGACCCTATACACCCCGTCTTCCCAAAATACCAAACGTGCACTGGATTTTAAGAAAAAAAAGAAAGATTCATTTTGGTATTTTTTGTTAGACGTATGCCGAACAGTCGCAGTCAAAATAAAGCAACCAGTGGATGGTTTTCTCACAGGAAGGATAAACTTAACGCGTGCACACATGTATGTATGTATGATAATAACATGTTTGCTACAACCAAAACAATCATTTCTTTCTTTTGAGTGAAATATTTATTGTCATGAATTAAATTTATTCCCAATTATGCCACATCGCGGCGGATGCATTTTCCATTCATTAAAACTTGACCATTTTCCCAAAAAGCGCTAATCCTCAACACTTGCATTTGCAGTGAAAGATTATTAGTTTGATCGGTCTGCCACAGATTTTAATCCTTTCTACCCATTGTCGTTGCTATAGAAATCCAATATAAAAATACATTTTTCGATTTCTATGGTTGTTGCAACAGCGATGAGCATTTTGTGGTAAAATGCCTGGTGCATACTGTATACCCAAAACAACAAAATGTTTATCACAGCACCACTGGAAAGCCTCCATACAGGCCACTGAGAATGTGCTGAACCACTTTTTGTTGTGTACCATACCCACCAACGTCTAAATTGTGCATATTTTAAAATGAATGACGTTGCCCAACTTAAATTATTTTCATTCCCATTATATTTCGCTTCCAATCTATCACCTCAGAGTCCTAAAATTATGCCTACAAATCGGTTAAGAGGCCCCAGAGGTCGTGAGGGTGCTCACCTGACATGGTAGCCTAAACATCAACCCAGGGAATTGATTTGAACAAATTGCATCTGCCCCTCCTAAGAAATGCTTATACCAAATATCAAAAGATTCTGACTACTGGTTCTGAAATAAAAAACCCTGATTTTTAAAGAATATTCCTCATATTGAACTAAGTTGTAATTTGGGCTCCCCTTGGGAGCCCAAATATGAACCCAGAGACTTGGCTTGAACAAACTTGAATCTCACCTCCCAAAGGATGCTGTATACCAACAGGGTTTCCGCTAGGGGAAAATTTGTGGGTCCGGTAGTCTAAAGAAAGTGAAACTCAGACGGACGTCTGCCGCACGTCCCTTTACGTGCGTATTGAGGAAAATTTGGATTTTTAGGTGCTCTCTGGTGGCCTCTGGGGGCATTTTGGTCGCTAAAATGCTGAATAATTGAAGTGGAAAATATGTATTTTTTCCTCCTATAATTCTCTAAATTCCCATGGGACACTCAATACATCTGGTCGGAGGTTTCATAAAAATACAAACCCAAAACAACACAAAATCCACGAATCCTGACAGTGACTGCGACACTTGACCTCAATTTTTTTTTATACAACCCGATTCGTGCCAACGTAAATAACTGGAAATGCAGAGAGAACGAAACGAAATTGGTTTTAGCGTTTAAACTTTCTTTTCAAACTTTGCATGTGTGCTTGAGCTTTGTTTACAACCGCTCGCGGTAATATTTGAAAAGAACCATGATGCGGGCGTGTGACGTCATGCACGTGCAATTACATCATTTATCGCTCAAAATAAAAGCCAGTGATTTCGGACCAAACATGACAATTTGAGTCCAAAATTTTATAGACGACGTTTAGGATTTGAACTTTGTTTCCCCCTCTCATCTGGGGGTTATAAAGTATCAGGTTGTCGCCAGTAATAGTTGGCCTGGTATACAACATAATTATGCCTATATTACGTGGAAACAAAGGATCCTGAGTGTCGTTACGATACAGCACTGTACTCGACATTTTAACCACCAGCTTTTCTGACCGATCATAGTATGATCGGCTGGGGGAATGGGTCCGGTCGATGGACCCGCAGACGGTCTAGCGGAAACCCTGACCAAATATCCTGACTACTGGATCTGAAGAAAAATGTTTTGAAAGAATATTCCTCATATTGAACTAAGTTATAATTCAGGCTCCCACAGGGAGCCCAAACATGAACCCAGGGACTTGAACAAACTTGAATCTCAACCCCCTAAGGATGCTGCATACCAAATATCAAAACATTCTGACTGCTGGATCTGAAGAAGATTTTTAAAGAAAATTTCTCATTTTGAACTAAGTTATAATTCGGGCTCCCACAGAGCTATGGAGATCTGTCAAACAAGATATAACAGATTAAATGCCGGTATTGGATTTATTGTGGCCAAAAAGGTCTACAAGCAATGGGAATTTGGTGACTGCCGGTGTAATTTATCACCAGAAAATGTGTTCATTAACAAGAGTTTACTATATAACCTATATGCAATCATATTTGTACTGAAGGTATGGTAAACAGTTTTGTGTTTACAAGTTATATTCAATTAATTCAATTAAAAGATATCTAATTAAGAGGGTGCAACTCTACATTGGTATGGCACACACAAACGAAACATAAGATAAATGAAAGTGTCAATGACACTGCAGCTTAACTTGACTGTGTGTAGTGTTTGATGAGAAGGTTAATGTTCAATGTTTATGAAAGGATTATGAAATAAGACAAGAATTATGATAATTGAGAGAGAATATGTTAATTTCTGTTCCCTGTAGGCTATGTTTTCAACAAGAATAATTTGAGGTGTAGACTGTACTAAAGAATTGAGGCCTGGGTTAATGTGGCCCTCACAGTTAGCAGATGTCAACCAAAATTAACAAGTTACAGTACAATAATTCCAAAATGAGTCATCCTACCAAGTTACAATGAAATCCCTTCATAAATATAACTTGTAGACTTTGCTAAAGCAATCTAGGTCAAATGAGGGTTCGGCGGTTACGATTGACTGATCATGACCAAAATAGGAGAGTCTCATCTAGATATCATACCAAGTTATCCTACCAAGTTACATTGAAATCCCTTCATAAATACCTGCGGACAGTACTCAAGGAATCTAGGTCACGTGCCCAAGTGGCAGTAATGGCTGACTGATCATGACCAAAATTGAACAGTCTCATCTAGACATAATACTGAGTCATCCAACCAATTTACATTGAAATACCTTCATAAATGCAACCTGTAGACTGTGCTAAACAAATCTAGGTCACATGCCCCTGCAGCCATCATGGAGACATTATACCGACTCATCCTACCAAGTTACAATGAAGTCCCTTCATAAATGCGACCTGTAGACTGTGCTAAATGTTTTCCTGTTTTGAACATGCACAGACGTCACGTTAGACTGATCTTAACCAAAATGGGACGTTCTCATCTAGACATGATCTCGAACCTGCACTTGAAACTTAGTGATCAGACAAATACTACAGGGTGCAGTCTGTGCTAAAGAAAACGTGAACCGACTCACAGACTTCAGCACGCGTTATGACAATAGCTTATCTTAACTTTGTTAAGTTAAGCTAAAAAACATGCCATGAAACATAAAACATAATCCAGGATTATCACATTAAACCTGATTAATCAGATTAATTTTGACTGTTAAGTCATCACTGCACCACAAATATAAAATGTTCCATTTATTTACAAGCCATATTAAATTTCTTTGTTTGCTTATCAGGGTTTAACAATGCTTTCAACAACCAGGGTGACATCATGTCTTACAATTTTACGGGAGGAGGGAGCTGTGATATCCAGAGAACCACTAAGCAGATTGTCAGACTCTCAAACTTACAAACCTGGCACAAGCAGAGCTAGCAGTGGTTGAAAGTGCACCATCGAGAAGCAAAATGCCTTAGCAGTGCCACCATGCCCTGGGCAATCAGGATTAATTGTATTATTGTTCAACGCCGTTGGTGAAAACTATCATTTCTTGTTAGCCCAGGGCTGTTGTGAGCTGTATTAAGTAAATGAAAACAGCCCCGGGCAAATAAAAAATGTTGGTTTTCACCGTGTTTAGCAATTTTACATTCAAACTGAGCAGATAATATTAAGACAGATACCTAAGCAACTGCATGTATACTGTAAGTTTTATAACAAACAGTTGCATGGATTCGTTGAATTTAAAAAAAAGGTTCTGCATGTAGTGACTGTAAATAGTTCAAAATGCATATTGAAAGAAAGAAACAAATGTAGCTTAACTTGTGTGTTGTGTTTGATGAAAAGGATAATGTTCAATGTTTATGAAAGGATTATGGAATAATACAAGAATTGTGATAATTGGGAATATGGGAGTGCGGTGGCTCAGTTGGTAGAGGTGCAGGCTGCAAGCCGAGAGGTCCTCGGTTCGAATCCCACATGCGGCAACTGCGTTGTGTCCTTGGGCAAGACACTTCATCTCCATTGGTATGCATGTCTTCAACCAATCTAACCCTGCCTGTGCTGCAGTGCGGAGTTACGATGTCGGGGAGCTGGCAGCCACTCGTCGTAGCTCGGTGGTTCTCTCTGGGTAGTCCGGCTTCCTCCACCCGTAACACTGTCACGGTCATGATTAGCCATTGTGCATAAATGTGACCTTAAACATCAATAAATAAATAAATAAATTGGGAATATGTTCATTTCTGTTCCCTGTATGCTATGTTTTTGATAAAAAATAATATGAGGTGTACACTGTACTAATGAGCTGAGGGGTGGGTTAATATGACCTCACAGTTAATGTATGTGGCCCTCACAGTTAACGTAGATCAACGAAAGTTACCAAGTTACAGTGAAATTATTCCAAAATGAGTCATTCTATCAAGTTACATTGAAATCCCTTCATAAATATGGTCTGTAGACTGTGCTAAAGGTTTTCGGGCTTCCGGCCCCTGGAGCTGTCAGTTTCCCAACTGCGTCCAAAGGGGACGTTCTCATCAAGACATTATATGAAGTCAACCTACCAAGTTACAATGACATCCCTTCATAAATATGACCTGTAGACTGTGGTAAAGGATTTTGGGCTTGGGCAGCCATCATGGTTGAATAATCGCAACCAAAAAGGGACATTCTCACCTGGGCATCATCTGGAGTAATTCTACGAAGTTACAATGAAATCCCTTCATAAATATGACCTGTAGACAATGCTCAAGATTTTTGGGCTTCAGGCACCTGTAGCCATCACAGTTGACCAATCACGACCAAAAGGGGATGTCATCATCAAGGCATTATATGGAGTCAGCCTAAAAAGTTACAATGAAATCCTTCTATAAATACAACCTATAGACTATGCTAAAGGTTTTTGGGCTCGGGCAGCCATCAAGGATGAATGAACGCGACCAAAAGGGGACATTCTCATCCAGACATTATTTGGAGTCATCCTACCAAGCTACAATGACATCCCTTCATAATTATGACCTGTAGACTGTTCTAAAGGTTTTTGGGCTTCGGGGCCCTGTAAGTGTCACAGTTGCCCAATCGTGTCCAAAAGGAGATGTTCTCATCTAGACATTATATAAAGTCAAATCTACCAAGTTACAATGAAATCCCTTCATAAATATGACCTGTAGACTGTGCTAAAGGTATTCAGGCTTCGGGCTCGGGCAGCCATAATGGTTGAATGATCGCAACCAAAAGGGGACAGTCTCACCTGGGCATCATTTGGAGTGATCCTCCGAAGTTACAATGAAATCCCTTTATAAATATGACCTGTAGACTGTGCTCAAGGTTTTCGAGCTTCGGGCACCTGTAGCCATCACAGCTGACCAATCACAACCAAAAGGGGATGTCATCATCTAGGCATTATATGAAGTCAACCTAACAGGTTACAATGAAATCCTTCAATAAATATGGCCTTTTGCCTATGCTAAAGGTTTTTGGGCTCGGGCACACATCAAGGCTGAATGATCGCGATCAAAATGGGACGTACTCATCTAGACATTATTAGGAGTCATCCTATCAAGTTACAATGAAATCCCTTCATAAATATGACCTGTAGACTGTGCTAAAGGTTTTTGGGTTTTGGGCTCGGGCAGTCGTCACGGTTGGCAGATCACGCCCAAATGGGGAAATTCTCATCTAGAGATCATAAGGAGTCATCCTACCAAGTTACAATGAAATTCCTCCATATTAAACATGACCTGCAGACTGTGCTAAAAGTCTTTGGGTTTCGGGCTTGGGCAGCCATCACGGTTGATAGATCATGCCCAAAAGGGGACGTTCTCATCTAGGCATTATACAGAGGCATCCTACCAAGTTACAACGAAATCCCTTCATAAATACGACCTGTAGACTATGCTAATGGTTTTCGGGTTTTGGGCTCAGGCATCCATACCGGTTGCCCGATCGCGACCAAAAGGGGACGTTCTCATCTAGACATGACCTCAAACCTGCATATGAAATTTTGTGACGATCAGACAAGAACTGCGGGGTGTAGCCCGTGCTAAAGGAAAATGTGAACAGACTCACAGACTAACAGACTTCTGCACGCGTGATGGCAATAGTTTATCTTGACTATGTCAAGTTTAGCTAAAAATGCCTAATGAGGGGGGAGGGGGTTGGGCGGAGGGGGGGGGGGGAGGGCAGGGAATTAACTTCAACAATTTTCATTGGATAATTGTGGTTATCAAACTTGACCTAGAGACATGTACTGAAAAGAATTGAAATCTGTTAACTTTTGTTTAAGTTATGGCATAAAGAAAATTCGGGCAGACGGATGGACTGACAGACGGATGGACTGACAGATTGACAGACAGAGCGAGCTCTGTGCTATATCCCTCCCTTGTGGGAGGGGATAAAAAGTAATAAAGTAGGTGGTAGAAGCCTAATTTGAAATTTAGGGAAACTTAGTTCGAAAAGCGTTGTGAAAAGGGCTAAATCATGCCAATATTATTTGAAACCACTGTGTACAGCTTCAGTAGGCCTTGACCGAAATGAAAAAAAGAAATCACGTTGTAACAGAGTGTTTGGAGAACGAAAGATAGAACCTTGAAAAGCAGAACTTCAATCCGAAACTTTAAGCCGGGAATACTAAGTCAAATTGATTGGCAAAATAGGGTTAAATATTTCCTAAAACCGATAAAAGAAATCATTGATGTAAATGGAATCATTAAGTTGTATTGACCATGCAAGAATTAGAGTAAGAAAGTATGTGGCAGAAGTTCTGTACAAAAAACTGATTGCACTAACTAAAGTACAAAATGGCTGCTGGTGGCCATCTTGAATTTCGGACCGCACCCAAAACCACTCGTTCTCGTCCCACGGTGATAACAAAGGTACTCAAGAAGTTTCCTAAAGATCGGTTCATAAATACGGCCTCTAGCCCGAGCCGTATTGGCATTTGCAGTTACAGTGCTGAAAGTAACACTAAATAGATCAAAGTTAGTCTAATTGGCATAATTTATGCATGAGAAAAAACCCCGTATTATTTATGATGTATCCCATGGTACTAAACATTCACACAAAAAATTATTCAAATAAGAGCTTTCATATAGAAGTTCTGCGCAAAAATCTGATTGCACCTAATTTTGTACAAAATGGCTGCCAGCAGCCGTCTTGAATTTCGGACTGGACCCCAAAACACTCGTTCTCGTCCCACGGTGATAACAAAGGTACCCAAGAAGTTTTGTAAAGATCGGTTCATAAATACGGCCTCTAGCCCGAGCCGTGTTGATGGCGCGACAGACGGACAGGCGGACGACGGGCCATGACAATACCTCAAATTTGGCTTCGCCAAAGTTGAGCTAATAAAAATGAAAGAATGAAAGTGTCAATGACACTGTAGCTCAACATGTGTAAGACATGTACATGTATAGTATGTGACACAGCAATGACACACATCTAGGTAATGACCTGATAACAAAGGTACATGTAAAGTACTGTAAAGGTCAAAACATAAATAATGACCGTAGCCTGTAACAAATGTACAGGTAAAGTATTGTAAAGGTGGGTGACAGTTAGATGCTAAACTAGAAAAGAAATCTCCATGGGGTTAATGTTACAATGGGGATCCTTGTATGGTGCATGATAAGCCAAATGTTAGCAATTGTTTTACCCAGTTTGATTGAAAACCTTCTCAGGTTGATTCATACTAATTAATATTTGTCCAGTCCTTCTTAAAATATAGGTATTTGAATTTTTTATCTTTAGCTCATTGGGTTCTAATGGGTGAGGAGGTTTTATTTTTCTCATTGGAAATAGAAAATTGGGTTGTGCTAATAATGTTTACCCTCCCAAAACAACACAAAATATTAACACAGGAACTTTCCTTCAACACATTTGAATGTACACATCATACAAAAATTTATTGCAACAAAAAACTGATTGCACCTAATTTCGGTACAAAATGGTCACTGGTGGCCATCCTGAATTTTGGACCGTACCCAAAGACACCCGTTCTCATCCCACAGTGACAACAAAGGTACCCAAGAAGTTTTGTGAAGATCAGTTCATAAATGCGGCCTCTAGCCAGAGCCGTATTGAAATGTGCACTTACTATGTTTAAGTAGCACTGAATAAATCAAAGTTTATCTAATTGGCCACCGCCTGCCATCTTGAAATTTCAGACCACACCCAAAAGCAGTCGTTATTGTCTCAAGGCGATAACAAAGGTACCCAAGAAATTTCGTGAAGATCGGTTCATAAATACAGCCTCTAGTTCGAGTCGCATTGACATGTGTACTAACTGTGTATAAGTAACACTGAATAAATCAAAGTTCATCTAATTTGCATAATTTATGCATGAGAAAAAAAAACGTATCATATGTGATGTATTCCATGTTACTAAACATTCATAGAAAAATTTATTCAAATCAGAACCTTCATATAGAAGTTCTGTACAAAAACTGATTGCACCTAATTTCGGTATAAAATGGCCGCCGGCAGCCATCTTGAATTTCCGACCGCACCCAAAAACACTTGTTCTCGTCCCAAGGTGATAACAAAGGTAACCAAGAAGTTTCGCGAAGATCGGTTCATAAATACAGCCTCTAGCCCGAGCTGTATTGACATGTGCACTAACTGTGTATAAGTAGCACTGAATAAATCAAAATTCATCTAATTTGCATAATTTCTGCACGAGAGAAAACCCTGTATATATATGTATTATATGTGATGTATTCCATGTTACTCAACATTCATACAAAAATCTATTCAAATCAGAACTTTCATACAGAAGTTCTGTACAAAAAACTGATTGCACTAATTTTGGTACAAAATGGCTGACGGTGGCCATCTTGAATTTTGGACCGCACCCCAAAACACTCGTTCTCATCCCACTGGGATAACAAAGGTACCCAAGAAGTTTCGTAACGCTTGGTTCATAAATACGGCCTCTAGCAGGTGCCGTATTGAATTGTTGCCAGACGGATGATGGGCCATAACAAAACCTCAAATTTGACTAAGTCAAAGTTGAGCTAAAAACAACCTGTTGACAGTGCTCAAAGAATATAGGTCACATGACCAGGCAGTGGTAATGGCCGACATTTGTGACCAAAGTAGGACAGTCTCATCTAGACATCTTCAGCAAATGTCTTCTAGTTGCATCAGGTATGGTAAAGAAATTCTCTGACAATAGATCATATCTTGAGTGGAACAAGGTGCCATCTGCACTTGCAGATGCACTGCAGATGGCACCTTATTTCTCTCAAGGGATGATATTTCAGATTCTGGTTACAGACATTTGTAGGAATTCAGATTTCCAAAAACATCAGCAGAGGATGAGTGAGTACCTCGACACTTGGCATTTATAACATAAGAAAACTTGAGCACCCACATTTATGGAGCCCAATTTCAAAATTTTGTGCTCGGGGTGCTGGATGCCAGGTCCAATTTCAACACAGAGAAGGATTTACAACTGTAGTTATTGCAAAAATCAGCACAACTTCACTACTCAAGGAAATGCTTAGAATTATGAATGCATTATTTACGCAATCAGCCCATGGCAAAAGAAAACAGGTTCACTCTTGGCAAGGATGAAAACCACATGTCACTCAGTACTTGTGAAGAATTTGGTGAGAAGGGAGTCAATGAAGTAATGTACTGAACGCTAATCTTTTGATCTACAAAATATAAAGGAATCAATCTGCCGAAGAGAAACAGGAGCTGGGAATTTTTCATACATCATTTGTTCCTGCTGAGTTTGTGATTGGTGCACATTATATCTTCTTTTTTGTCCGCCAGTTTGTATAGATGTAATCAGCAAATTTAAAATTCATCTTGAGAAGAGCACTACACCGATAATTGAATATTATCTTTGATTTGGAGCGATAGAATGTGAAATGATGTTGTCATTGTTCAAACAGCATTTAAACACTTATTTAAATTCAAAATGAACATCAAATTCACACTCCACAAGCTGTTGGAATATAAACTGTGGGAATATTTTAACAAGTATTTATTAAATAACTACTTTTGTAACCAGTAACCATATTTAGGGAATATTTAACCCTTCTTAAGACACTGGATAATTTTTCAGAAAGTCAACAATGTTATAAGCTGTAAGTCAAGTGGCAAGGCAGTGGCTTCTGATCAAGTCTTGGCTGCCTAGGCAGCCAAGACTACCAGAAATCACTAATGGCAAGTTGCTTTAACTCTTATTGTACAAGTAAGAATGACTACCTCAATTTTCTTGTTAGGGCACCAATCTCAAGGTAAGAAAAGATGTCATGGGTGGAAGTGAGCCTTTAAAAATTAAATTAAATTTAACCCTTTCACTAACAATATAGTTTGTGTTAAAAAATACTTTCAGCTGTAAAAAATGAAAGTGTCAATGACACTGTAGCTCAACTTGTGTAAGACACATACTTGTATAGTATGTGACACAGCAATGACGCACATCTAGGTAATGACCTGATAACAAAGGTACATGTAAAGTATTGTAAAGGTCTGTACATAAATACTGACCGTAGCCTGTTACAAATGTACATGTAAAGTATTGTAAAGGTGGGTGACAGTTAGATGCCTCTAACCAGAGCCGTATTGAAATGTGCACTTACTGAGTATAAGTAGCACTGAATAACTCAAAGTTTGTCCAATTGGCCATCTTGAAATTTTGGACCACAACCCAAAACACTCATTCTCGTCTTAAGGTGATAACAAAGGTACCCACAAAGTTTCGTGAAGATCGGTTCATAAATACAGCCTCCAGCCCGAGTTGTATTGACATGTGTGTTAACTGTTTATAAGTAGCACTGAAGAAATCAAAGTTGGACTAATTTGCATAATTTCTGCACAAGAATATATATTGTATATTGTATGTGATGTATTCCATGTTACTAAAGATTCATACAATGAAAGTGTCAATGACACTTTAGCTCAACTTGTTAAGACATGTACATGTATAGTATGTGACACAGCAATGACAAACATCTAGGTAATGACCTGATAACAAAGGTACATATAAAGTATTGTAACGGTCTGTACATAAATACTGACTGTAGCCTGTAACAAATGTATAAATAAAGTATTGTAAAGGTGGGTGACAGACAGATGCTAAACTAGAAAAGAAATCTTCGAGTTCCAGAGTGGGTCTGACTGAACCCCAAAATATTTGTTCTCATAGCACAGTGATAACAAAGGCACCCCAAAACACACTCGTTCCTGTCCCAAGGTGATAACAAAGGTACCCAAGAAGTTTCGTAAAGATCAGTTCATAAATATGATCCGTATAGAAGTTGTGACAAAAAACTGATTTCGGTACAAAATGGCCACTGGTAACCATCTTGAATATTGGACTGCACCCAGAAACACTCGTTCTCGTCCCAAGGTGATAACAAAGGTATCCAAGAAGTTTCGTGAAGATCGGTTCATAAATACAGCCTCTAGCCCAAGCTGCATTGACATGTGCACTTACTGTGTACAAGTAGCACTGAATAACTCAAAGTTCATCTAATTTGCATAATTTCTGCATGAGAAAAAAACCTGTATTATATGTGATATATTCCATGTTACTAAACATTCGCACAAAAAATTATTCAAATCAGTGCTTTCATATGGAAGTTCTGCGCAAAAATCTGATTGCACCTAATTTAGTAGAAAATGGCTGCCATCGGCCATCTTGTATATCGCACCGGACCCCAAAAAACTCGTTCTCGTCCCACGGTGATAGCATAGGTACCCAAGAAGTTTCGTAAAGATCGGTTCATAAATATGGCCTCTAGCCCAAGCCGTATTGAATTGTTGACGGACAGACGAACGACTGGCCATGGCATAAGCTCAAATTTGACTTACGTCAAAGTTGAGCTAAAAATTTATTCAAATCAGAATCTTCATATAGAAGTTCTGTACAAAAAACTGATTGTACCTAATTTCGGTTCAAGATGGCCAAGGGCAGCCATCTTAAATTTTGGACCGCACCCAAAAACACTCGTTCCCAAAGGTACCCAAGAAGTTTCGTAAAGATTTGTTCATAAATATATATAGCCTCTAGCCAGAGCCGTATTGAATTGTTGACGGATGGACGATGGGCCATGGCATAACCTCAAATTTAACTACGTCAAAGTTGAGCTAAAAACCAATGGAATGTAAAATATTACATCTCTTTGAATGAGTATAAAGCAAGCAATACAACAAAACTGTTACCACCTTTATCCCTGTGGGAGGGATTGTGGTTGTTTAGCATTGCCATTCAAAATGTTGGGGGGGTGAACCAGCAAGGAGGGTCGGAATCCGGGCGCAGAGCAGAGTTCGAACCGCACTATAATTTTCTTCCCTGCCAAGTAAACTCGAAATAGGTCCGTTCTTCATTGGGTGTGATTCCTAATCACTTCAGGATGTTAATGGAAACAATCATTAAAGTAATAATGATTCTTTTATTTACATTTAAAATAAACTGATTTCAATATTTAACACATTCAACAATTTGATCAACATGGCAGAAAAATTTATCACATGGGTTAAGTAGTTTCTCATCAATTTCAGTTGATCTATAGCCCTGTACTGGCACTATAGTATACTTTGAAAATGTCACTGTCGCAGGCTCGCAACAGGAACTTCATACACAGAGTCTCAACTTTCACATCTGTGTGTGTCTGCAGACCTGACTGTCAGGGATCCTGCCCTGACAAAAATAAGCAAGGTAGTTGAGAAAAGCTTCAACTGTGAATTTAAAAATTTTCTCTGTGTAAAGCCCCTGAAATGGTCTCTCCCTCCATTAGCGATCCCTTCCTCCACCAAAAGGGGATCCACCTCTTGAGAATTTCAACCTCCAACTTTCTGCAGTTGCCAATGGCATCTGGCCATCAAGGTTAAGTCCCAAGTACCCCAAAGACAAACTCATTCCTCATTCTCTTGGCAGACACGAGGAATTTTCCTTCACCCATCACCCCTCGAACACATATGAGCCACAGTCAGAACTGTGCACAGAAGTTGAAGGATTTTGTGCTTAATTTTGTTTTAATACTGCATCAGCATTCTAATGCATAAACAATGCACCTGCTTTGGATGTGTGTTGAGAGGAATTTTCCTGGAATGAATCCCCTCTATCACCTGATATCTTGAGTTCCATATGTTTTCAAGAAAACTTCCTCCATTTAAGGACAAATTAAGGTCTTTCCACAGGGTGTTTACACTTGGAAGAAAAAAAAATTACATACTTTTTCCATCCTTTTTGCAGACATGTCAGCTCATTTTTCATACCCAATCAAGTACCTCAAAATGATGAAAATCTGGCTGTGGAAAGATTTTTACAAAAACAGTAACACAAAGTAGCATTTTAAAAATTTTTTCCTTAAAAACGTTTCTCATTAAGCAACTAGGAATATTTAACCAATTCAATCTTGTTTGACAGAACTCACTGAGCTCTGTCAAACAAAATTGAATTGTTTAAACTCCTTGTTGCATTATGGGAAATATTAGCAGCTTAAAATTTTGATCTTTAACATCACAATGGAGGTTAGTAAAATTAATTTCCTCACTTGTCAATACTTTCATGGCTTGTCTGATGCTTTTTCCATACTTTTCAAGACCTTTCCAAGACCAACAAAAATTTCCTTACTTTTTCAAGACTTTCAAAATTGCTCAAGAACACTGTTTCCAGGTCCTTAGAAAGAGATTTCTAAATTCCAGGACTTTCAAGAAATTTAAGTGAGTTAAAAGACCCACATATCAATAATAAACTTTTTGTGTACTGTAAATGAATAATTATTAATTTGTAAGTTCTAGAGATTTACTATTTAGTTCAGTTCACCTGCAGTGAGCCTCAGTACTTTGGTAATACCTCATCAAAATGGCAATCGAGTCAATCACAAAAAAGTGATTACTTGTACATTATCAAAGTCTTAGAAAGTAATAAGCAACATTCTCTTTATCTATCAGTGACTCATTCAACCATTTCTGATTTTTCCCAGGGGTTAATCTAAAAAAATAAGCCAGCGTGTGTTTGATGAAATGGGAACAAGCTTTTTTATCAATCAACTTTAAGGGTCTACAAGTGTTAGCAAATAAACTGAACAACTTATTTAATACAGTAGTTCTTTAGGCTTATTGTGATTTGTTTAATTTCAACAGAAAACAACCTCTTGGAAAATACTATTTATATGAAGGTTAAAAAAAAAAATAAAAAAGAATAATAATATTCTTCGAAGAACTACAGAAATGAATTCCATAAGTTGGTTTGATCAAAGAGTGAACTCTACCAGTATACAGCATCAGTTAGAAAAAGTTGTAGGATAAGTACTAAATTTTTTGGGTTTTTTTTTACTGGTAAAATCAGACCTTGTGCCCTGCAAATCTCAAATTTCAGGTCAAATTGAATCCCAAATCAAAGTAGACACAGGATTTTCAATCGAATTGAATTAGTTATTAATTTATTTGTGTTTAAGGTCACATATTTCCACACAATGGCTAATTGTGACCACAACATGGATATAAAGTCAAGTCCAGCAAATTGTTTATACCCATGTTGCTCATTTTAGAGGACTTCTACGCCAGGCATTGTTACCAGGACCTATTTTATCATTAAAACAGAGCTTGTTTACCACAGTAAACAAGCACTGATTAACTTCTTCAAGCTCCAATGTCTTTTAGTAGGAATTCACTTTCCTTGTGCTGTAATGGACGTGCTTAACTGTTTTGTGCTAAATCATTTTTCAAAGGTGAATTGAAACAATGGTATTTTTTTCAAAGATACCCTACTACCAGAACAAGTCGCCATAGTTTAGCAAGATTTGTTCATAAATAATTGTTCTGTTACAATTTATTGGAGAGTGCCACTAGACAATCTGCAAAAACTTACAACCAAACAATTTTGTATAAAAAAATTTCTTCTTCTGCTGATCAATCTCAAGCATACACACTAAAGTGGCTTCCAGCACTTTTCAATAGCCATGATGGCACTCAACTAGTTAATGATCCAATGCCAATAATGCCTTCCTGTTCAAAATTCAACATTTGACATTATTTTCCTACATCAATACATGTAAAATCACATTGGAGAATTCACACATTAACTGAATATTGGAGAGAAATTAGAACAATCATTATATAGTCAAATAAATGATTTGTCAATGATCCCTAAAGATCAGTTCATTGAAAAAGTGGAACCAATATAACAAATGTCACCATCATAAACAGACTTCCCTAAATTCAGAAGCAATTGCTTCTTGATGGATGTTTAATCACCAATTTATGTCAATTATATGTGATAAATGAAGACAGAATTAAAATAAATTTAGATAACAATTAAAATAATTGGTGTGGTGTTCATAAGTGTGCCTGATTGCCCTTATCATTGGGGGCGACTGTTTTCATAACTCGAATTTTTCATAATATCTGACAAGCAATGTGACAAAGGCTCTACCATCTTAATGGACATAGTGTTGGAATTACTTCCCTTTACCTATACATTTGATTGACAATTTCAATGCCAAGTACCATGACTGTCATGAACGCTAAAATTTGATTACTTTTTTTGCAAACATTGAGACTGAAATAAAAATTATGCTTTGTCTGCAATGTTTACAAAATGAAGTTAAGCACAGGGATGATGAGAGTAGACAAAAGTAAATACCTCAGAAAATTCAAAAGTAGACTCATCCCTCCATACTCGCACCTTTCCAAACAATAGGTTTTCATCATTTAAACATCCAGATGGTTTTTCAAGGGCACCTCAATAAATATACTTTATTTCTTTTAGACATTTAAGGTGAAATTAATTTTAGATACTATGGCTAATGGTGCACTTGTCTTCAAACATTGCTAACCTTTCTTGGTGTGGAGTTAGTCCACTGAGGAGTCTGACAGTTGCTTGCCATTGCTCAGTTGTTCTCACCATACACTCTAGCTTCCCCTCCTCCCATAAAACTGTCTGACATGAGGTGACCCTAGCTGTTGAAAGTGTTGTAAACCAAAATAAATAAATAAATGAAAGTGTCAATGACACTGTAGGCCAACTTGTTAAGACATGTACATGTATAATATGAGACACAGCAATCACAAACATCTAGGTAATGACCTGATAACAAAGGTACATATAAAGTATTGTAACGGTCTGTGCATAAATACTGACCATAGCCTGTATTGTAAAGGTGGGTGACAGTCAGATGCTAAACTAGAAAAGAAATCTTTAAGTCCCAGAGTGGGTCAGACTGAACCCCAAAATATTTGTTCTCATAGCACAGTGATAACAAAGGCACCCCAAAACACACTCGTTCCTGTCCCAAGGTGAAAACAAAGGTACCCAAGAGGTTTCGGGAAGATCATTTCATAAATACGAGCTATATAGAAGTTGTGACAAAAAACTGATTGGACCTGATTTCGGTACAAAATGGTCACTGGTAGCTGCTAGCCATCTTGAATTTTGGACCGCACCCAGAAACACTCATTCTCGTCCCAAGGTGATAACAAAGGTACCCAAGAAGTTTCGTAAAGATCGGTTGATAAATACAGCCTCTAGCCCAAGCCGTATTGACATGTGCACTTACTGTGTGTAAGTAGCACTGAATAAATCAAAGTTCATCTAATTTGCATGATTTCTGCACGAGAACTTTCATACAGAAGACAAAAGTACAAAAGACTGATTGCACTAATTTTGGTACAAAATGGCTGCTGGTGGCCATCTTGAATTTCGGACCACACCCAAAAACACTCGTTCTCATCCCACTGTGATAACAAAGGTACCCAGAAAGTTTTGTGAAGATTGGTTCATAAATACGGTCTCTAGCCTGAGCCGTAGAGAAGTTGTGTACTTAAAACTGATTAGACCTAATTTCGGTACAAAATGGCCACTAGCAGCCATCTTGAATTTTGGACCGCACCCAGAAACACTCGTTCTCGTCCCAAGGTGATAACAAAGGTACCCAAGAAATTTCGTGAAGATTGGTTCATAAATACAGACTCTAGCCCGAGCCGTATTGACATGTACTGTGTGTAAGTAGCATTGAAAAAAATCAAAGTTCATCTAATCTGCATAATTTCTGCACGAGAAAAAACCCGTATTATATGTGATGTATCCCATGGTACTAAACATTCACACAAGAAATTATTCAAATCAGCGCTTTCATATTGACGTTCTGTGCAAAAATATGATTGCACCTAATTTTGTACAAAATGGCTGCCGTCAGCCATCTTGAATTTTGGACCGAACCCCAAAACAATCGTTCTCGTCCCAAGGTGATACCAAATGTACCCAAGAAGTTTCGTAAAGATCGGTTCATAAATACGGCCTCTAGCCCGAGCCGTATTGGCATTTGCACTTACAGTGCTGAAAGTAACACTAAATACATCAATGTTAGTCTAATTTGCATAATTTACGCACGAGAAAAAAACCTGTATTATATGTGATGTATCCCATGGTACTAAACATTCATACAAAAAATTATTCAAATCAACACTTTCATATGGAAGTTCTGCACAAAAATCTGATTGCAACTAATTTTGTACGAAATGGCTGCCAGTGGCCAACTTGAATTTTGGATCGGACCCCAAAACACTCGTTCTCGTCCCATGGTCATAACAAAGGTACCCAAGAAGTTTCGTAAAGATCGGTTCATAAATACAGCCTCTAGCCCGAGCCGTATTGAATTGTTGACGGACAGGCGAACAACTGGCTATGGCATAAGCTCAAATTTGGCTTTGCCAAAGTTGAGCTAGTAATTAAATAAATACTGAAAAATGAACAACTCTTCTGTGTGCAGACTCTGTAAGACTTGGACTAAAAATAGGTGGGGAGGGTACTAAAACCAACAACAGTCGAGATGAGCAATATACTGAAAAACCAACCCAATATCATTGGGATACCAAAAAAAATCCCCAAATGAACCAATCATTGAAAACTGAGCCCATCTGAATATTCAAATTTTCCTACATTCGCTATTCATAAGGCCTTGTTGAGGTTTGATAGCAGTTGAAGGGTTCATTTTCATGAAAGTGACTGATTTTCTTTTCAGTTTTGTTAACCCCATGAGCCTGGGCAATTGTCCTGAATTACCACTAAACTAGAACCTGTACATATCGAGTTGCATAGCAGTGATTTCTAGTAAAGTCTTGGCTACCTAATAAGACAGGCAAGACATGACTAGAAATCACTGCCCAAATAATTTGTTTATTGTCAGCAGGACCTCTTAAAGATAGCATGTGCAGGCACATACTCCCAAGATCACAAATGCCTGAAATAGGCCTTTGAAGATTAAGGTGCACTTAGAAGACACAAAATTATGGTAGATGTGATTTGTGTTGGCAAAGGAATGCCACTTTTGAGCTCATTGGCCATGGTATTTGTTATGCTGTGGAAGAACGATACAAGAAGATTCCACTTTGGTAATATCATTAAATTTCAGTCGTCATATCGAACACAGAAATGATGCTACGTTATTTGCCTCCCCCCCCCCCAAAAAAAAAGAGACGTAAGCGTTGCATTGTGGTAGTAATCAGAGAGTTTTGCATGTCCATAACCTGGTTATCAATCATATGCCAGTTATCAAATCTGGAACATATGTTCAAGTTTTCGTCCTAATAAGTTCAGAATTCGTAAAAATTAAGGTCCTTAACTCTGTAATGAAAATCGTGTTGAGCCAGTTTTTGAACCCGCTTTAAACATTATAGCAAAAGACCTGTATGGCAAATATTAGTTAAATCTGAGGTTTGTAACGAAAAATTTTACACAACAACCAAAAATAACAAAAACGATAACAAACTCAAAATTCCAATACCACCCATCTCTATCAGAGTGTACTTAACTTCAATTTTTGGTTTGTTACATTCATTCATAAAATTAATGTTATTAATGAGCAGTGTATCCCATTTTGAAGAATGTATTATTAGATTTATTTATTATCATATTTATTATTAGTCATTTTGTTCACATATTCTTTTTTGAAGAATATATGAATATTGAACTTCAACAGTCCACTCCTCAGAACTTCTGTTAATCTGACTGACTGAAAACAATACTTACTTCAGGGGTGCCTCTTTTAAATTCTCGACTTTGTTCAACCAGTCTTTTTCTGGATATGTCACTTTCATCTTGTCTGTTTGCAAGTTCTGTGGCTGTTGAATCAAGGTCTTTCTAAAAAAAAAAAAGAGTGAGAAACAAATGTAGGGTTTCAATAATCAGATTTATTATTAAAATCATTTTGTGCACAAGTAAAATTTATACTTTTTTTTTTATCACACAACCATCGATTATTACCTCAATGCTAAACTACAACCATTATATTGTGGCTCACAAAACAATTGTTCCATGTTGAAATAACTATACACTTGCAGGCTAAAACTCCTTACATATTAGGCCTCTGTAAAATAATACTTTGTTTTATGTCAATTTATTTATTTATTGGCGTTTAAGATCACATATTCTGTGCAATGGCTTATCGTGACTGCAACCTGACTATCCAGTCAAGTCCAGCCAATCATTTATATCCATGTTGCCCATTTTAGAGGACTTCAACCCATGCATTAGTTACCCGGTCCTTTTTTGTTTGCAAGTGTTGTCTGCCTTTCGTGTAAGGTAAAGGGTCAATGCAGGCAAGTTTTCTACAAAATTCCGAGCCATTATCCATATTTATTACCTTCATTAGAACTTGGATTGGAGTGGAAATTTTTTCTCAACTGTTTTGAGTTGAATCTCAATGTATCTTTTAACCCTCAAGAAGCAAGGTAATTTCCCAGACTTCCTACTTTTAACCCTCAAGGACCAAGGTAATTTCCCAGACTTCCTACTTTTAATCCTCATGGACCTAGTTAATTTCACAGAATTCCTACTTGTAACCCTCAAGAACCTAGGTAATTTCACAGACTTCCCACTTTTAACCCTCAAGGACAAGGTAATTTCCCACACTTCCTACTTTTAATCCTCATGGACCAAGTAAATTTCACAGAATTCCTACTTTTAACCCTCAAAGACCTAGGTAATTCTGCAGAATTCCTACTTTTAACCCTCAAGGTCCTAGGTAATTCTGCAGAATTCCTACTTTTAACCCTCAAGGACCTAGGTAATTTTGCAGACTTCCTACTTTTTACCCTCAAGGACCAAGGTAATTTCGCAGAATTCCTACTTTTAACCCTCAAGGACCTACGTAATTTCAGAAAATTCCTACTTTTAACCCTCAAGGACTTTGGTAATTTCACAGAATTCATACTTTTAATCCTTAAGGACCTAGGTAATTTCATAAAATTCTTACTTTTAATCCTCAAGGTCCTAGGTAATTTTGCAGACTTCCTACTTTTAACCCTCAAGTACTTAGGTAATTTCACAGAATTCCTACTTTTAACCCTCAAGTACTCAGGTAATTTCACAGAATTCCTACTTTTAACCCTCAAGGACCTAGGTAATTTCAGAAAATTCCTACTTTTAACCCTCAAGAACCTTGGTAATTTCACAAAATTCCTACTTTTAACCCTCAAGCAGATTGGTAATTTCACAGAATTCCTACTTTTTATCCTCAAGGACCTAGGTAATTTCTCAGAATTCCAACTCAGCCAAAGCCTACGGGTAATGAGTCTAACACCTTGGCAGTGATTTCTTGCCAAGTCTCCGCTCCATCCAGAGGCAGCCAAGACTTGGCTAGAAACCAATTCATTCAACTTTTGTCTACACACTTCTTGATTGTGTGTTAAAGTACCTTTTAGAGACAACAAAGTTTGTCAGTGTTGAATATAGGCCTTCAAAATATAACGACTTGCCAGGGTTCTCCATCCTACAGAAATGACTGCAGAACTATTGGGAAGGGGGAAGGGGCAACTGCCCTCCTGAACCATGTTCCAGCAGGGTGTTAGTCTCCTCATGGTTTTTAATACTTTTGGACTGTTTTATTAAGATCAATCAGGGGCGTTAGATGAAAAAAAATCTGTTCACAAATCTGTCAGTGTTCAAAATCTGTTTATTAGTAATGGTTTGTTTAGTTAATAAATGATCAAAATCAATAAAAAGAGAACAATGTTTCAAATCTATAAAGAGTAACTTTTGTGTGTTTTATACTTATAATGCTTATCGACTGAGATTATAAGGGTAGAAAGCTTTCATTTTTGCCAGTTTACCTCCGGCAATTATAAATCAATCAATAGCCATTAGATAAAAATTACTGCCTAACACAATAGATTAAAGATAGAGTGATTTCGTCCCTGTATTGATTACAGATTCGCTCCGACAAAACTGTTTACCAAATTCGGAAGTTGCATTCCAAAACGCTTTTGTTTTTAACATTGGAAAAATTCAATAGCAAGTGCAGTTCATTTTCCAATCAATGGACCAAAAATTCACGAACTCTGATTCAGTGAAATGAACACTTGAGCTTTTCTAGCTTCAGATGATAAACAAAACAAAATCAATACGATTAAAATATTGGGTATGTTTAAACAGCATTTATATTATCTATCTTGTTTGATTTCCAATAAAGATTCTCTTCTGTACACAATCTGATGGCTTCCTATAACCTTTGTGACAGGAAGTTATATCATGAATTTAATTTTGTTGAACATAAAGCAATTATTGTTATAATTATTCACAATATCATTATATTACTATTTATGAAATATACAGGGTTTAGACAGTGTTGAAAGGAAAAACAGTGCAGACTTTTTCAAGTAGTTTTCAGTGATTTTCAATCATTTTTTATGATATTCATCTAATTTTTTTACTCATAAATACCAGTTAACTCTGTACCCAATGTAATGGCCAAAACCAGTCAGCACTATAAACAATGAAAGTGTCAATGACACTAGCTTAACTTGATAGTGTGTAGTGTTTGATGAAAAGGATAATGTTCAATGTTTATGAAGAGATTATGAAATAAGACAAGAATTGTGATAATTGAGAATATGCTAATTTCTGTTCCCTACACACTATGTTTTCAATAAGAATAATTTGAGGTGTAGACTGTACTAAAAAATTGAGGCCTGGGTTAAAAATGTGGCCCTCACAGTTAATAATCCTAATATAATAATATATCTTTATTCTGCAGTATACTAATACATTAACAACGAGATAACATTACAAACTACAAGAACATAACCTAGTATACAGCATGGAAATGGCATAGCCTAAAAAGCTGTCTTCCTGCCATTCCCATAAAAAAAATATATCAACTCGGTTTGGCATCAGTGTAACAAAAATTCTTTTCAAAGACAGGAATATTTATAGTTTGTTTATGAATCATGTGGCTAGATGGGATCAATAGGTCATATGCTGGGAGGAGGATGAGATACCAGAGAGTTTTGCATTAGAGTTAATGCATGTCAACCAAAGTTACCAAGTTACAGTACTTAAAATCATTCCAAAACGAATCATCCTACCAAGTTACAATGAAATCCCTTCATAAATTTTACTCGTAGACTTTGCTAAAGGAATCTAGGTTACGTGATGATTCGACGGTCATGGTTGACCGATTATGACCATTGACCAAAATAGGATAGTCTCATCTAGATATCATACCAAGTTGTCCTACCAAGTTACAATGAAATCCCTTCATAAAAACAACCTGTAGACAGTGTTAAACAAATCTAGGTTACATGACAAGGTGGCAGTAACAGCGGACCAATCGTGACCAAAATAGGTCAGTCTCATCTAGACATCAAACAGAGTTATCCTTCCAAGTTACAATGAAATCGCTTCATAAATATGAACTGTAGACTGTGCTAAACAAATCTAGGTCGCGTGGCTGTGTGGCCATCACGGTTGACCGATTGCGACCAAAATAGGATAGTCTCATCTAGATATCATACCGAGTCATCCTACCAAGTTACAATAAAATCCTTTCACAAATTACTACCTGCAGACAGTGCTAAAGGAATGTAGGTCACGTGCCCGTGTGGCCATCATGGTGGCCGATTGTGACCAAAATAGGACAGTCTCATCTAGATATCATACCGAGTCATCCTGCCAGGCTACAATGAAATCCCTTCAAAATTACTACATGTAGACAGTGCTAAAGGAATCTAGATCACGTGCCTGTGCGGCTATTACGGTTGACCGATCATGGCCAAAATACAATATTCTCATCTAGACATTATACAGAGTCATCCTACCAATTTACAATGAAATCCCCTCCTAAATGCAAGCTGTAGACTGTGCTAAAGGACTCTAGGTGACTTGCCCCTGTGGCCATCACGGTTGACTGAATCCGACCAAAATACGATGTTCTCATCTAGATATTATACAGAGTCATCCTACCAAGTTACAATGAAATCCCTTCATAAATACGGCCTGTAAACTGTGCTAAAGGTTTTCGGGTTTCTGGTCAGTGCAGCAGTCATGGTTGACCGAACGCAACTAAAAGGGGACGTCATCTACTCATTATACAGAGTAATCCTACCAAGTCACATTGAAATCCATTCATAGATACGACCTGGTGTAGACTGTGCTGAAGGTTATTGGTTTTTGGGCCTGTGCTGCCATTACAGTTGACCGATCATGACCAAGTGGGAACGTTCTCAACTTGACATGACCCTGAACCTGCATTATGTAATTTTGTGATGATCGGACAAAAACTGTGGGGTGTAGCCTGTGCTAAAGAAAATGTGAACAGACTCAGAGACTGACAGACTGACAGATTTCCCCATGCATGATGGCAATAGCTTATCCTGACTTTGTGAAGTTAAGCTAAAAATCACCATTCAATCCATTCAATTTTCATTTTTTGTCTCAAAAACATAGCTTATGGCCCCTCACTGGAATGAGCTTGTTCCACTGAATGGTCATGAGCTATGTTTCTGATGCAAAAAATGAACAAGAGGCCACAAGTGGCCCTAATCGCTCAACTGCCAAAGTGGTTCAAAGAAGTATTTGGGATCACATTCAGTTAGACATGGTTCATCAACACTACAAAGGAATGAAGTCATGAAAGGCAAATTGTATGGAAAAACACTAAGGAATGGATTTGAACAAACCTGAACCTAACATGCATCCCCCTGTCACCCCTCACCCTACGCATAGAAAGCCCAAATATTAAGCCAGGGACTCAAATTATGGATGCTGCATACCAAATGTCAAAAGATTCTGATTGGTGGATCAGAAGAAGAAGTCTCAGGGATTTGATTTCAACAAATATGTGAATGAATCTTCCAGAGATGTGAAATAAGAAAGCCTTTGGAGCAGTGCTATGGGAGAAGATACTTTACTGTTTTTCCCATTACTCACAAGTGTTAACAAATGATGACTCAGCACTTTTTCAAAGTCCTGGAAAAGTACCCAATGATAAAACCAATGGTAAATTTTTTTTGGGACCATTCCTTTCTGCTGTTCCTAAGGATGCTTCACACAAAATAAAAATTCTCAGTGCCATGTAGTTTTGGATATATGGGCGTTTTAAATTTTTTCCATTTTTAGCTCCTTTGGTACCCATGGGGCGACGGGAAAATGTTTTTGGGCGTAAATTAGGTACTTATGACTCAATAAGCCCTCATATCAAATTTGGTTCAAATTGGCCTGTCAGTTCGGAAAATAGAAATTTTGGTACAATTCGGGTTCCCACAGAAAGCCCAAATATGAACCCAGGGACCTGGCTTTAACAAACTTATATCTCACCTCCCTAAGGATCTGTATACCCAATTATCAAAAAATTCTGACTGTTGGATGTGAAGAAGACTTTTGAAGAATATTTCTCATATTGAACTAAGTTATAATTCGGGCTCCCACAGGGAGCCAAATTATGAACCCATGGGCTTGGCTTGAACAAACTTGAATCTCACCCCTTTAGGATGCTGCATACCAAATAACAAAACATTCCGACTGCTGATCTGAAGAAATTTTTTAAAGAAAATTCCTCATTTTGAACTAAGTTATAATTCAGGCTCCCACAGTGAGACCAAATATGAACCCAGGGACTTGTCTTGAATAAACTTGAATCTAAATCCCCTAAGGATGCTGCATACCAAATATCAAAAGAGTCTGACTGGTGGATCTGAAGAAGAAGATTTTTTAAAGAATATTCCTCATATTGCACTAATTTGAACATTTGGGATTTCAACAAATATGCGAATCAATCTTCCAAAGATGTTATATGTGAAATATGAAAGCTTTTGGAGCAGTGGTTTGGAAAAAGATTCTTTAATGTTTTCCCCATTACCCACAGTGTTAAAAAATGCTGACTCAGCACTTTTTCAAATGTCCCGAAAAAGAACCCTATGATACAACCGATAGCAATTTTTTTTGACCATTCCATTTTGTTGGTCCTAAGAAAGCTTCACACAAAATAAAAATTCTCAGTGCCGTGTAGTTTTGGAGATATGGGCGTCAACATTTTTTCGATTTTTTGTTCCTGCGGTTCCCATGGGGCGACAGAAAAAAATTCTTTGTTGCATAAATTAACTAAATATGACCCAATAAGCCCCTCCTATTTGGTTCAAATCATCCTCTCAGTCTGGAAAATTGAAATAACGACGGCAAATATAGCCCCTCGAACTTCTCTTGAACAAATCTGAGTCTACACCTCAAAAGAAAGATGCACACCAAATATCAAGTCTCTGCTACTGCTGGTTCATGAGAAGATTTTTTAAGATTTAGGCACACTTTTTAGGCGTGGCCCTACCGAGGGCCAGGGCAACTTGATTTGAACAAACTTGAATTGACATATGACAAGGAACATGCACACCAGATTTGGTTCAATTTGGTCGAGAAGTTTGTGAGAAGTCGATAATGTAACGTTAATGCCGAATGACGTTCGTCGACGGATGACGGACAGAAAGTGATTAGTAAAGCTTCGCTCAGATGAGCTAAAAATGTTATTCAGGAATTTTGTTTGCAAGTGTTGTCTACCTTCCATGTTAGGTAAACGGTTAACCTTCTGAACACTGATGACAAAATAACACAGTTTGGAGCAGTAAATTTTTCTCATAATGCAACTACTTACTAGGAATTTAATTTAATCTTTGACAGAGGTAGGAATAGTCTCTTATCAACAATTTCTTGGCTGAGTCTGCTGACATTTTCATTAAACCAATCATGGCTGCTTCGTAGCAGCCATGACTTCATTTTAAGAGATATTCTTTTAAGAGATATTCATTAAAATGCAGGTTAAGAGGTAAAGGATATTTCAATATTAATTGATTAAATGTTATATATAAAATAATAATACTTCTATTCAAACTGAGAAAAATGATTTATTTTATTACCGTATATCAATATATTTACCGCTCTTGAATAACTGATGCCAGTTAATCAGTAACACTTCAAATAGTAATGGAAAGAAAGACATGTGGTGAATGTGTTACAAAACAAATGGCCACGAGGGGGGAGCAGAGTCGCTAACCTGAGAAAGAAGGATTTAAGGACACATTCTGCATCTACGTCTAGTCAACAATACAAAAGAGTAATAAAGTCATGTTAGTATTTATAACTCTGTCATCCATGTCAGATGATTTAAATGCCTGGCTTTCATTAATACTAAAAACAGACATTTTCTGAGGGTTTGGAATTCAAAATCCCTATTTTTCCAGGGTAGGCAGAAAATCCAGAGGTCCTCTGGTTCATTTTTGTTTGTATTTCTTTTGCTTTGAAGAGTTTTGAATATTTTAGAATGTAGAATATTTGTTATATTGCACAAGTTAAAAATTAAAATTTGGAGTCAAAATATAAACTGATGAACTTCATTTGAACAATCTTGAATCTGACTCCACTGAAGATGCTGTAAACCAAATATTGAACAATTCTAACTGGTGGATCTGAAGAAGGTTTTTAAAGAGTTTCCTCATATGGCAGCAAGTTAAAATTCGAGAGCCAAAATATGACTTGACTTGTGACTTGGACAAACTTGAAACTGGCCCCACTAAGGATATCATATATCAAATACCAGAAGATTTTGATTGGTGGTTCTGGAGAAGAAGATATGCTGAATTTAGAAAAAAAAAACTTCTAGGAGTAACAAGAGTTGTGCCACTTATCATGCCACTTGAGGGAGTGGAAACCTTATTTGAACATACTTGTTTTGACATACAAGGAAAATGGATACCAAATTTGGTTCAATTTGGTCCAGTAGTTTTTGAAGATAAGTTGTCATAAAGTGAAGTTCACAACGGATGACAATGACAGAAGACACTGGACTTCAAGTGGTTAGTTAAGCTCCCTTAAGTGAGCTATAAAGGCTCAGAAGAAATTCAGGTGCTGGCCATTTCTCCAAGAAAGTTCTCATAGAAATTCAAGCACTGACCATTTATAAAAGGGATTGATATGCTTGTTCCAGAGAATGTCAAACTATGTTTTGGAGTAAAAAAAATATGAATTTATTACTTTAGGAAAATGCTGCATGTCTCACTGAGATGTGTTAGGTAATTGGTCAATCTTTTCCAGCAAAATATCAAAAAGATTCCTCCCGTATTTGTACATATAAAAAATAGTTAGGTCTGCACAATAGAATTTTAATTATGAAGGATAACTTTTTTTGCTTTACCTTGTAATATGCCTGTCTGGGCTGCTATAATCAGTATTTATTGGCATTTAAGATCACTTTCAACATCTATGGCCGTCATCAGAAAATGAAAAGCATGAAAGCACTCTGGTAATGTAACAGAATTCTTGTCAATGACACTATTTTGCCCTTACGACTGTACCAATTTAAAACTTAGGCAACCCAAAAAGGGTTTACTTCAATTTTTTTCAGGCAACCTTTTTACCTATTTGTGGACCATGCGAATGGTGGAGCAATACTTTTATGTTTACTGATATTAGTTTAACCCTTTCCTTATGAATCGATTGCATTCCACATGTAATTTACAAATTGAGGAGTTGAAAAAATAAATTTCACACAATCAACAAAAGCATATCATGTGACCTCTTGTTTGAACAAGCTCATCAGCCCGTTCCAATGAGAGGTCACAGGATATGGTTTTAATGAAAACATTTTTGAAATTTGAAATAACAAATTTTGTTATCATGTGCATTGGGTAAAGGGTTCAAGGACGAGATCAGAAACATGGAATACAACAGCTTATTTTTTCCAACACTGTTGAAGTCAAAGAACACAAAAGTTTTAACCATTTTATACAGTTGATCAAGGCTCTGAAAGTCTTAAGAAATGAATACCAATAGGAAGAATTCAAGTATAGGTTCTTATTTGTCTAATTTCATGGAATTCTGTTAAGGTGAACAATATGCAAACCAAAGGATCATTCACCGAACAGGTGCAGGCCTGCTAAGGTTCTGACCAGAAATTTTGGAGTGATGGAAAATAAGGGATTTTCTCTAAAATGTTCTATGTGACATTGATGAGGTTTAATGGTAGTTAAAGAGACGGTCAGAAATGCAAACGTGATGGCCACACCTGACCACCACTCCTCACTGTGGGCAGCAGTGCATCCTCCCTGTCATGCAGGACAAATAATTCAAGTAATTATATCTTGTACATGTCGACAGTGCTCAGTGAGCTGAGATGAACACGATTAGGGTTATCAAATTTCAAGTTGCATTATCTTGCATTATTGGAAAATATTTATAAGGCACAGAGACATGCATCGATTACATGTATATATGTATATTAGGGGGGCACAGGGATCTTTTGGAGGGTCCCACCATTTTTATGCCACAGGCATATAACGAGAAATGAAATTTTGAGCTCAGGAAAGGTATGGAGGTGGTGTCTCTCTTGCATTGGTGGGGAAAGGGGAGAAGGATTTTTTTTAAGTTTGAAAAGTAGGCCCCAAGTGATTCTATTTGGAGTCATTTTGACGCTCGGAAGAATGTCATCTTTAATTTCATTAGTACACACTAAGCAGATAATAGAATTCAGGATTAGGAGGCCCATGGGGATTTCCGAGAGGGATATCCCAGGCTTCCCCATGACTATGCCACTGTTATTGATGCTGGAAACTTGTTTTTATGACATCAGATTGCAAAGGGTCTAAATTTCATCCTGAACTGAAATCTAGAAATCATGATATCTGCAAGGTATGGAAAAGTGAAAGGGTGATTTCTGAAAAGAGAAATGCCGGGCCAGCAGCACACTGGTGGCCTGATTTGTGAACATGGACGGGGTTGCTCAATTGTGATTGATTTATTTCGTATGGTGCGTTTTGGACACAGCTGTACTATGCACATGTTCTTCCTTTCATGTATTGTTCACACCTTTGACACCAGCTGGTCAAACGCGCAGTGATCCGGATCATTACGGATTATTTTCTCATCCCTTTGTTCTAATTACCTAGGGGTAATCATTGGTCAAGCGTGCGTAGTATTATTGCGTAATTAGTCCAGTTAATTACAGGTGCACGTGCGAGAGATTCGTCATTCTGCATTCATTCGCAAGTTCATTCAGTGACAAAAATTTTACAGTGTTACACTTGGATTCCATTTCCAGTTCTGACGTTTCATTCCTGCAAGTAAGTTATCTAGCTTATCACTGAATTTTGAAGTTGTTCATCATGCTTCACATTTTAGTTGTTGGGCATTCCTTTATCCGGAGGGCTGGCTCCTATATTTACGGCGGTCCCGACAGCAGAGATTTTCCTCGCCCTTTTGACTTTTCCCAGTTACTGGACTTGGAGCGTCATAATGGACGTCCTGTTTCTATTCGTTTTTTTGGTATTGGTGGAGCATCGGTGGATACTTTGTCGGCTCGGCTCGGCTCGGCCCAGTCTTGCACACTTTTCAACCCACTCTAGTTCTATTGCAAATTGGTGCCAATGATTTAAGTTCACGTCGTCCGGAGGTAGTTGCAGCAAGTATTGATGACCTGGCTTCGGAGTTAAAACAGGTGTACCAGGTTCAGCGGGTTTATGTTACTCGCCTTTTTCGTCGGTCAGTCATCAATTGGAAATTTGTTACGTTACCCAACTTTTCCTTGGAAGCCTTCAACACCGCCGTCGGTAGGGTGAACTGCATGTTGGCACATTTTTTGGGGTGGCTTTCTTCCGCACGAGGGACTACATGTTAAAAGAGACAACTCATATAGACATCCAGTAATAGCTAGTTTCTCTAGCTGGTAGATTTTAGATTACATGTACTGTTATATTAATGCTTTGTTAATTGTTAGCATCGGCTACACTGCATTCTATCATTTACTCAATAATAATAAAAAGGGCGGTGTAGCCCGAATCAATCAAACAAAGGTGTATTTCTTTCTCCCCGTCCTTGGTTCACAAAGGGTATTCTTACATTTTATTTTCACTCCTTCTGAGATCAAATGATTTGTCAGGTTCAATTTTATGACAGAATCAAACTTATTAGAAAGGTTTGGGTGGTACAACTCAAATGAAACAGCCTTTTCCATTTATCAATGCCAGCCAAAAACATTTATCTCAAATGCACCCAATAAGCATGATGAATTGTTTTATAAAGCAGTGTCAATTTCTATAAAAAATAATTCATTTAATTGGCTTATTTATTGAAACTGATATTAGGTGATAAGGTAGGGATGGCTTCATTCAACACTTCCTGCCTTACACTGGAAAAAAGGGGAGGATTTATCCCATAGTAATGGAGTAATCTTTTAGTAATAACCATGATGTCAAAAGGAATTAGAAGAAGTAGAAGAAATGATTCTGCCAAAGACCACTTCAATCTAGCTACTCATTATCATTTCCACTTTCCAATACAAAATGACACATCTGATTCATAATTCTGAGTTCTAACACAAGGCCCTGAATGAATTTTCATTTACTTTCCCTCAGACAAATATATCCCTTCCTTTGTCCATGCCAGATAATATTTGGGTGGGAAAATGGAATTTATTTATTGTCTTAACTCTTAACCTATAAAGTATTTCTAAAAATATTTTCAACAAAGTTAGTCATGGCTGCTTTATAGCTAGATTTGATAAAAAAATTAATAAACAAACTCGAAACAAGTTCGTATCAAAGCTGCGAAAGATGATAATGAAAGTGTCAATGACACTGTAGCTCAACTTGACAAGACAAAGACATGTACATGTATAGTATGTGACACAGCAATGACAAGCATCTAGGTAATGACCTGATAACAAAGGTACATATAAAGTATTGTAACGGTCTGTACATAAATACTGACCGTTGCTTGTAACAAATGTATAGGTAAAGTATTGTAAAGGTGGGTGACAGTTAGATGCTAAACTAGAAAAAAATCTTTAGAGTGGGTCTGACTGAACCCCAAAATATTTGTTCTCATAGCACAGTGATAACAAAGGCACCCCAAAACACACTCATTCCTGTCCCAAGGTGAAAACAAAGGTACCCAAGAAGTTTCGTGAAGATCAGTTCACAAATATGAGCAGTGTAGAAGTTGTGACAAAAAACTGATTGGACCTAATTTCGGTACAAAATGGCCACTGGCAGCCATCTTGAATTTTGGACCGCACTCAGAAACACTCGTTCTCGTCCCAAGGTGATAACAAAGGTACCCAAGAAGTTTTGTGAAGATCGGTTCATAAATACAGCCTCTAGCCCGAGCCGTATTGACATGTGCACTAACAGTACTGAAAGTAACCTGTATTATATGTGATGTATCCCATGGTACTAAACATTCATACAAAAAATTATTCAAATCAGAGCTTTCATATGGAAGTTCTGTACAAAAAACAGATTTCTGCATCGTCGGTACAAAATGGTGGCTGGCAGCCATCTTGAATTTTGGACCGCACCCAAAAACACTCGTTCTCATCCCACGGTCATAACAAAGGCACCCAAGAAGTTTCGTAAAGATCGGTTCATAAATACGGCCTCTAGCCCGAGCCGTATCCAATTGTTGACGGACAGATGGCCAGAGGGACGGACAGATGGCCAGAGGGACGGACAGACGGACGACGGGCCATGGCATAAGCTCAAATTTGGCTTTGCCAAAGTTGAGCTAAAAAGAAAACAAATACTAAGTCCATCAAGAGCAATAACTCTGCCAAAACTTTCCAAATAACACTTTTATTAAACACGGGGCAAGGTATCATTAAAATACGCTTGAATACTAAATATGTCATTCGACCCAGTATTTTAAAAGTTATCGAGTTCAACTCTTAACCCACCGAGTAGTTTTAAGAGATTTTTCATCAAATCTAAATTTGATGAAAATTTCAACTAAATTTAACAGAAGAAATCATTGGTGAATACATCCATTCAATTTACAGGGTGGAAATTGTATTAAATATGGCCAAAGTATACATATTTCAGTGGCAACAGAAATCCTGTCCTTGAGGGGAATATCCACCAACAGCATGCAAAGAGTTAAAAACTGGTTGGTTAACATGTTCAGGGTTAGATTTTTGGTGGTTAGAATTTGTTATTCCAAATTTGTTTATTACAAATTATTGGAGCATGCCAACAGGCACTCACCAATAATTTGTAATAAAACAAATTAAATAAATAAAATATTATTTGCATTTGACTGAAACTGAAAACTCTGATAACCTCTTTTTTTTGAAAGCCATGATAGAGGCCTCTAGCACTCAACCAGTTAAAGAAAGAAAGAAAGACCGAGACAGACAGACCGACGGACCAACCAACACTGACACATATAGAACTGTTTGTCACAGCTAAAAATCACTGATTGAAAAGTTGATTCAATTTACGAGGGAATATTTGGTTAAAAGTGCCAAAATTTTACTTATTCTAGCGACAAGATTTTTAAAGAATATTCCTCATATTGAACTAAGTTATAAGGATGCTGCACACCAAATATCAAAACATTCCGACTGCTGGATCTGAAGAAGAAGATTTTTAAAGAAAATTCCTCATTTTGAACTAAGTTATCAATCGGGCTCCCACAGTTAGCCCAAATATGGACCTAGGGACATGGCTTGAACAAACTTGAATCTCCCCCCCCCCCCCCCCCCCCCCCCCCTCCTAATGAGGCTGCATACCAAATATCAAAACATTCTGACTGCTGGATCTGAAAAAGTTTTTAAAGAAAATTCCTCATTTTGAACTAAGTTATAATTCGGGCTACCACAGTGAGCCCAAATATGAACCCAGGGACTTGGCTTGAACAAACTTGAATCTCACCCCCTAAGCATGGTGCATACCCAATATCAAAAGATTCTGCCTGCTGGATCTTGAGAAGAATATTTTCAAAGAAATTTGCCTGAAATGCACAAAGTTCAAATTTGGGCTCCTATTCTGAGCCCAAATATAAACCCAGGGGGCCGGTTTGAACAAACTTGAATCAGATCCACCCCACAATGTTGCATACCAAACATCGAAAGATTCTGCCTGCTGGATCTGGAGAAGAAGATTTGTGAAGAAATTTGCCTGAAATGCACGAAGATCGAATTCGAGCTTCTATAGTGAGCCCAAATATGAATCTAGGGAGCCAATTTGAACAAACTTGAATCAGATCCACCCCACAATGTTGCATACCAAATATCAAAAGATTCTGCCTGCTGGATCTGGAGAAGAAGATTTTTTAAGAAATTTGCCTGAAATGCACTAAGTTCGAAATAGGGCTCCTATACTGAGCCCAAATATGAACCCAGGGGGCCGATTTGGACAAACTTGAATCAGATCCACCCTACAATGTTACATACCAAATATCAAAAGATTCTGCCTGCTGGAGCTGGAGAAGAAGATTTTTTAATGTTTTTCCCATTGCCTACAGTGTTAAAAAGTGCTGACTCAGCACTTTTTCAAAGTCCTGAAAAAAGTACCTTGTGATCAAACCGATAGGGATTTTTTTTTTAACCATTCTATGCTACTGGATAAAAGTAAGCTTTATACAAAATAAGAATTCTCTGTGCCGTGTAGTTTTGGAGATATGTCAGTTTTAAGGTTTTTCCTATTTTTAGCTCCCGAGGTTCCCACGGGGCAATGAGAAAATTTTTTTTTGCATCAATCAACTACTTATGACCCATTATCATCTCATATCAAATTTGGTTCAAATCGACCTCACGGTTCTGAAAACAGAAATTTTAGGTGTGGCCAAAATTTTTGCCCCTCCCATAACGAAGGCAAATAATGCCCGACAAACTTCTCTTGAACAAACTTGATTCTAAACTTCAAAAGGACTCTGTATACCACATATCAAGTCTCTGCTACTGGTGATTCATTAGAAGATTTTCAAAATATTTGGCCATTTTTTCCCCACCCCTCTGCTCATTATGAGCCGAAACCTAATTTACATAAAAATCAAAATGCCCCTATATAACCACTACTTACATGAAATTTAATTAAAATGTGACCAGTGGTTTAGGAGAAAGAGGCTCAAACACCACCTTCACGCAGGACGACGGATGACGGACGGACGGACGAAGAGTGATCTGAAAAGCTCACCCTGATTTTCAGTCAGGTGAGCTAATAAACTGTGCTATTGGAATTTAGGTTACATGCCCCTGCAGCAATCAAGCTTGACTGAACCAGACCACAAAAGGACGTTCTCATCTAGACATTATACAGAGTCATCCTACGAAGTTACAATAAAATCTCTTCAACCATAATACCTGTAGACTGTGCAAAAGGTTTTCAGGTTTCGGGCCTGCACAGCCATCATGTTTGACCGATGGCGACCAAAAGTGGACATTCTCATTTAGTCTCTAGACCTCATATGGAGTCATCCTACCAAGTTACAATGAAATCCCTTCATAAATATGACCTGTAAACTATGCTAAAGGTTTTCGGGTTTTGGGCTCGTGTGCCAGTCACGGTTTACCGAACGCGACCAAAAGGGGACATTCTCATCTAAACATTATACCAAGTCATTCTACCATGTTGCAATGAAATCCCTACATAAATACGACCTGGAGACTGTGCTAAAGGTTTTTTGGGTTTCAGGCTCATGTGGCCATCACGATTTACCAATCATGATCAAAAGGGGACGTTCTCATCCAGACATGACCTCGAACCTGCATATGAAATTTTGTGATCGGACAATAACTACGGGGTGTAGCCTGTGCTAAAGAAAATGTGAACAGACTCACAGACTTCTGCAGACGTAGTGTTGAAACGACTTTTGAATTTTGGAGTCGACTAGTTGCCAGCCGAAAATCGAGTCGAAGTTGACTAAACGGCAGCATGCTGTACCATTATAATACTATAACTTTTCTATAAGCCTATTATAAAGATACCCGATGACAGACTCTATGATCTTCTGCATGAAACACTTAACGGCATCAATAAAACTTTGTCTCAAAATAGGTTTACCTTGACGTATTTCACCGAACGAATTTAACGAAGACAAATTTTGAAATCGGTCATTAAACTGACGAGTAATGTTTCAAATGGAATGGCATCTCGACTTCAGCCATAAATTTTGCTCTGCTATTATGCTCACTTGACAACAGAAATAACCGTAGACTACGCACTACGGATGGTGGGGATTTCATACCCTGGTCATTTGGTACCTGGCCAATTATACACACCTTTACTGTTTGTACTGGCCCCTGGACTACCAGTTGTTCTGTACTTTGGCATTTCGTACCCTGCGATGGAAAGTGTCGCTGATGTGAACTTTTTGAAGCCATTTTTGAAAATAATTTTTTATATGAGTATTGCCGTTTATGTATTTGATAAGAGGAGGGGTGGGCGGTACGTGCTTGTGAAATTGAAATTTAGTTGAGTTAGGAAGATGTTAGAAGTGTAGCACGGATGGAAATTCTGATTTTAAAAGTTTCTATTCCTTTGATTTCCTCACCGAGCTTTGAACCGGATATTTTGCTGTGATGTTGACAGATCAACGACATCCCGACACATTGATCATGAGTGCAGCATGAGGCCTACAGTGAACTGTGCATGCGAAATCGTCTCGTAGAATAGCGGACTCTCGTTTTGAAGAGAAACGTAAAACCAAAGCAGTGTAGTTTCAATATTTTATTATCTGTCTTAATACACTCCCTGCCTAAAAAACGTACCGGTTAGTCGACTATAGATTTTATCGTCAACTTTTGACAAAAATCACGTCGGCGTCGATTAGGTGTTTCAACACTACGCAGACGTGATGGCAATAGGTTATCTTGACTTTGTAAAGTTAAGCTAAAAATTGCTACCATATCAATTTTTCCCATGTTTGTAGTAAAACGCTATACAACAATTTTTAAGTAAATCAAGTCCTGTAGCTAGCACTCAACCTGTCAACCAGTATAAGTATTATTAGAATTTTGTTGTGTGCCCTCACCCCCAAACATTTTTTTATTAAATTAAGCCCCGTAGCACTCAATCAGTTAAGAATTATTAGAATATTGTTCTGCCCCCAAACCCCCACCCACCCACAAACAGCCTCCACAATTTATGCTTCTGCTGACTTTGAGAGTTAATAACTTGAACAAATGCCAGCAAATTTCAATTAGGAAAACAGAAACTGAAGCCTTCATGGATTGTCCAAGCTGAACATCTCTTTTTTATAATGTGATTAAACCTGATTTCTATAGTCACATGTACTGATAGAAGTCAAAGTAGAGATATTTGCAAGAGCTCATTACAAACAGAAGAGTAAATTGAATGTTACTGAATTGTGAAGGCAATGGAGGATGTACATAAATTCACTCAAAAGGAATGTTCAGAATTTTTTCTTCATCTGATCACTGTTGTTCTATCTCAGATTAATTTGATGTGACAATTACTTATCAGAGAGCTTCTCCCAGCAACACTTACTTCACTGGAAAGACAAATGGACATTATAGTTAAGGTGATAACAGTCTGTGTAAAAGAATTTCCTTGTTTCACACACACAATGCTCTCCTATCACAAATCCTTTGTTAACTGGTAGAGTGTGGAGTTATTTTGGGTTCGAAAAATGAATTCACATATCTTTGCCTTGTAACAATTTATGGGAGAGTGCACGGCACTCTCCCATAAATTGTAACAAGGCAAATCTATGCAAATGAAATAATTTCACCTCAGGGATAATACATGTATGAAGAAAATCCACAGAATATGAAGCCATCAAATTGGGGTACCTGCAGTTCAGATTGATTTATTTTTTATCTATTTATTCGTGTTTAAGATCATACATTTCTGCACAATGGCGAATCATAACTACAACATGGATATAAAGTCAAGTCCAGCCAATCGTTTATACCCATTTCCAAAGATTTCCATTCCAGGCAATGATTACCAGGTCCTATTTTACCAGTAAAACAGAGCTTTTTTACCACAGTAAACAAGCACCACTTCACTTCCATGGGGAGAGTGTTGAATTATTTTGGGTCTGAAAAATTTATTCACATATCTTTGCCTTGTTACAATTTAAGGGAGGGTGCTTGGCATTCATATTTCACTTCAAGCAAGACAAAATTAGCATATGTCTCCATGGAACAAATTTAATGAAAGTGAACATTTTACTCTTAGATTCTGATGGAGTATTATTTTTTTCATATTTTAAAAAAATATTGATACGAGTTTAATTTTCCCCCAACTGTTCAAGTTTAATGGACACATTGTGTGTTATATATTCATTATTTATTTATTTATTGGGGTTTAATGACACTTTCGACATCCAGGGTAACCTCATGTTGGACAGTTTTACGGGTGGAGGAAGCCGGAGTACCCTGAGTGAACCATCAAGCAAAGGTGGGCAACTACCAGGCTCCCCAACAGACTGACTCCACACATGCATGTTTAGCATTAGTTGAAGACAAGTATTTCTTCAGTACACGTTAGTGCACAATGCCAACATGCGGGTAATGGGGGTAAAGTGTACTGCCCAAGGACACAACACAGTTGCAGCAGCTGGGATTCAAACCGAGAACCTCTCGGTTTGCAGCCTTCACCTCTACCTACTGAGCCACATCGCCCCTTCTATATATGTAACTGGAATACTTTGTAGGCTGATTTTGGGGGATAAATAGTTTTAAAGAATTCAGAAATAGGTTTTCATTAACAGTATTCAAAGATATTCATTCAGGAATCAGATCAATTTTTCCAAGAAACGGGAAAGGCATATATGTACACAGTATTCAAAGGGTTCAGTCAAGTGAATGCATCAGGGGTCCAACAATGTGATTTCCAGCAATTATAATGAAAGTGTCAATGACACTGTAGCTCAACTTGTCAAGACAAAGACATGTACATGTAAAGTATGTGACACAGCAATGACAAACATCCAGGTAATGACCTGATAACAAAGGTACATATAAAGTATTGTAACGGTCTGTACATAAATACTGACCGTTGCCTGTAACAAATGTTTTGGTAAAGTATTGTAAAGGTGGGTGACAGTCAGATGCTAAACTAGAAAAAGAAATCTTTGAGTCCCAGAGTGGGTCTGACTGAACCCCAAAATATTTGTTCTCATAGCACAGTGATAACAAAGGCACCCCAAAACACACTCATTCCTGTCCCAAGGTGAAAACAAAGGTACCCAAGAAGTTTTGTGAAGATCAGTTCACAAATATGAGCTGTGTAGAAGTTGTGACAAAAAACTGATTGGACCTAATTTCGGTACAAAATGGCCACTGGCAGCCATCTTGAATTTTGGACCGCACCCAGAAACACTCGTTCTCGCCCCAAGGTGATAACAAAGGTACCCAAGAAGTTTTGTGAAGATCGGTTCATAAATACAGCCTCTAGCCCGAGCCGTATTGACATGTGCACTTACAGTGTATAAGTAGCACTGAATAAATCAAAGTTCATCTAATTTGCATGATTTCTGCACGAGAAAAAAACCCGTACTATATATGTGATGTATTCCATGTTACTAAACATTCATACAAAAATTTATTCAAATCAGAACTTTCATACAGAAGTTCTGTACAAAAGACTGATTGCACTAATTTTGGTACAAAATGGCTGCTGGTGGCCATCTTGAATTTTGGTGATAACAAAAGTACCCAAGAAGTTTCGTAAAGATCGGTTCATAAATACGGCCTCTAGCCTGAGCCGTATAGAAGTTGTGTACAAAAAACTGATTAGACCTAATTTCGGTATAAAATGGCCACTGGCAGCCATCTTGAATTTTGGACCGCACCCAGAAACACTCGTTCTCATCCCAATGTGATAACAAAGGTACCCAAGACGTTTCGTGAAGATCGGTTCATAAATACAGACTCTAGCCCACGCCGTATTGACATGTGTACTTACTGTGTGTAAGTAGCACTGAAAAAATCGAAGTTCATCTAATTTGCATAATTTCTGCACGTGAAAAAAACCCGTATTATATGTGATGTATCCCATGGTACTAAACATTCACACAAAAAATTATTCAAATCAGCGCTTTCATATGGAAGTTCTGTGCAAAAATCTGATTGCACCTAATTTTGTACAAAATGGCTGCCATCGGCCATCTTGAATTTCGGACCAGACCCAAAAACACTCGTTCTCATCCCACCATGATAGCAAAGATACCCACAGAGTTTTGAAAAGATCGGTTCATAAATACGGCCTCTAGCCCGAGCCGTATTGGCATTTGCACTTACAGTGCTGAAAGTAACACCAAAAAACATCAAAATTAGTCTAATTTGCACAATTTACGCACGAGAAAAAAACCCGTATTATATGTGATGTATCCCATGGTACTAAACATTCATACAAAAAAATATTCAAATCAGAGCTTTCATATGGAAGTTCCGTACAAAAAAAACAGATTTCTGCATTGTCGGTACAAAATGGTGGCTGGCAGCCATCTTGAATTTCGACCCGCACCCAAAAACACTCGTTCTCGTCCCATGGTCATAACAAAGGTACCCAAGAAGTTTCGTAAAGATCGGTTCATAAATATGGCCTCTAGCCCGAGCTGTATCCAATTGTTGATGGACAGACAGACGACGGGCCATGGCATAAGCTCAAATTTGGCTTCGCCAAAGTTGAGCTAAAAATTCACTCGATGATCCCTGTTCACTTCATTGCCTATGCCTCATATTGTGAACCTCTATCGAGTGTCGACTCATCTGGTGTTGGTCCCAGGTCTATACATCATACCATGTTTGAGATAGGAGCGTGACATATGTTCAAAAATTTTGACGACACCCACTTTTTTCATATAATGAAAGTGTCAATGACACTGTAGCTTAACTTGTGTGTTGTGTTTGATGAAAAGGATAATGTTCAATGTTTATGAAAGGATTATGAAATAAGACAAGAATTGTGATAATTGGGAATATGTTCATTTCTGTTCCCTGTGTGCTATGTTTATGATAAAAATAATATGAGGTGTATACTGTACTAAAGAGCTGAGGGGTGGGTTAATATGACCTCACAGTTAATGTATGTGGCCCTCACAGTTAACGTATATCAACAAAAGTTACCAAGTTACAGTGAAATTATTCCAAAACGAGTCATCCTATCAAGTTACATTAAAACCCCCTCACAAATATGGCCTGTAGACTGTGCTAAAGGTTTTTGGGCTTCGGGCCCCTGTAGCCGTCAGTTTCCCAATTGCGTCCAAAGGGGACGTTCTCATCTAGACATTATATGAAGTCAATCTACCAAGTTACAATGAAATCCCTTAATACATATGACCTGTAGACTGTGCTAAAGGTTTTTGGGCTTTGGGCTCTGGCAGCCATCATGGTTGAATTATTGCAACCAAAAGGGGACATTCTCATCTGGACACTATTTGGAGTCATCCTACCAAGCTACAATGAAATCCCTTCATAATTATGACCTGTAGACTGTTCTAAAGGTTTTCGGGCTTTGGGCCCCTGAAGCCGTCACAGTTGCCCAATCGTGTCCAAAAGGGGACGTTCTCATCTAGACATTATATGAAGTCAACCTACCAAGTTACAATGAAATCCCTTCATAAATATGACCTGTAGACTGTGCTAAAGGTTTTCAGGGTTCAGGCTCGGGCAGCCATAATGGATGAATGATCGCAACCAAAGGGGACAATCTCATCTGGGCATCATCTGGAGTGATCCTGCGAAGTTACAATGAAATCCCTTCATAAATATGACCTGTAGACTGTACTCAAGGTTTTCGGGCTTCGGGCACCTGTAGCCATCACAGATGACCAATCACGACCAAAAGGGGATGTCATCATCTAGGCATTATATGGAGTCAACCTAACAGGTTACAATGAAATCCTTCTATAAATATAACCTTTTGCCTATGCTAAAGGTTTTTGGGCTCGGGCACCCATCAAGGCTGAATGATCACGGCCAAAATGGGACGTTCTCATCTAGACATTATTTGGAGTCATCCTACCAAGTTACAATGAAATCCCTTCATAAATATGACCTGTAGACAGTGCAAAAGGTTTTCGGGCTTCGGGCACCTTTAGCCGTCAAAGTTGCCCAATCATGTCCAAAAGAGGACGTTCTCATCTAGACATTGTATGAAGTCAACCTACCAAGTTACAATGAAATCCCTTCATAAATATGATCTGTAGACTGTGCTTAAAGTTTTTGGGCTTCGGGATCGGGCAGCCATCATGGTTGAATGATCGCAACTAAAGGGGACAATCTCATCTGGGCATCATCTGGAGTGATCCTACGAAGTTACAATGAAATCCCTTCATAAATATGATCTGTAGACTGTGCTCAAGGTTTTTGGGCTTCGGGCACTTGTAGCCATCACAGCTGATCAATCACAACCAAAAGGGGATGTCATCATCTAGGCATTATATGGAGTCAACTTAATAGGTTACAATGAAATCCTTCCATAAATATGACCTTTTACCTATACTAAAGGTTTTTGGGCTCGGGAACCCATCAAGGCTGAATGATCGCAAGCAAAATGGGATGTTCTCATCTAGACATTATTTGGAGTCATCCTATCAAGTTACAATGAAATCCCCTCATAAATATGACCTGTAGACTGTGCTAAAGGTTTTCGGACTTCGGGCACCTTTAGCCGTCACAGTAGCCCAATCATGTCCAAAAGGGGACGTTCTCATCTAGATATTATATGAAGTTAACCTACCAAGTTACAATGAAATCCCTTCATAAATATGACCTGTAGACTGTGCTAAAGGTTTTCGGGCTTCGGGCTCGGGCAGCCATCATGGTTGAATGATCGCAACCAAAGGGGACAATCTCATCTGGGCATCATCTGGAGTGATCCTGCGAAGTTACAATGAAATCCCTTCATAAATATGACCTGTAGACTGTGCTCAAGGTTTTTGGGCTTCGGGCACCTGTAGCCATCACAGTTGACCAATCACAACCAAGAGGGGATGTCATCATCTAGGCATTACATGGAGTCAACCTAACAGGTTACAATGAAATCCTTCCATAAATATGACCTTTTGCCTATGCTGAAGGTTTTTGGGCTCGGGCACCCATCAAGGCTGCATGATCGCGATCAAAATGGGACGTTCTCATCTAGACATTATTTGGAGTCATCCTACCAAGTTACAATGAAATCCCTTCAAAAATACGACCTCTAGACTGTGCTAAAGGTTTTTGGGCTTTGGGCCCCTGTAGCCGTCACAGTTGCCCAATCACGCCCAAAAGGTGACTTTCTCATCTAGACATTGTATGAAGTCAACTTACCAAGTTACAATAAAATTCCTCAATAAATATGACCTGTAGACTGTGGTAAAGGTTTTCGGGTTTTGGGCTCGGGCAGTCGTCACGGTTGGCAGATCATGCCCAAATGGGGAAATTCTCATCTAGACATCATAAGGAGTCATCCTACCAAGTTACAATGAAATTCCTCCACATTAAACATGACCTGCAGACTGTGCTAAAAGTTTTTGGGTTTCGGGCTTGGGCAGCCATCACGGTTGATAGATCATGCCCAAAAGGGGACGTTCTCATCTAGGCATTATACAGAGGCATCCTACCAAGTTACAATGAAATCCCTTCATAAATACGACCTGTAGACTGTGCTACTGGTTTTCAGGTTTTGGGCTCGGGCAGCCATACCGGTTGCCCAATTGCGACCAAAAGGGGACGTTCTCATCTAGACATGACCCCAAACCTGCATATGAAATTGTGACGATCAGACAAGAACTGCGGGGTGTAGCCCGTGCTAAAGGAAAATGTGAACAGACGTCACAGACTCACAGACTAACAGACTTCCGCACGCATGATGGCAATAGCTTATCTTGACTATGTCAAGTTAAGCTAAAAATGCATGAATTAACATCGAAAACATATCCATGTTGTAGTTATGATTCGCCATTAGTGGGTCAACAAAAGTGGTTTCCTGCAATTCTGAAAATGCACTGAATGCTATCCAGGTGACCTCGGCAACCTTGATCCATATTTTGCCCTCCCACCCCCAGTGAGGGTCGACTCATTTGTTGTTAGACCTAGGTCCATTCATCGTACCATGCTTGAGATATGAGCGTGACCCTCTTTCAAAAAGTTTTGGCCACGCCCACTTTTTTACGTAATGAAAGGGTCAATGACACTGTAGCTCAACTTGTCAAGACAAAGACATGCACATGTATAGTATGTGACACAGCAATGACAAACATCTAGGTAATGACCTGATAACAAAGGTACATATAAAGTATTGTAATGGTCTGTACATAAATACTGACCGTTGCCTGTAACAAATGTATAAGTAAAGTACTGTAAAGGTGGGTGACAGTCAGATGCTAAACTAGAAAAGAAAACTTTGTGTCCCAGAGTGGGTCTGACTGAACCCCAAAATATTTGTTCTCATAGCACAGTGATAACAAAGGCACCCCAAAACACACTCGTTCCTGTCCCAAGGTGAAAACAAAGGTACCCAAGAAGTTTTGTGAAGATCAATTCATAAATACGAGCTGTATAGAACTTGTGACAAAAAACTGATAGGACCTAATTTTGGTACAAAATGGCCACTGGCAGCCATCTTGAATTTTGGACCGTACCCAGAAACACTCATTCTCGTCCCAAGGTGATAACAAAGGTACCCAAGAAGTTTTGTGAAGATCGGTTCATAAATACAGCCTCTACCCTGAGCCGTATTGACATGTGTGCTCACATTGTGCAAGTAGCACTGAATAAGTCAAAGTTCATCTAATTTGCATAATTTCTGCATGAAAAAAAACCCCTTAGAATATGTGATGTATTCCATGTTACTAAACATTCATACAAAAATTTATTCAAATCAGAACTTTCATACAGAAGTTCTGTACAAAAGACTGATTGCACTAATTTTGGTACAAAATGGCTGCTGGTGGCCATCTTGAATTTCGAACCACACCCAAAAACACTCGCTCTCATCCCACGGTGATAACAAAGGTACCCAACAAGGTTCGTAAAGATTGGTTCATAAATATGGCCTCTAGTCTGAGCTGTATAGAAGTTGTGTACAAAAAACTGATTAGACCTAATTTCGGTATAAAATGGCCACTGGCAGCCATCTTGAATTTTGGACCGCACCCAGAAACACTCGTTCTCGTCCCAAGGTGATAACAAAGGTACCCAAGACATTTCGTGAAGATCAGTTCATAAATACAGACTCAAGTCTGAGCCGTATTGACATGTGTACTTAATGTGTGTAAGTCGCACTGAAATATCAAAGTTCATCTAATTTGCATAATTTCTGCACGAGAAAAAAACCCGTATTATATGTGATGTATCCCATGGTACTAAACATTCACACAAAAAATTATTCAAATCAGCGCTTTCATATGGAAGTTCTGTGCAAAAATCTGATTGCACCTAATTTTGTACAAAATGGCTGCCATCGGCCATCTTGAATTTCGGACCGGACCCAAAAACACTCGTTCTCGTCCCACGGTGATACCAAAGGTACCCAAGAAGTTTCGTAAAGATCGGTTCATAAATACGGCCTCTAGCCCGAGCCGTATTGGCATTTGCACTTACAGTGCTGAAATTAACACCAAAAAACATCAAAATTAGTCTAATTTGCACAATTTACGCACGAGAAAAAACCCCGTATTATATGTGATGTACCCCATGGTACTAAACATTCATACAAAAAATTATTCAAATCAGACCTTTCATATGGAAGTTCTGTACAAAAAACAGATTTCTGCATCATCGGTACAAAATGGCGGCTGGCAGCCATCTTGAATTTCGGACCGCACCCAAAAACACTCGTTCTCGTCCCACTGTCATAACAAAGGTACCCAAGAAGTTTCGTAAAGATCGGTTCATAAATACGACCTCTAGCCCGAGCCATAGCCAATTGTTGACGTACGGACAGACGGACGGACGGACGGACGGACGGACGGACGGACGGACAGACAGACGGACGATGGGCCATGACAATAGCTCAAATTTGACTTCGTCAAAGTTGAGCTAAAAATGCATGTATGGACTTTGGGAATGCATTAGGGGGGTCGAAAAATGATTTCCAGCAATTCTGATTCAATTCCCAATGACCCTTAGGCGTCCTTCGTGACCTTGACCTACATTTTGAATGTCTATCGAGTGTCGACTAATTTGGTGTTGGTCCCAGGTCCATGCATCATACCATGCCTGAGATATGAGCGTGAACCACTTTCAAAAATTTTGACCACGCCCACGTAAAAATGCATGCATGATCTTCAGGAATGCATTAAAGGGTAAAAAAATGTGATTTCCAGCAATTCGGAAAAATGCACTCAATGACCCTTAGATGACCTCCGTGACCTTGACCCATATTTTGAACCTCCATCAAATGTCGACTCATTTGGTGTTAGTCCCAGGTCCATAGGTCATACCATGCCTGAGATATGGGCATGACCCACTTTGAAAACACCCCCACGGAGACCCCTAATGCCCCAGGAATCTGAAAAAGATTAGGTGCCGAGAACTTGTGACTCTTTGTCAGTATGCCAAAAATCAATGAGATTGGGCAATTCGGTTTTGAGTTATCTTGCGGATAAAAAAGTGGTTAGAAGACAGAAGACAGGAGAATAAGACGAAGAAGAAGATTAAAAAAAGAAAAAAAAGAAAAAGAAACCGTACAAAATCAATAGTCTGTGTGTTTCACACAGAATAAAATATCTCGGGATGTTCTCTTATTTCTTTTCTGACTGCTCTTGGCTCAGAGATAATACCATTTTACTACTAAGGTTACTGAATTTAAATTCCATTTGTGAGCCTAATGGTAGGCCTCAACATTATTTCAAAATGCAAGGATTGTGACTGAGATTCTATATCACTGTGGGAAGAATAATTTCAACTGGATACGTTCAGATCAAAGATTCTCTGCTTTGTGTTCACCATACTATACTACTTTATATTGTCCATTCAGGGAAGATATGGTCCACTGAAACAATGAGATCAGGGTGTATATGTTTGGCAATGAAAGTGTTGAATAAAAAAGATATAAATACATATTTCTTAATTTGATATCCACCAGCCACATTCAAGCTGTTTACCTTGCATTGTTTTGGTATTTACTTTAAAAATTCCATCAGAACTCAACTCATTTGTTTCAGGTCTCAGAGAAAAATCAAGAATCAGAAATCAAAAACATATGGGCCGTGGATTGATAAAACAGAAACACTGATCTGGAGTTCTCATGGAGACATTGATGAATTATATAGACAGGCACAGCCGCCTGCATACAGTCAACACAAAAAGAGAAAATTGTTAATGAAAAAATAATGGAAGGAAATTCTGTCTGAAATCATTAGGAAACAAACAATATAAAAACATTTGCAGCTATCATTAATTCCATTTAGTCTAAAGGCAGTTTTCCTATGTTATCCCCTTTGAATGCTTATCAACCAAGATTAACAGTATGCACAGATGACTTGGAACTCAAACACCCAATGGGTGGTATTCAGTAAGCAAATTTGCAGTTCATGAAACTACAGCAACATGGAAAAAGGTTGAGTGGTGTGGGGATGGGATGCAAAAATATCATATGGTGAGATTTTCCAATCCCATCCCCACATCACTTGTGGATGATTTTTCTCCCAACATACCTGACCGTATTCAAAATTTTAATACCGTCCATCTCTACTATAAACACCACAGTATTTAAAGGACAAAGCTTTCTTAACTGGCAGGGTATGGTGTGGTAGAGGACAACACTTGTCAAAAACTTTTAAGTGAAAATGGTTGGCTCAAAAACATAGCTTATGACAAAAGAATCTTAAGTAAATAAAATTTGAAAGACAATTTCTGTGAACAGCATTGACCAATGATGAAAAGGGTGTTAAAGAGAACATTCTGCAAATTAGTTACACTGTTTGTCTCTGTACAGACAGAAATATCCAGCAAACAACAACCCTTGTCCCCACATCCCAAAACCTCAATATTGTGTGATCAAGGTTTGTACACTGCTGGGATACAAAGAAAAAAAAAAATTCCAGGACTAAATTTTCAAGACTTTTCAAAGAATTTTTCAATCACTTCCAAGACTCCACCAGGAATTATTTGAATCATCTTCAAATATCAGCTGAAATGAGTTGAATTTCTGTCACATCTTCATTAATAATTCAAAATCTTAACACTGATATTTGGAAAGCTCTCTCAGAGATTTCAAGTAATTTACAACCAAAATATTCATCCTGGTGCAGATACAGAAATAAAACACCATATTTGCCACAATTTACAAACACATTCTGTGGCTGAAAAAGGCGAAGAAATGTTTTTTTCACAGGCCTTGTATTTTGAAATAATTGGAGCCTACCAATAAGTCTTTTAAAACAGACTGCAGGATGTACTTTAGTATCATTAGGGCCTATTTTTATTAAAAAAAATTATTCTCTGGGATCCAACTGCTGGGCCATAGAAAAACATTTTGGCATCTCAGCTCAAACAAAATGCAATGCCTATTTTCAAGCACTTTCCAGAACATTTTCCAAAAACATTCAATTACGAACCACTTTCAAAATCCTGGAATTTCAGTTCTGAAATTCAAGCCAGGTCTTTAGATGAGTATAATTTGGAGACATCACTGACTTGCCAAATCAGCTGCAATCAGTCCCACTGAAGAAACTTTTTGCAATGCTGACTCTATGAAATCTCCGGTCTTTATTAGGGCCTCAGAATATCTATTACCTTTTAAACAAAACTTTAGGCTAATTAGGGATCAGAATTAAAAACCTGGAAAGTGCATTTTGTTTGAGCTGAGGTCCCAAAATGTTTTTCTTTGGCCTACCAGTTGGACCCGTGAAAATAATTTTTTACTACTGAGTTCAATGAAAATATAAATTTTATAGTAAATTTCCTTTCTTATTATACCTACCGCAATTGTTTACTACAGGCTTGCACTAGAGTGGAAGAACTCAGATAAAATACTCTCTATTTAATCTTTCCCAAGAGATTTGGGAAAGAAAAGTGGTGTAAAAACACCACGAAAAAATAAGCCAAAACTGGGTCGAGCGCCAGTAAGGGACGCTCTTCTCTTGGTACAATTCCACGACTTCCGTTAACCAGGGCGCAAGCAGTCATCAAAACCATTCTTCTGAGTCTGCCAACATAGGAGGTATGTGATCAGCAGGGAGGAGGGATTCTTACCCGAATAAGAAGACGGGAGGGCCTCCATGTAAACAATTGTGGTAGGTATAATAAGAAAGGAAATTTACTATAAAATTTATATTTCTTATCAACCTACCTTACAATTGTTTACTACAGGCTGAATAGACAATAGGATGGAGGGAATCACATAACCAACCCACACATAACTCAATTGCACTGGAACCGTGGACAGAGGAAGAGATCCCTAGGCCTATCAAACCATAGCATCACAAACATTAGTAAAAGACAATGAAAGATGAGGCGTATGGTGAAGTGCGACGCAGACAGAAAGGGCAGTAACAGCACGGAGCTGGAAGTGACCCTGTAAAAAGCTGAATGGCTGGGATAGACAACAGCCTGAGCGTCAGAAAGAGGGCCCGTAGGACAAAGGTCCTCTGTCGGCTCCTGCAACTGTTGCAGACAAATGGAGAAAGTAACATTTCTCCAGTAGGCTGCCAGTATAACATCCGACAACATGACGGAGTTAGTAAAAGCCCAGAGAGGAAGACAATGCACGCACCTCGTGGCAGAAAAAACAATTGGTAATACAAATCACTGACTAGTAGCTAGACGAGCGGAAGCTGCATGAATACTAAGACAAATCCTTCGAGAAATGGATGCAGGAGAGATCTGGCATGTGAGAAAACGCATATCCATCCAGGATAAAGGCACGAACGCCCCCCCCCCCCCACCCCCACCCCATGCAGAGCAGCTCCCAAGAAATATAAATTTTATAGTAAATTTCCTTTCTTATTATACCTACTGCAATTGTTTACTACAGGCTTGCACTACAGTGGAAGACCCTAACTCGGATAAAATACTCTCTATTTTAATCTTTCCCAAGAGATGTGCTAAAGAAAAGTGGTGTAAAAAACATCACGAAAAAATAAGCCAAGACTGGGCCGAGCGCCATCGGCGCACACCCAGTATGGGACACTCTTCCCTTAGTACAAATCCACGACTTCCATTAACCAATGCGCAGTGCGTCATCAATTCATCATTCTTTTGAGTCCGCCAACATAGGAGGGATGTGATCAGCGGGGAGGAAGGATTCTTACCCGAATAAAAAGACGGGAGGGCCTCCATGTAAACAATTGCGGTAGGTATAATACGAAAGGAAATTTACTATAAAATTTATATTTCTTATCAACCTACCTTAAATTGTTTACTACAGGCTAAAAAGACACACATAACTCAACTGCACTGGAACTGTGGACAGAGGAAGAGATCATCAAAATCTATCATGCTATCAAACCATAGCATCACAAACATTAGTAAAAGACAATGAAAGATGAGGCGTATGGTGAAGTGCGACGCACAGACAGAAAGGGCAGTAACAGCACAGAGCTGGAACTGACCCTGTAAAAAAACTGAATGGCTGGGATAGACAACAGCCCGAGCTGAAGAAAGAGGGCCCGTATGACAAAGGTCCTGTCGGCTCCTGCAACTGTCGCAGATAAAAGGAGAAGGTAGCATTTCTCCAGTAGGCTGCCAGTATAACATCCGACAACATGACGGAGTTAGTAAAAGAGGAAGACAATGTACGCACCTCGTGGCATAAAAAACAATTGGTAATACAATCACCAGTAGCTAGACGAGCGGAAGCTGCACAAATTGCAAGACACAAATCCATCGAGAAATGGATGCAGGAGAGATCTGGCATGGGAGAAAATGCACATCCATCCAGGATAAAGGCGCGAACCCCCCCCCCCCCCCCCCCCCCCCCAAGCAGAGCAGCACCCAAGAAAGTATCCATCTTGGAGCAAACTGTAAAGTCCTAGGCCTTTTCAAGAAAAAGAGCTGAACAAGCTTGGAGAGGCAAGGATGAGTGTCGAAACAATGCGGTACCACATATGAAAAAGGTCTCCGAAGCATGGACTTGTACCCATTGCTAGAGACCCCCAGAAACAAACATATACCAGAAACTCCGCAAGCGGTGTGATCGTAGGAGTGACAGAAGCAACAGAGTGATCATACACCATCGACAGAAGAACCTTCGACTGAGCCACAAAGGCTAAACCAGTGGAGTGAGTGCCTCCTTGAAGAAGAAAAGCAACTCCACTGCTTGTCTCTAAAAACCACTATGGAGGAGACAGGACCCGATAAAAGACAAGCGCGAAGGCACAATGAAGTTGTGTCAACTTGAAACCTCCTTGGGCAACTTTGGCAAAGAAAGTCGCGACGTAGAGGGAGACATGCCGGAACCGCTGCTAACAGAGAGCGGAGCAGATTGATCCACACCCACTGAGGCGACAAGGGTGTGATCGAAAGGATTCAACGACCGCAAGTTCATATGTGGGCTACAACATGAACCGCCGGGTCAGGGAGTCGGCTAGAACGTTCAGACGACCGGAAATGTGACAAACAACCACCCCACCGTTGACATCCTGAGCGAGCAGTAGAAGATCCCGAGTCAATTCGTCCATTGGAACCTAGTGCGTGCCACCCTGGTTCCGAATGTAAGCAACCACTGTCGAAGTGTTGAACAACAGAAGGACCTGACGATTCGACAGGTGAGGGATCCACTGCCTGAAACTCAGAAGAAGAGCAAGAAGCTCCTTCTGGTTGATGTGTAGAGATGCCCGATCATGGTCCCACATCCCGTGAAGGGAAAGATCTAGAGGATCCAACGTCGCACCCCATCCGAGACCGCTGGCATCTGCCGTCAGAATGCGATCGGACGTAGGTAAGTCCAACGGGACACCCTGCGTGATCCACTGAACACTCATCCAGTGGAGAAGGTGAGGATGAAGGGATTCTGGAACTGAAGCATCAGATCCAGAGAATCGACATTCGGCCTCCAACGACTGAGCAGAAAGTGTTGGAGAGGTCTGACATGCAGCCGACCTAGAGGAATGAGATCCGTCACCGAACCGCAGAGACCGAGCAGCCCGAGAATACCCCATGCTGTCACAGATGTGGACTGGGACAGAGTCAGAGCAAAAGCTGAGAGAATCACAGCCCTGACCTGGGGAACCGTCACCGTATTGAACTGAGTGCGGACGGCCTCCCCAGATGACAAAACGACTGAGAAGGGACCAGATCCGACTTCTCCTCGTTGACTCTGAATCATAGCGATATGAGAAAGCTCAACAGAGTGTCGACATCCAACTCCAGTAAGGCAGCATTGGAATGTCTCTGGAGGATATCGTCTAGATATGCCGAAGTAGTCACCCTGGACTGTGTGCGATGGAAGGCTATCACATGTGACATCAGTTCGGTGAAGGCCCAAGGAGCCAGATTGTGGCCGAAAGGCATGGCCTTCAACTAGTAAACTTGCCCCAGAAAAGCGAACCTGAGAAACTTCCGCGACACCCGATGAATCGGAATGTGAAAGTAAGCGTCTCGCAGGTCGATGCTGGAAGCGAAATCTCCCTGGTGAATGGAACGACGGACCGACCTGAAAGTCTCCATGCTGAACTTGGGAGCAATGATAGACTGGTTCAGGATACTCAGATCGATAACTGGTTTGGCCATCCTTCTTCGGCACCAAGAACAGACGGGACTAAAACCCCACTGACTGAATGTTCTTGATGACCTTGATCGCCCCCTTGGCCAGGAGATCATGGACAAAAGCTCCCGACATAAAACGTCTATAGGAACTGTGGTTGGAAGAGGCACACTGGACAGAGTGGGGTGCCTTCGGAAGGATATTCGCAGCCCGGACCGAAGAACATCTAACACCCAAGAATCGGATGTGATGGTGGCCCAACGGTCTGCGAACTCTGCTATCCTTCCTCCAACCTGGGACGAATCAAGGTGAGGACCTTCAGTTCCGAGCCCCGACGAGGCCCGCGAGAGGAGAAACCACCTCCTCTACTGAATGAAGAATCCTAAGTAAGAAGTAGAAGCGGTGGCAGAAGTATCAGATCTTTGCTTCGCAAAGAAAGCAGAAGGGTACTTGTTAGGCTTTGAATGGTCCCTGCCTCCCCTAGAAGGCTGATCAAGCTGACGAAGCAGCAGCTGATCTTTGGAATGACGTTGGACGTCATCCCGGACTGTCGACACGGAACCCATGGAACAGTAGCGGACCTGCAAAGAAGCAGATCGAAGAGCAGTGCGCTGCCCCCAGGAAGGGATCGGACTGTGACAACCACAAAGTCCCTTCGAACTAGTTCCAAAATAGCCGTGTCACAGGCATGCATGTGAGAAGATGCATGAGCGCCTTGGACAGCACACGCAAAGGAGCCTGTACATCGTCAAACCTATCTGGAGGCAGATAGGCAGCTAAGGCAGAGACGACGTGATCGGAGAGAGAAAGCATGCCCAGCATTTCTCTCGATAAGCCCAACATGGATTCCAGAGTCGTCATAGGAATGACGGCAGACTTGGGCTTGGAAAGCCCGAGGGAATCGGAGTCCTGATCCAAAACCGTCAAAGTCTGGCAGACTGACGGATTGGCGAAATCGTAGTAACGATAACGCACCAGAGGCAAAAAGGTGTCAACCCTGGTGAAGAATGGAGCCTTCATAGCCTTGGAACTCAGCTTAGAGTCGAAGGCTGAAAATGCTTCAACCACCTGTACTGACTGGCATGGTCGAAGACGCCCAGAAGCAGGTTGCTCCACAGGCTGCAGGCGCGCGACCGATGATCGCGGCCTGGCTGACACTGATGGCTGGTTTGATGGACTGAGATCCAGAAGGAACCCAAACACAAAGTCAAGAGCTGCCCCCAAATCAGAAGACTGCTGGCTCTCGACATCAAGGATGTCTGACTCCTCCATGGTGTCGGAAGACCCATAGCCCATCGTGGGCAAACCAGCCGACGCCTCCCATGGTGTAGGCACACCAGGGGGATCAGGAAGCGGCCTGTTTCCAATCACGGGAGGCGGCGCCATAGGGGGCGCCTGGAAACCACTCGCTGCCTCGCTGGAAGCAATGGGAAGGCTCTTGGACAGAACCTGAGTGAGGAAGGAGAGGGTCTCCGTAAGCTCACTGCCTGGCCGGCCGGTTCGACATGGGGACGAACCAACAAAGTGGCTTCACACCGGACCCTCTTAACCAGTGAAGGGTCACGATCAAAATGCAAAGCCATGGGTTATTCAATTAAGTGGGCCCCACTGTATTATCACCAAAATGTTATATATTAAATTTGGGAATAATATGTTAAATATTATTTTTAAAATGTGATGACAAGAAATGGGGGCAGGATAGATGGGCAGATGGACACACAGAACCCTTTCCTATATCCCCCTCCCACTATGTAGGAAGGGATTAAAAAACACATCCTGATATTACCTCAAATTGAAAATTATCTCTAGGTGCTAAAGATTTGAACATCAGGTATTCAAAAATGCTTAAGTGCACAGCCATTAAAGAGAAACAGGCAAAGATAAAGATAGGTACTGATTAAGAACAAACACTTTCCACCATCACTGACATCCCTTTTCATTACTTACAAAAAAACAATATGAAGTGAAAAGTTTTCTATTGTAACTGTACTGTTCAAAGGCCCATACCCATAGACAAAAAACTAATTACTCTTAACCAAGTGTAATTATTGTGTTAGGAGAACTGGAGTCTATCCGATTTGACGGAAAACAGTCGGCTCATTATGAAAACATTAAATTGCCCCCACTTTAGCATTTCAATAATTTACTAGTTTTTGCCTATCAATGCAATCCTCAGTAAATGTGTTCTTTCTCGTTTAAATGAAACCGTTAGATAACCGATACTTTATTATCTGCAGACAGGGAGAAATGTTTGCAGAGATTTCGTTTGGATGTCACTGGGTATGAACATTTTCTGTTTGTCTTAGGTATGAGCGTAATACCTGATGGAATTAATCTTATTGATAGAACATCTACAGAGAGCGAGCTAAACAAATACCGCAACAGTCGTGCAATCACATTATTGATAGAAATGATAATACCAACAGCAAGAATTTTGTGCAGCAAGACCCCCAAATACAGTTGGAGGCAAACAAAAATTTATCCAAGAGATGATGTCAGTATACAATGGTGCCCACTTAAATGGATATCTCTTAATTTAATAACCCTATTAAATGAATGCAATTTCCAAACACCAAACCATTTACTATACCATCAGTATAAATTTAACCACTTAATTGCATGTTGGTTATAGAGTAAACTGTGAAGTGAATTAAAAATCTTTTAATACATGAATGTCAAAATTATCCTTATAATCAAATTCCCCTTGTTTATAGACATATTTGGCTTCAGTACATCCAATACAGGTGTTTAATCTATCATACCTTGTTTGACAGAACTCCATGAGCTCTGTCAAACAAGATAAAATTAAATTTTATGTATTGATGTTTGAGGTCACATATTTCAGCACAATGGCTAACCGTGACAACATGGAGATAAAGTCAACTTTAGTAAATCATTTATATCCATGTTGCCCATGCTAGAGGACTTCCACCCCATGCATTAGTGCCCAGGCCTATTTTACCAGTAAAAAGGAGCTTGTTTTCCACAGTAAACAAGCAGTACTTCACTTCCCGGGGTTCCCACAGGGAAGATAAAATCGAACAAGAGGCCTGAATCGCGAAGTGCTGCTAATGCCCCCGACTGCAAAAAAAAAACATACCAATTATCATTCTAATTGGAGTAGCGGTAGCTGAGCTGCAAGGTAAAGCGTTTGGATGGCATAAGTCGATAAGCACAAGCTATGTTTTGGAGGCAAAAGTTGAAAAAAAAAATTGGGAGATATTAGTGAAAACAAGCAGTGCTGGATGGATATGGTCATGAAATTAAAGATAGAGGGTTATTAATTTATAAATTTATATTAATTATTAATATATTAATATAAATATATTTATTTATTTATAATTGTTTTAGGTCATTTTCAGTATCTTTGGCTATCTCATGACCACAACATAGGTACAGTACAGTTGCCGTGGATTGGTCATATTTCACATGTGGACAGTGATGTCCACACATGCACTTACCAGGTAATAAAAATCATCAGCAGCAAAATTTTAATTAATGAAGCAAACTTGTACCCGATGCTTCATTACTAAAATTTTCAATGATTATTCTATTAACTTGTGTTAGTGTGACCAGTACAGTGGCTATACTTTATTTAACTTTTGTACACTTAAGTTGGAAACTCTACTCTGTAGCCAGATGTTTTAGTAGAAATCCACTCTTTATATCATTTTATTTAACCCTGTGCAAACTTGTGTCAAAATACCAAATCTTCAAGCAGCAAATTTTTGGAATAATGCATCTTGGACTTTAATCAATTCAATCTTGTGTGACAGAGCTCATTGAGCTCTGTCACACAAGATTGAATTGGTTACGTTCCTAGTGGCACAACAGGAAAGATTTGCATCGTGAAATTTTGGTATTTTGACACAAGTCTGCAGAGGATTAAATAAACAAGAGGCCCCATGGGTCCTGAGGCACTCATCTGACTAAAGTTTTTTCAAGAAGGATTTAATTACCATCTATGGCTAGTTAACACAACAGAGGAATGAAGTTATTTAATTATTTATAACTCTGCTGTCCATGCCAGATGATTTTTTTCTAGTATTGGGATACTCCCACAGAAATAATTCCCAGATTTTCCGTAATGGAAAGCTAAGTCCAAATATAAACGAAGGGACTAGCCTGGAACAAACTTGAAGGATGTTGCATACCAAATATCAAAAGATTCTGACTGGTGGTTCTGAAGAAGAAGATTTTGAGAATATTACCAATTTTGAAATATGTTAAAATACTACTCAAAGTTTGCTAAGCACCAAGTATATCCAACTACCTGTTTTACGTTTTAGTTGAAATCTTGTAATGAAAAGTATATATATTTTTTTATTTAATTATATCTTTAATGATTTAAGTACAGAAATTAAGATTTTATTTTTGTTTGACATTATTTCTGAGCTTTTGAATACGATAACAATGGAAAATGGATATTATTGGTAAGCAAGGAAATTTTCCAATTTCCCCAAAAAGTTGATGGTGCAAACTGGTATGGGTTCAATATCGAGTATGAGACTCATTACTGTTAATTACAGCTTGACAATGCCTTCTCATGCTCCCAATAAGGTTCCTGGTGGTCCTTTGTGGAATGTTGTTCCATTCTTGGACCAGCATGGCACCAAGCTCCTGGACACTTCTTGGCTGGACTGGACGGGCTGAAATTGCAAGCTGCAACTCATTCAAGACATGTTCGATTGGATTGAGGTCAGGGGATCATGCTGGCCAGTACATACGCTCAACGCCCTCCCTCTGTCAGTACTCCCCGACAGCATGGGCAACGTGAGGACGGGCATTATCGTCCATCAGAATGAATCTATCCCCACTGCACCTGCATACAATCTGACATGGACATCCAGGATCTCAATATACCGCTGTGCAGTCAATGTACCACGTTCAAGGACACAGAGCTCTGTACGTCCATCCCTGCTGATGCCGCCCCAGACCATGATTGACCATCAACCATAGCGGTCATGCTCAGCAATGTTGGCTGAATGGAATTACTCTCCTGGTCTTCTCCATACCCTACAACGGCTATCTGTGCGGTCTAGGCAGTATCTTGACTCATCTGTAAAAAGGACAGGTCGCCAATCTTCTCTGGTCCATCCAATGTGGTCCATGGCCCATTCATATCGTTCCTGGCGGTGGTTCGTGGACAGTGGAATGCAAATACATGATCTTCTCGGTCGGAGACCACCTTCGTGCAACCTTGCCTGTATAGTCTACGTCGAAACATTTACCCTGGATGCATTCTGAAGGTCACTGCGAAGCTGGGTTGCTGTGGCAAAGCGGTTCCTACGGGCATGAATGATCAATGAAGGTGTCAATGACACTGTAGCTTAACTTGTGTGTTGTTTGATGAAAAGGATAATGTTCAATGTTTATGAAAGGATTATGAAATAAGACAAGAATTGTGATAATTGGGAATATGTTCATTTCTGTTCCCTGTATGCTATGTTTTTGATAAAAATAATATGAGGTGTACATTGTACTAAAGAGCTGAGGGGTGGGTTAATATGACCTCACAGTTAATGTATGTGACCCTTACAGTTAACGTATATCAACGAAAGTTACCAAGTTACAGTGAAATTATTCCAAAACGAGTCATCCTATGAAGTTACATTGAAATCCCTTCATAAATTTGGCCTGTAGACTGTGCTAAAGGTTTTCGGGCTTCGGGCCCCTGCAGCCGTCAGTTTCCCAATTGCGTCCAAAGGGGACGTTCTCATCTAGACATTATATGAAGTCAACAGTTACAATGAAATCCCTTCATAAATATGACCTGTAAACTGTGCTAAAGGTTTTTGGGCTTTGGGCTCGGGCAGCCATCATGGTTGAATGATCGCAACCAAAAGGGGACATTCTCATCTGGGCATTATCTGGAGTGATCATACGAAGTTACAATGAAATCCCTTCATAAATATGCTCAAGGTTTTGGGCTTCGGGTCCCTGAAGCCGTCACAGTTGACCAATCACGACCAAAAGGGGATGTCATCATCTAGGCATTATATGGAGTCAAACTAACATGTTACAATGAAATCCTTCCATAAATATGACCTATAGACTATGGTAAAGGTTTTGGGGTTTTGGGCTCGGGCAGCCATCAAGGCTGAATGATCGCGACCAAAAGGGGACGTTCTCATCTAGACAATATTTGGAGTCATCCTACCAAGGTACAATGAAATAAATCCCTTCATAAATATCACCTGTAGACTGTGCTAAAGGTTTTCGGGCTTTAGGCCCCTGTAGCCGTCACAGTTGCCTAATGGTGTCCAAAAGGGGACGTTCTCATCTAGACATCTTTGAAGTCAACCTACCAAGTTACAATGAAATCCCTTCATAAATATGACCTGCAGACTGTGCTAAAGGTTTTCGGGCTTCGGGCTCGGGCAGCCATCATGGTTGAATGATCGCAACCAAAGGGGACAATCTCAACTGGGCATCATCTGGAGTGATCCTATGAAGTTAAGCTGAAATCCCTTTATAAATATGACCTGTAGACTGTGCTCAAGGTTTTCGGGCTTCGGGCACCTGTAGCCATCACAGTTGACCAATCACGACCAAAAGGGGATGTCATCAACTAGACATTATATGGAGTCAACCTAACAGGTTACAATGAAATCCTTCCATAAATATGACCTTTTACCTATGCTAAAGATTTTTGGGCTCGGGCACCCATCAAGGTTGAATGATTGCGATCAAAATGGGACGTTCTCATCTAGACATTATTTGGAGTCATCCTACCAAGTTACAATAAAATCCCTTCATAAATATGACCTGTAGACTGTGCTAAAGGTTTTTGGGCTTTGGGCCCCTGTTGCCGTCACAGTTGCCCAATCAGGACCAAAAGGGGACTTTCTCATCTAGACATTATATGAAGTCAACTCACCAAGTTACAATGAAATTCCTCAATAAATATGACCTGTAGACTGTGCTAAAGGTTTTCGGGTTTTGGGCTCGGCCAGTCGTCACGGTTGGCAGATCATGCCCAAATGGGGAAATTCTCATCTAGACATCATAAGGAGTCATCCTACCAAGTTACAATGAAATCCCTCCATATTAAACATGACCTGCAGACTGTGCTAAAAGTTTTTGGTTTTGGGTTTCGGGCTTGGGCAGCCGTCAAGGTTGACAGATCAAGCCCAAAAGGGGACGTTCTCATCTAGGCATTATACAGAGGCATCCTACCAAGTTGCAATGAAATCCCTTCATAAATACGACCTGTAGATTATGCTAATGGTTTTCGGGTTTAGGGCTCGGGCAGCCAGACCGGATGACTAATCGTGACCAAAAGGGGAGGTTCTCATCTGGAAATGATCCCAAACCTGCATATGAAATTTCGTGACGATCAGACAAGAACTGCAGGGTGTAGCCCGTGCTAAAGGAAAATGTGAACAGACTCACAGACTTCCGCACGTGTGATGGCAATAGCTTATCTTGACTTTGTGAAGTTTAGCTAAAAATTGGAGGATTTTCTCCCACACCCTCCCTATGGGGCTGGGCAAGCTGATTTGAGAAAAAACAAAATGCGATGTCAAAACAAGCAATCACATCAAATTTAACTAAAATTGGTTCACCCCGAAAAATAGAGAGAGTGGACTTTCAATAAATCATGGTTACAAAATGGAGATTCCATCCATGTAATACACACATTCTGCAAAAAATTGGATTCTTGAAAGCCTCATAAAGAGCTATTCAATGATGAATGGCAGGACAGGAATTGACGCCCTCCCCCCACCCCAGTCCAAGAAAAACAAGAGGCCCCAAGGGGCCTTAATTGTACAGCTGCCAATGTGGTTCAATGAAGTATTTGGGGTCACATTCAGTTATACATGGTTCATCAACACTACAAAGGAATGAAGTCATGAGAGGCAAATCTTTAAGAAATGGATTTGTACAAACCTGAACCTAACATCCACCCCTTGCCACCCCCACCCATATAGAGGCCAAATATTAAGCCAGGGACTCAAACTGAACAAACTTGAATCTGATCCCCGTTGAGGTATCATATACCAAATATGAAAGAATTTTGAATGGTGGATCTGAAGAAGGTTTTTAAAGAAATGTCTCACATTGCACTATGTTAAACTTTGGGCTCAAATTGGGAGCCAAAGTATTAACCCAGGGACCAGATTTGAACAAACTTGAATCTGACACACCTAGAGATGTTGTATGCCAAATATGAAAGGATTCTGATTGGTGGTTCTGAAGAAGATTTTAAAAGAAATTCCCTCATACTGCAAGAAGATTTTAAAAGAAATTCCCTCATACTGCACCAAGTCAAAATTCAGGATCCCATAGGAAGCCCAAATTAATAACCCAGGGGCTCGACTTGAACAAATTTGAATCTGATCCTTCTAGAGATGTTGTATACCAACTGTGAAAGGATTCTGACTGGTAGATTTGAACAAGAAAATTTTTAAAGAAATTTCTTAATATTGCCCTGTTAAAATTTAGGCTCCCATAGGACGCCCAAATATAAACCCAGGGACCAGATTTGAACAAACATGAATCACCCTCCAACAGATGTTGCATACCAAATATGAAAGCATTTTGACTGGTGGATCTGAAGAAGATTTTTAAAGAAATTTCCTCATATTTCACAAAGTTATAATTGGGCCCCTACACCCCCTTCCACCCACAATGGCTAATCATACCACAACATGAGTATCAACTCAAGACCGGGGGTGAGCGTTAATAAGCCAGGTTGCCCATTTTAGAGAGGGTTTGCACCTCCCAAGCATTGGTGACTGGGTCCTATTTTACCAGTAAACAGAGCCTGTTTACTGCAGTGACCAGCCACTGCTTCATTTCCCGGGGTTCCCGCGGTGATTGTATACGAAATATGTAAGCATTCTGACTGATGGATCTGAAAAAGATTTTTAAAAACACATTTCACTAAGTTAAAATTTGAGCTCCTACAGGGAGCCCAATTATTAACCCGGGGACTCGATTTCAACAAACTTGAATCTGACCCCCCCCCCCCCCCCCCCCCCCTACAGATGTATACCGAACAAGAAAGGATTCTGATGGATGGATCTGAAGAAGATATTTAAAGAAATTTCCTCATATTGCACCAAGTTAAAATTCAGTCTCCAAAAGAGAGCCCAAATATTAACTCAGGGACCCGATTTGAACAAACTTGAATCTGAGAATCCCTAGAGATGTTGTATACCAAATATCAAAATTTCAACAGGTGGATCTGAAGAAGAAGATTTTTAAAGAATATTCCACATACTGCACTAAGTTAAAATTCGGGCTCCAATAGAGAGCCCAAATCTTAACCTGTGGCTCAATTTGATCAAGCTTGAATCTGACTTCCCATAGATAAGTCGTATATACCAAATATGAAACAATTCGGATTAGTGGGTCTGAGGAAGAAGATTTCTTTGAATTTTGGAAACAAATTTAAGGGTGCTATCAGAGTTATGCCCCTTGTGGTGCCCCCTGATCTGTGGTTCTGGAGAAGAATTTTTTTTTAATATTTGCAAATATGCTGACTCAGCATTTTTTCGATGCCCTCTACAGAGCACCCGAACACAACCGATGACAATTTTTTTTATCAATCGATTCAACTGGTCCTACGAATGCTTCATACCAAATAACAGTTCTCTGTTCTGTGTGTTTTGGCAAATGAGGGCAATTGAAAATATTTTCTATTTTTAGCTCCACGGGGTTCCCACAGGGAACATGGACATTTTTTTTTAGCATGAATCAAGTACTTATGACTCAATAATATCACACACTGAATTTTGTTCAAATCGGTTCAGAAAACAGAAACTTTGGGTGAGGCCAAAAATACTGTCCCTCCCATTACAAAGGCAAATATTGCTCCACGAACTTCGTTTGAACAAGCTAGATACTACACCTCAGAAGGAAACTCCATACCAAATATCAAGACATTATACCCACTGGTTCATGGTATTTTTCTAGAATTTTGGGGCATTTTTCCCCACCCCCTCCCTATGGAGTGTGGCAACTTTATTTGAACAAATGTGAATGGATATGTGATAAGGACCATGCATATCAAATTCGGTTCAATTTTGCCCAGGGGTTTAGGAGAAGTCGATAATGTCAAGTTCACGCCAAACAGACGACGAACAAAAAGTTATCATTTAAGCTCCCACTGACTTTAAGTCAGGTGAGCTTAAAATTGGGCTCCTGTATTGAGCAAAAATATGAACCAAAGGGGCTTCTTTTTAACACATTTGTATCTTTTCCTCCACCCCTTCCCTATGGGGCTGGGCACACTGATTTGAATAAAAACACAAGAGGCCCCAGAGGGTGCTCACCTGACATGGTAGCCTAATATCCACTCAAGGAATTGATTTGAACAAGTTGCATCTACCCCTCCTAAGAAAAGCTTATACCAAATCTCAAAAGATTCTGACTGGCTGATCTGAAAAAAAAAAGATTTTTAAAGAATATTCCACATATTGAACTAAGTTATAATTCAGGCTTCCACAGGGAGCCCAAATATGAACCCAATGACTTGGCTTGAACAAACCTGAATCTCACCTCCCTAAGGATGCCGTATACCAAATATCAAAAGATTCTGATTGGTGGATAAGAAGAAGATTTTCAAAGAAATTTGCCTGAAATGCACTAATTTAAACATTTGGGCTCCCCTAGAAAGCCCAAATATGGACCCAAGGATTTGATTTCTATAAACATGTGAAACAATCTTCCAAAGATGTTATATGTGAAATTTGAAAGCTTTTGGAGCAGTGGTTTGGGAGAAGAAGAGTCTTAAATGTTTTCCCCATTACCCCCAGTGTTAAAAAATGCTGGCTCGGCATTTTTTTCAAAGCCTCGAAAAGTACCCCATGATTAAACCACTAGCAATTTTTTTTTACCATTCCATTCTGTTGGTCCTAAAGAAGCTTCACACCATGTAAGAATTCTCAGTGCTGTGTAGTTTTGGAGATATAAGTGTTTTAAATTTTTTCTAATTTTAGCTCCTGTGGTTCCCATGGGGTGATGGGAAAATTTGGGGGGGGGGGGGGGTTCATAAATTAAGTACCCTTATGACCCAATAAGCCCTCTTATCAAATTTGGTTCAAATCAGCCTCTCAATTTGGAAAATAGAAATTTTGGGCAGGGCAAAAATTCTTGTCCCACACATAACGACAGCAAATGTAGCCCCTTGAACTTCTCTTAAACAAATCTGAGTGTAAACCTCAAAAGGAAGCTGCACACCAAATATCAAGTCTCTGCTACAGCTGGTTAATGAGAAGAAGATTTTTTAAGATTTAGACATACATTTCGGGCGTGGCCCTACTGAGGGGCAGGGTAAGTTGATTTGAACAAAATCAAAAGGCGATGTCATAACAAATAATCACCTCAAATTTCACTTAAATCGGTTCAGTGGTTTTGGAGAAGACACAAACACCATGTTCACGGACGATGGATGGTAAGTGATCACTATAGCTCACTGTGACTTTCAGTCAGGTGAGCTAAAAATACGATGTCAGAATGAGCTATCATCTCAAATTTAACTAAAATTGGTTCAGCGGTTTAGCAGGAGCAGGTGCAAACACCATGTTCACGGATGACAGATGGTGAGTGATCACTATAGCTCATCCTGACTTTCAGTGCTGTGAGCTAAACAAGAGGCCCCAGGGGGCCTGAGGGCGCTCACCTGACATGGCAGACTAAATATCAACCCAGAGAATTGATGTCAACAAGTTGCATCTGCTCCTCCTAACAAAAGCTTATACCAAATATCCAAAGATTCTGACCAGTGGATCTAAAAAAAAAAGATTTTTAAAGAATATTCCTCATATTGAACTAAGTTATAATTCGGGCTCCGACAAGGAGCCCATATATGAATCCAGGGACTTGGCTTTAACAAACTTGAATCTCACCCCCCTTAAGGATGCTGCATACCAAATATCAAAACATTCCGACTGCTGGATCTGAAGAAGATTTTTAAAGAAATTCCTCATTTTGAACTAAGTTACAATTCGAGCTCCCATAGTGAGCCCAAATATGGACCTAGGGACTTGGCTTGAACAAACATGAATCTTACCCCCCTAAGGATGCTGCATAAAAAATATCAAAAGTCATCTGCTGGATCTGAAGAAGATTTTTGAAGAAAATTCCTCATTTTGAACTAAGTTGTCATTCGGGCTCCCATAGTGAGCCCAAATATGAACCAAGGGACTTGGCTTGAACAAACTTGAATCTCACCCCCCTAAGGTTGCTGCATGCCAAATATCAAAACATTCTGACTGCTGAATCTGAAGAAGAAGATTTTTAAAGAAAAATTCCTCATATTGACTAAGTTATAATTCGGACTCCCACAGGGAGCCCAAATATGGACCCAGGGACTTGGCTTTAACAAACTTGAATCCCCCCCCCCCCCCCCCCCCCCCAAGGATGCTACACACCACATATCAAAACATTACGACTGCTGGATCTGAAGAAGAAGATTTTTTAAGAAAATTCCTCATTTCAGACTAAGTTACAATTCAAGCTCCCACAGTGAACCCAAATATGGACCTAGGATCATGGCTTGAACAAACTTGAATCTCACCCCCCCTAAGGATGCTGCATACCAAATATCAAAACATTCCGAATGCTGGATCTGAAGAAGATTTTTAAACAAAAATTCCTCATTTTGAACTAAGTTATAATTCAGACTACAACAGTGAGCCCAAATATGAACCCAGGGATTTGGCTTGAACAAACTTGAATCTCACCCCCTAAGCATGCTGCATACCCAATATCAAAAGATTCTGCCTGCTGGATCTTGAGAAGAAGATTTTCAAAGAAATTTGCCTGAAATGCAAAAATGAAAGTTCAAATTTGGGCTTCTGTACTGAGCCCAAATATGAACCCAGGGGGCCGATTTGAACAAACTTGAATCAGATCCACCCCACAATGTTGCATACCAAATATCAAAAGATTCTGCCAGCTGGATCTGGAGAAGAAGATTTTTTAAGAAATTTGCCTGAAATGCACTAAGTTCGAATTCGGGCTTCTATAGTGAGCCCAAATATGAAGTCAGGGGGCCGATTTGAACAAACTTGAATCAGATCTACCCCACAATGTTGCATACCAAATATCAAAAGATTCTGCCTGCTGGATCTGGAGAAGATTTTTTAAGAAATTTGCCTGAAATGCACTAAGTTCGAATTCGGGCTCCTATACTGAGCCCAAATATAAACCCAAGGGGCCAATTTGAACAAACTTGAACCAGATCCACCCTACAATGTTGCATACCAAATATCAAAAGATTCTGCCTGCTGGATCTGGAGAAGAAGATTTTTTAATGTTTTTCCCATTGCCTACAGTGTTAAAAAGTGTTGAGTCAGCACTTTTTCAAAGTCCCGAAACTGTACCCTATGATAAAACCGATGGCAATTTTTTTTTTACCAATCCTTTCTGTTGGTCCTAAGGAAGCTTCACACCAAATAAAACTTCTCAGTGCCGTGCAGTTTTGGAGATATGGGCGTTTTAATTTTTTTCTATTTTTAGCTCCTGCGGTTCCCACGGGGCTACGGGAAAAAAAAATTCAGCATAAATTAGGTACTTATGACCCAATAAGTCCTCACATAAAATTTGGTTCAGATCAGCCTCTCGGTTCGGAAAATAGAAATTTTGGGCAGGGCCAAAAATTTTGCCCCTCCCATAACGACGCCAAATATAGCCAATCAAACTTCTCTTGAACAAATCTGAGTCTACACCTTAAAGGAAGCTGCATACCATATATCAAGTCTCTGCTACTGCTGTTTCATGAGAAGAAGATTTTCAAAGATTTTGGTGTCCCTTGGGCGCATGGCACCACCCAGGAGGAGGGGCAACTTCATTTGAACAAATCTGAATTGACATTAGGTAATAAACATTTACCCAACATTTGAATAAAATTGGGCTTGTGGGTTTGAAGGACAAGTCGATAATGTAAAGTCGATGGACGATGGACAGAATGTGATCAGTAAAGCTCCCACTGAGCTTTGCTCAGGTGAGCTAAAAATAAGAGGAATGGCTACAGAGGAATGAAGTTATTTAATTATTGTAACAAAAGTCACTTCAAAAGAATTCTTTTTTGGGGTTGTTTTCAATTATAAAATCGTAGGCTTAATGTCGATTCGAAAATTCAAAAGAGATTGGCTGTTAATTATAATATGTGTTCATTTCTGATCGCTTTATTTGGATGTTTTCACCTCAGTCAGATTTATTGGCCTCAAATATAAGTACTTACAGTTCCGACGAAATGGGCTTATTGCAAGATCGAAATCCGCTATTTTGAAACAGCTTTATTTGACATATCAATAAGGAATACTTATATTGGGTGTTCAGGTTAGGAAGGCAAACTGCCGCCATGCTGTCAGTATTCAGATAGTTTTTTTTCTTCCTAAACTGTTGTAAAAATACCGATAAATGTTTTGCATGTAGTACAGGTAATCAGCATTGTTCGATTTAATGAAGTGTAAATCTTACGTTTGAAAATGCGCACAAGTGTCTTTCATGGATCCTGATTTAATTGTCGTCTGAACATGACAAATTACGAAAGTTATATTTGATACCAGATAGAAAGTCATGAAAAACTTGTCCAATGCTGGTGTAAGAGAATCGTTCACTTTATTAAAATCCCATAAAAACGGTGGGTCCCAGAACAAGATGAATCGGTTCGGCTGATTCTGCAGTGTGTGCTGGGTCAGCAGACCTTGAGCACTGACGAGGTCACGTGCCCTTGCAGCCACTGCAGAATAAGGAATTTTACCATAAAAACACCCACCTGGAACTCTCCGTGTGATTTTGCAATTTTGGCTTTTTGTTGATTTGTGAATTTCTGTTCAAGTGTTCACAGCTCCTGCCTTTACAGGGACCATTGACTCAGTATTTATTAGGACTTGGACATGTTTGGTGAGCATTTAGTTTTGACAGAAAATACTTTTATTTCTTTGGCATTTAATTTACTAAACTTCTTAGAATGTGGACTGGATGATCCCTGTGAAGTGCAGAGGGCCGCAGGCATTTTATTTCTGCTGCTATTCTGTGCCTACAGGCATTCTGCAGCCTACAGCTGCACCTTATTTTTATAAGCTCTTTCCAGTAAAGTGTACTGAAAGTATTTTTCAAATTATACCTGATGTGTTCTTTCACTTAAAAGTTGTGATTCGACTAAGAGTGATAATTTTTCATCTAAAATAATTTGCATTTTTGTGAGCTCTTTCCAGTAAAGAGTACTAAAAGTATTTTTCAAATTATACCTAATGAGTTCTTTCACTTAAAAGTTGTGATTCGACTAAGAGTGATAATTTTTCATCTAAAATAATTTGCATTTTTGTGAGCTCTTTCCAGTAAAGAGTACTAAAAGTATTTTTCAAATTATACCTGATGAGTTCTTTCACTTAGAAGTTGTGATTCGACCAAGAGTGATAATTTTTCATCCAAGATAATTTGGATTTTTGTGAGCTCTTTCCAGTAAAGTGTACTGAAAGTATTTTTCAAGTTACACCTGATGAGTTCTTTCACTTAACAGTTGTGATTCGACTAGGAGTGATAATTTTTCATCTAAGATAATTTCTATAAGATCTTTCCAGTAAAGTTTACTATTTATTTATTGATGTTTTAAGGTCACATATTTATGCACAATGGCTAATCATGACCGTGACAGTTTTACGGGTGGAGGAAGCCGGAGTACCCAGAGAGAACCACCGAGCAACAATGAGCAGCTGCCAGCTCCCCAACATTGTAACTCCGCACTGCAGCACAGGCAGGGTTAGATTGGTTGAAGACATGCGTACTATTGACGTGCAGTACGCCTTAGTACACGGCGTCATCGTGCCTCCACGCGGGCAATGGAGATGAAGTGTCTTGCCCAAGGACACAACGCGGTTGCCGCAGGTGGGATTCGAACCGAGGACCTCTCTGCTTGCAGCCTGCACCTCTACCTACTGAGCCACCGCGCTCCCAGTAAAGTTTACTAAAAGTATTTTTCAAATTATACCTGATGAGTTCTTTCACTCAATTGTTGTGATTCAACTTGAGTGATTATTTAGAGAGATTGTATTTCTGTTGATTATACCTTGAGACTAAATATTAGGAAGAGGGGGAAAGTAATCTTGTATTTGTTGCATAGAGGTTTTTACTTGTGGGGAAAATACAGGCAGAAATATTTATTGTCTGGTAAGTTGGTTCAGACCAAATTCTGGAAAGTCCTGAGATTGTTGCTTTGGAAGAATTTAGATGTTGTAAAACCTTTTACTTAGGAGTTTGGTGATAATTCATGCCTGGGGCAAGGATATATACTCCTATTCAGGAATTGGTTTAAGTGAAACCCACTGAATTCGTTGACAAATTGAAACGTGAAAGTAGCTGGACAGGAGTTGTACTTGATGGTGAGAGAAAGAAGATGATGTTCCCAAAAATTCTTTAATGTGCAAAGATTAGTTGTCTGTAGGAATAAATAATTGTTATTATAAATTGAGTGGTTTATCCATTAGGTTACTTTACTACTTGTGATAGCCTTAAGGGTAAGTTTTAGAAGGAAGTTAGCCCAGATTGTCTGTGCCCATAGTTGATCTATGTTGCTCGAGCATTGATACAGGAAGTCTGAGTAAGTTATATGCATTGTAATTTGTAAATTGTATGTTTGCCCACAACATAAAGTGGGCTGGTGTTGCTATCCTGACAAATAGAGGTGTTGCTTGCCCCCAGGATTGAGGTAATCATCCCCAACCTATAGCGTGAAGGTTACCCCCCCCCCCCCCCCCCACCCCTCCTCTTTTGTGGTTTTTGTAGACAACTGGGTAGATGGCAAGTGTGTTGGGGAGATAGGGTGCGCTTTCCCGATACCTTATTTATAACTCTGCTGTCCATGCCAAATGATTTTTTTCTGGTATTGGGATGCTACCACAGAAGAAATGCAAAACTAGGGAGTCCGAATATCAACCAAAGAACTTAACTTGAACAAATCAGAGTCTGAGCCCTTCCCTCCCCCCCCCCCCCCCCCACACCTCCCTGTTGATATTTTGCTGGAAGACAGAGCAGATCGACAGGAGGCCAAGAATAGTTCTTCAATTCCTTATCCAGGAAGGTTTCAAAAACAGAGTCAATGTGTCTGATAAAACCCACAGAAAATATTTTATATGATATCAATAACTTCCAAAATACATAACACTGATAAACACTTTGAATTAATGGTTATTTTGTGGGAAAACTAGGCAATAAATATTACATTTCAATTAAATCTTCACTAACTTTATGATGACATATCTAGCCCAGTAGTCTGCAAGAAACATATGAACAGAACTGACGGCTTTCAAACTGTCAATTCTTATATAATATCAATCCCTCTATCTCAAAAATATCTTAGTATTTTTTGTTAATTAAGAGCCAATTATCTGATATACTGATTTTAAAAACTTTTTCATCCAATGGAAGAAATAGATTGAATTGAGGAGGCTGGGGTAAGCTGAAAGGTCCTGTTCAATATTTTGATCAGATTTGGCATTTATGTGTCAGCTGTATCGGAGTTGGCTTATCAGCATGACCATAAAACTGTTGCATCAAGTTGATTTCAAGTTTCTTTTCTTCTTCATTTTTGCCAGTTAATAGAAGCAAGTGCAGGAGAACTTTATCAATCAAAGCTTCATTTTGTAGAGATGGGCAGCACTGGAATTTTGAGTTTTCAGTATCCAATATGTAACTTGATTGAGATTTGCTGATAGAACCAAAGGGGAATTCATACCAGGAAAATACAGGTTGAGTTCTTCTTGTATCATTCTCTTACCGGGTCCTATTTTACCAGTAAAACAGAGCAGGTGTTCCATGGTAAACAAGCACTGCTTCACTTCTTTTGGTTACCATGGGGAATGTGGGATGACCTTCACAACACAACGTTTGGGGTCAGTGGAATAACCAGGAAAAGAAGACTAGGAAACTACTCTACTTAAAGCCATAAACAACTTACTGCTGTGAGTTAGCTGCCTACAAGTGTCTGATGTATTTACCAGGATTGTGTAAAGTGATACAAATCACACATAATCATAGATCAGCCACCTCCCAGCTTCTTTTTTACCCTATTGATCAGATAATAGGTATATTCTGGTATGTGATGTTATGTATAGGCCAACAATACTGATGATAGCTGAATATATGAAATGTCTCTGATCAACACACCTCAATAACCATCAGCCATATGATTGTATACAGCTGTTGGAATATTTCTAGAATTCACTTTCACAGCAACATATACAGCAGACTTTCTATTTTGAAAAATGCAGACACACAATGAAATGTGTGCCTGGTTTCGAATCCAGGCGAGCCATTTTGTTTTTGTACGCCTTCTGAAATTTAAATGAACTTTTATCTGTACATGTATATTTATTGGTGTTCAAGGTCACATATTGCTGCACAATGGCTAATAGTGAATAAATCATGATGCTTATGGAAGTCACTTTCGCATCGGCTAACACTTTCATCTTCTCGCATTTCTCAGCCATCAACAATAATTTTCTATTCATTAATTTTTATACTGTACTAAAAAATCCAGCCACCACGCTTAGTCATACTCGCGATAGAAAGCTTAGACTTGGTGGACAGATAAAACATTAATAATAATCACAAATGAAAGTGTCAATGACACTGCAGCTTAACTTGTGTGTTGTGTTTGATGAAAAGGATAATGTTCAATGTTTATGAAAGGATTATGAAATAAGACAAGAATTGTGATAATTGGGAATATGTTCATTTCTGTTCCCTGTATGCTATGTTTTTGATAAAAATAATATGAGGTGTACACTGTTCTGAAGAGCTGAGGGGTGGGTTAATATGACCTCACAGTTAATGTATGTGGCCCTCACAGTTAATGTGTATCAACGAAAGTTACCAAGTTACAGTGAAATTATTCCAAAACGAGTCATCCTATCACGTTACATTGAAATCTCTTCATAAATATGGCCTGTAGACTATGCTAAAGGTTTTCGGGCCCCTGTAGCCGTCAGTTTCTCAATTGAGTCCAAAGGGGACGTTCTCATCTAGACATTATATGAAGTCAACCTACCAAGTTACAATGAAATCCCTTCATAAATATGACCTGTAGACTGTGTTAAAGGTTTTTGGGCTTTGGGCTCGGGCATCCATCATGGTTGAATGATGGCAAACAAAAGGGGACATTCTCATCTGGGCATCATCTGGAGTAATCCTACGAAGTTACAATGAAATCCCTTCATAAATATGACCTGTAGACTGTGCTCAAGGTTTTCCAGCTTCGGGCCCCTGAAGCCGTCACAGGTGACCAATCACGACCAAAAGGGGATGTCATCATCTAGGCATTATATAGAGTCAAACTAACTGGTTACAATGAAATCCTTCCATAAATATAACCTATAGACTATGCTAAAGGTTTTGGGCTCGGGCAGCCATCAAGGCTGAATGATCGCGACCAAAAGGGGACATTCTCATCTAGACATTATTTGGAGTCATCCTACCAAGGTACAATGAAATCCCTTCATAAATATCACCTATAGACTGTGCTAAAGGTTTTTGGGCTTCAGGCCCCTGTAGCCATCACAGTTGCCTAATGGTGTCCAAAAGGGGCTGTTTTGATCTAGACATTATATGAAGTCAACTTACCAAGTTACAATGAAATCCCTTCATAAATATGAACTGAAGACTGTGCTAAAGGTTTTTGGGCTTTGGGCTCGTGCAGCCATCATGGTTGAATGATCGCAACTAAAAGGGGACATTCTCATCTGGGCATCATCTGGAGCGATCCTACAAAGTTACAAAGAAATCCCTTCATAAATATGACCTGCAGACTGTGCTCAAGATTTTCGGGCTTCGGGCACCTGTAGCCATCACAGTTGACCAATCACAACCAAAAGGGGACGTCATCATCTGGGCATTATATGGAGTCAACCTAACAAGTTACAATGAAATCCTTCCATAAATACGACCTATAGACTATGCTAAAAGTTTTTGGGCTCAGGCAGCCATCAAGGCTGAATGATCGTGACCAAAAGGGGACATTCTCATCTAGACATTATTTGGAGTCATCCTACCAAGTTACAATGAAATCCCTTCATAATTATGACCTGTAGACTGTTCTAAAGGTTTTCAGGCTTCAGGCCCTTGTAGCTGTCACAGCTGCACAGTCGTGTCCAAAAGGGGATGTTCTCATCAAGACATTATATGAAGTCAAACCTACCAAGTTTCAATGAAATCCCTTCATAAATATGACCTGTAGGCTGTGCTAAAGGTATTCGGGTTTCGGGCTCGGGCAGCCATAATGGCTGAATGACCGCAATCAAAAGGGGACATTCTCATCTGGGCATCATCTGGAGTGATCCTACGAAGTTACAATGAAATCCCTTCATAAATATGACCTGTAGACTGTGCTCAAGAGTTTCGGGCTTCGGGCACCTGTAGCCATCACAGTTGACCAATCACGACCAAAAAGGGATGTCATCATATATGCATTATATGGAGTTAACCTAACAAGTTACAATGAAATCCTTCCATAAATACGACCAACAGACTATGCTAAAGATCTTTGGGCTCCGGCAGCCATCAAGGCTGAATGATCGCGGACGAAAAGGGGATGTTCTCATCTAGGCATTATTTGGAGTCATCCTACCAAGCTATAATGAAATCCCTTCATAATTATGACCTGTACACTGTTCTAAAGGTTTTCGGCTTCGGGCCCCTGTAGCCATCACAGTTGCCCGTGTCCAAAAGGGGACGTTCTCATCTAGACATTATATGAAGTCAACCTACCAAGTTACAATGAAATCACTTCATAAATATGACCTGTAGACTGTGCTAAAGGTTTTCGGGCTTCGGGCTCGGGCAGCCATAATGGTTGAATGATCGCAACCAAAGGGGACAATCTCATCTGGGCATCATCTGGAGTGATCCTACGAAGTTACAATGGAATCCCTTCATAAATATGGACTGTAGACTGTGCTCAAGGTTTTCGAGCTTCGGGCACCTGCAGCCATCACAGTTGACCAATCATGACCAAAAGAGGATGTCATCATCTAGGCATTATATGGAGTCAACGTAACAGGTTACAATGTAATCCTTCCACAAATATGATGTTTTTGCCTATGCTAAAGGTTTTTGGGCTCGGGCATCCATCAAAGCTGAATGATCGCGACCAAAATGGGACATTCTCATCTAGACATTATTTGGAGTCATCCTACCAAGTTACAATGAAATCCCTTTATAAATATGACCTGTAGACTGTGCTAAAGGTTTTCAGGCTTCGGGCCCCTGTAGCCGTCACAGTTGCCCAATCACGTCCAAAAGGGGACTTTCTCATCCAGACATTATATGAAGTCAACCCACCAAGTTACAATGAAATTCCTCAATAAATATGACCTGTAGACTGTGCTAAAGGTTTTCGGCTCAGGCAGTCGTCACGGTTGGCAGATCACGCCCAAATGGGGAAATTCTCCATCTAGACATCATAAGGAGTCATCCTACCAAGTTACAATGAAATCCCTCCATATTAAACATGACCTGCAGACTGTGCTAAACGTTTTTGGGTTTGGGGCTTCGGCAGCCATAACGGTTAACAGATCATGCCCAAAAGGAGACGTTCTCATTTAGGCATTATACAGAGGCATCCTACCAAGTTACAATGAAACCCCTTCATAAAAATGACCTGTATAGACTGTGCTAATGGTTTTCGGGCTCGGGCAGCCATACCGGTTGACCAATCATGACCAAAAGGAGACGTTCTCATCTAGACATGACCCCAAACCTGCATATGAAATTTTGTGACGATCAGACAAGAACTGCAGGGTGTAGCCCGTGCTAAAGGAAAAAGTGAACAGACTCACAGACTCATAGACTAACAGACTTCCGCACGCGTGATGGCAATAGCTTATCTTGATTTTGTCAAGTTAAGCTAAAAATCAGGAAGATTTTGGTCGATCGCAGACCAAATCTTCACGTACCCCTCAGGCATGATGAACTGCATGTTGCACATGCACGGTTGGTGATGACGTTGCAATTAAATAATAAAGTCGGCTTCAACAACATCTTTCATGTCTGCAATACTGTTCTCGATGACAAGTCAAATGAAAGTGTCAATGACACTGTAGCTGACCTTGTGTAAGACATGTAGATGTATAGTATGTGACACAGCAATGACACACATCCAGGTAATAACCTGATAACAAAGGTACATGTAAAGTATTGTAAAGGACTGTACATAAATACTGACCGTAGCCGGTAACAAATGTATAGGTAAAGTATTGTAAAGGTGGGTGACAGTTAGATGGCTTTAGCCAGAGCCGTATTGAAATGTGCACTTACTGTGTATAAATAGCACTGAATAAATCAAAGTTTGTCTAATTGGCCACCGGTGGCCATCTTGAAATTTCGGACCGCACCCCAAAACACTCATTCTCGTCGCAAGGTGATAACAAAGGTACCCAAGAAGTTTTGTGAAGATCGGTTCATAAATACAGCCTCTAGCCCGAGCCGTACTGACATGTGCACTTACTGTGTATAAATAGCACTGAACAAATCAAAGTTCATCTAATTTGCATAATTTCTGCACGAGAAAAAAACTTGTATTATATGTGATGTATTCCATGTTACTAAACATTCATACAAAAATTTAATTAAATCAGAACATTCATACAGAAGTTCTGTACAAAAAACTGCTTGCACTAATTTCGGATCAAAATGGCTGCTGGTGGCCATCTTGAATTTTGGACAGCACTCAAAAACACTCATTCTCGACCCACGGTGATAACAAAGGTACCCAAGAAGTTTTGTAAAGATCGGTTCATTAATACGGCCTCTAGCTCGAGCCATGTTGAATTGTTGACGGACAGGTCATGACATAACCTCAAATTTGACTACATTTGTACGTCAAAGTTGAGCTAAAAGTATGTTGCTTGGTCACAGTGGGTTCTGATGTCATGGTATCCCATCGACAAGCCACTAACACTGCTTGTCTGCCACATTAAAATGAAATGTACATGCAAAAAATCATGAGGCATGCACTTTTTTGCGTGCTGCTTTGCAAATCCAGGTGCTATGGAGCACAACCCAGAGAGCTTTCCAATAAATGAAAAATACAAATTTGGGTATTGGTAAAGCCTACTAAAACTGAACCTGTTTTTTAAGTAACACACTCAAAGGCAATCCTCCCCCCCCCCCCCCCCCACCCCCCCCAAAAAAATGAAAGTGTCAATGACACTGTAGCTCAACTTGACAAACTTGAACTTGGTAAGTTATAAATGAAATGGCAAAATTGAAGATCATTGGTACCAATGTCATTTTTTTTGCCAGTGGCAACATTTTTTGACAGAAACCGAAGAAAATCGATAGCTCCCATCTAGAGGCCTCCCCAAACAAGCATGCCAGGTTTCAAAGCAATCCGATCATAAATGTGCCCTGTAGGGTGTACAAAAGGGAAATATTGTGGTCTGACTAGACTAAATTCTAAGAACGTTGGCCGTGGCAACATTTTTTGACGGAAATGGAAGAAAATCGATAGCTCCCATCTAGAGGTCATTGTAAATAAGCAAACCAGGTTTCAAAGCAATCTAATCATAAATGTGCCCTGTAGGGTGAGCCAAAGGGAAATATTGTGGTCTGACTAAACTAAGTTCTAAGAATGTTGGCTGCGGCAACATTTTTTGATGGAAATTGAAGAAAATTGATAGCTCCCATCTAGAGGTCACCCCCAACAAGAATACCAGGTTTCAAAGCAATCTGATCATAAATGTGCCCTGTAGGGTGTGCCAAAGGGAAATATTGAGTCTTCTGACTAAACTAAGTTCTAAGAACGATGGCCGCGGCAACATTTTTTGACGGAAATTGAAGAAAATCGATAGCTCCCATCTAGAGGTTTCCCCAAACAAGCATACCAGGTTTCAAAGCAATCAAATCATAAATGTGCCCTGTAGGGCGTGCCAATGGGAAATATTGTGGTCTGACTAAACTGAGTTCTAAAAACGTTGGCCGCGGCAACATTTTTTGACGGAAATTGAAGAAAATCGATAGCTCCCATCTAGAGGTCACCCCAAACAAGCATGCCAGGTTTCAAAGCAATCCGATCATAAATGTACTCTGTAGGGTGTGCCAAAGGGAAATATTGAGTCTTCTGACTAAACTAAGTTCTAAGAACATTGGCCGCGGCAACATGTTTTGACAGAAATTGAAGAAAATCGATAGCTCCCATCTAGAGGTCTCCCCAAACACGCATACCAGGTTTCAACGCAATCTGATCATAAATGTGCCCTGTGGGGTGTGCCAAAGGGAAATATTGAGGTCTGACTAAACTAAGTTCTACGAACGTTGGCCGTGGCAACATTTTTTGCCAGAAATTGAAGAAAATCGATAGCTCCCATCTAGAGGTCACCCTAAATAAGCATACCAGGTTTCAAAGCAATCAAATCATAAATGTGCCCTGTAGGGTGTGCCAAAGGGAAATATTGTGGTTTGACTAAACTAAGTTCTAAGAACGTTGGCCGCGGCAACATTTTTTGACAGAAATTGAAGAAAATCGATAGCTCCCATCTAGAGGTCACCGCAAACAAGCATACCAGGTTTCAAAGTAATCTGATCATAAATGCGACCTGTGAGGTGTGCCAAAGGAAATTGTGGACATACGTACTAACGTACTAACATACTAACGTACGTACGTACATACGTACGTACGCCGACGGACGAGAAGTGATGGCAATAGCTCAGCTTGACTTTGTCAAGTTGAGCTAAAAAAAATTCTATTGGTCTTTGTGTCAGGTACAAGTGAATTGATACTAGTCAAATAGGCAAACTGACCATCAAATAATTTATTATATTTAATTTTCCTTCCCAGAATTGCCCATTGATGCCCTTGATGTATCAAGGCTTGGTGCAATCAATTATATAATAGGGCTTTCAAGATTATTTGATTAGTCAAATAACTGTTGAATGTTGCATTAGTCCATGGTTTTTAAATTACAGTCAATCATCATTCAATTATAAAGTGGTACAAGTCAGGTTTAAGCTGTACTGTGTAATGAGGTGAATGAACAGTTGAGATTATTAACCTTTGAAATGTCTAACCATAGTTACTTGTAATATCCCATGGCTTTTTGTTTTCCACATGATTGTGTGTCAACATAATGTTAACAAGAGGCCCTAGGAGGCCTTAATCGCTCACCTGACAAAGTCGTTCAAAACAGTATTTTGGGTCACATTCAGTTACTCATGTTCATCAACACTACAGAGGAATGAAGTCATGAATTTATTCATAACTCTAGTGTCCATGTCAGATGATTATTATTATAGCTCTTCCTGACTGCTTCCAATTCTATCAGCTGTAGACAAGCACTAACAAACTTTCAAGGGTTGTTATGAAACTACAGTTTAGAATGCAAATTTTATGATACAACACTAAGGAATGGATTCAACAACCTTGAACCTAACTTCTCCCATGCATGCCTGCCCACCCACCCCCCCCCCCCCCCCCCCCCCCCCCCCCCCCACTCCCGAGAACAAATATAAAGCCAGGGTCCCGAATTGAACAAACTTGAATCTGATACCCCTAGAAAAGATTTTTGAAGAAATCTCCTCATATTGCACTAAGTTAAATTTGGGCTTCTATGGACAGCCCAAATAATTAATATTAACCCAGGGACCCGATTTGAACAAACTTAAATCTGACTCCCTAGTTGGTGTATACCAAATATGAAAGCATATTCAGAGGTGGACCTAAAGAAGAGGATTTTTAAAAGAAATTTCTTCATATTACACTGTGTTAAAATTTCCTCATATTGTTCCAAGTTAAAATTTAGACTCTCATAGCAGGGGTCAGCCAAGTGGGCGACTGGGGCAAAGAAGTCGCCTTGTCATCCCTCAAATCACCTTGGCTTACATTGGGGGCGAAATTCAAGTCGCCCTCCAAAACTTCCTTGGGAGACATGGTAGTTTACTGTATTTTCTTATGTTTTATTTCCCCCCAAAAAACGCTTCTGCATTCACAAATGAAAGTGTCAATGACACTGTAGCTCAACTTGTCAAGACAAAGACATGTACATGTATAGTATGTGACACAGCAATGACAAACATCTAGGTAATGACCTGATAACAAAGGTACATATAAAGTATTGTAACGGTCTGTACATAAATACTGACCGTTGCCTGTAACAAATGTATAGGTAAAGTATTGTAAATGTGGGCGACAGTCAGATGCTAAACTAGAAAAGAAATCTTTGAGTCCCAGCGTGGGTCTGACTGAACCCCAAAATATTTGTTCTCATAGCACAGTGATAACAAAGGCACCCCAAAACACACTCATTCCTGTCCCAAGGTGAAAACAAAGGTACCCAAGAAGTTTCGTGAAGATCAGTTCACAAATATGAGCTGTATAGAAGTTGTGACAAAAAACTGATTAGACCTAATTTCGGTACAAAATGGCCACTGGCAGCCATCTTGAATTTTGGACCGCACCCAGAAACACTCGTTCTCATCCCAAGGTGATAACAAAGGTACCCAAGACGTTTCGTGAAGATCGGTTCATAAATACAGACTCTAGCCCGAGCCGTATTGACATGTGTACTTACTGCGTGTAAGTAGCACTGAAAAAATCAAAGTTCATCTAATTTGCATAATTTCTGCGCAAGAAAAAAACCTGTATTATATGTGATGTATCCCATGGTACTAAACATTCACACAAAAAATTATTCAAATCAGCGCTTTCATATGGAAGTTCTGTACAAAAAACAGATTTCTGCATCGTCGGTACAAAATGGCGGCTGGCAGCCATCTTGAATTTCGGGCCGCACCCAAAAACACTCGTTCTCGTCCCACGGTCATAACAAAGGTACCCAAGAAGTTTCGTAAAGATCGTTTCTTAAATACGGCCTCTAGCCCGAGCCGTATCCAATTGTTGATGGACAGACGGACGATGGGCCGTGGCATAAGCTCAAATTTGGCTTCGCCAAAGTTGAGCTAAAAAGTAAAAAGTAAACACGGCTGCTGTTAAAATCTGTCATACGGCTCTGAAAATAGACTAAACTAGCTCAATTTTATATTTCTGAAAAGAGTTGTTCGAACAATACGCCCCAACTAATAGCAACCAGCACAAAATGCTATTTAGAAACAAAAGTGCCAGCAAAAACAACGAATCGCACATGACACGCATCGTGTTAATTAGAATTTATTAAAGTTAACCACCGTTTCAAAACCAAAAAAAAATGTGTAGGAGACAGTTCATCCATAAAAATGTCGAAACTGCTTACGGTTACGCTCTGTTTCACTGAAAAATTGGGTGCATTGAAATTCGCCCCGCAATTTGCATTGAAAGTTTTTCTTTGAAAACTTGTGTTGGAAGGGGGTTAAATGCAATAAGGCTACGATAGAAATCACACATATTAGGATGGATAAAAATGGCAGACCTTATAGCACCAGTCGCACGTGTTAATGTAAGATGGTTGGCAGAAACTGTAATTTTTCTGAACAGTGCATCATCACACAACGCAGCAGGTAAGGGAGACAATTGAAATATTTTGTCATTTACCTTAGAAATAAATTAACTCAAATTGTTAAGGACGCTTAATTTACGAAGGATATCGAAAACATTTTTAACTACGCTTTTCAATTCAATTAGGACATCCAGAAACCATGAATGACCCAGCTTCTTATGTGAACTTGAAATTTATTTTAAATACTTTCAAATTTTTTTTTAAAAGAATATACCTTCTCTAACAGAAGAACACTCTCACCATGGGTAATGCTAAATTTCAAATCCACTGCAATGAGGCAAATACAAAATCAACTGCATGGTAACCCTAGTCATCACTGTTAGGGAAAGAGTTAGGGTATTCAGAAACCATGAACGACAAAATTTTTTGTAGGGGAGGGGGAGGATTTTAACCCACATGACTTAGTTTTTGTGTGAGTATGTATGTTTGTATAACATTTATTTATTTTTTTCTCCACAATTGTGTCCTCTATGTACATTTATTTTGTCACGATGTCATATATGTTTTATGTTTTTTTCTGACTTCTCCCTCATGTCCACTCACTTCTCCCTCCTGTCCCCTGACTTCTCCCTAAAGTCTCTGGAGGGAGAAGTCACTTCTCCCTAAAATCAGCTGCCAGACTGACCCCTGTCCCATAGGGAGCCCAAATATGAACCCAGGTACTCGATTTGAACAAACTTGAATCTGATCCCCCTAGAGCTGTTGTATACAAAATTGAGGATTCTGACTGGTGGATCTCAAGAAGATAATTTTTAAAGAAATTTCCTCATACTGCACTAAGTTAAGTTAAACTTTGGACTCCAATAGAGAGCCCAAACATTAATCCAGGGACCCGATTTGAACAAACTTGAATTTATGCCCCCTAAAAGTGTTGGATACCAAATATGAAAGCATTCTGACTGGTGGATTTGAAGAAGATTTTTAAAGAAATTTTCTCATATTGCACAAAGGTAAAATTCGGGCTACCGTAAGGACTCAAATATTAACCCAGAGACTCAATTTGAATAAACTTGAATCTGACCTCCCTAAAGATTGTTGTATACCAAATATGAGAGGATTCTGACTGGTGGATCTGAAGATGATTTTTAAAGAAATTTCCTCATATTGCACTTTGGAAAAATTCGGGCTCCCATAGCAAGCCCAAATACTAACCGAAGCACTCGTTTTGAACAAACTTTATTCTGACCCTGGTAACAATGGTTATACCAAATAGTAAAAGATTCTGACTAGTGGTTCTGAAGAAGAAGATTTTTAAGCTTATTCCCCATATTGCCATAAGTTTAGATTCAGCACCCATACTGAGCCCAAATATGAACTGAGGGGCTTAATTTGCCCCCCCCCCCCCCCAATATATATACCAAATATCAGAAGATTCTGATCAGTGGTTCAGGAGAAGAAAATTTTTTAATACTTGCAGATATGCTGACTCTGTTGCCCCCAACAAAACACACTGACACGATTGGTATTTTTTTTTACCATTCCATTCAAATGGTCCTAAGAATGCTTCATACTAAATAACAGTTCTCTGTAGGGGCACGGTGGCTCAGTTGGTAGAGGTGCAGGCTGCAAGCCGAGAGGTCCTTGGTTCGAATCCCACCTGTGGCAACTGTGTTGTGTCCTTGGGCAAGACACTTCACCCCGAATGCCTACATGGGGGCACGATGACGCTGTGTACTGTGGAGTACTGCACGTCCATGGTGCGCATGTCTTCAACCAATCGTCGTTGCTCGGTGGTTCTCTCTGGGTACTCCGGCTTCCTCCACCCGTAAAACTGTCACGGTCACGATTAGCCATTGTACATAAGTATGTGACCTTAAACACCAATAAATAAATAACAGTTCTCTGTTCCTTGTGTTTTGGGAAATGTGAGCATTTGAAAATATTTCTATTTTTTGCTTCTGGGGGTCCCTTGGAGAACATGGGCAATTTTGGGGGGGGGCATGAATCAAGAACTTAAGACCCAATAATACTACATACCAAATTTCGTTCAAATCAGACCATCGGTTCAGAGAATGGAACTTTTGGGCGGGGTTAAAAATCTTGCCCCTCCCATTGCGAAGGCAAATATTGCTCCACGAACTTCATTTGAACAAACTTTATTCTGCACCTCAAAAGGAAACTCCATACCAAATATCAGGTCACTGTACCCACTGGTTGATGAGAAGATTTTTTTTTATAATTTTGGAGCATTTTACCCCTGCTCTCCCTTTGGAGCATGGCAACTTTATTTGAACAAACTTGAATTGACATATGATAAGGACCATTCATATCAAATTTGGTTCAATTCTTCCCAGGGTTTAGGAGAAGATGATAATGTAAGTAGTATGTCTCAGGCTTTTCAGGGATCATTTGTCGGATCTCTTGTGACGCCTTAGTCACATGACCCAGTGGTGCCATGTTGTGTTGTCGTGGTAGCCCGCATGAGCGGCCATCTTGTGACATCATTACCATAGTGATACGTGGCTCTAGTGTGCATATGCGCAGCGCATGTTGTCAGGGTGATATGTGTTTCCGTTGTCCATTTTGTATACTGGAGGCCGCCATCTTGGTTTCTATGGTAGCACGTGGTTGCTATGTTACCCAAAGGCTTCTTGTAGGATAGGGGTATGTTCGGAGGGTGTGTTCAAATGACTAGGAGTAAATCTAATTACCCCAATAGACCCAATAATCCTTCCAAATCACCAAAAACAACTTTATTTACTACGGATTCCCCCCCCCCCCCCCCCCCCAAAAAAAAAGCAAGAGCTGGACTTTCGTCCGGTGCATACACCCACGTGGTGTACCGCCTAGTGTGGTCATACCTATGACCAACAAATATTATTTTTGAATATTCTCGTACGGACTGACGGACGAATGCAATCTAGTATACCCCCCCCCCCCCCCCCCCATCCCATTTTCTTCGAAAGTTTTCAACAATTTCTAAGTCAAAAGGTATGGTAAATTGTTTGGTGTTTGGAAGTTTTATGCAATAAGGCAGAAGCCTTTGTCATAGGCAGACTGCATGCCATATTTCACTGAAATCCGATAACCCGTACCTGAGATACAGGCTGAACAGACAAATAATTCTATTTCCTACAATTTCTAAGTCAAAAAAGGGGGATAACTCTAAAAAGGAGAATGATAGAAATATCGTATTTTTAAAGCCTATACCATAAGCAGTGTTCGTGGCAAATTTCATTGCAAAAGAAAATTCGATACCCTAGATACAGGCTGAACAGACAAAATTTGACTCGGATGGACACAATTTCTAAGTGAACAAGTAATAAAAAAAAAAAAAATAAAAAAAAACATAACTAGTGTGGCCATTTACTAAGTTATGAATATTCTCAGACGGACTCACACAAGGATGCACAGACGGACGGACAGATGGACAGACGGACGCATTTAATCCAGTATACCCCCTTTCTTCGAAAGTGGGGGTATAAATATCCTTTTTAGGACCACCATACCGTGGATTTTAATAGTAGCACACAGTGTTATAGTACCAAGGGGGGCCCAGGGGTAAGTTCGATTGAACTAGAGTAGTCTTTCTGGTTCGGATTCCCCCAGAATCCCTTTTTGGAAAACGTCTGTGGCTATGGAATCCCTTTTTTATCGTATGAAGCCATTGGGCTCTGAGATAATCCCTCATTAAGGTCTAATTTACTATCCCTCTTAGCTTCATTTCGGTATTTGAGGATACCTGTGTCCCGGTATTGTATTATTTGAGAATACCTTTCGAGGATACTTTTTTGAGATTCCCTTTTTATCGTATGAGAACGAGGGCTATGAGAAAATCCCTCAATGAGGTCTAATTTACTATCCCTCTTAGCCTCATTTTGGTTGAGGCCATGAGGGCCATGAAAAAATCCCTCAATGGGGCCTAATTTACTAACCCTCTAGGCCTCATTTCGGTATTTGAGGATACCTATGACCGAAGTTCAGCAACGTCGAGTCTGGTTAGCCCTTGGATGGGTGACCATCTGAGCGATCAATTCGGACTCCCGTGTTGTGTCCTTGGGCAAGGCACTTGACCTCGATTGTTCACATGGGGGCACGATGACGATGTGTACACCAAGGCGTAATGCACGTCGATGGTGTGCATGTCTTCAACCAATCCACCCGTAAAACTGTCACCGACACAATATGACCTTGGCTGTTAAATTTAGTTGAAAGGGCTATATAATCTTTTTTATTCAACCATTTTTAACTGAATCAATGAAAACATTAAATTTATGAACAGTTTATACTAAAATTAAATGAAAGAATATGTATAAAACCAATGTGCAATACAAAGGTGGCAGACTAAAGAGCCACAACCATAAACATTATATAACAGAATTGAACTGAAATGCAGGTATAGATAGGCAATATGTCCAACAAGTATGTAATACAAAGATGGCTGATTGAAGTAATTTAAACGTAGCAGGATTAAATGACACTGCATCTGGAAACAAATTTGTACTGAAAATGAAATCAGTTGGGAAGGTGGGGGTGAGGATATACTTCGTCAACTCAACTGATCCGAATGTCTTGTTCCTTGGAAATGGAAAACAAAAGAGGATGGAAATTTACTTCTGGAACACTGAGAGGCTGAAATTCCTAACTTACCAAAAACCCCAAATAATAGTGAAAATATCTCTAATGATCAGTCATGCTTTAAAAAATAATTTCCACCAAATTTTCTTCCCTAGCAAAATGGTCAATCTGATCAAAACAAAAAATTATGGTGAATTTTTCATTTACCAAGTCAGTAGACTCTGCATCAAATTCTGAGGTGAAAAAAATTATGTGTGACCTGAAAAAAATATTCAAGGGAGGTAGGGTATATACTGTAAAGAGTGGAGCCAGATACCGTGGGACACCAAGCCCCGTTAAAACAGTCATGCAAAACTTATCTAACATAATAAGTTAGCTCTGGATTGACAATTATATTGACTGTGGATGGGCCGCTTTATGCTTGCACAAATTACCCTCCAAGTAAAGTATCAAACAATACATTCTCACTTATATTGATTGTTCTGTTTTGAGGTGTTTGACCCTTCCCAAAAGCAGAAAGCAAATTTGAACCTGTATTTACTGCAAACTAATTTTCTGGGAAAGGAAAGTTTAAAATTTTACAATATATCTGCCACTCGATGAATTACAAAGGAGCTATTGATGGGAACACTTAATACATTATTCATTCAATAACATGGAGAGATGGTGTCACTCAATCTATTCATTTGTTAACCCAATTTCAGCCAGCTATTAGCTTGACATTCAATAGCTGCAGTTTCTGAACGTCTACACAGAATACAGTGGAACCTTGTCAATTGAATAGCCACTTTGCCAGTAAAAATTATTCACACTTAATAGTCCAGGCACATTAGACATAAAAATGAGAAAGTAAGGAAAAAAATCGGAGAAAGCTGATTTTTTTATATGTTTCCGGGACACACATTGCGGATAAAGTGTGAAAAGTCCCCGCGAATCCGAGTTGAGCTTTTTTAGTTATAGTGTTTTTTTGATGAAAAAAAAATTTTAAAAAAAATTTTAAAAAAAATTCGACCCAGCTCCATATTTCTCATTCTTATTCGCCTTAGTAGGGTGAGAATCATAAATATCGTGCTGAATTATATTGAGAATACATATCCCCAACAGAAAATGCCAACTTTGTACCAATCCTCACACTCAATGGGGAAATATTCACGAAAATGTACAAAATTACGAAAAAAATTTATTGTTTTCATACACACAACGGTACACAACGTCCATTAAATCAAATCTACGACTACTTTGGGAGTTAAATTATATATCAAAAATTGCAGAAAAGCAGTGGCTTTATAATGATATATAACAATAGTCATTTATTCCATAATGAACTGGTGAAACGTGTGAAATATTAACCATACTCCCTAAACTCAAATTCAAACGGCATCGACTTTTCTCATTCAAATACCGTATTATAGCATCATTGTTTCAATTTCCATGTTCGATTAAATCACATAATGTGGTGTTTGCCTACACTCAAGATGCATTGGCATGTAATGTGTGCACGCCCTTGATGTGTACTCATAAACAAATTTGTATTGTACAGACAACGCTCTTTAATTTGATGCAAAATAGCCTTGAACGACTTTCATCAGGAAACGCTGTTTAATTTCGCATTCCAGATCTGTCCATTGCACAATTTGCTCTGTTCAGTATTGGACACTCCGCATTTGATGCCTAGATATTGAAACCAATGATCCCTTGATAGATATATATGTAATTTTGTCTGTTGTTGATTATTAGAGTCTTGTGTTATTTGTAGAACTGATCAGTTATGTTGTTGGCATATCACTTAGCGTTACCTGTTGATACCTTACGGTGACAACGAAGCAGGTCCGCACATTGATATCTGTTCTGTGGTATTGTACTTGAGTTTATTGTGTCTATCATCTTTTTTCTGTTGTGACTTTGGCAATGGATAAATGTATCAAATGTAACGATGAGTTGACCGGCTCGTCCGGAATAACTACACTTGGTGAGCGGGGTATAGAAAAGTTGGTTGCTGTAAGCGTCGAGCTTGGCGATAATCTTTTTGCCGGTTGGAAGAAACCCACAGTTGGTGAGAAAATTCACAAATTCTGCTACAAGAATTATACACGGGAAAGTTCTGTAAGAAAAAGTAAGAGAATGTCTCTAGATGCAGCTGAATCTGACGAAGCTGGTCCATCTATGACAAAAAAATTGCGCTCTGATCAAGATGCTTTCAATTTTAAACTCCATTGTCTGTTCTGTGGAGAATCCGCCGACAAACGAACTCATATACCCGTTCAACATAGAAGAGAAGTCCACACCGTTGAAACAATGACTTTTGTTGATAGTATCAGAACCTGTTGTTTGAAACGTAGTGATGAATGGGGTGAGTCTGTACTTACTCGGATCGGTCGTGCTATCGATCTGGTGGCCGAGGAAGGTCGGTATCACCATGATTGCTGGACAGGATTTGTCAGAGATAAGCCTGAGCGAACTCTTTCACGGGGTAGGCCTGTTGCAGACAAGAAAGCACTTGCATTCCATGAATTGTGTACCTTTATGGAGAACAGCGATGAGTGTCAGTTTTCCTTGAGCGAATTGGCAGAGACGTTTGAATCGTATCTTGGTGACGAAGTCGGTTACACAATTAAACATCTTAAAACCAAACTGCTTGAGCATTTCGGTAGTAGAATCTCTATTACAACACTGAGGTCCCTAAAAAATGTTGTCACATTCAGAGATTCATCAGACAAAATACTATATGATTCGTGGTACTCAGACAAATGTACCAATGAAACTGATGAACGTATGCGCATCGTGAAGAAAGCATCGGCTATAGTCCGCGATGATATTCGGTCAGCCATTTACGAGTGTGACGTTTATCCCAAACCCGATTCGTTATCTGTATCTAGTGATCTACTACCCGATACACTCCAAACCTTGTTACAAGGGATTGTTGCTCCGTCGCAGCGTGGGCAAAACATCCAAGCCAACCAGAGATGCGTGACAGCCACAGGTCAGTCTCTAATAAGTTCTTGTCGGCCCCGTTCATTCTTGTCACCAGTATTATTGTCGGTAGCAGTTTACATACATAGGAAATTCGCATCTCGGGAATTGATCGACATTCTGAATGGACTAATGTTCTCTTCTAGCTACCGGGAAGTTCAACAATTCGTTCATTCTGTCATGATAAGCAAAGGTCCGTTGCCTAGACTTGCGAACTTCACACAATTCGTTTTCGATAACGCCGACTGTAATGTGCGCACGCTAGATGGAAAGAATACTTTCCATAGTATGGGAGGCATCGCCTGTATAACTCCAAGCAGAGATCACACAGAAGAGTCTCCGATAAAACGACTAACTGGTGATCATTCGAATATTGGCTCTGGTGAATTCGGGTACATCCCTTTGAAAGGTTACAGTAAACCAAGCAAATCGGGTCTTGACAAAATTGTGATGAAGGATTTATCAACTTTGGGTGAATCTGATCCGAAAAATTTGAAACTCGCAAAAACAGTTGACAGTCTTTGGTCTTTGACGCATGTACTGAGAGTACCTTGCCCATCTTGGGCTGGATATATGCACATTGTCACATCATCAGATGATTATGAAACAAGTGATGTCGAGATACTTCCCTTTATTAATTTTGATCCATCCAACCCAAGCACAATTTACACTGCTCTCATGTTTGCACAAACTGAATGTGAGAAACAGGGACTGAACGTTTGTCCAGTGACGTTTGACCAACCACTTTATATCAAAGCAGTGGAGATTGTGTCTTCGTCAGATAAGTTGACAAAAGTTTTCGTTAGACTCGGCGGCTTCCATATGATTATGTCATATTTAGGGGCAATTGGTTCGATCATGGCTGGTAGCAGCTTGGATGAACTTTGGGGGACTGTTTATGCTGGTGGGTCAATCCATCATTTGATCAGTGGTCATGCATATTCAAGAGCAGTTCGTGCCCATTTGCTAACACAAATTGCCATTACAAAACTTGTGTTTGAAGAAAGCCGAACACTAGATAACATAGACTGCACAGAAGTCAATGAAATATTCTGTGGACTTGCCAGAGGTGACTGTACAACAGCTGACGCTGTCAATCAAGAAAGTGTCAACCATCTACTGTCAAAATTACACGAACTGCTCCAGAATGCGTCCGTAGGACGCACAGGAAAGCTTTGGGTACAATACTACGAGCAAATAGGTCTTCTCCAGTTGTTCTTGAGAGTAGAGCGCACAGGCGACTGGGAACTCCACACATATTGTGTTCGCAATATGATTCCAGTATTTCACGCAGGTGGTCATTTTGCATACGCAAAAAGTTCTCATCTCTATTTGCAGCAGATGAATGAGCTAACAGAAATAATGCAACAGGATGATTTGAAGTTGTTCACTGAGAAAGGTTACTTTACCATAAGGCGCTCAGATAAATTCTGGGACGGGATATATTCTGATCAGACCATAGAGCAGTGTTTAATGAGAATGTTCAAGCTCCCTGGTGGTCTCACACATGGCAGGGGAATAACCGATAGCACTGTTGCGAAATGGGTACATGGACTACCTCTTTGCCTTCCGATATGTAATGCTCTCGAAAATTTTGTTCATGTTCACACTGGTCATGGCGAACAACATCGGGATCTCCGTCAAAGTTCACAATTGACTGATGCCAATGATATCACCAAATTATTGAACTGGCTCAGAGTGCATTCCCCCTTTCAGAATAGAGATCCACTACAATTAGTCTCTATAGCGACTGGGCTTGTGGCCGACGAAACTGTGAACTGTGACCAAGTTCGCAAAATTGGTGAATGTTGCGTATCGAATGTTGTAAGCAAAACGTTCAACAGCATCAAACTACGACGTGTTGACACTGTGAAGTCTTTCGCATCGATGGCAAATAGCAGCAAAGTCCGTGGAAGTAAAGTAGTGATTGACCCCACAATTCTGTTCAACCGCATCACATGTGTTATTCAGTCACAAGCAGAGATGGAAGAGTATCTCAAATATGAACTCGCCCCGAAACCACCAGCATTGTTTGATTCTGCTGGAATGAGGAAGACACAGAAAAGCACGCTCGGTAAGATCCTCAAAACATACGGTTCCGAGCAAACTAAAATCCCAGAACATTCTCTGTTTGTTGTAGATGGTGGATTTTTATTGAGGGCAGTTGTATGGCCTAAACAGTCGTCATATAAGGACATATGTACATCATATTCCAATTACCTAGTGAGACATTTTGGGGCGAACGTCGTGGTTGTTTTTGATGGTTATGCTTGTACAATGTCGACAAAGGGCATGGAACAAGCCCGTAGATTTAAAGACAGGTATTCCATTGATATCAATATCTCACCCGAGTTACCAGCCACCACACCCCAATCCGATTTCCTTGCAAATGCCAAGAACAAAACCCAACTGATCGATCTTCTAATGCAGGAGCTATCTGCTATCAATATTCAGTCCAAGCAGGCCGAGGCTGATGCTGATGTACTGATAGCCGAAACTGCACTTGACATCGCTCAAGATGACAACAATGTTGTCGTTGTGGGAACAGACACAGACTTGTTAGTCATTCTTACCTCTCGAGTTCAACCGGGATGTAATATTCACATGATGTATTCCAATACCCCAAACTTACTAGTTTCAGTTAGTGAAATAGCAACCAAAATGGGTGACCATAGAAGCAACCTCCTTGTAGCACATTCTATAAGTGGTTGTGACACTACTTCTGCACTCTTTCGAGTTGGTAAGAAGAAAGTATTCAGTACAATTGTCTCCGATGTTACTGGCGACTCACAACAGTATGTCAACACAATTTTGGCGGATGACAGTACACCAAGTGCAGTAGCCGCTGCCGGGGAACAACTTCTCCTGATCTTATACGGGAGTAAAACTGTTTCCTCTCTCGACCAATATAGATATGTCACTTACAAGCGTTATGTAGCAAAATCTAAACTGAATAAACCCATCGACCTAGCCTCACTCCCACCAAGCAGCGATGCTGCACAACAACATGTCTACAGATGTTATCTCCAGGTCCAACAATGGCTGGGCACTTCGCTTCCTCCGACGGATTGGGGGTGGTCGCTAGACAATGGACTTCTTGTACCAACTGCAGCCACAAAGCCATGTGCCCCCGATAACCTACTGAATCTGATCAGTTGTGGTTGCAAGAGTGCTTGTACAAAAAGGTGTGGGTGTAAGAAGGCAGGACTCTCTTGCTCAGGTTTGTGTAATTGCAGTTTGGATTCTTGTAACAACCACAGAAACACTGTCCTGTCGGAAATTTCTGAGTTCGATGAATAATATGTATATAGGTCATGTCATTTCTGTATATAGCGTTGATAACAGTCAATGTAACTTAATCCATGCTGATTGATTTGTACATTCTGTAAATATTATTTATTGATTTTTGTACATTCTGTAAATATTATTTATTGATCTAATGCTGCCAGACACAGACGTGTCTGTTCGGTCCCAAGCCCGAAAATAGTTGAGTTCTCATGCTGACGAATTTTATGCCAAAAGGGGAACTCGGCCAGAAGCAGAGGGGGTCTTCCATAATGTCTATTTTGTAAGCAATGATAAAAGTCTTCAAATGGTGGTGGATTTTTTATCGTCTGTCCAACTAACATCCCGTTCTGTACTATGACCCTTTGGGCAAATCCGTTAGGAAAATCGTCATTTTTTGCGTAAATCCGATACTTTTTTGTGAATTTTCAATAATTTTTCGCAGAAATTGTCACAGAATGCACATTTTCCTCTAGGTAAATGTATATTAGACATTATGTAGCTCGAAATACGCGTAAACAAAAAATACAGTTGGATCAATTCGAGGTTACAAAGTTTGTGCGATTTTTTTTTATTTTTTTCAAACGCGTTTTCGAAAAAAGGCTGTAGAAAAAAAAGCTCAACTGGGATTTTAGGGGACTGTTGTCTAATCGTTCAGTGACATGTACTCGACATTCCCTGAAAAAATCAGCTTTCTCCTATTTTTTTCCCCAGTGAAACCTAATGTTCTTGGGCTATAACAGAAGCATTCACTGAACAGGGATTTGGCCACTTTCCTGTATTCCAGAGATAATCTGAGTATTTATTCTATTATATCTAGTTTGACATAGCTGAATGAGCTCTGTAAAACCAGATATAAAAGATTAAATGCCTTAATGGATGTAGTAAGGCAAAATATGTCTACAAGGAGAAATAAGTGATTATAAGGATAAATTCTCGAAATATTACTATATTTTTTATAATACATATGCAATTGATCGGTCAAATATGTAATGAAAGTATGGTAAACTATTTTCTGTTGGAGGTTTTTTTCAATCAAGAGGGTTATTCATTTTTTTTTTATTGGGGTTCAATGATGCTTTCAACAGCTAGGGTCACCTTGAATCGGACAGTTTTATGGGTTGAGGTCAACTTGAGGAAGCCAGAGTACCCAGAGAGAACCACCAAACAGTGGCGAGCAACTGTCAGTCTATCCAACATACGCACTATGCACAAGGAGGGTTAGCATTGGTTGAAGACAACTGCACCATCAACGTGTAGTATGCCTTAGTACATAGCACCACTGTCCTCTCATGCAGGCAATCAGGATTAAGTGCCTTGCCCAAGGACACAACACAGTTAACCCTGTTGGGGAACAACCCGTGGGAGTTTTGATTTGAAGTCCCATGCCGTTACCGAGTCAACAGACTTCCAGTATTTTTCCCTTAGAAATTGCAAATATTTCACTGACTAGAACACGTGTGTAGTGTTGCATATATTATGTCGGGCCCCTCCCTGGATAAATTCCTACAGAAACCTGTGACTGGGACAATCAGCATGTCTTGGTCGAGGACAATTTATGTAACAATATACCACTCCTCACTTCTAACTGTTGTAGTGTTGAGACTGATCTGAAAATATCTCAAGATATGGGTGGTTTCTAGCCAGGTGGCCAAGTATCAACTCAACATTCTATTTATTTTAGCCAGTAAGCATAAATGATCAATTACAGTAGTGGTGTTAGAATGACATCTGAGGTTAATGTTATTACTATACAATTGCTGTTATTGAATTTATTTATTTATTGGTGTTTATGGTAACATATTTCTGCCCAATGCATCATGGATATAAAATCACGTTTAGCACATCGTTTATACCCATTTTACGAGACTCTCACCACAAGGACTGGCTACTGGGTCCTATTTTACCAGAAAAACAGAACTTGTTTATTACAGTAAACAAGCACTGCTTCACTTCCCAGGGTTCCCACATGGAGCATGGATTAAAACCTTGCCCCGTAACAAACAGGGGTAACTACATTGTGTCCTTGGGCAAGGCATTTAATCGCGATTGGGGGCACAGTGATGCTGTGTACTAAGGCATACTGCACGTTAATGGAGCACTTGCCATCAATCAATGGTAATCCTGCTTGTGCAGAGTTAGTATATTTGGGAGTATGACAGTTGCTAATCGTTGCTCAGTGGTTCTCTCTGGGTACTTGGGCTTCCTCCACCCATCAAACTGTCCAACACGAGGTGAGTCTGGCTGTTGCAAGTGTCATAAACCTCAATAAAAGAAGATGAAAAACAAGAGGCTCTAAAGAGCCTGTAATCGCTCACCGGGAGAACCATATATAATGAAAGTGTCAATGACACTGTAGCTTAACTGGTCTGTGTGTTTTGTTTGATGAAAAGGATAATGTTCAATGTTTATCAAAGGATTATGAAATAAGACAAGAATTGTGATAATTGGGAATATGTTAAATTTCAGTTTTCAATAAAAATAATGAGGTATACACTGTACTAAAGAATTGAGGGGTGGGTTAATGTGGCCCTCACAGTTAATGTATGTCAACGAAAGTTACCAAGTTACAGTGAAATTATTCCAAAAAGAGTCATCCTATCAAGTTACAATAAAATCCCTTCATAAATACAGCCTGTAGACTGTGCTACAGATTTTTGGGCCTCAGGTCTGTGTAGCCACCATGGCTGACCGATCACAATCAAAAGGGGACGTCCTCATCTAGACATTATACTGAGTCATCCTACCGTGTTACAATGAAATCCCTTCATAAATATGAACTGTAGTCTGTGCTAAAGTTTTTCGGGTTTTGGGCTCAGGTAGTCATCATGGTTGAATGATTGCGACCAAAAGGGGAAGTTCTCATCTAGGCATTGTCTGGAGTCATGTTACCAAGTTACAATGAAATCCCTTCATAGATATGACCTTAGACTCCGCTAAAGGTTTTCAGGCCCCTGTAGCCATCACAGTTGACCAATCGCGACCAAAAGTGGACGTTATCATCTAGGCATTATATGGAGTCAACCTGTCAAGCTATAATGAAATCCCTCCATAAATACGACCTGTAGACTGTGCTAAAGGTTTTCAGGTTTTGGGCCCGGGCAGCCATCATAAATGATCACGACCAAATGGGGATGTTTTCATCTAGACATCTGGAGTCATCCTACCAAGTTACAATGAAATCCTTTCATAAATATGACCTGTAGACTGTGCTAAAAGTTATCGGGCTTCGGACCCCTGTAGCCGTCACAGTTGACCAATCGTGACCAAAAGCGGACGTTCTCATCAAGACATTATATGGAGTCAACCTACCAAGTTACAATGAAATCCCTCCATAAATACGACCTGTAGACTGTGCTAAAGGTTTTCAGGTTTGGGGTTCGGGCAGTTGTCACGGTTAACAGATCGCAATCAAAAGAGGAAGTTCTCATATAGACATCATATGGAGTCATCCTACCAAGTTACAATGAAATCCCTCCATATTAAGTATTCCTGTAGACTGTGCTAAAAGGTTTTGGGTTTGCAGGCTTGGGTAACTATCACGGTTGACAGATCAAGACCAAAAGGGGATGTTCTCATCTAGATATTATACAGAGGCATTCTACCAAGTTACAATGAAACCCCTTCATAAATACGACCTGTAGACTGTGCTAATGGTTTCCGGGTTTTGGGCTCAGGCAGCCATCACGGCTGACAAATTGCGACCAAAAGGGGACGTTCTCATCTAGACTAGGCCTCAAACCTACATATGAAATTTCATGACGATTGGACAAAAACTATTGGGTTTTATGGAAAATGTGAACAGACTCACAGACTAACAGACTCACGGACTAACAGATTCTGCACACGTGATGGCAATAGCTTATCTTGACTTTGTCAAGTTAAGCTAAAAATGTGATTTCCCATAGGGTTTCCAAGGTAACTATGAGCCACAATTGCAGCCATGTTTGCAACATGATCAACATTACATTAGGATTATTAGTAGAGGGTGTCTCGGTCATCAATCATGTGAAATTTCAAAACATTTGGCCTTGTAGTTTCAGAGAAGAAAATTTTCTAAAATCAACCAATCAAAATCAAAGAATGCCTCTGATGGCCATGTTTTTCATCCAACAGGAACAAAATGAGGAGCAGTTGTAAAGGGCTTTTCACAGACTATTCCGAAAAGGTTTGGTTCACATCGGCTCAGTAGTTCCAGATAAGATGAAAATGTGATTTCCCATAGGGTTTCTATGGTAATTATAAGCCGCAATTGTAGCTATGTTTGCAACCCGATCGACATTAACTGGTAGAGTGCTAAATTATTTTTGGCCATCACAACTTCAACACAGGTCTTTGCCTTGTTACAATTTATGGGAAAATGCCTATGGGCACTCTCCCATAAATTATAACAAGGCAAACCCTCACAGACTAAATAATATCACTTCAAAGATATTACAAAGCACATCCACTGAATGTGAGCCTTCAAGCTGTGGTACCGGCACTTCAGAATAAAGCCCAAATGTGGGCTTCCAGCACTCTACCAGTTAAATGAGAATTGTTGGCAGAGGGTGTCCCAGTCATCAATCATGTGAAGCTTCAAAACATTTGGCCTTGTGGTTTCAGAGAAAAATTTTGAAAATCCACCAATCAAAATCAAAAGAATGCCTCTGGCGGGCCATGGTTTCCATCCGACAGGAACAAAATGAGGTTCGTTTGTAGAGGACCTCCCACAGACTATTCCTACCATGTTGGATTCAAATCAGCTCAGTGGTTCCAGAGAAGGCCCTTTAGGACAGGTGAGCTAAAAATGAGTTCTGCCAATTGTGTATACCTCAGGAAACAAGCACAGCTTTAATACCCAGGGCCCAAATGAATTTATATTACTATTTTCTCAAGTTTAACTGGAAGAGTGCTAAATTATTTTTTGCCATCAAATCTGTCCTCTTTGACTTATACATGTAATTTATCAACTGATAATGTACACATGTCTCTGCCTTGTTTATGTGCCTTGCACACATGTCTCTGCCTTGTTTATGGGAGAGTGCTAATGGGCACATAAACTGTAACAGGGCAAACCCTTACAGACAAATAATATCACTTCAAAAAAATAGGCCGATGAAATCGTCAGATGTGTACCCATACGCGCAACTAGTAGAAAGCCGTATGACGGAGGGCCACCACGAATGCCGACATTATGTACACCATACAAGGTATGGGTACATATAGAAATGGATTGGAGGAGTGTCTAATTTGATGGATAAAGGGTTAATATCTCCGGAGCGAATTATCAGATTTACATAAAAATTATACAGCACAGCACATCAGTAACCTGAATAAATATATTTATTACCCAACATTTACTGCCCCAAAGGTGAAAAGATTGACTAAAAGAAAGACTGGTATGTTGATATTGGACTAAGCCGCTGTTTATTTACAATATTCCTTTGAGATATAGCGGCCAAGCCGAAAAATTTAACAATAATAATCAATGAATGTACATGAAAAAATGACGAGGACAAAACACTTAGTAAAATATATAGTACAGAAATAGGGACATGGGCGGAACATACGCATTTCCTACTGGTAATCCGCATATATAGTGGTAGGAAAGCACCTTTGTACATGGGAGGGAAAGTCTGGGGGCGACCATCATAGATCCATCACCCAGGTGGTGTTTTATACTATATGCACAGAGGGAAGTGCTAGCACCCTCCCTCAATTGAGAAATACTTTGGCAACTCTTGAACGACATCCCCCAGTTTCCTGGTGCGGAGGGTGGTGCTAGAGCCTACCCTCCTTTCTTCAATATTCTTTCAGCTCACCAGGACTTGTTTTCCATTGCGGCAGTGCTAGAGCCTGCCCCCACCATCTCTGTGTTCATGAGCGGGATGGCCCTAATGACCAATTCAGGTCATTTAAGTCCCATCTTTGGCATATGTTCCGCCCATGTCCCTAATTCTGTACTATATATTTTACTAAGTGTTTTGTCCTCGTCATTTTTTCATGTACATTCATTGATTATTATTGTTAAATTTTTCGGCTTGGCCGCTATATCTCAAAGGAATGTTGTAAATAAACAGCGGCTTAGTCCAATATCAACATACCAGTCTTTCTTTTAGTCAATCTTTTCACCTTTGGGGCAGTAAATGTTGGGTAATAAATGGGCAGCAAATTCACAAGGAAGTTGCTGTATTTATTACCTAACATTTCAATCTTTTCTATTGTAAATCAATCAAGTTGTTTCTCCAAGATAGTTCATTTTAATGGCAGGCACAATACATGTAAATTTCAGGTCTTTGGTTTCACACATATCAATTACAATTTTCTATAGCCATGATTTTTAATTGGGAATCCCCTTAATAAGTTAACAATGCCCAGGGCGGGAGCGCATTGATACATTTAAGTGGGAGATTAAATTTCTGTGTTTTAGGGATTAACAGCCAATTAAATTACTCCAGGGTCAGTTCCTCCACTATATTCTAGGGACTTATTTGTCAGCGGTCAACCACGGTGGAGCCGAATCACAAATAGTTCACTCTTTGTTCTTGACTGCCACTTGTTAAGTTGTCGTTGTGTAAGTACATTCGCCGACACCAAATTTATTTCAACCCACCACCTTCCCCGTTTGAATTTTCACCTCCTGTATTTCATTTTTGGGCTACTTTGTTTTGTGTCTGCCCTTACTTATGGCTACGGGTCTATTTTTCATCAGACGTATGTTCCGCCCATGTCCTTAATTCTGTATTTCGGCTTGGCGTATGTTCCGCCCATGTCCCTAATTCTGTACGGCGTATGTTCCGCCCATGTCCCTAATTCTGTACTATATATTTTACTAAGTGTTTTGTCCTCGTCATTTTTTCATGTACATTCATTGATTATTATTGTTAAATTTTTCGGCTTGGCCGCTATAATAAAGTAACATGACAATTGGATTGATATTTTTTTGAGTTATCTGATGCCAAAGGGATTGGAGGAATTTTCAATTTGAAGGATAAAGGGTTAATATCTCAGGATCAAAATAACAGATTTACACCAAAAACTATACAGCTCGGTACATCAGTAACCTGAACACAAATATAAAGTAACTTGACAATCCAAGTAATATTTTCAAAGTTATCGAATGCCAAAGGGATTGGAGAAATTTTCAATCTGAAGGATAACGGGTTAATATCTCAGGATTAAATTATCAGATTTACACCAAAAACTATACAGCTCGGCACATCAGTAACCTGAACACAGATATAAAGTAACTTGACAATCCAAGCAATATTTTTCAAGTTATCATATGCCAAAGGGATTGGAGGAATTTTCAATTTGAAGGATAAAGGGTTAATATCTCAGGATCAAAATAACAGATTTACACCAAAAACTATACAGCTCGGCACATCAGTAACCTGAACCCAAATATAAAGTAACTTGACAATCCAAGCAATATTTTTCAAGTTATCGAATGCCAAAGAAATGGATACGGATGCCGGACGGACAGATGGACGGACAAAGGATGGACGAACGACGGATGGTCACCCCGGATGCCGGCATTATGTGTACCATACATAGTATGGGTACACATAATAATACACAGCACATCCACTGAATATGAGCCTTCAAGTTGTGGTACCTGCACTTCAGAATAAAGCCCAAATATGGGCTTCCAGCACTCTACCAGTTAAGGAGCATGGTGGCTCAATAGGTAGAGGTGCAGGCAAGTCCTCCGTTCGAATCCCACATGAAGCAACTGCATTGTGTCCTTGGGCAAGACACTTAATCCCAATTGCCCATGAGGGGGCACAGTAGTGTTGTGTACTAAGGCGCACTGCAATTCGATGGTGCACTTGTCTTCAACCAGTGCTAACCCTGTTTGTGCGGAGTTAGTTTGTTGGGGAGTTTGACAGTTGCTCGCCATTGCTCGAAGGTTCTCTCCAGGTACTTCGGCTTCCTCCAGCCGTAAAACTGTCTGACACGAGGTGACCCTGGCTGTCAAAAGTGTCATTAAACCCCAATAAATAAATAAATACTAGATGAAAACTAAATGAAACTAACAGCAAGGATTGTATAGGTAGGCTGGCTAACAAAACAGGCCCTAAATTTCACAAAGGTTTGTGAGAATCAAACTTTTGTGTTTGCAAATGAATGAAGGGCTATTTGTGAGAAACACAATGAGAATCACGTAATTTTAAAGCCTATAGATGTTGCAGAATGACTGCAAGAAATTTTCTCTCATTTGTTTGATTTTACTGTCTAAATGATTCTTGGGATACAACTCCAAGAGCATTCCATGGAGCAGTGTCAAAAAAGTTTACAGTGAAGGGGAAACATTCTTGTAGTTATCCTGCAACTCATTTTTTACTGGTAGTATGCCATAATCTCAATTTAAGCAGAGATTATCAAGATTAGTTTGGGAGACAAGGGCCTTACTATTCAGAAATTTATCAAAACTGAATTAGAGAATATTTGAAAAAGCTATTTTCTCCTGTTACTCCCCAGTGGGAAGCATGGGAAGTGGAGCAGTGCTTGTTTACTGGGAGATGGTTCACATAAGCATTCAGCTTTCTTCCAAATCCCCTACTACAAGTTAGTTTGAAATATTATGTGTTAATTGGATTCAACGATGAAAGTCATGTACAAAACATTCAATCCGTTTACACTTGTTTGCATGTATACAGTTAACTTGTCTTTTTACAATAAAATACTGTTTAAACTAAATAATTTCTACTTCATTGTTAAAATAGGACCTGAAACCAATGCCTGGGGTGGAAGGCCTCTAAAGGGGGTGGAAGGCCTCTAAAGGGGATTGAAGTCCTCTACAGTGGGTGGCATAGGTACAAACAATTGGCTAAACTTGACAGTGACCTTAAACATAAAAACATAAATAAATTGTCCAATCACTGTCCTCTTTGACTTATACATGGAATTTATCAACTGATAATGTTCACTGCAATTTGGAGAACTGAAAAGTGTGGGTGGTAACTGGGGAAGAAGCAGACTAAATTGCATTTGGGATGAGTCCTCTAACTGTATCCTGCACACCACCTCAAGGAAAATCCCTCTGAAGTGTGTACAGTACCAGGTGAGATTAAGGATAAATACAGGAAAATTTCTTTTATATTTTTCCTTCTTTGATAATTCAATCCCTTGACATCATTTATTGGGAAGCTCTCAGGGAGCGCTTCCCAAGAAATGATTTCAAGGGATGATGTCATAAACAGGAAAAAATGAGATCAGCATTTTCTTTAAGCTATGTAAGTAATAGAAAAGTTAGCTTGAAAATATATAATAGGTGACATGTTATTTTCGATGACGTCAAATATCTTTAAAAAAAAAAAAAAATGTTATAATATTTCATTTTTGGGGTATTCAAAACTGCAAATAGCGATGGACAGCAAAAAAGTTGCAAATTATTCTTTTGTTTAGATCATTGATGACCTTAGCCTATCACCTATTTTCAAGCAATTACACCTTAAGTTATACTACATCTTAGCTGGTAGTGTATTACTTGAACTTTGTCTCTAACTGTAGATAACCAGCATGTTAGGAAAAACAACTAACTCAAATAAATAGTACGAACAAGGGAGGAATAACTATTACATGAAAAAAAACAACAGGAAAATTTATGCAGACAAAATCAGTGAGTTGTGATCAAAACCTCAAGTTTCACATATCCTTATTTGGTTGATCATTCATATGACACAGTGGGTTGGCTGACAGTGATTTTCTACAGAACTGATTATATGACACCCTTCAACAATCGTTTGCCTGTATCTATCACTGTCAGTTCCTGGTAGAGCATTATAGATATACAGATAGTTTTTTTTTGGTGGAGTTTTCAATGAACTCGATTTCTTTCTAAGTTATTTAGTCATTTCCCCAGAAGATAGATTGATAGCTAATGATCTCTGTAACAGCTGACAAATAAAACACATATGTGAGTGTTTAGTGCAGCAATCTGATTTTTTCTTTCGATAATGTAAATGCACATTGGCTAATGGTTCCACCTAAAACCCCTCAAGTCTGTCTGGGCATTGATTGGGAATACAGTTGTGGTAAAAAAAAATTGTTAACCCATAGACTAATTGGTTCACACAAGATCAACTTTCTCATGCCGAGGTTTGCTGTTCTAAACTAGCAGAAGTTTACGGAATCAAGCTATGCATTTATAAATTACTGCCTAAGGCAACCCTGCCAGTTTTTTCCTTTGCTGAACATAATCCATAAAGTTAAAACTGAAAATGATTTCCGTAATTCTCCACTGGCTTGCCAAGTACAGTATATGGAGAGTGGATTACAATTAAAACTTTTAAGGTGAGGGGATTCAACCCAGACAATAATTGATTCCAGTGGTAACACATACGGACAAGCATAGCTTCAGCCAATGGACTTACAGGATCATCCTGGAGGTCCATTGGATGAAACTTTCCTTGTCCTTATGCTTTTACAGAAGAGAGGATGTTTTTGTCAGAGATGAAACTCCACTCCAGCCATTTTAGAGGGAATTCACTCTCAACATACTGTAATTTCAGAGATACAATTTCATCACAAGAGAAACTATGGCCTACTATTTATTTATTTATTTATTTATTTATTTATAGGGGTTTAACGACACTGGACTCTCAAAAAGGCATACAAAGTTCAGCATGTGGAAAGTGAATTATCATGAAAACACTCCCGAGGAAAGAATCCTTATCTTTGAAGTAGAATAGGAAGCAGAAGCAATGTTTTGGTCTTTGGGGTTCAATCCTGATGTTCCGTGACATGGGCTTTGATTGTGTTGCCAGGATTCCCGCAACCAAGGACTAATGAAAGTCAAGGCCATTCAAGACCATTTCAACATTCTTTAGAATTTTTCAATGGCCCACAACAACCAAATTCAAGGATTTTCACCATCACTAGTCCTAACTAGAACCTTCTGGTCATTACCTCCTCAGACAGTCCTAGTTAGGACAATGCCTTCACTGACTATGGCATGTGGAACTATATTTAGTTAGCTTCATGCATTTCGTGGCATTTTTGTTTCGTGAATATTCCAAGATTTTCAAGGCTTCCTGGCCAATTTTTAAGAATTTCAAGGCCTTTTAATGGCCCTTAGTCAAATTCAAGCCCTTTCCTTGAACCCAAGGCCCAGCAGGCCCAGTGGTTGCTGGTGATATTTCAAAGAATTTTTAAGAGTTATGTCTGAGTGGGTAAGTCCCTCTGTGGGTATTTTAGTGAAGAAAGGATTCAAACAATGGAATCTTTAAAAAGTATAGGAAGTGCAAGTAAAGAAAAAATTCAGGCAATGGACTCTCATGAAAAATGTGTATGACGCACTAGAAAAGATTCAGGCAATGGACTCTCAAGAAAAATTTGTTATGATGAACCAGAAAAGATTCAGGCAATGGAATCCCATGAAAAATGTGTATCACATGCAAGAAAAGATTGAGGCAATGGACTCTCACGAAAATTGTGTGTGACGTACCAGAAAAGATTCAAACAATGGATTCTCATGAAAAATGTGTTGGACGTACTAGAAAAGATTGAGGCAATGGACTCTCACCAAAAATGTATATGACATGCTAGAAAAGACTCAGGCAATGGACTCTCATCAAAAATGTGAATGACATACTAGAAAAGACTACTCAGGTAATGTAGGACTCTCATGAAAAATGTGTATGACGTACTAGAAAAGATTCAGGCAATGGTGGTTTTTTGCAACTGTGTTGGGTAAGGAGTGAATGGAATGTTAGGAGTTTTTGTCATTTTAAAACTCTGCAAAGGTGTTCCAGGACAAATCCACTCTCCACACCAAAGGTGACATAAGAAAATTCATATATTTTATTCATTGGAAAATACAATCGACAAATAACAATTAGAAAGAAAAACTGGTAGATTAATCGATTGAATGGCTTAAAAGGTTTGGACAAAGCCTGAACGTGCAAACAAAGATGTGATGAGAGTAAAAAAAAGGAAATAAAAGATTAGAGATGTAGAAACAAACACTAAACACAGAAATACCAATATATAACATTCTTATTGATTGCCAATAACCTGTACACTTCTTCAGTGACAGTTATTCTTTATCTTAGACAATACTTCAAGATCCTGTCAAATGTTTGTTTTGATCAAGAGTGGAAAGAAAGAAAATTTGAAAACACAATGATTTCTTTTGAAGGTGAAAGTGTGAAATTTTGCACCGACTCTATTGAATGTTTTCAATACTTGCCACTTAAATAAAGTATTATCAAATGGTAATCGATTATTTAACCTTGACTAGAAAACCAGTTGTTCTCGTTTCAGGTGAAAGAGCTTTCCAATGATTATCAGACATCATTGCACTATTAAACCGTAACAAACTCTCACCTTTTCACCCATAATCTCTTCTGGGATCCTTGTCAAATAAAATCAAATAACCTTTTTCTAAATGTGTTCCACAGCTCTGATGACTGGAAATACTTACCAAAGCACAATGATTTCTTGATGATGAAAAAAAAGCATTTTGTGATTTTTAAGGCCTACACTAGTAATCAAATCTGTGTTCTTGAATGTTCTGAATTAATGGTAGACTTTAGGGTAACTGAATTAAGGGAAGTGCCAAACTAACTAATTTGAAAAATGTGGGTTCGTCAAAAACTGTGCATCTCCAGTTTTCCATGTATGAGTATTACCACAGGTGACAATTTTTAAGTATGGGTGGTTTATCAGTTTTTTGGTTCGTTTTTTTTTTTTTCAAAACTGAAACTGAACTGCCACCTTAACAAACAACCAAGACTTTCAGTTTCAACAAATTTCCCAGTATTGGTAAGTTTTTGACATCTCAATCACAAAGGCTAAAATGTCAGGCAAAGGTAAATGCTGTGCTGTTTATGCTTACTAGTAGCACTTGGAGATGATTGACAACAAATCCCCCCCAAAATAGTGGTAGCAAATTTCTTATATCTTAAACGATATCTACAGAACCACCACCAGAAGGAATATGGAAACTTAAAAAGTCTTACGTAAGAATCTACACATACAATTCAAGAACCGTTAAGTTTGTTTGTTTGTTTGTTGGTGGTTAACGTCACATATTTATGCACTATGGCTAATCGTGACACAACATGGAGATGAAGTCAAGTTTAGTCAATCGTTGATCAACATGTTGCCCATTTTAGAGGACTTTCACCCCAAGCATTGGTGACTGGGTCCTATTTTACTAGTAAAGCGGAACTGGTTTACCACAGTAAACAAGTGCTGCTTACTTCCCGGGGTTCCCACGGGGAGACCGTTAAGTAAATTTAATGAACCGGGTACAGCCTTAGGCTCACTCATATTCGACCAAATAGGTATTGAAAGTTACCTGACAATATTTGGTGTAAACGTAATATAAATTATCTTTGACCCAAAATCATCTGTGCATGGCGCATAGTAAATTAGAACTAGAGGGGGTATCAGTACCCCGTGGCTCACCAACAGGTGGCCAATGTAAAGGGGTGGTTGGAGTTAAAAAAAAAAAAGTTCAAAACCTGCACACAAAAGTCAAAAATTGAAGAAAATAAGCAGCTAAAGGGTTAAATAATATAATAATAACCCCTAAGAAGCATGCTAACATAAAATAGGAACCATGGCAATATGCTACAAGGTAAGTCTCCTCTTTGAAGAAAAGAAAGACAAACCTCAAAACCTGCACAATTAAGTAAAAAAAAAAAAGTATCACATTTGTTTCAATGGGTTAAAATTGAGAAAAATACCCTGATAATGTCACAGTAACCACCATGGCAATATGCCAGTAAGGTGAAACCCTACATGAAAAATATCCACTTGGAAGAAAAGAAAGAAAAACCTCAAAACCTGCACATAAAAGTCAAAAAAGTATCACATTTGTTTCAAAGGGTTACAATTTAGAAAAATACCCTGAAAATGTTACAATAACCACCATGGCAATATGCCAGTGAGGTAAAACTCCACTTAAAATAAATATCAAAACCTGCACAAAAAGTACAAAACCTACACACAAAAGTCCAAAATTAAAGTAAATAAGCGGCTAAAGGGTCAAATCATACAAAAATAGCCCCAAGAAGCATCCTAACATAAATTTTTCAGACTAAAATTTTTTTTTTCTTCTTCTTAAAATTGACCAAAACACATAAAAAACTAATTTCCAGATTTTGGCCAAAACCTGGACCCCAAATTTTCAATGTAAAAAAAATATTTTTTTTTGTCTTAAAATTGACCAAAATGCATAAAAACAAAAACAAGAGGCCCCACAGGGCCTGAAGCGCTCATCTTGTACAGAACACAATTTAAACAGAGTCCAAGAATGAGTCTACATTAAGAAAGCCATCTCCATGGGCTACACTGTCAATCCTTGAGTCCCTCAGGAGTGACAAAAATAATCTGGGCATCATGCCTTTTCTTCAGTTGATCATAAGTAAAATGTAGAGCTCTCCTATGAAGCCCCTTGATACAACCTATGTGGATTAATCTTAGTACCTCTAGAGGGTACTGAATACAAAATTTTTAATTCTTCAGCAAAATGGCCAATTCCGGCTCCCATAGAGAGCCCAAATATTAACCCAGGCTCTTGGTTTGAACACAGTTAAATCTGACTTCCCTAGAGATGTTGTGTACCGAATATGAAAGCATTCTGACTGTTGGATCTGAAGAAGAGAAATTGTAAAGAAATTTCTTCGAATAGCACTAAGTTCAAATTTGGGCTACTATAGCTAGCCCAAATATTAACCTATGGATCCGATTTGAACAAACTTGAATCTGACCCCCCTAGAGATGTTGTATACCAAATGTGAAAGCACTCTGACAAGTGAATCTGAAGAAGAAAATTTTTGAAGAAATTCCCTCATATTGTACTAGGTTAAATTTCATGTACCCATATGGAGCCCAAATATTAACCTAGGCACTCGAATTGAACAACCTGGAATCTGACCCCCCTAGAGATGTTGTATACCAAATATAAAAGCATTCCGACTGGTGGATCTGAAGAAGAAGATTTTTAAAGAAATTTCCTCATATTGCACCAAGTAAAAATTTGGGCTACCATAGTGAGCCCAAATATATACCTAGGATTTTTTTAAATTACCCTCCATATTGAACAAAGATAAAATTTGGGCTTCCGTAGGAAGCCCAAATATTAACCTAGGGACTTGGTTTGAACAATCTAGAATCTGACCCTCATAACAATGATGTATACCAAATAATAAAAGATTCTGACTGGTGGGTCTGAAGAAGAAGATTTTTAAAGAATATTCCCCATATTACCCTATGTTAAAACTTCGGGCTCCTGCAGAGAGCCCAAATATGAACCAATGAGCTTTATTTCAACAAACTTTTATCTGCCCCCCTATGAATGCTGTATACCAAATATCAAAAGATTCTGATGATTGGTTCTGGAGAAAAGATTTTTAAAAATTTTTGCAAATATGCTGACTCAGCATTTATTCGATACCCATTATAGAACACCCTAACATAACCGATGGCAATTTTTTTTTACCATTCAATTCTACTGGTCATAAGGATACTTCATACCAAATGAAAGCTCTCTGTTCCATGGGGTTTGGGAAATATGGGCGTTTGAAAATATTTCTATTTTTAGCTCCCAGGGTTCCCATGGGGATGCGGGAATTTTTTTTTTTGCATGGGTCAAGTACTTATGACCCAATACTACCACAAACCAAATTTGGTTCATACCAGACCATCAGTTCAGAAAATAGAAATTTTGGGCGGGGCCAAAAATCTTACCCCTCCAATTACAAAGCCAAATATTACTTCACGAACTTCGTTTGAACAAACTTGATTCTACACATCATATGGAAGCTCCATAGCACATATCAAGTCATTGTACACACTGGTTCTTGAGAAGAAGATTTTTTAAATATTTTAGAGCATTTTCCCCCACTCCCTCCCTATGGGGCTGGGCATGCTGAGTTGAACAAAAATGAAATGCCCCTTTGGGACCATCACTCACACAAACTTTCACTTGAATTGGCCCAGTGGCTTTGGAGGAGAAGACCAAAACATGGTGTTGACGGACGACGGACGGGAAGCGATGATATTAGCTCAGCTTGACTTTGTCAAGATGAGCTAAAAACTCATTTCCGGATTTTGGTCCAAACTTTCTTAGTCCCACCCGAACCCCAAATTTTCAGTGTAAAAAAAAAAAAAATTTGTCTTAAAATTGACCAAAATGCATAAAAAACCAAAAAACTAATTTCCGGCTTTTGGTCAAAAATTTCTTAGTCCGGACCAGGACCCCAAATTTTCAGCCTAAATATGAACCCAGGGACTTGGCTTGAACAAACTTGAATCTCACCCCCTAAGGATGCTGCATACCAAATATCAAAAAGATTCTTATTGGTAGATCTGAAGAAGAAGATTTTTAAAGAATATTCCTCATACTGCACTAATTTAAATATCTGGGCTTCCCATAGAGAGCCCAAATATGGACCCAGGGAACTGATTTCAATAAGCATGTGAAATAATCTTCCAAAGATGTTATATGTGAAATCTGAAAGCTTTTGGAGCAGTGGTTTGGGATAAAAGTAGCTTAAATGTTTTTCCCATTACCCACAGTGTTAAAAAAATGCTGACTCAGCACTTTTTCAAAGTCCCCAAAAAGTACCCTATGATACAACCAATAGCAATTTTTTTGGACCATCCCATTCTGTTGGTCCCAAGGAAGCTTCACATCAAATAAGAATTGTCAGTGCCGTGTAGTTTTTGAGATATGGACGTTTTAATTTTTTTCTATTTTTAGCTCCTGTGGTTCCCATGGGGTGACGGGAAAACAAATTTGGGCATAAATTAAGTACTTATGACCCAATAAGCCCTCATATCAAATTTTGTTCAAATCTGCCTCTCGGTTTGGAAAATAGAAATTTTGGGAGGAGCAAAAATAGCTCCACAGACTTCTCTTGAACATATCTGAGGCTACACCTCAAAAGGAAGCTGCACACCTAATATCAAGTCTCTGCTCCTACTGGTTCATGAGAAGAAGATTTTTAAAGATTTAGGCACACTTTTTGGGTGTGGCCCTACCAAGGGGCGAGGCATTTTGATTTGAACAAAATCAAATTGCGATGTCATAACAAACTATTATCTCAAATATCAATTAAATTGGTTTAGCGGTTTGGGAGAAGACGCACACACCATATTCACGAACGACAGACGGTGTGTGATCACTATAGCTCTCCTGACTGAAAGTCAGGTGAGCAAACAAGAGGCCCCAAGGGGCCTGAGAGCGCTCACCTGACACTGACAACTTCCAATCAAGGGTTCAAATTTGAACAAACTTGCATCTGCCCCATTAAGAAAACCATGTACCAAATATCAAAACATTCTGACCGGTGGATCCGAAAAAAAATTTTTAAAAAAATATTCCTCATATTGAACTAAGTTATAATTCGGGCTCCCACAAATATGAACCCAGGGTCTAGGCTTTAACAAATTTGAATCTCACCTCCCTAATGATACAGTATACCAAATATCAAAGGATTCTTATTGGTGGATGTGTAGAAGATTTTTAAAGAATGTTCCTCATATTGAACTGAGTTACAATTCGGTCTCCCACAGGGAGCCCAAATATGAACTCAGAGACTTGGCTTGTACAAACTTGAATCACACCTCCCTAAGGATGCTGCATACCAAATATCAAAACATTCTGACTGTTGGATCTGAACAAGAAGATTTTTAAAGAAAATTCCTCATATTGAACTAAGTTATAATTCAGGCTCCAATAGGGAGCCCAAATATGAACCCAGAGACTTGGTTTCAACAAACCTGAATTTCAATCCCCTAAGGATGCTGCATACCAAATATCAAAAGATTCTGATTGGTGGATCTGAAGAAGATTTTTAAAGAATATTCCTCATACTGCATACTGATCCCATAGAGATCCCAAATATGGACCCAGGGATTTCATTTCAACAAACATGTGAAACAATCTTCCAAAGATGTTATATGTGAAATTTGAAAGCTTTTGGAGCAGTGGTTTGGGAGAAGAAGAGTCTTAAATGTTTTCCCCATTGCCCATACGTGTTAAAAAATGCTGATTCAGCATTTTTTTAAAGTCCCGTAAAACTACCCTATAATAAAACTGATAGCAATTTTGTTTTGACTATTCCATTCTGTTGGTCCTAAGGAAGCTTCACACCAAATAAGAATTCTCAAAGCCATGTAGTTTTGGAGATATGGGCGTTTGAAATTTTTCCTATTTTTAGCTCCTGTGGTTCCCACGGGACATTTTGAAAAATATTTCGGGCATAAATCAAGTACTTATGACCCATTAATATTTCATATCAAACTTGGTTCAAATCGGCCTCTTGGTTAGGAAAATAGAAATTTTGGGCGGTACAATAATTCTTGCCCCTCCGGTAACGATGACAAATATTGCCCCTCGAACTTCTCTTGAACATACTCGAGTCTACACCTCAAAGGAAGCTGTATACCAAATATCAAGTCTCTGCTACAGCTGGTTCATGAGAAGATTTTTAAACAAGAGGCCCCAAGGGGCCTGAGGACGCTCACCTGACATGGTAACCTAAATATCAACCCAGAGAATTGATTTCAACAAGTTGCATCTGCTCCTCCTAAGAAAAGCTTATACCAAATATCCAAAGATTTTGACCAGTGGATCTAAAAAAAAAAGAAAATTTTTAAAGAATATTCCTCATATTGAACTAAGTTATAATTCGGGCTCCCACAGGGAGCCCATATATGGACCCAGGGACCTGGCTTTAACAAACTTAAATCTCACCCCCCTAAGGATGCTGCACACCAAATATCAAAACATTCTGACTGCTGGATCTGAAGAAGAAGATTTTTAAAGAAAATTCCTCATTTTGAACTAAGTTACAATTCAAGCTCCCACAGTGAGTCCAAATATGGACCTAGAGACATGGCTTGAACAAACTTGAATCTCACCCCCTTCACCCCCCCCCCCCCCCCCCCCCCCCCCCCCCCCCCAAGGATGCTGCATATCAAATATCAAAACATTCCAACTGCTGGATCTGAAGAAGATTTTTAAAGAAAATTCCTGATTTTGAACCAAGTTATAATTCAGGCTTCCACAGTGAGCCCAAATATGAACCCAGGGACTTGGCTTGAACAAACTTGAATCTCACCCCCCGCCCCCTAAGCATGGTGCATACCCAATATCAAAAGATTCTGCCTGCTGGATCTTGAGAAGAAGATTTTCAAAGAAATTTGCATGAAATGCACTAAGTTCGAATTCAAGCTTCTATAGTGAGCCCAAACATGAATCTAGGGAGCCGATTTGAACAAACTTGAATCAGATCCACCCCACAATGTTGCATACCAAATATCAAAAGATTCTGCCTGCTGAATCTGGAGAAGATTTTTTGAGAAATTTTGCCTGAAATACACTAAGTTCGAATTCGAGCTTCTATACTGAGCCCAAATATAAACCCAGGGGGCTGATTTGAACAAACTTGAATCAGATCCACCCCACAATGTTGCATACGAAATATCAAAAGATTCTGCCTGCTGGATCTGGAGAAGAAGATTTTTTAATCTTTTCCCCATTGCCTACAGTGTTAAAAAGTGATGACTCAGCACTTTTTTAAAGTCCTGAAAAAAGTACCTTGTGATCAAACCGCTAGGGATTTTTTTTAACCATTCTATTCTACTGGATAAAAGTAAGCTTTATACAAAATAAGAATTCTCTGTGCCGGGTAGTTTGGTAGATATAACAGTTTTAAGGTTTTTCCTATTTTTAGCTCCCGAGGTTCCCACGGGGCAATGAGAAAATTTTTCCACATCAATCAACTACTTATGACCCATTATAATCTCATATCAAATTTGGTTCAAATCGACCTCACGGTTCTGAAAACAGACATTTTAGGCGTGGCCAAAATTTTTGCCCCTCCCATAACGAAGGCAAATAATGCCCGACAAACTTCTCTTGAACAAATTTGATTCTAAACCTCAAAAGGACTCTGTATACCACATATCAAGTCTCTGCTACTGGTGGTTCATTAGAAGAAGATTTTCAAAAAATTTGGCCATTTTTCCCCCACACCTCTGCTCAATATGAGCCGAAAACTATTTTGGATAAAAATCAAACTGCCCCTATATAACCACTACTTACATGAAATTTAATTAAAATGTGGCCAGTGGTTTAGGAGAAAGAGGCTCAAACACTAACTTCACACAGGACGACGGACGACAGACGAAGAGTGATAAGAAAAGCTCACCCTGACTTTCAGTCAGGTGAGCTAAAAACTTGAGGCATTTTAGCCCCACCCCCTTCTCAATATGAACAGAAACCCAATTTGAAGAAAAACCCAAATGCCCCTATATAACCACTACTCATGTGAAATTTCATTAATTTTCATTAAAATGTGGCCAGTGGTTTGGGAGAAAAAGACCCAAACACCACCTTCTCGACGGATGACAGTGAGCTAATAAGGAAATGTTGATTTTTGCTCAAATATAGCTTTTCCTGTAAACTTTTGCATCTTGACAAGGCACCAAATCTCACCAACAGAACAAGGCAGAACCCACCAGTGGGGTGAAGCGATGGTTTGAAATCCTGGAGGACCATGCTGGTGAAAAGTTTGGGAGGGGTGGATCTCAGGACTGAGGGTACTGTACTTGTACTGAGGGCAGGAAATCAAAAAGAATCTTTTCAAATCTGGGGATGGGAGGAGCAAGTGATATTTGGGGGTAACTGGGCTCCCTAGATACGCCATGCCTCCACCACTGTAGCCCACCACAATATGTCCATTAGCTGAGAAGGGTGGTGAGCATTGAGTAACCTGTGTGACTCAACACGCTGTAGGATCATCCTAACTTGGATGACAAATACAGACACATTTTTATATTTTGAAAAAACGGAAAAAACCGAACCAAAAACCGAGTTTTGGTACAAAACCGAAACTGAACCAAAACACAAATTTCAAAACTGCCCAGCCCTAAAGTATACAGCTAAATTAGAAAGAAGTTTAACCCTTTACCTAACGAATCAGTTGCATCTACCTGCATAATTTACAAACCGAGTAGTTGAAAATTGGTAGGGGGAGAGGGATGGGGTTTGGGGATGAAAAATTTCAACAAAACCATATCATGTGATCCAACGAGCTCAGTGAGATCATTCCACTGAGAGGTCACATGCTATGGTTTTGATGAATTTTTTTTTTAAACCGTCAAAAAAATTATAATTAAAATAACAAATTTTGATCTCATGTGCTTTGGGTAAAGGGTTACCAAGAGGCTGCAAGGGGCGTTAATTGCTCACCTGTAAAAATTGTTTAAAGAAGGATTTATGGTCACATTCAACATCTATATGTTTATATAGTTAATCTAATATAGCTATGGTCATGATTAGCCATTGCAGGCTTAAAAAAATTGCGGGAACGATCGTTTCGTTCCCGCGCCATTCCCGCAAAATGTTTCTAGCGGGACCGATTTACCGTTCTCGTAATTTGGGGAGAGTGGGGGGGAGGGGGGGCACCACACAGCAATATACTCATAAAATGCAATGAAATATGCTTTGAAAAACTGCCAGCTCGCCTTTTCAGAAGGAAATCGGAGTTCTCCAAAAATGGCATTTACATTTACTTACAAATTCAATCTGGCTGCACGACGTGGAAACGACATAGCACATAAATACTTAAATTAATAACAGTGAGAGGTGGGCGGGTTTGTTCCGAGACATCACCTTCTACTGGACCAGCAAAGTTGAATGTTATTTAACTCGACGTGCAGATAAATATTCCCTGGAATCAAAATATACTTGATCCATTTGACATGCAGAGTGCATTCTGGAAATTCCCAAGCACAAATAGAATGCTGGCAACTGCGCATGTGTCTTGCTCGAATAGTACCTAGAGGGATATGAATTGAGAAACCAATGCCATTGATTGATCAGAAGCACCCGAGTTGTCTTTCTATTCTGTATTCACCCAAAACATGAGTTGCAGGGCCGTGTCAAACGTGGGATTTGTACACAGCACGGCCACTATCGTGTGCCATGGAGTTTTGAATGCGAACACGTTTGTTGGAATCATCAATGGAAATGTGTTTGAAGATGGCGAATTACCACAACTGTTTGTTTGTTTGTTGGTGGTTAACGTCACATATTTATGCACTATGGCTAATCGTGACACAACATGGAGATGAAGTCAAGTGTAGTCAATCGTTGATCAACATGTTGCCCATTTTAGAGGACTTTCACCCCCCAAGCATTGGTTGACTGGGTCCTATTTTACTAGTAAAGCAGAACTGGTTTACCACAGTAAACAAGTGCTGCTTACTTCCCGGGGTTCCCACGGGGACACCACAACTGTTGAAACACTACACAGTTTTTAGTATGTCAACATTACGATTGTCCTTTTAAATTTTACTATGGTACATGGAGTAATAAAAACACGAACGTCAATGCACAAATGGGATATTTTTTTTTTATTTCATGACTTCAATCTATAAGTCAAACATAAACTTTCATGATAACGCACACCTTTTCATATGATGGCAACTCATTGAAGTGAATCCCTGAATCATAATTATTCAGCTTTTGTGCCGAGCCTGGCCAGAATTACTTGCCCCTTCATAGATCCCGCTCATTTGTATACACCGGTTATTTGTATATTTTCTTCTGAGTGTCCAAAGCCATATTATATTCAATTAAGCGGGATCCACTGTAGTAATAACAACAAGAAAACACTATTTCATTCTTTAATACTTTACTGCATTCAATTTCATACATCAAAATACATCCACTGAGTGTAACAATATAATGCATGTAGTATTGTACATGTATTTGAGTAAATGTGAAAATGGGTTCCGCCAAAAAAAGGGTCCTGCAAAAAAAATTGACGGGACCCATTTATGGGTCCTGCAAATTTTCAATTTTTTTAACCCTGCATTGTGCATAAGTATGTGACCTTAAACACCAATAAATAAATGAATAAATAAATCTAATATAGCTAGGTAGGTGAGTGGGGGGAGAAAGGTCTGTTGTGTGTTTTTTTTTTTTCACTCCAACCCCTGACCTGTGGATGTGAAGAAGATTTTTTAAAGGATAGTCCTTATAGTCCTTGCACTAAATTTAAATTTGGGATCCCACAGGGATCAAAAATGTGACCATAAGAACTTAATTTGAGCAAACTGGAATCTGACTCTCCTAAGGTTGATGCATATCAAATATCAAAAGATTTTGACTGGTGGACCTGAAGAAGATTTTTAAAGGAATTTTCCCATACTGCACAAAGTTAAAATTTAGGATGCCATAGGGAGCCCAAATATAAATCCAGGGACTTGATTTGAACAAACTGGAATTTGACCCCACAAAGGATACTGCAAACCAAATATCAAAAAGATTATGGCAAATGGATCTAAAAAAAGATTTTTAAAGAATATTCCTCATATTGCACCAAGTTATTCGGGCTCCCTATGCCCAAATATCAACCTAGGGTTTTGATCTTAACAAACTTTAAGCAGACCGCCTTAAAGATGCAGTATACCAAATATCAATAGATTCCGACTGGTAGATCCGACAGATTTTTAAATAAATTTCTCATATTGCACCAAGTTAAATTTGAGGTTCTCATAGTGAGCCCAATATGAAGCCAATCTTGTTTCACACACGCCTGAATCTGCCCCCCTCTAAGGATGTTGTATACTAAACATCAAACAATTCTCAGTGGTGGATCTGAAGAAGATTTGCAAAGAATATTCCTCATATCGCATCCCATAGGGGTGCCCAAATATGACCCTGAGGACTTGATGTGAACAAACTTCAAATAGTAATGGTTAATGATTGTTTCTTTCTAGGTCGTCAAAAATGTTTTAACTACCAGGATGCTGCTTGCACTTGGCTAAAAGATAACTTCCGATTACCTAACTGATCTGGAAACAAGCCCAGGGGACGCATGAAGTAAAACCAGAGGCTCAAGTGAGCCTAAAAGGTGCAGTACTAGATTATAGATATCGCGCAACCGCATCACTAATGATCTCACATTAAGAGTTACACTTATTAATATATCAAATTTCTTGTCACAAGAAATTTATTATATACTACTCAAAGTTTACTAAGCACCAAATATTTGACACATCATTGTGAAATTTGCTTGTGAGATATTTGCGATATTTTTGGTGGATATTATTGAGGAATGTATTAAGATAGTCCCCAGTGTTTACATTAGCTCTCTTGACAGGCAGACTTTTCGTGACAGTTATGGAAAGCATGTACCCCTTGATTTTCATGATGTTTTCGTGTACTGTCTACATGTATATGACATGTGTAGGGTATTCAATCTTCATTTCAATACAAACCCTTGTGATTTAATGATTGAATATGACAAATGCAAATGTAAGACATTTGTCTGAAGCAGAAATGTGGCGGGCTGTAGGGATGGTGGAACAAGGGGCTACCCATCGTCAGGTTGGTGAAGCCCTTGATGTGCACCATACGGTGATCACCAGAGCCTGGGCAAGATTTCAGCAGTATGGCACACCAGCAAGACGGCATGGGGGTGGCAGAGACAGGGCAACATCTGCAGCTGGAGACCGGTTTTTGATCATTCAGGCCAGTAGGAACTGCTTTGCCACAGCAACCCAACTGCGTCAGTGACCTCAGAATGCATCCGGGGTAAATGTTTCAATGCAGACTATCAGGGCAAGGTTGCACAAAGGTGGTCTCCGATCTAGAAGAACATGTATTTGCATTCCGCTGTCCCAGAACCACCGTCAGGCACGATATGAATGGGCCATGGACCATGTTGGATGGACCAGAGAAGATTGGCGACCTGTCCTTTTTACAGATGAGCCAAAGTACTGCCTAGACCACACAGATAGGCGTTCTAGGGTATGGAGAAGACCAGGAGAGCGATTCCATGCAGCCAACATTGCTCAGCATGACCGCTATGGTGGAGGGTCAATCATGGTCTGGGGCGGCATCAGCTGGGATGGACATTCAGAGCTCTGTGTCCTTCAACGTGGTACATTGACTGCACAATGGTATATTGATAAGATTCTGGATGTCCACGTCAGATTGTATGCAGGTGCAGTGGATGATAGATTCATTCTGATGGACGATAATGCCCATCCTCATGTTGCCCATGCTGTTGGGGAGTACCGACAGAGGGAGGGGATTGAGCATATGGACTAGCCAGCAAGATCCCCTGACCTCAATCCAATCGAACATATCTGGAATGAGTTGCAGCTTGCAATTTCATCCCGTCTAGCCTAGCCAAGAAGTGTCCAGGAGCTTGGTGCCATGCTGGTCCAAGAATGGAACAACATCCCACAAAGGACCATCAGGAACCTGACTGGGAGCATGAAAAGGCGTTGTCAAGCTGTAATTAACAATAATGGGTCTCATACTCGATATTGAAGCCATACCAGTTCGCTCCGTCAACTTTTTGGCATATTGAAAAATTTCCTCTTTTACCAAAAATATCCATTTTCCATGATTATCGTATTCAAAAGCTAAAAAATAATGTCAAACACCAATAAAATCTTAATTTCTGTACTTAAATCATTAACGATATAATTAAACAAGAGGCCCCACAGGGCCTGAAGCGCTCATCTTGAACAGAACACAATATAAACAGAGTCCAAGAATGAGTCTACAGTAAGCAAGCCATCTCCATAGGCTACACTGTCAATCCTTGAGTCCCTCAGGAGTGGCAAAAATAATCTGGGCATCATGCTTTTTCTTCAGTTGATCATAATGTAAAATGTAGAGCTCCCCTATGAAGCCCCTTGATACAACCAATGTGGATTAATCTTAGTTACACACCTCTAAAGAGTACTGAATACAAAATTTTTATTTCTCCAACAAAATAGCCAATTCCAGCTCCCATAGGGAGCCCAAATATTAACCCAGGCTCTTGATCTGAACATAGTTGAATCTAACTTCCCTAGAGATGTTGTATACCAAATATGAACACATTCTGACTGTTGAATCTGAAGAAGAGAAATTTAAAAAAATTTCTTCATATTGAACTTAGTTCAAATTTGGGCTACCATAGCGAGCCCAAATATTAACCTATGGATCTGATTTGAACAAACTTGACTCTGACCCCCATAGAGATGTTGTATACCAAATATGAAAGCATTCTGACAAGTGGATCTGAAGATGATTTTTCAAGAAATTCCCTCATATTGTACTAAGTTAAATTTCAGGTTCCCATCTGGAGCCCAAATATTAACCCAGGCACTCGAATTGAACAAACTGGAATCTGAACCCCTAGAAATGTTATATACCAAACATGAAAGCATTCCGACTGGTGGATCTGAAGAAGAAGATTTTTAAGGACATTTCCTCACATAACAAACACCAAGTAAAACATTTGTGCTACTACAGAGAGCCCAAAAAAATACCTAGGGATCTGATTTGAACAAACGTGAATCTGACCTCCTAGAGATGTTGCATTACAAATATGAAAGCATTCTCACTGGTGGATCTGAAGAAGAAGATTTTTTAAAATTATCCCCCATATTGAACAAAGTTAAAATTTGGGCTTCCGTAGGAAGCCCAAATATTAACCCTTTACCTAACGTAACGGCCAAAAACGGCCAGCGCTATTCTCAAAAATCGCCAATTAATTTTCATTATTTTCACATTTTTTGTCTCTAAAACATAGGTTATGACCCCTCACTGGATGGAGCTCGTCGAGCTCATTCCAATGAGTGGTCATAACCAATTATTTTGAGACAAAAAATGAAAATAATAGTTATTCAAGAATTTTTTTTTGCAAATGTCGTCAGCTTTTCATGTTAGGTAAAGGGTTAACCTAGGGCCTTGGTTTGAACAATCTTGAATCTGACCCTCATAACAATGATGTATACCAAACATTAAAAGATTCTGACTGGTGGTTCTGAAGAAGATTTTCAAAGAATATTCCCCTATGTTAAAAATTCCGGCTCCTGTATTGAGCCCAAATATGAACCAATGGGCTTTATTTTAACAAACTTGTATCTGACCCCCCCCCCCCCCCCCCCCCCCCCCTTCCCCCTCCACGAGTGCTGTATACTGAATATCAAAAGATTCTGATGATTGGTTCTGGAGAAAAGATATTTTTAAATTTTCGCAAATATGCTGACTCAGCATTTTTCCGATGCCCATTACAGAACATCTTAACATAACAGATGGCAATTTTTTTTTACCATTCAGTTCTACTGGTCCTAAGGATACTTCATACCAATTAACAGCTCTCTGTTCCATGTGGTTTGGGAAATATGGGCGTTTGAAAATATTTCTATTTTTAGCTTCCAGGGGTTCCCATGGGGATGCAGGAATTTTTTTTTTTTTGCACGAGTCGAGTACTTATGACCCAATAATACCACATACCAAATTTGGTTCAAATCGGACCATCGTTCAGAAAATTTTTTTTTTTTTTTTTTGGGGGGGGGGGGGGGGGGGGGGGAGCAAAAATCTTACCCCTCCCATTACAAAGCCAAATATTACTTCACAAATCCTGCCTTTTTGGAAGTAAGAGAAGGAGAAATCGGCTAATTGAGGAGGAAGGAATTCAGACCCGTTGGGTGCCAAGGAAGCGAAGTAGTAAGATAGGGATAAAATGGGGCTCACTGAGGGTTGGTGGCCCTGCTGGGGACCGAGGAAGGGAAATAGGAGATGAGGATCCCAGGTTGTAGAAACACAGGTTTTTACGACCATTAGCCTCCAGTAGTGCACTACACAACATAGCTATCCCCCAATAATCCCTACCAGTTTTTTATTCTACCCTCCTTGTGCAGTGTTAGTATGTTGAGGAGTCTGACAGTTGCCCGCTGATGCTCAGTGGTTCTGTCCAGTACACAGGCTTCCTCCACCCATAAAACTATTCGACAAAAGGTGACGCTGCAGTCGAATGTGTCGGTAAAAACCTCAGAAAATAAATAACTGGCTGAATGTGAACTTCATTGGCCAAGTGCAACTAGAGTTGATTACATTTGCAGGAATGTCTATGTCTGTTTACAGCCAACAGGACATAAATAACTAGAGGATGGCCACCAACGGGTGGCTGATTCCCCCGAAAAAAGCCTTGATAGCCATTCCAACCTTATTCGCGACACACCCTCTGGTTGTGGGCAATAATAATACCAAGTATCATTAATATCCTTGAAGGCTGTAAGAAGTTATGGAGCGGACACGAATTCCGTCTACGCCCGGATGGACAGACGGACGACGTCACGGCTAGATTCCCCCAAATTTTTTGGGGGGGAATAAAAATTTATTATCTTTGTTTATTCCAAGATAAAATCAACGTGCCTTTTTAATCTAAGAACTGTATTTAAAAACATGAAATGAAATTACGTTTAAACTGTATGATCTTCGATCTCAGACAATGCGAAGGATAAGGAAAATACAAAATTATTTTTAAAATGAAAGTGTCAGTGACACTGTAGCTCAACTTGTCAAGACATGTTCATGTATAGTATGTGACACAGCAATGACAAACATCTAGGTAATGACCTGATAACAAAGGTACATATAAAGTACTGTAACAGTCTGTACATAAATACTGAGCGTAGCCTGTAAGAAATGTATAGGTAAAGTATTGTAAACGTGGGTGACAGTCAGATGCTAAACTAGAAAAGAAATCTTGGAGTCCCAGAGTGGGTCTGACTGAACCCCAAAATATTTGTTCTCATAGCACAGTGATAACAAAGGCACCACAAAACACACTCATTCCTGTGCCAAGGTGAAAACAAAGGTACCCAAGAAGTTTCATGAAGATCAGTTCATAAATACGAGCTGTATAGAAGTTGTGACAAAAAACTGATTGGACCTAATTTCGATACAAAATGGCCACTGGCAGCCATCATGAATTTTGGACCGCACTCAGAAACACTCGTTCTTGTCCCAAGGTGATAACAAAGGTACCCAAGAAGTTTCGTGAAGATCGGTTCATAAATACAGCCTCTAGCCCGAGCCGTATTGACATGTGCACTTACAGTGTATAAGTTGCACTAAATAAATCAAAATTCATCTAATTTGCATAATTTCTGCACGAGAAAAAACCTGTACTATATGTGATGTATTCCATTTTACTAAACATTCATACAAAAATTTAATCAAATCAGAACTTTCATACAGAAGTTCTGTACAAAAGACTGATTGCACTAATTTTGGTACAAAATGGTTACTGGTGGCCATCTTGAATTTCGGACCACACCCAAAAACACTCGTTCTCATCCCATAGTGATAACAAAGGTACCCAAGTAGTTTCGTAAAGATCGGTTCATAAATACGGCCTCTAGTCTGAGCCGTATAGAAGTTGTGTACAAAAAACTGATTAAACCTAATTTCGGTACAAAATGGCCACTGGCAGCCATCTTGAATTTTGGACCGCACTCAGAAACACTCGTTCTCATCCCAAGGTGATATCAGAGGTACCCAAGAAGTTTCGTGAAGATCGGTTGATAAATACAGCCTCTAGCCCGAGCCGTATTGACATGTGTACTTACTGTGTGTAAGTAGCACTGAAAAAATCAAAGTTCATCTAATTTGCATAATTTCTGCACAAGAAAAAAACCTGTATTATATGTGATGTATCCCATGGTACTAAACATTCACACACAAAATTTTTCAAATCAGCGCTTTCATATGGAAGTTTTGTGCAAAAAATCTGATTGCACCAAATTTTTGTACAAAATGGCTGCCATCGGCCATCTTGAATTTTGGACCACACCCAAAAACACTTGTTCTCGTCCACGGTGATACCAAAGGTACCCAAGAAGTTTCATAAAGATTGGTTTATAAATACGGCCTCTAGCCGGAGCCGTATTGGCATTTGCACTAACAGTGCTGAAAGTAACACTAAATACATCAAAGTTAGTCTAATTTGCATAATTTACGTACGAGAAAAAACCCTGTATTATATGTGATGTACAGTTTAAAACTAGAAGTCCTGTCACGAATAGTGCGCTTATCTAGGCTTAATTGCACGTTGGAATTGAGCGCAATTGCCATATCGAATGGCATCCAAAGCACGGCAGGTTCTCCTGGTTACTCATAGCAAATACATGCAATGTTTCTGCCAATGGACCTCCGGGTTACCCGGAGGTCCATTGGCTGAAACATTGCCTGTGCACAGGCCATATGTACAGAATATGATAGCTTTAATTGGGCCATAACGCGCACATTAATGCACATATCAACGTGCTATTTGTGCGCATTTCATGACAGGACTTCTAGTTTTAACTGTATCCCATGGTACTAAACATTCATACAAAAAATTATTCAAATCAGCGCTTTCATATGGAAGTTCTGTACAAAAATCTGATTGCACCTAAGTCTGTACAAAATGGCCGCCAGCGGCCAACTTGAATTTCGGTTCAGACCCAAAAACACTCGTTGTCGTCCCACGGTCATAACAAAGGTACCCAAGAAGTTTCGTAAAGATCGGTTCATAAATACAGCTCTAGCCCGAACCGTATTGATTTGTTGATGGACAGATGGACGACTGGCCATAGGCATAAGCTCAAATTTGGCTTTGCCAAAGCTGAGCTAAAAATGCAATATGCCCTATCTCTCATAGAGCACAAATTGCCTGAAATATGCCAGTGCAGACAGAGGTCCAGTTGGGAGAAATAGAGTAAATTTCAAATGAGAAATCCAGCTAGATTTCAAATGTTTCTCATGAATATTTGACTTTAACATGTTGCAATTTGACCAAAACAACAATAATCAATTAGTATTAATTAGGAAGCACGGTGGCTCAGTGGTTACGTCATTGAACTTTAAACCCAGAGGTTCACAGTTCGATCCCAGTCAAGGGTTACTGCGTTGTGTCCTTGGCAAGGCACTTAACCCTGATTGCCCACATGGAGGCACAGTGTCGCTGTGTACTAAGGCGAAATGCATGCCGATGGTGCACCTGTCTTCAACCAACACTAACCCTACTTTTGGGGGAAGTCTGATAGTTACTCGCCATTGCTCATTGGTTCTCTCGGCTTCCTCCACCTGTAAAGCTGTCCAACGCAAGGTGACCCTTGCTGTCGAAAATGTCGCTAAACTCCAATAAATATAAATAAATAAATAAACTAGAAACTGTTTTAGCACACTAAAACATATGTCTCCCCTTCCTTTCTATTTAATGCACTGCAAATTATATATACATGACTAATATTGACAAGCATACCAAATATCTAAGGTCTAGCTCAAAAGAGAAACTTGGTCAAAAGACAAAAAAGTTCTGGTCCGGATGATGTTTCCCTTAAAAAAGCACATAAATCTGACCTTCAGGTCAAAGGTCAAGGTCACATGAAGGTCACTATGGTACGCGACACACTGGCTCATGGTGATACATCCACATGCCAAATATCTAAGATCTTGGTCAAAAGACAAAAAAGTTATGCCCCAAACAAAGTTTCCCTTAAAAAGCACATAAATCTGACATTCAGGTCAAAGGTCAAGGTCACATGAAGGTCACTATGGTACGAGACACACCGGCTCATGGTGATACATCCACATGCCAAATATCTATGGTCTAGGTCAAAAGGCAAACAAGAGGCCTGTCACGTCTAGAGAGCTCCGCTGAAAATAATTGATGACACACCGTCTATTGATAATACATATTGTTATGAAGTTTGGTGGAAAAATATTCAGCGGTTTAGAAATTATGGCTCGGACAAATAAAATGTTGACGACGGACAGACGGACGGACGGACAGACGGACGACGGACGAATCAGTATAAGAAAAGCTCTGCTGACTTTGTCAGCGGAGCTAAAAAGACAAAGTTTGTATGAGAAGAAGAAGAAAGAAGAAAGAAGAAGAAGAAGAAGAATATGCACTGAAACAATATGTCTCCCTTCTGGGAAGGGGAGACATAGACATTATACATAATAATCAAATGTTTTATTGAGGTAAAAGGAAACACACTTTTGTGGATATTTAAATTGGAACTATGTAAATCACAGACCTCGGGAATCTGAAACATACAATGCTGCTTATGTACACCACCGACATGCCACAGGCGTTAACGAGGCCAAGCTCTTCAAGTTTCAATACAGGCCTTTATTAAAAGCCTCTTTTGGTCCAGCTGTGCAAACTTCATGGGGTGAATTACGTTGCGAATTCTTCGTTGCCCCGCTCTTGTCAAAGGCAACGCACGCAGGTCTTCAACTTGTAAGAAGTTGTTCTCTCCACACGGGACAACCAATTATGTCCCCACAGCCCTTGCAATTGACATCGGCATTCGGCAGTGCCGAGGCAAAAGGCGAGGTGATTTTGTTTTGCCTAGGCAGAAATAATGTGGATGCCAAACAGTGTGTCCGTATATGTTAAAAGTAAAACAGAGCATGGGCGAAAATTATCTGATGAACAGATGCAGATTAAAAAGATTGTGTCTTTTTGACAAAACATCCTATTAACGTAGAAAAAAATATCCCACCATTATCTAGACAAAACTCCATCTTAATAATAGAAAGAAACACGGATCGTGTCCCAGAGCAGAACATCATTTTGTTGAAAAGGTAAAAGACTTTTCTGTCGGAATTGATATGTTTACCCAGGAACAATTGAACCTAGGAGATTTCGGCCTTCTATTATTAAGAGGAATTTTGCGGTAAAAAATGAACAAATTATTCTTAGCAAAAGCCAATTAAGTATTTTAAAAATGTTAATTTGATTTATTCATCGGTGCGGATCTGTTGAATAAAATGAATGTGTGTCAGTTGCGGTGGTAAGGGTTACGGTACATGAAACGATGTTGGGGGAATACAGGAGAAGTGACCCAAAACAAAGTCAGTCCATGCGAGAACTCGGTCCAACGCAAATTCGGTTCATAAGAAAACTCGGCCCGCGTAATTATTCAAGCTTAGCTCATACAAAATCGGCTCGTGCGAGAACTCCCTTTTCAAATCCCGTGAGAGATATCAGAGTTCATTCTGCTTCTTGCTTCTGCAATTTTAAGTAAACATGAGGCACCTTTCAAAACAAAACAAAAAAAACATTGTCACGAAATTGGAGTGCAAAATGGATCAGGGACAACCCTCCTAGGGACAACCCGCCCCAGGCCTATTTTTGGGGTGGGTTTGTCCCGATTTTTTTCTGATTTTTTGAAGAAATATTTTTTGGGGATAGTAATATATAATAAAAAAAAAGATAATAACTCACTTTTTTATCGAAAATTATCCACAATCCACATTGATCCTATTAACACATCCCAGAATGACTGAATTGAACTAATAATAGTTTTAAATAGACCAGTCAGAAGTGGCAGGTTGTTTTAGTTATGTTGTTTAAGTGGGGTACCTTCCAAGAGGAATATTTGTTTGATGCGCAAAAAATAAATGATAAGACATGTTGTTTTAGCGTGATATGGATTCATCACAGCGTTGCTCTCTTTTCCTCTATCTAAGACTAAGACAATAAACGTGTTGTTTTAGCTGTTAACAATCTTCATGTTGCCTTTCTTTGAATTATATCCATTGGCAGTAGTGAAGACTCCCAACTTTCTTCATTATGCTAATTAAATTCAACAGAGTAACAAAATTTAATATCACAGTCAAATAGCTGATAACTGCGGCACGTGAAAAACTTGGGGCGGGTTGTCCTGGGGTGGGTTGTCCCCAGTCGGTTTGGGGCGGGTTGTCCCATTCCCTTTAAAATGAGATACGATTCGAATCAGAATTAGAGGGTGGGAACGAATGCAGGAATGTTAAGGTGTGTGTGTAAGGGTGGGGTCAGGGTTGGCATTACCAATCTCCAATTTTGGAAGTGGGGTGGGCAACACAAATTAGAGGGTAGGATTGAATCTGGGAATGAAGGGGGCGGGGGTACACAAGTCAAAGTGGAACTGATAACAAACTTTGTTATTAGTTCTACTTTGACTTGTGTACCCCCCCCCCCCACCCCCCCCATTATATTGTTTATCAATAAAACAGATACTGATTTTTTTATTGATAAAATTTCATTATTTTTTGTTTTAATCCGTTCATGACATAACGATAATAATATTATATATGATCAATAAGGAATACAATGCATTAACATCATGCGTGTCACATTTACTCAAGAACAATGTCAAATTAGGACCTCTCAAACTTTGAAAGAATCCGGTTACAAACTGAAAGTGATGGAGTCGACCCCCTTCCCCCACCCCTCCCCCCCCCCCCCCCCCCCAGCACTGATCCCGGAATGGAAAAAATGTTCACATCTGATGTGACTATTTTACCACGCAATTTTTTGTTACTGCGTACCTGGATGACAGTGGTTATAACTTGGTCAAAACCATCTCGGGTGACGAATCTTCCCAGGGATGCCCGTCCCGATACATGTGGTGTTAATCTTGAAATGGAAGTAAACAAGGCCACCTTACATGCAGTATGGGTTTGATACCTTGACCAGACCAAATTATTGAAATTATGGAAACGAAAGTGACAAAATTAATCAAAATTTGGATCTTTGTTGAGGTAGACTGACAGGGTTTGAGGTGACTTGTTTTTAACCCACATTGCTGCTGAAATGTTATTCCCTTTTTTTGCGATAGAGATGTTCAAACAACGATGAACAATGCAAAACTTACCACACAACGTAGAATTTTATTCAGGAACAACAGACTTCAAATCGACACACTCACACAAAAGCTGCACTCATCATAACGCCTTTAAGACTCTCATAAGTCTTGTTTTTGTTAAAAATAATCATTTTAAAAAAGTGGCGACGCAAAGTGTTTTTTAGCCGACACAAACTGCCGTTGCCTCGGCATTTTTTTTTGCTGAGGCGAATTTTCTGAATTGCAAGGGCTGCCCCATCCAATAGGACGGCACGTCTCTAACGACAATGGAGTAGGAAATTATCCCTGGTGGAGGCTATATACTACAAAAAACCTCTGACAGAAATGAGCAAACATCGCCTTTTGTTACTTGTGGAAGGTGCTAGTGGAATGGGGATAGTCAGGACAAAAAAAAAAAAATCGATGAAAAGCGATGGGAGTATCCCTGCATTACACAAATGGCATACGATGATGCGTTGCATCGCCAATTTCTGTTGGTAGTTTCCTGGTCTAAACCACACTCCAGGTGAGTACAAATTGGGCGAACGCCTACAGTTTACCCCATAAAATATAGGTCAACCGATTTTACTAGAAATCTCAGACAAACAGCAAGCAGGTATACTCGAATTGTCCCTGATATTTATTTGTTAACCTTCCCAGTTCCATGGTTCGCTTTAAAAATATGACTAAACTTACTGTTCTTTGACCTTGGTGATGAATCGCTGCACGTGCATTGCCATGTATCTATATTGGGGTTGGGGAGGGATATTTTGGGGGTGCAAACATTTTTATGCCGCATGCATACCCTGAAGATCAAAATTTTGAGTTGGGGAAAAGTATGGGGGTAACGTCACTCTCGTGTTGGTGTGACTGGGGTGAGGGTGGAATATCTGGAGAGGCCCAAGCATGGCCTTTCCCCGAAGAAATGCTTGAAAAATTAGCCCAAAATTAGGAGACTAAAGAACGGCAGTTTTCACTGAGGTGGTATGTTATCTGCGATGTGATTGTAGAATTGAAGATTTTTAGGCGGATGGGGATTTTCTCGAAGTGATATAATGTATAAAATACTTGAAAAGGGACTCTCGGATCACTTTCCAACAGTGTATTACATCACAGAACATCGCCTGCTTAACTCTTTACCTAACATGAAAAGCAGACAACACTTGCAAATAAAATACTTGAATAACTAATTTGTTTTATTTTTTATCACAAAAACATAGCTTATGACCCCTCATTGGAATGAGCTCAGCGAGCTCGTTCCAATGAGGCGTCATAAGCTATGTTTTTGTGATAAAATGAAAGTGTCAATGACACTGTAGCTCAACTTGTCAAGACAAAGACATGTACATGTATAGTATGTGACACAGCAATGACAAACATCTAGGTAATGACCTGATAACAAAGGTACATATAAAGTATTGTAATGGTCTGTACATAAATACTGACCGTTGCCTGTAACAAAGGTATAGGTAAAGTATTGTAAAGGTGGGTGACAGTCAGATGCTAAACTAGAAAAGAAATCTGAGTTCCAGAGTGGGTCTGACTGAACCCCAAAATATTTGTTCTCATAGCACAGTGATAACAAAGGCACCCCAAAACACACTCATTCCTGTCCCAAGGTGAAAACAAAGGTACCCAAGAAGTTTCGTGAAGATCAGTTCACAAATATGAGCTGTGTAGAAGTTGTGACAAAAAACTGATTGGACCTAATTTCGGTACAAAATGGCCAATGACAGCCATCTTGAATTTTGGACCGCACCCAGAAACACTCGTTCTCGTCCCAAGGTGATAACAAAGGTACCCAAGAAGTTTTGTGAAGATCGGTTCATAAATACAGCCTCTAGCCCGAGACGTATTGACATGTGTACTCACAGTGTATAAGTAGCACTGAATAAATCAAAGTTCATCTAATTCGCGTAATTTCTTTACGAGAAAAAAAACCCGTACTATATGTGATGTATTCCATGTTACTAAACATTCATACAAAAATTTATTCAAATCAGAACTTTCATACAGAAGTTCTGTACAAAAGACTGATTGCACTAATTTGGGTACAAAATGGCTGCTGGTGGACATCTTGAATTTTGGACCACACCCAAAAACACTTGTTCTCATCCCACGGTGATAATAAAGGTACCCAAGAAGTTTCGTAAAGATCGGTTCATAAATACGGCCTCTAGCCTGAGCCGTATAGAAGTTGTGTACAAAAAACTGATTAGACCTAATTTCGGTACAAAATGGCCACTGGCAGCCATCTTGAATTTTGGACCGCACCCAGAAACACTCGTTCTCATCCCAAGGTGATAACAAAGGTACCCAAGACGTTTCGTGAAGATCGGTTCATAAATACAGACTCTAGCCCGAGCCGTATTAACATGTGTACTTACTGTAAGTAGCAATGAAAAAATCAAAGTTCATCTAATTTGCATAATTTCTGCACGAGAAAAAAACCCGTATTATATGTGATGTATCCCATGGTACTAAACATTCACACAAAAAATTATTCAAATCAGCGCTTTCATATGGAAGTTCTGTGCAAAAATCTGATTGCACAAAATTTTGTACAAAATGGCTGCCATCGGCCATCTTGAATTTTGGACCGGACCCCAAAACACACGTTCTCGTCCCACGGTGATAACAAAGGTACCCAAGGAGTTTCGTAAAGATCGGTTCATAAATACGGCCTCAAGTCCGAGCCGTATTGGCATTTGCACTTACAGTGCTGAAAGTAAGACCAAAAAACATCAAAGTTAGTCTAATTTGCATAATTTACGCATGAGAAAAAAACCCGTATTATATGTGATGTATCCCATGGTACTAAACATTCATACAAAAAATTATTCAAATCAGAGCTTTCATATGGAAGTTCTGCACAAAAAACAGATTTCTGCATCGTCGGTACAAAATGGTGGCTGGCAGCCATCTTGAATTTTGGACCGCACCCAAAAACACTCGTTCACGTCCCATGGTCATAACAAAGGTACCCAAGAAGTTTCGTAAAGATCGGTTCATAAATACGGCCTCTAGCCCGAGCCGTATCCAACTGTTGACGGACAGACGGCACGGACAGATGGACGACGGGCCATGGCATAAGCTCAAATTTGGCTTCGCCAAAGTTGAGCTAAAAATGAAAACTAGAGGGTACTGAATACAAAATTTTCAATTCTTTAGCAAAATGGCCAATCCTGGCTCCCATAGAGAGCCCAAATATTAACCCAGGCTCTTGATTTGAACACAGTTGAATCTGACTTCCCTAGAGATGTTGTGTACCGAATATGAAAGCATTCTGACTGTTGGATCTGAAGAAGAGAAATTGTAAAGACATTTCTTCGAATTGCGCTAAGTTCAAATTTGGGCTACCATAGCGAGCCCAAATATTAACCTATGGATCCGATTTGAACAAACTTGAATCTGATCCCCCTAGAGATGTTGTATACCAAATGTGAAAGCATTCTGAAAAGTGGATCTGAAGAAGAAGATTTTTGAAGAAATTCCCTCATATTGTACTAAGTTAAATTTCATGTTCCCATATGGAGCCCCAATATTAACCTAGGCACTCGAATTGAACAATCTGGAATCTGACCCCCCTAGAGATGTTGTATACCAAATATGAAAGCATTCCGACTGGTGGATCTGAAGAAGAAGATTTTTAAAGAAATTTCCTCATATTGCACTAAGTAAAAATTTGGGCTACCATAGTGAGCCCAAATATATACCTACGGATCTGATTTGAACAAACTTGAATGTGACCCCCTTAGAGATGTTGCATACCAAATATCAAAGCATTCTGACTGGTGGATCTGAAGAAGAAAATTTTTTTAAATTACCCTCCTAACTGAACAAAGATAAAATTTGGGCTTCCATAGGAAGCCCAAATATTAACCTAGGGGCTTGATTTGAACAATCTTAAATCTGACCCTCATAACGATGATGTATACCAAACATTAAAAGATTCTGACGGGAGGTTCTGAAGAAGAAGATTTTTAAAGAATATTCCCCATATTACCCTATGTTAAAACTTCGGGCTCCTGTAGAGAGCCCAAATATGAACCAATGAGCTTTATTTCAACAAACTTTTATCTGACCCCCCCCCCCCCCCCCCCCCCCCCCCTATGAATGTTGTATACCAAATATTAAAAGATTCTGATGATTGGTTCTGAAGAAAAGATTTTTTTTAATTTTTGCAAATATGCCGATTCGGCATTTTTTTGACCATTCAATTCTACTGGTCATATGGATAATTCAAACAGCTCTCTGTTCCTTGTGGTTTGGGAAATATGGGCATTTGAAAATATTTCTTTTTTAGTTCCCAGGGTTCCCATGGGGATGCAGGAATTTTTTTTTTGCATGGGTCAAGTACTTATGACCCAATAATACCACAAACCAAATTTGATTCATACCGGACCATCGGTTCAGAAAATAGAAATTTTGGGCGGGGCCAAAAATCTTACCCCTCCTATTACAAAGCCAAATATTACTTCACAAACTTTGTTTGAACAAATTGATTCTACACCTCATGTGGAAGCTCCATAGCACATATCAAGTCATTGTACACACTGGTTCTTGAGAAGAAGATTTTTTACTCCCTATGGGGCTGGGCATGCTGAGTTGAACAAAAATGAAATGCCCCTTTGGGACCATCACTCACACAAACTTTCACCTGAATTGGCCCAGTGGCTTTGGAGGAGAAGACCAAAACATGGTGTTGACAGACGACAGACGGAGAGCGATGAGAGTAGCTCAGCATGACTTTGTCAAGATGAGCTAATAAAAAATATATACACTTTTCATTACAATATTTCAACTAAAACGTAAAACAGGTAGTTGGATATACTTGGTGCTTAGCAAACGTTTGAGTACTATATTAAGAAGTGCCTCTCTTTCACTGACTACAACACACATTAGTCTGTCTATGCAGTGGCAGATTCAGGGAGGCCCCCCCCCCCCCCCCCCTATTTTCTAAACTAAAAAATCAGTTGTCTATTGACCCCAAAGGAGAGATATTTTCGCCATTCAAAAATCAATTGGATGTTCACCCCCAAATGCCACCAAAATATTTCATTTGAAAGCATATTCTAACAAATTTTCTGGGGGGAGACCCTTGGGGGTGGGGGGATACCTCCCCCCCCCCTGCCCAACAACCCCCTGCACACATATGATATGCCCCTAACATTGCTGGTGCCTTTAGAACTCAGGACAGAATACTTCGGCATGTGCACCCTGTGATCAAAATATAACCACCCCCATTGGAAAATCCTGGATTGTCTAATCTTGTACATGAAAGGAAAGTATGAAAGTTAAGGCGTCAGCAAGATTAAAATTCAAATCCACTGCCTGAATAGATTTGAAATTTAACATTACTCACCCCTTTGCATCAGAGAATTGTCTTGCTTGGTTTATACCACAGAGTGGAATATTAGTAGGATGACTATTGCCGTCACTGCATGGTAGGGAAAGACTTAAGAGTTAATACATTAGTGCTGCTCTATATTTCACGGAGAGTTACACGACACTATTTCGAATAAGTTCCTGCAACGATAAGAATTGATGACGTTTGCAAGGAATTTCTTGGTTATGGAATTCCCTGTATACGTCATCAATTAGGTTGTTGTCGTTTAGATGCCACATGCTGTACTAATTTAAATTCAACTTACATGTATGTAATTTGAGGTAATGTAGAGAAATTAATGGAAATACTGGGAAATAATTAAGAAACTGCTGAAGTTGTGCAAATATACTAGCACATTTTCGAAACGTGTTTGGAGTTGTTTCAGTCAGTGTATAATAGTAAATATTAAGCGACAGTGACAACCTCACATTTCGGAACCGTTGAAGGTGTCTGAACCAGCAATGAGCATTCTGCATAGTTAAGTAAAGTAAATTGTGTATTGTTTTATTACTCTCCGGGCCATTCGAGTAGCATTTAACAGTTACAGTTACTGTGTTAGCGAGACCGAATTTATTATCTGGATTTGTACTATGATCCTGAGAATTCCTAACAAAGGATTCGCATGAGTGTACATGATGCGAATCAACTGTGATTCGCGCAAAGTGAAACAGATTTTAAGCCCTGTATAACAACGGCAAATATAGCCCCTCAAACTTCTCTTGAACAAATCTGAGTTTACACCTCAAAAGGAAGCACCAAATATCAAGTCTCTGCTACTGCTGGTTCATAAGAAGATTTTTTAAGATTTAGGCACACTTAAAGGTTGGGGGGGCAACTTGATTTGAACAAAATCAAAATGCGATCTCATAACAAACAATCATCTCAAATTTCACTTAAATCGATTCAGCGGTTTTGGAGAAGTCGCAAACACCATGTTGATGGAGGACGGACGGAGAGTGATCACTAAAGCTTAACCTGACTTTCAGACAGGTGAGCGAAAAATGCATCTTATGGAGAGGGATATCACACCATTTCTGCATGAGAATATAATTAATGATTAATAATAAACTCATTTAGCATTTTGTTCTGATAACCTGGAATATATTCATTAATATATTTATTGGGGTTTAACAACACTTTAAATGGCCAGGGTCACTTCGTGTCCGACAGTTTTACCAGTGGAGAAAGTCGGAGTACCAGTAGAGAACCACCGAGCAATGGCGAGCAATTGTCAGACTCCCCATTTATTTATTTATTGGGGTTTAACAACACTTTCAATGGCCAGGGTCACTTCATGTCTGACAGTTTTACGGGTGGAGGGGGTACAAGGAGAGAACCATCGAGCAACAGAAAGCAACTGTCAGACTCCCCAACATAATAATTCATCACAAGCAGAGTTAGCATTGGTTGAAGACAAGTGCACCATTGAGATGCAGTATGCATTAGTACACAGCGCAACCATGCCCCCATGTGAGCAATCAGGATTAAGTGCCTTGCCCAAGGGCACATTGCAGTTACCCGTGGAGGTAACCATGGACCTTTCTGTTGGAAGTCAACTGCCATAACCACTGAGCCACTGCACACCCAATAACATGGAATAACACTAAATTGAATATTAACTAACCATAGCCTTATTCCTGGGTCAGTATGGTAATAACTCGACAGTTCTGAAATATGCATGCACCATCTTGTGTCATTACATTAGGTAAAGGGTTAAATCAAAAATGTGGGAAAAGGGGCATTACGCACTTTTTTCTCAGGTCAGTCATGGGTGTCTTGCAGTTAATCAAATTAACAAACACAACTAGAGATAGCACCAAAGCTATCACATCTGATATTTAATCAAATTTCAAGCAGAAAAATCATTATCAAGCACTCTCAATAAAACCAATCCCAATCAAAAAGAATCTGTTAATTTCTCTAACAATTTTCTCCCCATTTTTACATAATGTAAATTTCCTTCATGGTCACTTAAAATTCCATTTCCCTTTGATGAACGATGACGAGCCATTTTCATCAGTCTACAGTAACTAATGCATCTAACAGAAACTTACACATCACATGCAAAAGATTGAACATTGTGAAGATAAAAAAAATTGATGCAATCAGGATATACTATTTTTCATTCCCACAAAAGCAATAACTATGAAAAAAAAGTGTTTGAAGAAAGACGAAAGTTTTCAAATGAACATCTAAACTGCGCTTCACTGGCTCTGTAAGCCAGTAATATTGAAGATGGAGAATCGCTAATCGTTAATGAAGGAACATTAAACCCTGCACAATGCATTTCACAAAATGCACATCACTACACAAAGAGAAGTAATGCTAAGTGCCTCGTTGATATTACTGACAACACATAAACTATCATAGCTAATTGAAAACTAAGTAATCCATGTAGATGGTTCACTAAACAGAATTCCATTAATCGGCAGGGGATAACTCAGTCACACCCATCTAGTGTTTGAAGCTTTTCAGAAACAAGAAATTCAATTTAATCAATAAGAAAATCCTTAACCTCACAGTAAGGTTAAAAAAATCCTTAAAATCAAAAAAGTCTTTAACCCTTTACCTAACATGAAAAGCGGATGACACTGGCAAAAAAAATTCTTGAATAACTAATTTTTTGTCTCAAAAACATAGGTTATGGCCCCTCATTGGAACAAGCTTGACGAGATCGTTCCAACGAGGTTTCATAACCTATGTTTTTGAGACAAAAATGAACAAATACAGAAAAATAATTGGAAATTTTTGAGAATAGCGCTGGCCGGTTTTGGCCGTTACGTTGGGTAAAGAGTTAATAAGAGACTTTTGGAGACTGAATTTCTATCTCAATCCTAATGCGAAAGATATTCGTTACTTGGGGGAAGACCAACCAATATTTTCAATGTGCAGCCTGGGGACTGCAAGTTGAAAATCTTGACTGAGCTCGACATTGCTTAACTTTAGTGATCTGATGAGAACCGGTTACCGCTACCAGTAAAACAGAACTTGTTTACAGCAGTAAACAAGCACTGCTGCACTTTCTATCTTTCCCACATGGACCATGGATTAAAATCTTGCCCCGAAAAAAAAAAGGAAGAGCAACAACAATAGTTTTTCAGAATAACTAGCAGGAATAACTGAATAAATTTCAGTTTTTACTTCAAGGCCCTGGTTACCAGATCCTATTTTACAGGTAAACTAGAACTTGTTTACCACTGGAGTTCTCAAGGGGAAAAGAAATAATTTTTGTTAAGTCATTCAGTTTTCTAGGGGAGGGGGGGGGGGGGGGGGGAGGGCACTGGCAAATAACAGTATATGTTGTAAGGACTGCATGTTGGGGGACTACAAACTAAATTGTCATAATGTCAGGAATCAGGACTCATAACTCGATCTTTTCAACTCCTTAACTTTCAGGTCAGGGTTTGTGGATTTATAATAAAACCCTCCAGACTTCTAGGATTTTGTAAAAAACAAATTAGGCCTAAAAAAATAAAAAATCTGTTTCTCAGGCCCTCCCGCATGGTCCTTTTGGCTGCCGCATGCTCTCTTTTTATAACCAATTTAAACTTTAAAAAAATAAAAATTAAATGGTTTATGTCTGATATTTTACCCAAGTTAAAAATATTGATGAATTTGTCCCTTGAGTGCAAGAAGGCTTTGCAATGCTTTAGCATTGCAAAACCTTCTTGCACTCAAGGGATGAAATACACCACCACCCATGCTATTCTGTAGATTATGAGGCCTAAAACTTGAACCAAGAACATGAACTTTTGATGGCAAAGAAGAAATTACTGAAATAAAAAATAAAATAAAAATACGCTCGCCTGCATGCAATTTCTCAAATAATGGCCTGAGAAACAGAAGATCTACTTTGTGTGGCCTTACGATTATTTTTTTATACTGTGTATGCCCGGCTGCACTCATTCCAATGATGGTTTACATATATATTGAAAGAAGTTAGATCTTAAAATTATCTATTCAATGTAAATTAATTTTAACACAAATCCACCTTTGTTATATTTTATTGGCTGAAATTTCTTCTTTCTATGTAAACAAGGCTCTAATGGTTCAGCAAAGAGGAGTACTGGTGAAGTCCAGCATCATGTGAACAACTATCAAATCAACCCGAGTGTATCTTGTACCTCCAAGAGATTTCCAAGAATCAAAGTCTGAGGATGATAAAATGGGGCCCACTTAATTGGACATCTATTAATTGAATAACCCTGTTAATTGCATAAAACATCCAATCACCAAACTATTTATAATACCTTCAGTACACATATTTATTATTATTTATTTATTGGTGTTTAATGTCACATACTTATGCACAATGGCAAATCGTGACCGTCACAGTTTTACAGGTGGAGGAAGCCGGAGTACCCGGAGAGAACCACCGAGCATGGACGAGCAACTGTCAGCTTCTCAACATTCTCTGTTCAAACTCAAGCAGGGTTACAGCGGTTGAAAAACATGTGCACCATCAATGTGCAGTAGGCCTTTGTACACGGCGTCATCATGCCCCCATGTAGGCAACCAGGAGAAAGGGCCTTGCCTAAGGACACGACATGGGGTCATCCCAGACAGGGATCGAACTCGGGACCTCTAGCATAGAAATCCAACAGTCTACCACCTAAACCTGTTAATTGCAAATGAGTTACAGAGTAAAGTTCTCTTAAATGAATAACCAGAGGCTCGGGTGAACCTAAAACGTTCACCTGGCTCAAGTTGTCAAAAGAGATGAGTATGTCAGTAAGTGATGGACAGCAAGAGCAATTTTTTGATTTGTCATGACACAACCAAAGGCAATTTTTGGTCTGGTCCTAGGAAAGCTTCCTGGCAAAAACAAAGCTCTGTTCTATTTTTGTTTTCAACTCTTGTGGGGTCCTGTACCCCCCGTCCCCCCCCCCCCCCCCAAAGTGTCAATGACACTGTAGCTTAACTTGTGTGTTGTTTGATGAAAAGGATAATGTTCAATGTTTATAAAAGGATTATGAAATAAGACAAGAATTGGGATAATTGGGAATATGTTCATTTCTGTTCCCTGTATGCTATGTTTTTGATAAAAATAATATGAGGTGTACACTGTTCTGAAGAGCTGAGGGGTGGGTTAATATGACCTCACAGTTAATGTATGTGGCCCTCACAGTTAACGTATATCAACGAAAGTTACCAAGTTACAGTGAAATTATTCCAAAACGAGTCATCCTATCAAGTTACATTGAAATCCCTTCATAAATATGGCCTGTAGACTATGCTAAAGGTTTTAGGGCTTTGGGCCCTTGTAGCCGTCACAGTTGCCCAATCGTGTCCAAAAGGGTACGTTCTCATCTAGACATTATATGAAGTCAACCTACCATGTTACAATGAAATCCTTTCATAAATATGACCTGTAGACTGTGCTAAAGGTTTTTGGGCTTTGGGCTCGGGCAGCCATCATGGTTGGATGATCGCAACCAAAAGGGGACATTCTCATCTGGGCATCATCTGGAGTTATCCTACGAAGTTACAATGAAATCCCTTCATAAATAAGACCTGTAGACTGTGCTCAAGGTTTTCGGGCTTCGGGCCAATGTAGCCATCACAGCTGACCAATCATGACCAAAAGGGGATGTCATCATCTAGGCATTATATGGAGTCAACCTAACAGGTTACAATGAAATCCTTCCATAAATATGACCTTTTGCCTATGCTAAAGGTTTTTGGGCTCTGGCACCCATTAAGGCTGAATGATCGCTATCAAAATGGGACGTTCTCATCTAGACATTATTTGGAGTCATCCTACCAAGTAACAATGAAACCCCTTCATAAATATGACCTGTAGACTGTGCTAAAGGTTTCCAGACTTCAGGCCCCTGTAGCCGTCACAGTTGCCCAATCACGTCCAAAAGGGGACTTTCTCATCTTGACATTATATGAAGTCAACCCACCAAGTTACAATGAAATTCCTCAATAAATACGACCTGTAGACTGTGCAAAAGGTTTTCGGGTTTTGGGCTCGGGCAGTCGTCACGGTTGGCAGATCATGCCCAAATGGGGAAATTCTCATCTAGACATCATAAGGAGTCATCCTACCAAGTTACTCTGAAATCCCTCCATATTAAACATGACCTGCAGACTGTGCTAAAAGTTTTTTGGGTTTCGAGCTTGGGCAGCCATCACGGTTGACAGATCATGACCAAAAGGGGACGTTCTGATCTAGGCATTATACAGAGGCATCCTACCAAGTTACAATGAAATCCCTTCATAAATATGACCTGTAGACTGTGCTAATCGTTTTCGGGTTTTGGGCTCGGGCAGCCATACCGGCTGACCGATCGCGACCAAAAGGGAACGTTCTCATCTAGACATGACCCCAAACCTGCATATGAAATTTCGTGATGATCAGACAAGAACTGCGGGGTGTAGCCCGTGCTGAAGGAAAATGTGAACAGACTAACAGACTTCCACATGCGTGATGGCAATAGCTTTTCTTGACTTTGTCAAGTTAAGCTAAAAATGAAAGTGTCAATGACACTGTAGCTCATCTTGACAAATTTGAACTTGGTAAGTTATAAATGAAATGGCATAATTGAAGATCCCTGGTACTAATGTTATTTGATGAAATTTCAACATAACAGCATTGTGTGTGCACAACGTCAGAGTAATCAATGCATTTTTAAATGTAAACTGTAAGACTGGCTAAAGGAAGAATGTTGATACACAAATGCAGTAAGTTCAGAGGTTATTGTAAATGGCAACTTTTTTAACAGAAATGAATGCTAATCGATAGCTCTTTTCTAAAGGTCTTGCCTTATGAGCACACAAAGTTCAAAAACAATCCTATGATAAATGTGGCCTGTAGGCCATGTCAAAGAATGTCGATGCACAAATGCAATAAATCCAAAGATTGTTTCCAACAGCAACAGTTTTCATTGGAAATGAAAAGAAAATCAATAACTCCTATCTTGTCACCCTGCATAAGCATACAAAGTTTCAAAACAATCTGATAATGAATGTGCCCTCTGAGGCATGCCAAAGGAAGATGTTAATGCACAAATGCACTAAGTAGAAGGTCATTGCTTGTGGCAGTGGTTTTTGTTTTTTTTGCATAGAAAACATTCAGCGCTGAATCAATTAGGATATGGAGTAAATTGTCACTTGAACTGAAAATGTTTTTTTTTTTTTTGGATGGGACCTATCTTTATGATGCTAGAATGGGCATAGGGTTAAACTTTACAACAAATCTTACAACAGAAAATATGCTCAGTAGGCAATTGTGAATACGCACATGCAAATCATTTTCGATACAAGGTTAAAGGGAAATACTGAGGTCTGATTAAACTAAGTTCAAAGGTCAGCAGCAACATTTTTTGACAGAAATGGAAGAAAATCGACGGCTCCCATATAGATGTCACCCCACACAAGAAAACCAAGTTTGCAAGCGATCCAATCATAAATGTGCCCTGCAGGGAGTGTCAAAAGGAAATATTGATGCTTAATTGCACTAAGTTTTTACTATGTTCATCAAAGGTCATTGCCAGTGGCAACATTTTTTTATTGAAATTAAAGAAAATCGATAGCTCCCATCTAGAAGTAACCCCAAACAAGCATACAAAGTTTCAAACCGATCTGATCATAAATGTGCCCTGTAGGACATGCCAAAGGAATATACTGATGCCTGACTAAACTAACTTCAAAGCCAGGGGCAACATTTTTTGACAGACGGAAATGGAAGAAAATCGATAGCTCCCATCTAGAGGTCACACCAAACAAGCATGCCAGGTTTCAAAGCAATCCAATCATAAATGTGTCCTGTAGGGCGTGCCAAAGGGAAATATTGAGGTCTGACTAAACTAAGTTCTAAGAACGTTGGCCGGGGCAACATTTTTTGACAGAAATGGAAGAAAATAGATAGCTCCCATCTAGAGGTCTTCCCAAACAAGCATGCCAGGTTTCAAAGCAATCTGATCATAAATGTGCCCTGTAGGGTGTGCCAAAGGGAAATATTGAGGTCTGACTAAACGAAGTTCTAAGAACGTTGGCCGCGGAAACATTTTTTGACGGAAATGGAAGAAAATCGACAGCTCCCATCTAGAGGTCACCCCAAACAAGCATACAAAGTTTCAAAGCGATCTGATAATAAATGTGGCCTAGCTGTGAGGTGTGCCAAAGGAAATTGTGGACATACGTGATGGCAATAGCTCAGCTTGACTTTGTCAAGTTGAGCTAAAAATAAATAAATAAAATTTGGGCACAAATGAAGAACTTATGATCCAGTTATACTACATGACAAATTTGGTTCAAATCAGCCTGATGTTTCTGGAAATAGAAATTTTGAGTGGAGCCCAAGTTTGGGAGCCCAAATTTTGAACTACTGATCAAGTTGCTTTGAAAGAAAGTGAATCTGCATCACTAAACAGGCATTCCGCCGGACAGTTTTTCGGTCCGGTAAACGGACCCATTCCCCCAAAATCAAGCAGCAATTTTTCCCCCAGAAGTTGAGTTTTTTCCTCTATACGTTTTTCTTAAATGTATTCAATAAAGTTGAAATCGTATACAAAAGTCATTCTCTAGGCTAGTATCAGCATTACTATTGAATCCTCAAAGAAGCAGAGGGATGTGTTTATTATTTGCCGGGATCGTAACTTCGACTACCAGTATTTACAGAACGCAAGATATTCCCAAAGTTCGGCAAAATCGTGGTGACCTCACGTCACCATAGACGAATATATCAGCCAATCGGTGCTCTTTTTATTTATATCTCCTGAAGACATTTCCTGCGGCGTGTGTGAATGTATTTTACTTTGGCAGATCAGTACGGTTGAAAATTACTACCGATGGGGCGAATAGACTGTGGTGCCATACGACCTTGTTGCCAAACGACTTTTCCCCAACAAAGTAGGGTCGATTTAGAAAAAAAAATGCTCGTTTGACTAAACTTTTAAAACGAAAACAAATTTCGTTTCGTTCTGCATTTTCAATTATATACGTTGGAGCATATTGGGTTGCGTAAAAAAAGAAGTCAAGGTCGCAGTCGCTGTGGCGCCGTCACTGTCAGAATTCGTGGATTCGTGTTGTTTTGCGTTTGTATTTTTATGAAAAATTGGACCAAATGTCGTAGTATTGTATGTTCTGTAAAAATTTTGAGTATTGCAGAGGAAAAAAATACATGTTTTCATCTTCAATTATTCAGCATTTTTGCGAGAAAAATGCTCCCAGAGGCCACCAGAGAGCACCTAGAAATCAAAATTTTCTTGGGGGGAGAACACCCCCAAACCCCCCTATATTTGCACGTGCCTTCGGCACGTGCAACAGACACCTTCGGCGTCTGTATTTTATTTTTTTTCCAATACCGGACCCAAAAATTTTCCCCTCGCGGAACCCCTGCTAAAGTAAGTTCCATACCAGAAATCTAATCATTATTGCGAGAGGCTTATGAGAAGATGATTTTTAAAACATTTTAGGCTTATGGAGGATTAACCCCAACCCAAGGGGCCATAGTAATTTTTTGGAAAAAAAAATCAGAAGAGTAAACTCCACCAAGATGCTTTGTACCAAATTAGTTTAGACTTTACCCAAAGGTTCTAAAGAAGCAAACTTAGTTGATGGAGCACAAGAAATAAAATGACTTGGCCAACAGTGTTAAAATGGGCATGCCCATATGGCACCCCAAGACAAAATCGACAGCAATTTTTTTGTCCATCTGATTCCACTAGCCCTAAGGAAGCTTCATACTGAAAAACAATATTCTGATCCATGCATTTAAGTTAAAATTTGGGCTACCATAGAGACCCCAAATATTAACCCAGGGAACCAATTTGAACAAACTTGAATCTGACTCCCCTAGAGATGTTGTAAACCAAATATGAAAGGAATATCTGACAGGTGAATCTGAAGAAGATTTTTGAAGAAATTCCCTTACATTGTACTAAGTGAAATTTCAGGTTCCCTTATCGAGCCCAAATATTAACCCAGGCACTCAAATTGAACAAACTTGAATCTGACGAGCCCCCCCCCCCCCCTCCCCCCTTCCGAGATGTTGTTTTCTAAATACAAAAGCATTCTGACTGGTGGATCTGAAGCACTAAGTTACAATTTGGGCTACCACAGCGAGCCCAAATATATACATTGGGACCCTGATTTGAACAAACTTGAATCTGAACCCCAAGAGATGTTGTATACTAAATATGAAAGCATTCTGACTGGTGAATCTGAAGAAGATTTTTTAAAAATTATTCCCCATATTGAACTAAGTTAAAATTTGGGCTTCCATAGGAAGCCCAAATATTAACCTAGGGACTTGGTTTGAACAATCTTGAATCTGACACTCATAACAATGATGTATACCAAACATTAAAAGATTCTGACTGGTGTTTCAGAAGAAGATTTTCAAAGAATATTCCCCATGTTGCTCTAAGATAAAAATATGGGCTCCTGTATTGAGCCCAAATATGAACCAATGGGCTTTATTTTAACAAACTTGTATCTGACCCCCCCCCCCCCCCCCCCACCCCCACCCCCTATGAATGCTGAATATCAAAAGATTCTGACCATTGGTTCTGGAGAATATTTATTTATTTATTGGTGTTTAAGGTCACATACCCATGCACAATTGCTAATGGTGACCGTGACAGTTTTACGGTTGGAGGAAGCCAGAGTACCCGGGGAGAACCACAGATCAACTATCATCTCCTCAACATTCTAACTCTGTTCAAGCTCTGCTCAAGCAGGGTTACAGCAGTTAAAGACATGTGCACCATCGACGTGCAGCACGCCTTAGTACATGGCATCATCGTGTCCTTGTGTAGGCAACCGGGATAAAGTGCCTTGCCCAAGGACACAACGCAGATCGTCCAGGGCGGGGATCGAACTCGTGACCTCTAGCATAGAAGTCCAACAGTCTACCACGGAGCCACCATGCTCCCGGTTATGGAGATAAATTTTTAAAAATTTTTTGCAAAAATGCCGACTCAGCATTTTTTCAATGCCCTCTGCAGAACACCCTAACATAACCGATGGCAATTTTTTTACCATTCAATACTATTGGTCCTAAGGATGCTTCATAACAAATAAAAGCTCTTTGTTCCATGTGGTTTGAGATATATGGGCATTTGAAAATATTTCTATTTTTAGCTCCTGGGATTCCCATGGTTATGTGGAATTTTTTTTTTTTTTTGCATGAGTCAAGTACTTATGACCCAATAATACCACATACCGAATTTGGTTCAAATCGGACCATCGGTTCAGACAATAGACATTTTGGGCGGGGTAAAAAATATTACCCCTCCCATTACAAAGCCAAATATTGCTTCACGAACTTCGTTTGAACAAACTTGATTCTACACCTCAAAAGGAAGCTCCATAACAAATATTAAGTCATTGTACCCACTGGTTCATGAGAAGAAGATTTTAAAAATATTTTGGAGCATTTTCCCTCACCTCCTCCCTTTGGGGCTGGGCATGCTGAGTTGAACAAAAATGCAATACCCCTTCAGGACCATCACTCACACAAACTTTCACTTGAATTGGCCCAGTGGTTTTGGAGAAGACCAAAACATGGTGTTGATGGACGAAGGATGCCGGACGGACGATGGATGCCGGACAGACGACGGACGGAGAGCGATGAGATTAGCTCAGCTTAAAAACAATATTCTGGTCAGTGTAGTTTTTGAAACATGAGTGTTTGAATTTATTTTTATTTTTAGCTCCTGAAGTTCCTGCGGGGCTACGAAAATTTTTTTCAAGCATCAATCAACTACTTATGACCCAATTGCCAAATTTGGTTCAAATAAGCCCATCGGTTCTTGAAATACAAATTTGGGGTGGAACCCAAAATGGACATGCTCCCATAGAGAGCCCAAATATTGACCTACCAACATGCCTTGAACAAACTTTAATCTTCACCTCCAAAGGAAGTTCTATTCCAAATATCAAACATTCTCTGTGGTGGCTCATGATAAGATTTTTAGGATTTGGGGGCATTAACCCCAGCCCGAAGATGGCACCAGTGTGGCACAACATGACATCTGATTACACTGGACCTAAGGAAGCTGCATACCAAAAACAATATTCTGGAGTTTTTGAAATATGGGCATTTGAATTTTTTCTATTTTTAGCTCCTGGGGTTCCCAAGAGTCTGTGAATTTTTTTTTCTTTTTTTTTTTTTGGGGGGGGGGGGGGAGGGGTATAAATCAAGTACTTATGACCCAATTATACTACATGCCAAATTTGGTTCAAATCAGCCCATCGGTTCTTGAAATACACATTTTGGGTAATGATAGCTCCAACTGACTTTGAAGTGAGTGGAGCTAAAAAAATAAATCATTTATCTCTTTCCTAATTAATGAACAATCACCCCTAAAATATACAAAAACAGCAGTTGAGAAAAAAAATTCAAAAGTTTTCAACAAAACCATATCATGTGGCCCCTCAATGGAACGAGCTCGTTCCAAAGAGCAGTCACATGATATGGTTTTGTTGACATTTTTTGAAAAATTAATATTTCAAATAATGTATTTTGTTATCATCAGCATTCGGGAAAGGGTTACTCTTTTGAAGAACTATTCAGACAACCACTGAATTCTCCTGTGTTTAAAGACCCATTTGGCTTCAAAGCATTCAATACAAACATCTTATCTATTATATCTTGTTTAACAAGAAGCTCTGTCAAAAAAGATATAATAGAACAAATGCTCACTTTATCACCAGACAAAAGGAAAATAACTAAATTCCTGTTAGTCGAATAATGAATATTTTTCACTGGCAAAGGTTGTTTTCAAATAATAGGTTTCCCCTGCACTACTTTTGCAGAAAAATGGGATAACAATATTTTTGCATTTTTCCTACTACTCTTTTTGGCTGGTATCATACAGGTAGCAATTTTATCTCAACATTCACTCAACATTTAATTGTAACAAGACAAACAGAGGACAATCTCTTGTGATGTGCAAGTGATGACAAAAGTAATCAAGAATTTTTGGTCACCAACGAGAAGATAATCATTGCAAATGAACAAACAGAAGATGAGACAGGTATCAATGCAAGTTTTCCAGCCCCACCAAAGAAGATAAACTGGCGACAGATAAATACTGGTGATGGTCCACCTGTAATTTACTCGTCACACATAACACAAAAGATCAATAGTTTTCAACTTCAGGATTTCTGACTGATCCATGGTGGACTAAGATATCGAAAAATGCGACGCCAAGAGATACACTGAACTCTTACTGTGAATAAACAGGGAGTTTGGGTGATTAAGTGGTTGAGTGCTAGAAGTCACTATCATGACTCTATTGAAAAGTGCTGAAAGCCACTTTAGTGGCATTACACTTTATGAAACAGCGCATTGTTTGCTCAGCAGCAGAAATAAGATGTCAGAGTAAAGTTGTTTTGTTGCAATTTATTGGAAGTTGCCTATTGGCACTCTCCAATGAAATGTATCAAAACAGTTATTTAAGAGTAAATTCTTGCTGAACTAAGGCTCATGTGCTTGTAGCATGGTATCTTTGCAAAAAAATACTCATTACAAATCACCTTTGGAAAATAACTCCGCATTCTACTGGTTAAATGGAAATCTCTGGTTTGGGGATTTTTTTTTAAATTTTAATTTTCTTATCACAGTTTAACCCTATTAACTTACTATACACTCATGTCAAAATATCAAATCAATCTTCAATATTTTCACATAAATAATATACCAAAGAATTTGACTTGATCAATTCAGTCTTGTTTGACAGAACTCACTTCCCAGCTGATTATAGGAAAAATGTTGGCTTAAAATATTCATATTTTTTTGACATCAGCATGGAGAGAGGTTAAATTGAATTGCCACTTTACCAGTGAAAAAATATTCAATTAACAGGAAAATTCAATTTACCACAATGACACGTTATTCATTTATTGGTGTTTAGGGTTAGTTATAGCATCCATAGCTATATCATGACCACAACACAGTTAGAATGGCAATTGTTTATGTCTGTGCTGCCCACTTTGGAAGTCAACCACCCCCGGCCTTGGTGACCAGGTCATATTTGACAACCACAATACAAGTGTAAAGTCAAGTAAAGCTGGTTATTAATACTTATTTTGCTCACTTTAGACGATTACTACCCCCTGGCACTGGTTACTGAATCCTAACTTACCAGTAATGCTGAACTTGTTTACCATTGTCTTTTTTTCAACATCAAAGACTGACACACAAGAGAATTCTTTAACCCCTACCATGAATTTAACCAATTATATCTTGCTTGACAAGAGCTCACTGAGCCCTGTCAAACAAGATATATTTGCTTAAATATCAGACTGCAGTATGGGATATATTTGCTGCTGAAAACTTTACCATTTTAACATCAGAGTGCCGAGGGGTAATTAGATGAAGTGAAAAAAAAAATTGTAAGTAGTTTATCTTCCTGAGAGAGTCAGGGGATCTGCAGGTGGAGAAATCAAGACTGGTTGAAAAACAATGGCGAACAGATTTTTTTTTCTTCTTGTGCATGTATGACACCAGCTGCGGACACCGAAAGCTTTCCAAGTGTGAACGTCTTTGGCAGGTATCACAAAGGAAGAAAAAGGATATAAAGTAATTTTGAGGCTATTCATCTGAAACTTATTTGGACTGAAGGCAGGCATGGATCCAAGGGGAGTGTTCTGAGTGCTGGAGCATCCCCACGTAAAAATACTTTAATAGCCCTGCTCCAGATGGTGTAATGGTATATCAGCAGCCCTTGATTAACAAAAGCCTGCTTGTACAGTGTCTGGCTAATCATGATACCCGTCGGATCTCTAATAAACCATAACACGTACCCTTCAGAATCATAACCATGCAATATTACAAAGCTATGATATACACCGACTTGATAATGACTAAACAGATTGGATTGGGAGGTCTTCATCAAATTAGCTTCTGCTATCAAGCTAAACACAGGCTTGGATTTGCATAAAAAAACACACATTATTATTGCCATCGCTGTACCAAGATCTTCTAACTTCAAGTAACTGAACCAGCTTAGCCACCAAAAAATTATGTACTTGCGAACCACCAAGTGGGCAGAAAATGATTTTGTAATTGATGAACCAAGTTTTAAGAAAAATGCGGTCGTGAGAGAAGCAAAATGTATGACCTGGATACTTCTCAGATCGCACCCAATGGTTCCCTGCTTCAAATATTTTCAGACCCCCAGATCCTGAGGAAGAGTTTCATGGCTCCGGCACTTGTATACATGTACATCACAGGCTCTGCTTTCTCATCCTATTTGCGACACCCCCCTTCCCTTTACAACATCCTGAATCCATGCTTGGATCCAGGATATTGTGAGGTGGGATGCTAATAGGATGAAAATAGTTTCTGTAATCAGACATACATAAGTTATTAGGCACCCATCAGACTCAATGTGGAAGCAAGTCAGACATTCAACTGTTAGAAAATATCTTCAATCAAGCTTCACATCATTTACTTTTGACTGAAATTGTACGTATTTACCGAGTTAAGTTCATACTCCTGACTAAGAGACAAAAATCGGTCTATTTCGTCCAAATATTTCCAGTGTTTGGTAGACTTTGGTGTTTGTCAAGTAAGTTAATGATTGTGTATTGATTTTAAGGCTGGGTTATTTGGTGATTTGGGAAGTAATTAGCATTTTTTCCTGTTGTGTCACTTTACTCTGAATACCAGATTTATGTGTGATCACAGAAAACAGATACTGAGCAACCTGTGTGGAGTTACTACAAAGTTATCTGCAAATATTGGTTCTACTGAAGTGAAGAAGATGACTGCAAAATACGTGGAAAAGTAATTGAGAAGATAAAAATCAACTTATAAAGGAGTTTCCTGAATTACTTTTGGAATGGGACCAAAGTCCTTGCCAGATTGAAAATTCACAGTCCTTTGACAAAATTCAGAATTTTGAAAATTTGAAAAAAGTTACTCTTTCATTAATTTGGTTAATGCATGATTATCTCTCATGACTGCTAACAAAGTATGGACAAATTCAACAACTTCTGTTACCTCAGAACAGATATATATATCTAAAAACAATGGTGGAAGAACTACACTTCACAATCAAAGGTTGCAAAATTTTAAAAAAATTGCATTACCCATTTGGGGACACCAGAGCTAAACTGAATGACCAAGGCCTTGTAATGTGAAATAATACTAGGATCTACCATTAGCCCCCCCCCCCCCCCCCTAGAATTCCAGGGCCTACTTTTGTGATGTTGTGGTGTATTTTCACTAAACTTAGAGGCAAAATGTCATTGTTTCAGGGTCTAGCAATAGACGCCGAAAAAACATTTTTGAGGCTGTTCCTGGGGCATATCATCCCCAACAACAACAAGCGAATCGATTTGAACAAACTTGAATTTGACACCCCTAGAGATGTTACATACCAAATATGAAAGGATTCTCACTAGTGGGTCTGAAAAAGATTTTTTATGAAATTTTCTCATATTGCACTAAGTTAAAATTAGGGCTCCAATAAAGAGCCCAAATATTCATCCAGGGATCCCATTTGAACAAACTTGAATCTAACCCCTCTAGAGATGCTGCATACCAAATATCAAAAGAATCTGACTCGTGGATCTGAAGAAGAAGATTTTTAAAGAATATCCCCCCTATTCCACCAAGTTAATAATCAGGCTCCCATAGGAAGCCCAAATATTAACTCAGGGAGTCGATCTGAACAAATTCAAATCTTACAGCTCTAGAGATGTCACATACCAAATATGAAAGGAATCTCGCTAGTGGGTCTGAAAAAGAAGATTTTAAAGAAATTTTCTCATATTGCACCAAGTTAAAATTTGAGCTCCGATAAAGAGCCCAAATATTCATCCAGGGATTCCATTGGAACAAACTTGAATCTAACCCCCCTAGAGATGCTGCATACCAAATATCAAAAGAATCTGACTGGTGGATCTGAAGAAGATTTTTAAAGATTATTCCCAATACTGCACCAAGTTAATATTCAGGCTTCCGTAGGAAGCCCAAATATTAACCCAGGGACTCAATTTGAACAAACTTCGATCTGACCCCTGTCGAGATGCTGTATACCACGTATCAAAAGAATCTGACTGTATGATCTGAAGAAGAAGATTTTTAAAGCTTATTCCCCATAGCGCCATAGGTTAATTATTTGGGCTCCTCTGTTGAGCCCAAATATGAACCGAGGGGGTCGATTTGAACACACTTGTATTTGATTGACCTATGGATGCTGTATACCAAATATCAAAAGATTCTGATCCGCAGTTCCGAAGAAAAACGTTTTTCAATTTTTGCAAATATGCCGACTCAGCATTTTTTCAAATGCCCCACAGAACACCCTAACACAACCGATGGCCATTTTTTTTCCCATTCTACCGGTCAAAAGGATGCTTCACACCAAATAACAGTTCTCTGTTCCGTGTAGTTTGGAAAATATGGGCATTTGAATTTTTTTCTATTTTTAGCCCCTGGGGTACCCACGGGGCAACGAAAAAAAACATTTCGGGCATCAATCAAGTACTTTGGACCCACTTATGCTACATGCCAAATTTGGTTCAAATCAGCCCATCAGTTCTCGAAATAGAAATTTTGGGCGGAGTCCAAAATGGATATGTGCCCACAGAGAGCCCAAATATTGATCTACCAATTTCTCAACACACTTTAATCTTCAACACCAAAGAGTGTTACATACCATATATCAAGGCAATCTCTCTGGTGATTCATGTGAAGACGATTTTTAAAGATTTTTAGGCTTTGGCATCATTGCCCAGAGACGGAAGAAGGTGGCCACTCCATTTGAACAAAACAGAAAGGGTATACCCCAGGGATGGTTTGTGCAATATATGTTTGAATTTGGCTGAATGGTTGTGGAGAAGAAGCCAGGTTTGCAAAAGTTAACGAATGACGGACGCCAAGTGATGACAATACGTCACACTGACTTGCAGTCAGGTGAGCTAAAAATAGCAATGGCCAGTTTAAGCTACTGTTTATCTGTGTTAATTCTATCTGTGATTCCTTGTATATTAGGTCTTTTTCTCTTTTTTTTGTTTTTTTATTGGGGTTTAACAACACTTTCAACAGCCTGAGTCATCTAGTGTCGGACAGTTTTATGGGTGGAAGAAGCCTGAGTACCCTGAGAGAACAACCATGCAGCAGTGAACAGCTGTCAGTCTCCCCGAAGTACTACTTCTGCACAAGCAGGATTAAAAGCAAGTGCACCATTGACATGCAGTATGGCTTAGTACGCAGTGCCAGCAAGACCCCATGTGGGCAATCAGGATTCAGTGCCTTGCCCAAGGACACTAAATGATCAAACTAAATTGGGCTAATGTGATAATCTGTCTTGTCCTGGCCGGGAAATAATGAGCAAACAATCATTCAGGTTACTCAGGGTACCTCCATTGTAACATATGTGACAAAAGAATACAACACATTTAATTCCACATGATTTTGCAGTCAAACTTGACAATCCTCCAGGACTAGCTTGACTCAAAAGTTGCGCACTGCATTTGCATAGACTGCACATTGCATCCACAAAGGCTGCGCGTTGTATACATCTTAACAGAATTTTCACTAACATAATTAACAACAAAACGCGATCTTACCAAAGCGAGATTGCATGTTGATTGGTGATATTTATTTTGGTGGAAATTCTGTTATGAAGTGAGCAGCATGGTTGCCGCAGTAAGAATAGAGAATGCAGGAAAGCATCAAAACTGTTTTTTTACTCTAGATTATCACCAAAGTTAGGCACATAACCTTACGATGTAAGTTCTTCATTTCCAAGCCTGCTTACCCAAGGACACAAGGGTTTAATAAATAATACAGCTGGTTACAAGACAAGAAGCCCTATATGCTTTGAACCCAGCAACAGAAAAAGAGACAAGAATGCACGTATTACTGAAGCAATACAATGTCCCCTACTGGACTAATGAGCATTAATAATTATACAAATGTTATACCTAGATGTGATCAGCATGAATTCCGTTATTTATTTATTTATTTATTGGTGTTAAAGGTCAATGAATTCCGTTGAAGCATTTCCAAAAAAGTCCAGAAAACTGATATTTTGGCGCTTTTCCATATTTCCAAGGGCCATAACTCACACAAGAATAATGCAATCAGCATGAAACTCAAACTTGATCTGTAAGTCATCGTTCTATAGTAGGTTACCAAGAATGAAATCATTCGGTTCAAGCGTTTCCAAAAAAAGTCCGGAAAACTAAAGTATGACCGACGGACTGACTGACAGACTGACGGATGGATGGACAGAGTGTAAATGAAACTTGATCTGTAAGTCATCGTTCTATAGTAGGTTACCAAAAATGAAATCATTCCATTGAAGCGTTTCTAGAAAAAGTCCGGAAAACTGATATTTTGGCGCTTTTCCATATTATCAAGCGCCATAACTCACACAAGAATAAGGCAATCAGCATGAAACTCAAACTTGATCTGTAAGTCATTGTTCTATAGTAGTTTACCAAAAATGAAATCATTCCGTTGAAGCGTTTCCAAAAAAACTCCGGAAAACTGATATTTTGGTGCTTTTCCATATTTCCAAGGGCCGTAACTCACACAAGAATAATGCAATCAGTATGAAACTCAAACTTAATCTGTAAGACATCGTTCTATAGTAGTTTACCAAAAATGAAATCATTCCGTTGAAGCGTTTCCAAAAAAAACTCTGGAAAACTGATATTTTGGTGCTTTTTCCCATATTTCCAAGGGCCCTAACTCACACAAGAATAATGCAATCAGCATGAAACTCAAACTTGATCTGTAAGTCATCGTTCTATAGTAGTTTACCAAAAATGAAATCATTCCGTTGAAGCATTTCGAAAAAAACTCTGGAAAACTAAAGTGTGACTGACAGACTGACGGATGGACAGAGTGCAAACCTATAGAGATAGTCCCCTCCGGCGATTCCGGTAGGGGACTAAAAACATTCACATCCCCCCCACCTCCCCCCCCCCCCCCCCCAAAAAAAAATGAAAGTGTCAATGACACTGTAGCTCAACTTGTCAAGACAAAGACATGCACATGTATAGTATGTGACACAGCAATGACAAACATCTAGGTGATGACCTGATAACAAAGGTACATATAAAGTATTGTAACGGTCTGTACATAAATACTGACCGGAGCCTGTAACAAATGTATAGGTGACAGTCAGATGCTAAACTAGAAAAAAATCTTTAGAGTGGGTCTGAGTGAACCCAAAAATATTTGTTCTCATAGCACCGTGATAACAACGGCACCCTAAAACACACTCGTTCCTGTCCCAAGGTGAAAACAAAGGTACCCAAGAAGTTTTGTGAAGATCAGTTCATAAATACGAGCTGTATAGAACTTGTGACAAAAAACTGATTGGACCTAATTTTGGTACAAAATGGCCACTGGCAGCCATCTTGAATTTTGGACTGTACCCAAAAACACTCAATCTGGTCCCAAGGTGATAACAAAGGTACCCAAGAAGTTTTGTGAAGATCGGTTCATAAATACAGCCTCTACCCTGAGCCGTATTGACACATTACATTTTGTAAGCAGCACTGAATAAATCAAAGTTCATCTAATTTGCATAATTTCTGCACGAAAAAACCCCCCTTACAATATGTGATGTATTCCATATTACTAAACATTCATACAAAAATTTATTCAAATCAGAACTTTCATACAGAAGTTCTGTACAAAAGACTGATTGCACTAATTTTGGTACAAAATGGCTGCTGGTTGCCATCTTGAATTTCGGACCACACCCAAAAACACTCGCTCTCATCCCACGGTGATAACAAAGGTACCCAAGAAGTTTTGTAAAGGTTGGTTCATAAATATGGCCTCTAGTCTGAGCTGTGTAGAAGTTGTGTACAAAAAACTGATTAGACCTAATTTCGGTTCAAAATGGCCACTGGCAGCCATCTTGAATTTTAGACCGCACCCAGAAACACTCGTTCTCGTCCCAAGGTGATAACAAAGGTACCCAAGACATTTCGTGAAGATCAGTTCATAAATACAGACTCTAGTCTGAGCCGTATTGACATGTGTACTTTCTGTGTGTAAGTCGCACTGAAAAAATCAAAGTTCATCTAATTTGCAAAACTTCTGCACGAGAAAAAAACACGTATTATATGTGATGTATCCCATGGTACTAAACATTCACACAAAAAATTATTCAAATCAGCACTTTCATATGGAAGTTCTGTGCAAAAATATGATTGCACCTAATTTTGTACAAAATGGCTGCATCGGCCATCTTGAATTTCGGACCGGACCCAGAAACACTCGTTCTCTTTCCACGGTGATACCAAAGGTACCCAAGAAGTTTCGTAAAGATCGGTTCATAAATACGGCCTCTAGCCCGAGCCGTATAGGCATTTTGCACTTGCAGTGCTGAAAGTAACACCAAAAAACATCAAAATTAGTCTAATTTGCACAATTTACGCACGAGAAAAAAACCTGTATTATATGTGATGTATCCCATGGTACTAAACATTCATACAAAAAATAATTCAAATCAGAGCTTTCATATGGAAGTTCTGTACAAAAAACAGATTTCTGCATCGTCGTTACAAAATGGTGGCTGGCAGCCATCTTTAATTTCGGACCACACCTCAAAACACGCGTTCTCGTCCCACGGTCATAACAAAGGTACCCAAGAAGTTTCGTAAAGATCGGTTCATAAATACGGCCTCTAGCCCGAGCCGTATCCAATTGTTGACGTACGGACAGACGGACAGATGGACAGATGGACAACGGACCATGACAAAAGCTCAAATTTGGCTTCGCTAAAGTTGAGCTAAAAATGAAAATCTTCAGACTGAATATATCTAGGGATAAATTATGAATAAGTAATGAGAAACAATTAATCAATCATGATGACATAAGCTATAAATATAACTGCTCTGCATTGACTGAACAGCAACGAAAAACTTTGATCTAAATAACACAAATTCTCTTCAAGTCCCAATGGGCACCGAGAAAGGGAAGAAAAAATTCTCACTGAGAAAACTGTGTGATTTTATGGGATATTATCACTGTTTCATTGAACTGCCTGAGACAAGACGTAATGGAAACTTTTGATCACTGCACCAATAGGTAAAGGTCTCCTTTCATCTCCAAAGAACATCATATGGAAAATCTATTATTGTGTTATGGGTTTGATTTTCTGTCTATAAGCAAACGACAGCAGTTATCAAAAAATGGGATGATCATCTCAACTAAACCATGAGCTTTAAGATGAGGAAGTGATTCAGAAGTTTTTTTTCAATAATCTTGGGAAAGCTCTTGTTGAGAGCTTTCCCAGGATTAATAAAAAAAATCCTTGGATAATCAGGATAAGTTGATGATCACAAAAAGTTGTTGACTACTACTTTTGTACTACTACTCCTCTCCTGAATGGCAATCATTTAACTGGGGAGATATTAGTATCAGAAGTATGTTTTCTCCAGATCGACATACATTTATAATTATCAGTGATGACATCAGTGAGTTGGTGATTGGAGAGTAATTGTGATGAACTCAAAATGAGCTTTCCACACAAAACTTAAATAATTTCCAACAAGAAAGAAGTCTATTCTGAGAACAAATTTCACCTGCTTATCTAGGGACTGCACTTTGGGACAATAAATTCGTTCAAAGAGAGTTCTTTATTTATTGGTGTTTAAGGTCACATACATGTAGTTCTGCACGATGGCTAAGCATGACTGCAATATGGATATAAAGTAAAGTCCAGTCAATCATTTATATACCCATGCTGCCTATTTTAGAGGACTTCCACCTCAGACATTGGTTACTGGGTCCTATTTTACCAGTAAAACAGGTTGTTTACCACAGTGAACATCCACTGCTTCACTTCCCAGGGTTCCCAAAGGGAATCAGAGCGAATTAAATGAAGTGCTTTCCAACTAGGGTTCTGACAGGCTTCCATGGTAGTTTATTTGTGTTTAAGGTCACATATTTCTGCATAATGGCTTATTGTGACTGCATGCACATAAAGTCAAGTCTAGCCAATCGATTATACCCATGTTGCTCATTTTAGAGGAATTTCACACAGCAATTGGTTACGTGGTCGTATTTTACAAATGAAACGGAACTTGTTTACAAGTGTATGAATTTTTGTGTTCAGACACCCCATTTCAATGCATCTGAGATGTGTAAGGTTTTCTGTTAAGAAATAATGCCCTGCAAATTCACTCCCTGGGAACATGAACAAGAGGCACCAGGGGGCCTGAGGGTGCTCACTTGACATGGTAGCCCAAATATCAACCCAGGGAATTGATTTGAACATGTTGCATCTGCCCCTCCTAAGAAAAGCTTAAACCAAATATCAAAAGATTCTGACCGGTGATATGGGCGTCTTAAATTTTTTCTATTTTTAGCTCCTGCGGTTTGCATGGGGCGACAGGAAAAATGTTTTTGTCATAAATTAGGTACTTATGACCCAATAAGCCCTCATATCAAATTTGGTTCAAATCGGCCTCTCAGTTCAGAAAATAGAAATTTTGGTACAATTCGGGCGTCCACAGGAAGCCCAAATATGAACGCAGGGACTTGGTTTTAACACGCTTATATCTCACCTCCCTAAAGATACTGTATATCAAATATCAAAAGATTCTGATTGGTGGATGTGAAGAAGAAGATTTTTTAAGAATATTCCTCATATTGAACTAAGTTAAAATTTGGGGTCCCACAGGGAACCCAAATATGAACCAAGGGACTTGGCTTGAACAAACTTGAATCTCACCCCTCTTAGAATGCTGCATACCAAATATCAAAAGATTCTGATTGGTGGATCTGAAGAAGAAGATTAATAAAGAATATTCCTCATATTGTTCTAATTTGAACATTTGGGCTCCCATATAGAGCCCAAATATAGACCCTGATTTAAACAAATATGTGAATCAATCTTCCAAAGATCTTATACGTGAAATATGAAAGCTTTTGGAGCAGTGGTTTGGGAGAAGATTCTTTAATGTTTTTCCCATTACCCCGACTTAAATGAAAGTGTCAATGACACTGTAGCTTAACTTGTGTGTTGTGTTTGATGAAAAGGATAATGTTCAATGTTTATGAAAGGATTATGAAATAAGACAAGAATTGTGATAATTGGGAATATGTTCATTTCTGTTCCCTGTATGCTATGTTTATGATAAAAATAATATGAGGTGAACACTGTTCTAAAGAGCTGAGGGGTGGGTTAATATGACCTCACAGTTAATGTATGTGGCCCTCACAGTTAACGTATATCAACAAAAGTTACCAAGTTACAGTGAAATTATTCCAAAATGAGTCATCCTATCAAGTTACATTAAAATCCCTTCATAAATATGGCCTGTCGACTGTGCTAAAGGTTTTCGGGCTTCGGGTCCCTGTAGCTGTCAGTCTCCCAATTGCGTCCAAAGGGGACGTTCTCATCTAGACATTATATGAAGTCAACCTACCAAGTTACAATGAAATCCCTTAATAAATATGACCTGTAGACTGTGCTAAAGGTTTTTGGGCTTTGGGCTCTGGCAGCCATCATGGTTGAATGATCACAACCAAAAGGGGACATTCTAATCTGGGCATCATCTGGAGTGATCCTACAAAGTTACAATGATATCCCTTCATAAATATGACCTGTAGACTGTGCTCAAGGTTTTTGGGCTTCGGGCCCCTGAAGCCGTTACAGCTGACCAATCACGACCAAAAGGGGATGTCATCATCTAGGCATTATATGGAGTCAAAACTTATGGGTTACAATGAAGTCCTTCCATAAATATGACCAATAGACTATGCTAAAGGTTTTGGGGTTTTGGGTTCAGGCAGCCATCAAGGCTGAATGATCGCGACCAAAAGGGGACGTTCTCATCTAGACATTATTTAGAGTCATCCTACCAGGGTACAATGAAATCCCTTCATAAATATCACCTGTAGACTGTGCTAAAGATTTTCGGGCTTTGGGCCCCTGTAGCCAACACAGTTGCCTAATGGTGTCCAAAAGGGGCTGTTCTCATCTAGACATTACATGAAGTCAACCTACCAAGTTACAATGAAATCCCTTCATCAATATGATCTGAAGACTGTGCTAAAGGTTTTCAGGCTTTAGGCTTGGGCAGGCATCATGGTTGAATGATAGCAACTAAAAGGGGACATTCTCATCTGGACATCATCTGGAGTGATCCTATGAAGTTACAATGAAATCCCTTCATAAATATGACCTGTAGACTGTGCTCAAGATTTTCGGGCTTCAGGCACCTGTAGCCATCACAGTTGACCAACCACGACCAAAAGGGGATGTCATCATCTAGGCATTATATGGAGTCAACCTAACAAGTTACAATGAAATCCTTCCATAAATACGACCTACAGACATGCTAAAGGTTTTTGGGCTTGGGCAGCCATCAAGGCTGAATGATCGCGACCAAAAGGGGACGTTCTCATCTGGACACTATTTGGAGTCATCCTACCAAGCTACATGTACAATGAAATCCCTATTAATTATGACCTGTAGACTGTTCAAAAGGTTTTTGGGCTTTGGGCCCCTGAAGCCGTCACAGTTGCCCAATTGTGTCCAAAAGGGGACGTTCTCATCTAGACATTATTTGAAGTCAGCCTACCAAATTACAATGAAATCCCTTCATAAATATGACCTGTTGACTGTGCTAAAGGTTTTCGGGCTTCGGGCTCTGGCAGCCAACATGGTTGAATGATCGCAACCAAAGGGGACAATCTCATTTGGGCATCATCTGGAGTGATCCTGCAAAGTTATAATGAAATCCCTTCATAAATATGACCTGTACATATAGACTGTGCTCAAGGTTTTCGGGCTTCGGGCACCAGTAGCCATCACAGTTGACCAATAACGACCAAAAGGGGATGTCATCATCTAGGCATTATATGGAGTCAACCTAACAGGTTACAATGAAATCCTTCTATAAATATAACCTTTTGCCTATGCTAAAGGTTTTTGGGCTCAGGCATCCATCAAGGCTGAATGATCACGACCAAAATGGGACGTTCTCATCTAGACATTATTTGGAGTCATCCTACCAAGTTACAATGAAATCCCTTCATAAATATGTCCTGTAGACTGTGCTAAAGGTTTTCGGGCTTCAGGCACCTTTAGCCGTCAAAGTTGCCCCATCATGTCCAAAAGGGGACGTTCTCATCTAGACATTATATGAAGTCAACCTACCAAGTTACAATGAAATCCCTTCATAAATATGACCTGTAGACTGTGCTAAAGGTTTGCAGGCTCAGGCAGCCATCATGGTTGAATGATCGCAACCAAAGGGGACAATCTCATCTGGGCATCATCTGGAGTGATCCTACGAAGTTACAATGAAATCTCTTCATAAATATGACCTGTACATATAGACTGTGCTCAAGGTTTTCGGGCTTCGGGCACCAGTAGCCATCACAGTTGACCAATAACGACCAAAAGGGGATGTCATCATCTAGGCATTATATGGAGTCAACCTAACAGGTTACAATGAAATCCTTCTATAAATATAACCTTTTGCCTATGCTAAAGTTTTTTGGGCTCGGGCATCCATCAAGGCTGAATGATCACGACCAAAATGGGACGTTCTCATCTAGACATTATTTGGAGTCATCCTACCAAGTTACAATGAAATCCCTTCATAAATATGTCCTGTAGACTGTGCTAAAGGTTTTCGGGCTTCAGGCACCTTTAGCCGTCAAAGTTGCCCCATCATGTCCAAAAGGGGACGTTCTCATCTAGACATTATATGAAGTCAACCTACCAAGTTACAATGAAATCCCTTCTTAAATATGACCTGTAGACTGTGCTAAAGGTTTGCGGGCTTCGGCTCGGGCAGCCATCATGGTTGAATGATCGCAACCAAAGGGGACAATCTCATCTGGGCATCATCTGGAGTGATCCTACGAAGTTACAATGAAATCCCTTCATAAATATGACCTGTAGACTGTGCTCACGGTTTTCGGGCTTCGGGCACTTGTAGCCATCACAGCTGACCAATCATGACCAAAAGGGGATGTCATCATCTAGGCATTATATGGAGTCAACCTAATAGGTTACAATGAAATCTGTCCATAAATATGACCTTTTACCTATGCTAAAGGTTTTTGGGCTCGGGCACCCATCAAGGCTGAATGATCGCGATCAAAATGGGACGTTCTCATCTAGACATTATTTGGAGTCATCCTACCAAGTTACAATGAAATCCCCTCATAAATATGACCTGTAGACTGCGCTAAAGGTTTTCGGGCTTCGGGCACCTTTAGCCGTCACAGTAGCCCAATCATGTCCAAAAGGGGACATTCTCATCTAGACATTGTATGAAGTCAACCCACCAAGTTACAATGAAATTCCTCAATAAATATGACCTGTAGACTGTGCTAAAGGTTTTCGGGTTTTGGGATCGGGCAGTCGTCACGGTTGGCAGATCATGCCCAAATGCGGAAATTCTCATCTAGACATCATAAGGAGTCATCCTACCAAGTTACAATGAAATCCCTCCACATTAAACATGTCCTGCAGACTGTGCTAAAAGTTTTTCGGTTTCGGGCTTGGGCAGCCATCACGGTTGATAGATCATGCCCAAAAGGGGACGTTCTCATCTAGGCACTATACAGAGGCATCCTACCAAGCTACAATGAAATCCCTTCATAAATACGACCTGTAGACTGTGCTAATGGTTTTCAGGTTTTGGGCTCGGGCAGCCATACCGGTTGCCCGATCGCGACCAAAAGGGGACGTTCTCATCTAGACATGACCCCAAACCTGCATATGAAATTCCGTGACAAGAGAACAGATGTCACAGACTCACAGACTTCCGCACGCGTGATGGCAATAGCTTATCTTGACTATGTCAAGTTAAGCTAAAAATGAAGACTCAGCACTTTTTCAAAAGTCCTGGAAAAGTACCCTATGATAAAACCGATGACAATTTTTTGGGACCATTCCTTTCTGCTGCTCCTAAGGAAGCTTCATATCAATTAAAAATTCTCAGTTCCATGTAGTTTTGGAAATATGGGCATTTTAAATTTTTTTTTTAGCTCCTGCGGTTCCCATGGGGCGACAAGAACATTTTTTTGCATAAATTAAGTACTTATGACCCAATAAGCACTCATATCAAATTTGGTTCAAATCAGCCTCTCGGTCTGGAAAATAGAAATTTTGGGTGGGGTCAAAATTCTTGCACCTCCCATAACGACGACAAATATAGCGCCTCAAACTTTTCTGAGTCTATACCTCAAAAGAAAGCTGCACACCAAATATTTTTTAAGATTTAGGCACGCTTTTTGGGCGTGGACCTACCCAGCTTTCACTCAGGTGAGCTAAAAAGAAGTTCAAATAAGAAGCCCCAAGGGGCCTTAATCGTTCACCCGACAAAGTGGTTCAAAGAATATTTGGGGTCACATTCAGTTAGTTCTGGTTCAACAACACTACAGAGGAATGAAGTCATGAAACTATTCATAACTCTAGTGTCCATGTCAGATGATTATTATTACGGGTCTTCCTGACTGCTTCCGATTCAAACAGCTGTAGACAAGCACTACCCCCCACACACCCCCTGAGATGTTGTATGCCAAATACATAAGCATTCTGACTAGTGGATCTGGAGAAGAAGATTCTTAAAGAAAACTCACTTTTGGCACTAAGTTAAAATTTGGGCCCCAATAAAGCCCAAAATATTAACCCAGGAACCATATTTGAATAAACATGGATCTACAATCCCCCCCCCCCCCCCCCTCCACACACACACACACACACACATACACAAGATGTTGTATACCAAATATGAAAGAATTCTCACTGGTGGATATGAAGAAGATTTTTAAAGAAATTTAAATTTTATTGTCAATTTCCTTTCTTATTATACCTATCATAATTGTTCACAACAGGCTTGCACTGCAGTGGAAGTCCCTAACTCAGAAATATACTCCCTGTAGTCCTTTCCCAAGTGATTTGGAAAAGAAAATCTAAATTTTATAGTAAATTTCCTTTCTTATTATACCTACCACAATTGTTTACTACAGGCTTGCACTACAGTGGAAGTCCCTAACTCGGATAAAATACTCTCTATTTTTGTCTTTCCCAAGCAAGTTGGGAAAGAAAAGTGGTGCAAAAGCACCAATAAAAATAAGCCAAAACTGGGTCAAGTGCAACCGGCGCAGACCCAGTACGGGACGCTCTCTCCCAAGTACAACTCCACGACTTCCGTTGCCAGTGCGCATATACCGTCTCTAAAGACTCATTCTTTTTGAATCCGTAAACGTTAGAGTTATGTGATCAGCGGGGAGGAAAGATTCTTTACCCGTAAAGAAGACGGGAGGGCCTCCATGTAAACAATTGTGGTAGGTATAATAAGAAAGGAAATTTACTATAAAATTTAGATTTCTTATCAACCTACTCACAATTGTTTACTACAGGCTGAATAGACAAAAGGCTGCAGGGAATTGCATAACCAACCCCCACATAACCCTAGTGCACTGGAACCGTGAAGTAGATGGAAGAGGTCCCGAGGCTTATCAACCATAATGTCTCAATCATTGGTAAAGGACAATGAAAAGAGACATATGAGCCTGTGTGACACACAGACAGAAAAAGGGCAGTAACAGCACAAGGCTGAAACCGACCTTCAAGAAGCCTAATGGCTATGGCAGACAACAGCCTGAGCAGAAGAAAGAGGACCCAGGGCAAAAAGGTCCTCCGACTGCTCCTGCAACTGGCGTAAATAAAAGGTGGAGAAAGTAGAAGCATTTCTCCAGTAGGCTGCCTGCATAACATCCGACAACTTGACGGAGTTAGAATAAGCCCAAGAGGTAGACAGTGCCCGCACCTCGTGGGCAGAAATACGATTGGTAATACAATCGCCAGCTGCTAAACGACCATAAGCCATACGAATAGCAAGACAAATCCATCGAGAAATGGATTGAGGAGAGATCTTCTGTCGACCCGGAATGAGAGACAGAAAAAACCGTTTTCTGCCTTTCCGTATGAAGCGTGTCCGATCAAGATAAATGCGAAAAGCACGGACCGGACAGAGCAAAGGGCGAGTACCCTCAACAGAGGGCAGAGCCCTGATACAGATAGGAGAAGGAGTAGTATCTGGTAACTGATTCTTAGCCAAAAAAGAGCAATCAGTGGTAAAAGTAACACTGTTGGGAGAGCTCCTAAAAAAGGCCGGGTCAACCGAGAGGGCGTGAAGCTCACTAACCCGTCTGACCGAAGCAAATGCCATCAGAAAAGCCGTCTTATATGTGAGAAAATGCATATCCACCTGGGATAAAGGTTCGAACGGCGCCCCCCCCCCCCCCCCCCCCCCCCCAAGCAAAGCAGCACCCACGAAAGATTCCATCGTGGAGTAAGCTGCAAAGTCCGAGGCCTTTTCAAAGAAAAGTGCCAAACAAGCTTGGAGAGGTAAGGATTAGTGCCGATACGACGCTTCCCCACATAAGAAAAAGTCTCTGAAAGCATGGACCTGTAACCCTTGATGGTAACAGGTTGGAGACCCCGAGAATCAAACAGATATACCAGAAACTCCGCAATCTGTGAAATCGAAGGATTGGCATAATCAACAGAGTGATCAGCACACCATCGACAGAAGACCTTCCATTTAGCTGCATAAGCTAAACCAGTGGAGTGCCTCCTTGAAGAAGAAATGCACTCCACTGCTCGTCTCGGAAAACCTCTACGGAGGAGACAGGACCTGACAAAAGATATGCGTGAAGGCACAATGAAGTCGGGTCGACGTGAAACCTCCTCGGGCGACCTTGACAAAGAAGGTCGCGACGTAGCGGGAGACGTGCCGGAACCGCCGCCATCAGCGAGCGGAGCTGATTGATCCACACCCGCTGAGGCGACAGGGGAGCGATCAGAATGATTCGACAACTGCAGGTTCGAATTTTGGCGAGAACCTGAGGAAGAATCGGAACCGGCGGGAAGGCGTAGCCGACTAGACCGTTCCAATCGAGTGACAGAGTGTCCACGGCAAAAGCCAGAGGATCTGGACACGGGGACACGAAAGTGTCCACCTGATGGTTCCAACGAGTCGCAAAGAGGTCGATGTGGGGACGTCCCCAGAGATCGCAAAGCGACTGGAACACTGCCCTGTGAAGCATCCACTCGGTGGAAATAACCCTGCCCTGTCGGGACAGGGAGTCGGCTAGGATGTTCAGACGACCGGGAATGTGACGAACAACCACTCCGGCGTGAACATCCTGAGCGTGCAGTAAAAGATCCCGAGCTAACTCGTACATCGGAAGCGAGTGCGTGCCGCCCTGGTTCCGAATGTAAGCAACCACTGTCGAATTGTCGGATAGTAGAAGGACCTGGCGATTCGACAGGTGAGGGATCCACTGCCTGAAACTCAGAAGAAGAGCAAGAAGCTCCTTCTGGTTGATGTGTAGAGCTGCTTGATCCTGGTCCCACATCCCGTGTAGGGAAAGACCGAGAGGATCCAACGTCGCACCCCATCCGAGATCGCTGGCATCTGCCGTCAGAACGCGATCGGACGTGGGTAAGTCCAGCGGAACACCCTGCGTAATCCACTGAACATCTGTCCAGGGAAGAAGGTGAGGATACAGAGAGTCCGGAAACGGAAGCACCTGACCCAGAGGATCTACATTCGGTCTCCAACGACGGAGCAGAAAGTGTTGGAGAGGTCTGACACGCAGCCGACCTAAAGGAATGAGATCCGTCACCGAACCGCAGAGACCGATCAGCCGGAGAAAACTCCGAGCGGTCGCGGACCTGGACTGGGACAGAGTCAGAGCAAAAGCTGAGAGAATCACAGCCTTGGCCTGGGGAACAGCCACCAAATTGAATTTGGTTTGGAAAGACATCCCCAGATGACAAAACGACTGAGAAGGGACTAGGTCCGACTTCTCCTCGTTGACTCTGAATCCTAGCGACGTGAGCAAGCTCAACAGAGTGGCGACATCCGATTCCAGTAAGGCAGCATTGGAATGCCTCTGGAGGATATCGTCCAGATATGCCGAAGTAGTCACCCGGGACTGTGTGCGATGGAACGCTATCACATGCGACATCAGTCTGGTGAACGCCCAAGGAGCCAGGTTGAGGCCGAAAGGCATGGCCTTGAACTGGTAAACTCGCCCCAGAAAAGCGAACCTGAGATACTTCCGTGACGCCCGATGCATCGCAATGTGGAAGTAAGCGTCTCGCAGGTCGATGCTGGCTGCGAAATCTCCCTGGTGAATTGATTGGCGGACCGACCTGAAAGTCTCCATGCTGAACTTGGGAGCAATGATAGACTGGTTCAGGATACTCAGATCGATAACCGGTCGGAGTCGGCCGTCAATGATAGACTGGTTCAGGATACTCAGATCGATAACCGGTCGGAGTCGGCCGTCCTTCTTCGGCACCAAGAACAGGCGGGAATAGAAACCCACTGACTGAACGTTCTTGACGACCTCGATCGCCCCCTTTGCCAGGAGATTGGCAATCTCCGTGGACAAAAGTTCCCGACGTAAAACGTCTGAAGGAACTGTGGTTGGAAGAGGCACCCTTGACAGAGTGGGGTGCCGTCGAAAGGATATGCGCAGCCCGGACCGAACAACATCTAACACCCATGGATCGGATGTGATGGTGGTCCAATGGTCTGCGAACTCTGCTATCCTTCCTCCAACCTGGGACGAGTCGAGGTGAGGACCTTCATTTCGAGCCCCGACGAGGCCCGCGAGAGGAGAAACCACCTCCTCTGCCAAATGAAGAATCCTGAGACTTCCCTCGATTCTGCCGACCCCTACCTTTACCCCGTGAGTAAGAAGTAGAGGCGGCGGCAGAAGGACCAGCCTTTTGCTTCAGAGGAAGCAGAAGGATACTTGTTAGGCTTGGAACGGCCCTTGCCTCCCCGAGAAGGCTGATCAAGCTGACGAAACAGCAGTCTTTGGAATGACGTAGGACGTCATCCCGGACCGTCGACACGGAACCATGGAAAAGTTGCGGACCTGCCAAAGAAGCAGATCGAAGAGTAGCACGCTACTCCTCGGGAAGGGATCCTCCTGTGTCCAGCACAGCGTCCCTTCGAACTAATTCCAAATTAGCCGTGTTACAGGCATGCGTGTGCGTAAGGTGCATAAGCGCCTTGGACAGCACACGCAAAGGAGCCTGTACCTCGTCAAACTTATCTGGAGGCAGATAAGCAGCCAAAGCTGAGACGACGTGATCTGAGAGAGAAAGCATGCCAAGCATCTCTCTAGATAAGCCCAACGTGGACTCCAGAGTCGTCATTGGAATGACGGCAGACTTGGGCTTGGAAAGCCCGAGGGAAGTGGAGTCCTGATCCAGAACCGTCAAAGTCTGGCAGACTGACGGATTGGCGGAATCGTAGGAACGATAACGCACAGGAGGCAAAAAGGTGTCAACCCTGGTGAAGAACGAAGTCATCAAAGCCTTGGAATTCAGCTTGGCATCCAATGCTGAAAAAGCTTCAACCACCTGTACCGACTGGCACGGTCGAAGGCGCCCAGAGGCAGGTTGCTCCAAAGGCTGTTGGCGCGCGACCGGTGATCGCGGCCAGGCTGACAGTCGGCTGGTTAGCAGGTTTGAGCTCAGGCAGAAACCCAAACACAAAGTCAAGAGCCGCCCCCAAGTCCGAAGACTGCTGGCCCTCGACCTCAAGCATGTCGGACTCCTCCCCAGAGTCGGAAGACACATAGCCCATCGTGGGCAAACCAGCCGACGCCTCCCATGGTGTCGGGACACCAGAGGAATCGGAAACCGGCCTGTTTCCAATCCCGGGAGGCGGCGCCATAGGAGGCGCCTGGAAACCACCCATAGCCTTGCTGGAAGCAACAGGAAGGCTCTTAGAAAGAACCTGAGTGAGTAAGGAGAGGGCCTCCCTAAGCTCACTGCCTGAACCGACCGGTTCGACAGGGGAGCGAACCGGCAAAGTGGCTTCACCTCTGACCCTCTTAACCAGCGAAGGGTCACTATCCTCCAAAACACCCGACGCGGGACGACAGGCGGCAGCCGAAACATCTGAAGGCAGACGTGTATAGGGGTACGACGCACCCCGAGGATCAATATTGCGAGAACTCATGAGAGTCACCGCGGACCTCTGCGGGGCAGAAGGTCCAGGCTGCACAAAAGGCGTTGGTCCCCCAAAACTGGTCGTATGACCAGAGTGAGTAGACGGAAACGCCACGGAAGCCATAGTGTTTCCACTAGGAACATCCGAATCCAAAGACACAACTGTGGTACTCGACGGCGAAGAGACCACAGCGATAGGCCCGGCCGGCAGCCCCTCCAACTTCGCCGAGTTGAAGTCAGGGAAGGCTGGGGCCGATATCCCACGTCTACAGTATCGGACAGTCCTGCAGTCCCCTGCAGCGAAAAGCCGAGGCCGGCTGAAACAGACAACGAAGCAGACGGACCAGCAGCAGTAGTAGATACGTCGAGAGTCGTTGAGGCTGGTGAAAAAGTGGAGAGAGCACACCGACTCGGCTCCGAAGGAGGAGTCACAACCCTAGTGACAGCCTCAGATGTCGACTGGAGGGGGACCGTAGTCCCGGAACCAGGCATCTCTACACCAGAACACTCAACGGCTCCCGCAGTATCCACCACAGGAAAAGACTGCACATCCCCCACGGAGGAGGAATAACTCTCACCAGACAAAGTCGGCTCGGGAGGCCCCGAACGACCACGTTCTCCTTTCCCGCGGGAGCGGGAGGCACGGCCACGAGAACGAACGACACAATTTACTGACGCCCAGAAGGTGGAAGACCATGTTCCACAGACACCACACGGCCGCTCGGCCGAACACCCATTACAGGAGGAACACGATGAATGTACATCGTCCACATGCTTAGGCAGCAGACACTGCCCACAAGGAATTGTCCTAGGCATGAAAGAGGTGAGAGGAGCAGAGAAGGTGAGATCAGAAAACAGAACACCCCCAAAGAGAGAAAGGTGACAGAAACAAAGACCCCAGACGGTCGACCGGGAACCACCCAACAGGAAGACTACTCTCAACAGAAAGAAGAAACACTGTAGGAGTGGTACCCCGCTGACACCTAACTCTAACACAATTAGAAAAATTTGCAAAAAAAGCATTAACAATAATTGTGAAAATCTAAGTCCGAACCGCGTGGCCCGCGAAAATCGCGCGCGACCCGAGAGAGAGCAAATAAATATACATTATGGACATATAATAGAAAAAAGAGAATATAAAACACTGTTCCTGAGAATACAAAGGATACACTGTGGTATAATGAATCAGGAATCATCAAACATCGAGCTGGTGGAACACTGATAAGCGTGCAAAAGCATCTCGACACGAAGCGGATTTTAAAAAGAATGAGTCTTTAGAGACGGTATATGCGCACTGGCAACGGAAGTCGTGGAGTTGTACTTGGGAGAGAGCATCCCGTACTGGGTCTGCGCCGGTTGCACTCGACCCAGTTTTGGCTTATTTTTATTGGTGCTTTTGCACCACTTTTCTTTCCCAACTTGCTTGGGAAAGACAAAAATAGAGAGTATTTTATCCGAGTTAGGGACTTCCACTGTAGTGCAAGCCTGTAGTAAACAATTGTGAGTAGGTTGATAAGAAATGTGGTGCAAATGCACCGAGTCCAAATTGTCTCCATAGGATACACTGTCAATCCTTGAGTCCCTCAGAAGTGAAAAAAAATAATCCGGGCATCATGCCTTTTCTTCAGTTGATCATAATGTAAAATGTGGAGCTCCCCTATAAAGCCCCTTGATACAACCTATGTGGATTAATCTTAGTTACACACCTATAGAGGGTACTGAATACAAAATTTTTAATTCTTCAGCAACATGGCCAATTCCAGCCCAAATATTAACCTAGGCTATCGATCTGAACAAAATTGATGTTGTGTACCAAATATGAAAGCATTCTTAACTGGTGGATCTGAAGAAGAAAAATTGTAAAGAAATTTCCTAATCTTGCCATAAGTTAAAATTCAGGCTACGCTAGGGAGCCCAAATATTAATCCAGGGAACAAATTTGGACAAAATTGAATTTGACTCCCCAAGAGATGTTGAAAACCAAATATGAAAGCATTTTGACTAGTGGATCTGAAGAAGATTTTTCAAGAAATTTCCTCATATTGCACTAAGTTAAAATTTAGGCTACAATAACAAGCCCAAATATTAACCTATGGACACGATTTGAACAAACTTGAAACTGACCCCCCTAGAGATGTTGTATGCCAAATATGAAAGCATTCTGACATGTGAATCTGAAGAAGATTTTTGAAGAAATTCCATCATATTGTACTAAGTTAAATTTCAGGTTCCCATATGGAGCCCAAATATTAACCCAGGCACTCAACTTGAATCTGATGCCCCTAGAGATGTTGTAGAAACCAGTTTTGAAAAAAAACCAGCTTTTGAAAAAATAAAAAAAATTTTTTAAAAATCACCAGTTTTGAAAAAAAAAATCACCATTTTTAAAAAAAAAAACAGCTTTTGAAAATAAATTTACCACTTTTGAAAAACAAATTCTAACCACATTTGAAAAAAAAATTACCACTTTTGAAATAAATTGTCGTTTTTTCAAAACTGGTTATCTTTTTCAAAACTGGTTATTTTTTTTCAAAACTGGTTATTTTTTCAAAACTGGAAATTTTTTTTATCAAAAGTGGTTATTTTTTTTTCAAAACTGGAGAAAATTAATGGAAAATAGTTCTTTTTAAGTTTCAAACTTTTTACCAATCTTCAGCCTTCAAAACCGGATGTCTCCTGGTGCCGATTTGAATTTGTCTGACCTGTGCAGGATGCTGGGTATCGACTATACAGTTGACAGAAGATATCTGCATTGTTTTGTACGACTTCGAAGAATCGCCACCTCTTCTAATACGAACTCGTTATAACAAGAGCAACACGAAGCGTGGCATATGCCCCCCTCCCAAAATGCCAAGTGTATCAAATGCCAAATTTATAGAAGTAGCTGTAACCTAAAAAGAACTAGAGGGGACTGCCAAGGGTGGCTAATTCTCGCGAATTAATTCCTTGATACTGTAATGCCTCGATACTGTAATGCTGTGATACTATAACTAATAATACGGTCTAGCAGAATCTTAAACCTCTTACTTGGCAAAAAATCAGTAATTTGATTTTGAGGTCAAAAGTCAGTGTTATATGTGGGTCATGATGATACGCGACACATAATCTCATGGTGATACACCCAAATGCCAAATACCATAAGCCTAGGTCAAAAGATAAAACAGTTCTGAGCAGGACATGAATTCTGTCTACAGACGGACGGACAGGCGGAATTGGGTTTATGTGTTTAAATTGATGTGTTTATTCTAAAAAACATGTCCAAATAGTCAAAAAAGTGATTTTTAGGAAATTTTTTGGGTGGTAGTTAACCATAATCCTACCCTACTACTGAGTGACCCTAACCCCTCCCCCTCCCCCCCCCCCCCCCCCCCCCCCCCCCCCCCCAGGATCATAAATTTGCACTATGTGACCAAAGGTGAAAAAAGACTTGTAACCCCCACCTGTACTTGAAAATAAGTCACATAAGCCAAAAATAGCCACATAAACCGAAAACAGCCGGGGCAGACATAAACCCCTTCCGTACTTACGACTAAACACTTAAACCCATTTCGTTAGCTCGGACGTACTGACTGACAGATAGATGACGCCACGACTACATTCCCCCGAAATTAGTTTTCGGGGAAATAATTATTTAAATCCAACATTGATGACAGCAAATATGTTGGACGGACACATTTTGCAATCATCTCCTAAGTTAAACAAGGGCAAATAACTATGTAAATGTTTATGCGAAGATGTTAATTCTGTTTCAGGATCCGTTCCTCCATATTGAGGTATAAGCATGGCAAACATTATTTGAATTCAACAAATAATGACAGTACCACAGCAGCAAATATATTGGACGGACACATTTTTCAATAATAATCCCCTAAGTTAAACAAGGGCAAATAACTCAGTAAATCCTTCGGCAAAATTATTAATTCTGCTGTAGAATCCGTTCCTCCATGTTGAGGTACAAGCATAGCAAAATTTATTTGTAAAATTCCGCCTGTCCGTCCGTCTGTAGACAGAATTCATGTCCTGCTCAGAACTGTTTTATCTTTTGACCTAGGCTTATGGTATGGGGGAACGGATCCTGTAATAGAATTAACATCTTCGCATAAACATTTACATAGTTATTTGCCCTTGTTTAACTTAGGAGATGATTGCAAAAAATGTGTAAGTCCAACATATTTGCTGTCATCATATGTTGGATTTATGTCTGAAATAACTAACGAAGGTAGAATGTAAATTCAAATATATTTTTATTTGTAAATAACTTTGGCCTACTGCTGGGACAGACTCTTCTGCCTGAAATTACCTGAGATCGTAGCTGGTCCCCCACGGATGCATACGCAGGTTAACCCTGATCTCGATGCTTGGTGAGATCTCATTTGTGTGCATGCAGACCGTGGGGGGCGCAGACACTCGCAGGCTACCTGTATGAGTAATCAGTAACAGGCGTTCAGAGGATGTACATGTATGAAACCTTGAGTGTACTGCGCAATCACAGCTCTGAGGGGCATGCAGTCTTGCAAGGCTACATTGCCACATGAGAAACTACTGGAGCAGGTTGTGTATGTGATTGTGCAGGCTACATGTACGCTGCACGTGTGGATGTATGAAACCACCTTCGGTGTCGAGAGTGGCTACACCCACCTACAAGAATGTACATGTATGAAACCCACATTTTCTGTCCACTGGACTTTCTGTCCACTGGACTCCAGTGTTTCTGCGGGCAATGTATGAACCCGAGACTGTTAGTTTGAGATGGCATTGTAGCTATCCGTGTGGATATTGCAAATTGACAAGGCTATGTTGTCGACATATGAGCCAACTAGAGCATGATAAAGGTTATTCTTTGCGAGCTACATGTCTTGCATGAGTTGATGTATGAAACCAGCCTCGGTATCGAACGTGGCTACATCGACATGGAAGAAAGTATGAAACCCGCCGAGTTGAAGTCGTTCCTCGTATGCTCCAGTGGCTATGAGGGCAACATATGAAACCAGAGGAGTTGAGTCAGAAAGTGCATGTTGCACTTGCATGTATGTAAATCCTGAGGCGAAGAGTCATATTTACGCATTTTGGAAGGCCGCTCTTCACGCTGTGGCTGTTCAGTTAGAACAGTCACAAGTGGTGGAAAGTGGCCAAAAAGGAAGCCTTGCAAATTGGGTATATTCCAGCATTCCTGTTTGTCTCCGTCGATGGTATTCTATAAATGATACATGATGTCACATTATACAGATTAATATATATACTAATATATGTACAAAACAAATAATGGTATAGCTCATCACTGTCTGTGTCCTCTAATAACTTCTGCACGAATTGTCTAGATTCCTCAAGAGAGGCATGTGATAACACTTTCAGGTATGTCTCCCATGATAATAGAGTCACAGTGTCACAAGAGTTTTCTGGGAGGCATCCATTCTTAAGAACAACCAGCAGGTTGCAAATTTAATACATTTCTCATTGATTATACAACATGTACACAAGATACCAGTAGATGTCACTATTATCCACATAAATGCACCTCACACAACAATAGCTACACACTATACATGGGTTGAGCCAGAATGTTCGCTGAGCCTCATGTCGCATCAGTCTTAAAAGTGTCGGAGTTCTGAGAGGCATGCGTTGTGTTGAGCTCCATGCACAAAGGTGAATAAATATATTGGGAAATACCTTTAAATGAATGCAACCTGCACAGGGACCATGCTTACATTGTGTCTACAGTACACGTAGCTGACAGATATTGTGAATAGAGTGAACTGCCTGTATAACTGAGGTGAAAGTAATAAAAACATCATATTTGATGCACCTGCACAAGAAGCCCATTTCTATGTAGGTATACAAATATGCAGCTAATGGTTATTTTAAAATACATACTGAGTAAGCGAATTTTGAGCTGCCTTAAGGGTTTCCAGGGGGGTTCGAACATACCGAATGTAAGAATCTGATGACCACCTCCCAAGGGTCTTTATTAAGTGGTCCTCTATACGCACTGCAGCTGCTGAGGTAGCAGCACCTATTCTGAAAGAATGACCAGAATAATGAGCTGGGTTGAGCTTTAGCCTTGTTAAAATTTTGTTCAAGTAATTGATGAAGTGCTTCCTGGTCAATGGAGAGCCATTGTTTAAGAGAAATAAGGCACCGCTCTGAGCAGAGGTAGGCCTAGCACGGAGATATTTCTTAAGCAAATAAACGGGCCAAATTTTATGTGAGTTTCCAAATAGTTTAATTGTGACGCCTTTCCTGAAAGGGTCTGTTTTGGATGCCTTGATGCTTAAACAGTACACCTCTGTACCCCCTTCCGACATAAAGGTTATGTCTGACACACCTAACTCTGTATCTCGGAATGTTGTGGATTCAGAGGTGAACTCTCCACATCTTAAAAAGCCAAAAAACGCTACCGCTGTAGCCGTTTGAAGTAGGAGATCTGTATCAGGCTTGCATTTGACAGCAGGATGGTTGCCTTTACATTTCAAGCAAACATGTGCAAAAGGGCAATGTGGGCGGCTACAACTGGAATCACCATTGTAATTATTACAAATTTCTTTCCCAATAAAAGATACCCGTTGGCGTCCTTTACTGTCAAAGCCTTTTGCAATTCGAGGTTTGTTTGCCAAAGTGGTGGTTTCCGAGAATACACCATGCCTACCTGTCACCGAGCCACTGCTATTGCCAGTAATTTGTTTAATTTCTGCTACCTGGGGACAAAACATAGCAGTGTGTAACGAGCTTTTATAAATGTCGCAGATCAGATGTGGAACGCCTGAAAAGATTTTTTTAAACAACTTGCTGTCACCGAGTGAGCAGTCTATAAGGATATTGCCTTGTTCCAGCAGAGCAGCAGCCTGTGCCGAAAAGGCTTTATGAAATTCATAAAACCCAAAGCCACCAAACCTTGAATGCATATCAACGATATCACGTTCATACGACCTAACGAAATGGGTTTAAGTGTTTAGTCGTAAGTATGGAAGGGGTTTATGTCTGCCCTGGCTGTTTTTCAGTTTATGGGGCTATTTTTGGCTTATGTGACTTATTTTGAAGTACAGGTGGGGGTTATGTGTCTTTTTTCCCCTTTAGTCACATAGAGCAAATTTATGATCTGGGGGGGGGGGGGGGGGGGGGCATTGGAGGGGGGGGGGGGGGGTAGTGATTAGGGTCAGTAGTAGGGTAGGCTTAGCTACCATCTGAAAAATTTCCTAAAAATCACTTTTTTGACTATTTGGACATGTTTTTTAGAATAAACACATAAACCCAATTCCGTCTGTCTGTCCGTCTGTAGACGGAATTCGTGTCCGGCTCAGAACTGTTTTATCTTTTGACCTAGGCTTATGGTATTTGGCATGTAGGTGTATCACCATGAGATTGTGTGTCGCGTATCATCATGACCCACATATAACACTGACCTTTGACCTCAAGGTCAAATTACTGATTTTTTGCCAAGTAAGAGGTTTAAAATTCTGCTAGACCATATTATTAGTTATAGTATCACAGCATTACAGTATCGAGGCATTACAGTATCAAGGAATTAATTCGGGAGAATTAGCCACCCTTGGTGGCCCCCTCTAGTTCTTGGCACTTGGCATTTTGGGAGGGGGCATATGCCACACTTCGCGTTGCTCTTGTTTTAACGAGTTAGTATTAGAAGGGGTGGCCATTCTTCGATGTCATACAAAACAATGCAGATATCTTCTGTCAACTGTATAGTCAACACCCAGCATCCTGCACAGGTCAGACAGATTCAAGTCGGAACCAGGCGACATCCAGTTTTGAAGGCTGAAGATTGGTAAAAAGTTTGAAACTTTTTAAAAAAGAACTATTTTCCATTAATTTTCTCCAGTTTTGAAAAAAAATAACCACTTTTAATAAAAAAAATTTCCAGTTTTGAAAAAATAACTAGTTTTGAAAAAATAGGCCGCTGAAATCGTCAGATGTGTACCCATACGCGCAATTAGTAGAAAACTGTATGACGGAGGGCCACCAGGGATGCTGACATAATGTACACCATACAAGGTATGGGTACATATAGAAATGGATTGGAGGAGTGCCTAATTTGATGGATAAAGGGTTAATATCTGCAGATCAAATTATCAGATTTACATAAAAAACTATACAGCACAGCAATTCAGTAACCTGAATAAATATATAAAGTAACATGACAATCGAATTGATATTTTTTGAGTTATCTCATACCAAAGGGATTGGAGGAATTTTCAATTTGAAGGATAAAGGGGGTTAATATCTCCGGATCAAATTATCAGATTTACACCAAAAACTATACAGCTCAGCACATCAGTAACCTGAACACAATTATAAAGTAACTTGACAATCCAAGCAATATTTTTCAAGTTATCAAATGCGAAAGGGATTGGAGGAATTTTCAATTTGAAGGATAAAGGGTTAATATCTCAGGATTAAATTATCAGATTTACACCAAAAACTATACAGCTTGGCACATCAGTAACCTGAACACAAATATAAAGTAACTTGACAATCCAAGCAATATTTTTCAAGTTATCGAATGCCAAAGGGATTGGAGGAATTTTCAATTTGAAGGATAAAGGGTTAATATCTCAGGATCAAAATAACAAATTTACACCAAAAACTATACAGCTCGGCACATCAGTAACCTGAACACAAATATAAAGTAACTTGACAATCTAAGTAATATTTTTCAAGTTATCGAATGCCAAAGGGATTGGAGAAATTTTTGAATTTGAAGGATAAAGGGTTAAAATCTCCGGATCAAATTATCAGATTTACACCAAAAACTATACAGCTCGGTACATCGGACGTGTGACGTCATGCACATGCAATTACATCATTTATCGCTCGAAATAAAAGCCAGTGATTTCGGACCAAACACGACAATTTGAGTCCAAAATTTTATAGGCGACGTTTAGGATTTGAACTTTGTTTCCCCCTCTCGTCTGGGGGTTATAAAGTATCAGGTTGTCACCGGTAATAGTAGGCATAGTATATAACATAATTATGCCTATATTATGTGGAAACAAAGGATCCTGAGTGTCGTTACGATACAGCATTGTACTCGACATTTTAACCACCAGCTTTTCTGACTGATCATAGTATGATCGGCGGGGGGAATGGGTCCGATCGATGGACCCGCAGCCGGTCTAGCGGAAACCCTGGCATTTAACACATATATGAAATATGAAAGCCACAGCATACCGGTGGTAGCCTCCACTCATATACAGCAGAACAGGTCAGAAATTTTCAGTCTACACTGACAAAAAAGTCTAACATTGCAAAAACTCTAAAAATCAATAAAATATCACTGGTTAAGGGTCTGTGGGTAATTGTAAGCCATAGAAACACAGTATGAGGTGCATAGCAACAGGGCTGAAAGTCAAAGTGGACTGGTACAAGAAATTTAACGCAAGTGCTGACGTGGATGCAGACGCGCCTCGGGTCAAGACATAAGCTCACACAACTTCGTTGGTGAGCTAAAAATTGGAGCATTTTGGCCCCAGCCCCTCAATATGAGCAAAAAACAAATTTGAAGAAAAACCCAAATGCCCCAAAATAACCACTACTCATGTGAAATTTCATTAAAATGTGGCCAGTGGCTTGGGCGAAAAAGGCCCAAACACCACTTTCACGATGGGCGAAAAGTGTTCAGAATTGATCACTCTGACTTTCAGTCAGGTGAGCTAATAACAGCAATTTGACAGAAATAAGTCAAAAATCTTCAATTTCAATGGATGAGGAAGAAACATGAAATGGTGTATTCTCTTGGCCCTATAAAGGAGGTGACACATTTACAGAGCCAATAATAAAGAAAATGCATTATTATTTCAGACAAAACTAGAGGATGGCCACCAAAGGGTGGCTGATTCCCCCGAAAAAAGCCTTGATAGCCATTCCAACCTTATTTGCGACACACCCTCTGGTTGTGGGCAATAATAATACCAAGTATCATTAATATCCTTGAAGGCTGTAAGAAGTTATGGAGCGGACACGAATTCCGTCTATGCCCGGATGGACAGATGGACAGACGGAGACAGACAGACGGACGACATCACGGCTAGATTCCCCCAAATTTTTGGGGGGGGAATAAAAAACAAAAGGTGAATAATGCTAAACCGAAAATTAAATCACCATGGCCTTATCAGCATAATAAAATTCATGAAAACAGCTACAGAGTTCAGACCTGTTAACCTTTGAATATGATTGTCAGTGTGATTTTGGTGAGCAGACATGTTAGTTAACCTCTGAATATGACTGTCATTCAGATTTTGGTGAGCTATCAGGGAGATTTGCACATGTGGCCTGCATATCAATAATTTACATTTCACGCTTCCCACCTCCACCCTTACTCCATCCTAATACATTATATTTAATTTTATTTGAACAATTTAAACGGTATTTGTCAATAAAAGCATACAAATAATATATGCACACCATTAGATCCAGCTCTCTGAGCTTGTCCCAATTTACCTCCATATTTAAAATTTTTTCACTGTGTTCAAATTTGGGGGTCCTTTTTGGGTAACTTTAAGTACTTGTCAGTGGTTTCTAGTAGTTTGATACCACCACCAAACCAATTAACTACTAATCGATGGGTGATTATATTGGGGTAGATTGTCATTGATAAAGGGATTTGCAACAGGGATGATTTCATTTGTCAAAGAAACTCGAAAATTTTATCACAAGACAAAAAGTCTCAGACCTGAAGTGCGCCAATTTCATTGAGGGGACATTTCGGCCTTTGGGGGTTGATATTTTTTCTCATCAATTGGAAATTCATAATTTAGTTTTCACCTGTGCAAGTTCCATTCAGAGGTTTCTGGGAATAGGCTCCACAACTGACTTATGCAACAAAACAAAAATCTGTGTTACTGTGTTTTTCGAAATATGTCTGTTGTATATCGATTTTCAGTCATAATTTTTCTGCATATCTCAGAAGAAAGGTGAATTTCTGTGTGGAATTGTAAGCGATTTTTGAACTGTATTCTACAGATCAAGTGGGGAATAAATAAATGAAAGTGTCAAAGACACTGTAGCTCAACTTGGGTAAGACATGTATAGTATGTGACACAGCAATGACACGCATCTAGGTAATGACCCGATAACAAAGTTACATGTAAAGTACTGTAAAGGTCTGTTTATAAATACTGACCACAGCCTGTAACAAATGTACAGGTAAAGTATTGTAAAGGTGGGTTACAGTTAGCTGCCTCTAGACAGGGCCGTATTGAAATGTGCACTTACTGTGTATAAGTAGCACTGAATAAATCAAAGTTTGTGTAATTGGCCAGCCGGAGGCCATCTTGAAATTTCGGGCTGCATCCCAAAACATTTGTTCTCGTCCCAAGGTGATAACAAAGGTACCCAAGAAGTTTCGTGAAGACCGGTTCATAAATACAGCCTCTAGCCCGAGTCATATTGACATGTGTACTAACTGTGTATAAGTAGCACTGAACAAATCAAAGTTCATCTAATTTGCATAATTTATGCATGAGAAAAAACCCTGTATTATATGTGATGTATTCCATGTTACTAAACATTCATTTAAAAATAAAAATTTATTCAAATCAGAACATTCAAATAGAAGTTCTGTACAAAAAACTGATTGCACCTTATTTCAGTAAAAAATGGCCACCGGCAGCCATCCTGAATTTTGGACTGCACCCAAAAACACTCGTTCTCGTCCCATGGTGATAACAAAGGTACCCAAGAAGTTTCGCAAAGATCGGTTCATAAATCCAGCCTTTAGCCCGAGATGTATTGAGTTGTTGACGGATGGACAGACAGATGATGGGCCATGAGATAACCTCAAATTCGACTATGTCAAAGTTGAGCTAAAAAATGGATAGATATTCAAACTGAATTAATAAATATATATTGTTTAATTCTTTTCAAACATTTTATTCATCGAGAATCATTATTTAAGAGAAGGTGGATGCCAAGAGGGGTGTGCTCAAGTCACCTATTTTTGCTTTCATAAATTGATCATGCAGCTCAATTGAAATAAATAAAATAGAAAAAAGTGGGTATAAGTGAAATATTTTGTAATAACAGATCACTTTATTAAATACAATTCACTTGTGTGCATATTTTTTGTTTCATTCATCATGATCGGAGCTTCAAAGGCCTATGAACAGAAAACTGTAATAGTACTGAAGAACTTTTTTGAAAAGTGTCAAAGCAGGAAAAATCAGATGTTACCACAGAGTGGGAGATTGGGCATCAAACCTGGAGTCTCCCAGTGAAATCAGGAGACTTAACAGGTCTGATAGTTTTGACAATGAACTGGGTTACAATCTGATCAAAATTCTCAGGATGCTTTTCTCTACATAACACTGTGGAATCTCACATCAAACAGGAAATGTGAAAACATTGAATTTCAGATGCGATTTGCTGTTTTTCTTAGTTTTGATTTTCTAGTATTTCATGTATGTAAATATTTCAACCCACTAATGTGACTTGCGACCTGATTGTGATCTGATCACGAAGGATGCTACTAATGTGATCACATTACTGTAACTTCTTCTGACCCAATACTATCCCGTACCTGTGTCCACCAAGAGAATGTGTTTGTCTACTGGGGTTTAGATTGTGTCGGACAGTTTTATGGGTGGAGGAAACAGGAGTATCTGGGAAGAAACACTTATTTATTTATTACTTATTAGTGTTTAAGGTCACATATTTCTGCCCAATGGCTAATCATGACCACAACATGGATATAAAGTCAAGTCCAGCCAATCGTTTATACCCATGTTGTCCATTTTAGAGGACTTCCACCCCAGGCATTGGTGACCGGGTCCTATTTTACCAGGAAAACAGAGCTTGTTTACCACAGTAAACAAGCACTACTTTCCACAGGAGAGGAAAACCACTGAGCAACTGGCAACATACTCTTTAACTAACCCGACACAAGTACAGTTAGCTGCAGTGAAGGAAAATACACCATCGATGTGCAGTACAACTTAATATACAGCATCACCAAACCAAGTGGGCAATCAGGATTTCAGCATCTTACCCAATGACAAATTGCAGATGGTACAGGTCAGGGTCAAACTGTCAATGTTTAAAGTCTGATGCTCTAACCAATGAGCAATCATTCTCACAAGAGACCATGTGACTTTTAATATTATTGCTCATTTTATCCCAGCACAGAGGCTTAACTGTTAACCCTTAAAGCCTCAAATTAATTTTACAATAACTAGTGTATATTTTATTAATTTATTTTCCCCGTGGGAACCCCGGGAAGTAGGCAGCACTTGTTTACTGTGGTAAACCAGTTCCGCTTTACTAGTAAAATAGGACCCAGTCACCAATGCTTGGGGTGAAAGTCCTCTAAAATGGGCGACATGTTGATCAACGATTGACTAAACTTGACTTCATCTCCATGTTGGGTCACGATTAGCCATGGTGCATAAATATGTGACGTTAACCACCAACAAACATACAAACAGACATTAATTTATTTATTTACTGGGGTTTAACAGAACTTTTGACATGCAGGGTAACTTGTGGCAGACAGATTTACAGGTGGAGGAAGCCGGAGTACCTGGAGAGAACCACTGAGCAGCAGCAAGCAACTGTCCAACTCCCCAATGTACTAACTCCACACAAGCAGGGTTAGCATTGGTTGAAGACAAGTGCACAATCAAAGTGCAGTATCTCTTAGGACACAGTGCCACCGTGCCCACACATGGAAAATCAGGAATAAGAGCCTTGCCCAAGGACACAACGCAGTTACCCCTGGTGGGGATCAAACCGTGGCCCTTTTGGTTTGAGGTCCAATGCCATAACCACTGAGCCACTGCACTCCCTACTACCATATGTACACAACTGCAGGAGACTAAATAGGGTTTCTACATCATTGTTGGCTGCCTACAAAGGCAGCCAACAATGATGTAAAAACACTGCAAAGATAAATGCAGCCAACGCCTGAGTTATCAAGATTGTATACACTTGCAGGGTACTTTTCCAAAGCAACACAAAGGTGGCAGTTTGGGCATGTACAGGGACTTAAGGGTTAAACATTTTGGAAAAAAAAGCTCACCCAATGAAGCATCACACTGTATTACCTGACAGCAAATTGAGCAACTTATAAAAAAAATTGTAACAAGTTTATTTTTGTAAAGATGAAGCTGAATACATCCATAACAAAACTTCAATGGGTGGTTTGACTGTTCCCCCTTAGACACCCTATCAATTTGAATGACACTCGAATAACCAGCTGATAATTATTATGTCAAAATGTATTACAACAAATGATTGAAATACTTGAGTTGATGGTGGTATCAATAAGAGTTGTTCAGACGATGATAAGAGGAAATCATGGGTATCATTAGACCCTCTTCTGAAGCTGTGTGACAACCAGCTTTAATTCTCCTAAAATAATTTATCTGACCATCTTCAATTTTGTTCTCACAGGTTTCGATAGCCCTAAATAACCAATTGGACAATGTGATAGTGTTAGTTTACATCGTAAAAAAAACATTTCAGAGTTAAGTGATCTGTGTAAATTAAAGTAACTAAAAATATTATAACGTTGTAATGCAGTACATATAATTTAAGCCAAGAGTTTTGACTGGATCGTGACTGGGTTGAGATCTGGCCAAAATTCTCTGTCCCCTCTCCTGCCCATAACACCATAGATTATCACCTGTCAAAAATGGGTGCAAAGTTTTGCATCTCAGATAACGTTTTCTTTATTCAGCAAAGAAATCAATCATAATATGACTGATTCAGTTTACAAGAATATATTTTGTTCATCCAATGCCAAATTAGCCAGAATCTGATGACGAGAGTATTGCAGTCCAGACGGGAATATCTGGTAGCAGCATGAAGACTCAAAGGTATTGTTTATTTGGGGTTTAACAACACGTTTAGCAGCCAAAGTCACATTGTTTCTAAGTTTTATGGGAGGATGAATGAGGAATACCAGTAGAGAACCACTGTGCTGGGGTGAGCAACTGTCAGACTCTCCAACTTACTAACATGGCAGAAGAGTTAGCAGCAGTTGAAGGCAAGTGCGCCACTGACATGCAGAATGCATTGGTACAAGTTACTGCATCAAAATACTGTCATGCATGCATGTACATGCAATGCTGAAATGGTTTAGGAATACGGGAAATTAATAATCGTTTTTTATAACCAACCAATCACTGATTAAGCCCATTGTGTAGACTTTGAATCAGAAAATAGGCATATGCAAGGGTGTTGAACTACAATAATGTACTCAGGGCTCACAGGTAGACAGGAAATATTTTGCATTAGTGCATTGGAGTGTTATTTACTATATGTTCTTAAAACAGAAAAACTGAACCAAAAACTGTGTCTTTTTCCTGAAACCGAACCGAATCGGAAATGTCAAAACCACCCAGCTCTCTACTTGACAGAACATAACTTACATGTTCAGGTTTGCATATCATGCATCAAACCACATAACATAATTTTGGAATTAAGATAAGGCACAAGTATTTTAGGCAAGATTTCCATCTGTTACATTCTGTGTACTTCCAATTTTCCAAATCCAATATACAACAGCTAGGGAGGGCGGTGGCTCAGTGGTTACGGTATTTGACTTCAAACCAAAGATCCATGTCCCGAATCCCACCAGGGGCAACTGCATTGTGTGCTTGGGAAAGGTACTTGATCCTGATAACCCCATGTGAGTGCACGGCGGCACTGTATACTAAGGTGTACTGCATGTCGATGATGCACTTGCCTTCAACCAATGCTAACTTGGACTGTGTAGAATTGGTACGTTGAGGAATATGACATTACTTGCCACTGCTTGGTGGTTCTCTCCATGTTCTCTGGCTTCCTCCACCCATAAAATTCTCCATCATGGGGTGACCCTTCGTGTCAAAAGTGTTGGTAAACTCCAATGGATAAATAAATACAACAGCTTTTCACACATCAGTCGTGAGTAAATGAAAAGCAGTGAAAATCGTAATCAGAAAAATCTCGTAATCATACCAGTACAGGATAATCGATTAGTTGTTTCAACACGATATACATACTTGCATACATGCAAGTACAAGCTGAAAAGAGTATAACTTTAAAATTATTTGATGGGTTGGGATGGGTGTTACAAAAACTTATGAATTCACGTTACCTGAAAAAAGACGACTGTAACAGTAGAACTTCTCATGAGAGATCACACTTTTAGCCAGGAAAAGGTGGTCTCTCATGACAGGTCCATTACAGAATAAAACGACCCAATGGCATAAGGTCAGAGGGGTCTCTCAAGACAGGTGGCCTCTAATGACAGTGGTCTCAAAACAAGTTTTACTGTACCCAAACAAAGTTAAGGTGACCTTTTCTGAGGTTGACCTAATTTCTAATTTGTACATGTACAACTTTGAGCAGTAGCTGAGGAGCCAAAATTGCAGTTGCAAACAATCACTGACAGTATTCAGTGCCACATTGTACAAGAAATTTCTCAAATCTACCTTGGGTTTTCCTGCCTACCTTGGAAAAAACAAAAAACAACTGTAGAAAATATGAAACAATTGCCAAATGTGATATAAAACAATAGTCTAATATACATTCAGGTCAAACTGATCAGTATGTTAAGAAAACAATAGTATTGGTTCATAATATATTACTGTCAGGTGTGACCTAATGTTATTCTATAACAGCATAAAATCCCCATGTTATTCAATAATCAACTTCTATGCATAACAGCTGCCATCAAAAAACTCTCCATGATCATAAGCAGTTGCTCAGCAGGATTTAATCCACAGAAACAAGGAAGGAGCCTTATGTTTTATTTTATTTTTTTTGGAGGGGGATCTACTATGGTCTCCAAATTTATTTATTTATGGGTGTTTAAGGTCACATACTTGTGCATAATGGCTAATCGTGACCATGACAGTTTTACGGGTGGAGGAAGCTGGAGTACCCGGAGAGACCAACCGAGCATCGACAAGCAACTGTCAGCTCCACAACATTCTAACTCTGTTCAAGCTCCACTCAAGCAGGGGTATAGCGGTTAAAGACATGTGCACCATCAACGTGCAGTGCGCCTTAGTACATGGCATCATCGTGCCCCCATGTAGGAAACCAGGATGAAGTGCCTTGCCCAAGGACACAACGCGGGTCATCCCAGACAGGGATAGAACTCGGGACCTCTAGCATAGGACTGAGCCATCGCGCTCCCACTATGTTCTCCAAAACCTGTCAAGTTCAAGCAAACTGCATCATAATTCCAGGGACCACAAGACATCAGTGCTGCCTGACAATTTGTCAGGCATCACTGATCTATTGGGGTTCCTGAAATTGAGGTTCTTAAAGCAGCTTTGTCAACCTGCCCCATTATATATTTCTTTATTAATGTTTAAGGTCACATATTTCTGAACAATGGCTAATTATGACAACATGGATACAAAGTCATGTCCAGTCAACCATTTATATCCATGTTGCCCATTTTAGAAGCCTTGTATCACAGTAAACAAGCACTGCATCACTTCTCAGGGTTCCCAAAGGGAGCCACCCCATATTACACCCCTGTGAAAATGCAATCCGAGTCAGTTTAATGCCTCGCGTTACTATGCATACACAGTACTATGATCTAGAGATGGCCAATCTATCAAAAAACCGAGCTAATACCGAAATCATGGGGATACCGAAATCATGGGGATACCGAAATATCAAACTGAACCAATCACTGAACACCAAAATCATCTGTATTTTCAAATTTCCTGAGATTTGCTATTAATCAGGAACTTCTTGAGGCCTGATAGCTGCTGAAGTGTTCATTTTCACGAAAGAAAGGACTGATTTTCTCATCAGTTTTGTTGATCCTTATGAGCCAGGGCAATTGTCCTGAATTCCCTCCCACTAGACTACAACCTGTACCCAGATGCTTTAAACTAGGAATTTAATCAAATTTATTTTCTTTGACACAGCTCACAGAGCTCTGTCAAACAAGATTAATTTGGTTAAATTCCTACTTCTGTTGTGGGAAACATGTCCTGCTTGAAATTTCAATACTGTGATATCAGTGTGCTGAGGGTTAAAATACTCCCTGCAAAGTACTGTACGACCCCTCAAAGGAACTAGCTTGATGATCTCATTCTAATAGGGGATGATGGGGGCAAAGATAAAAAAATAAAAAATTTGAATGATTTTTGTGAATATCGCTGTCTGTATGTGGCTGTTATGCAGGGTAAGGGGTTACAACTGAAAAGTGTAGCATAAAATCGGCTAAATACAGAAAGATTTTAAAGACTAATTAATAATTCAGACATCTCTCAAAACACTTTGTCATACAACTAAATTGGATGTGCATCCCCATAAGAGCAGCTGGAGAAGAAGAATGATGATTGTGAGTGCATTAAAGAGAATTTCCATTAACCTGTTCTTAAAAAAAATTATGCGGCTAGATTAATATTTGAAATAACTTTCGATTTAATGACTGAAACTCTATATTCAATACACGATAGTATTTCCCCCAGATATCTACATCCCATCAAACAGGACAATAAGGAGAGAAATACTTGTATTAACATCTCTTTACAGGAACATCACTGATGCACAACGATTTTTGTTTTGACCCAATATTTGGGAATATATCAAGTCTACATTGCTTTTATTGAGAGACTGTGGTAAGCTTGTTTGACAAGAAGAAATTTTATCAGAATGACATCAACTGAAATGAAAACAGAATATCAATTCTGATGTAAAGATGAAATCAAAATCAAGTTACACAGATACTTCCTCCAACAGACATCCTTTTTTCAGACACTTTCCTGATTTTTGTGTTTTCTTTAGAACTCAACCCCCTCCAAATATCCTGTGACAAAAAACTGTTACTGACAAGTTCAGAGCACAAACCAGGACTTCTGTGCCAATTTAACCCTTTACCTAGGGCTTCTGCACCGATTTAACCCTTTACCTAAGAAATTAGCCGCATCCATCTGTGTAAAATAAACAAATTAAGCAGTTGAAAAAACTTGGGGTTTTTCCAAAGATTTCAACAAAACCATATCACCCCTCAATGGAACGATCCCATTGAGCTTGTCCCACATATACTTTTGTTGAAATTTTTGGAAAAATTGGAAGAAACTAATCTTTTAAAAAGTTAATTTCGATATTGTGTGCATTTGGTGAAGGGTTAAAATCAGAAGCCAGGCCTTTCAAGGGTATTTGTTTTAGAGCTCGATGGTATACCATATACAATACATAGTGATTAGGGGGGTTCCAGTTGGACTGTAAAATAGAGCCTACTCAAAGGTGGAAGGTGACAGCAAACTGCTTAGTGAACAAGAGACAGGTGACTACAAGTACATGTACTTGGAGGTGAACATAAAATAATAGAAAGAGCCATCTATCGAAACCACCTGAATAAACAAAGTATGAAAGGTAAGCAATCGAACCGTCTGTCTCTCGGTTTGAAGTTCAATTCTCTCATAAATTGTAACAAGGCAGCGACAAGTGAACAAATTTTAATTTAATTTGGCGCTCTACCAGTTAATCAGATGAAATTTTTAGGGAGAAATAGCTTCAATATGGTCTTTGTTGGTAAAACCATCTTGGAAAGGTGGCCGAGTACAACCTCATGGTACGGACTTGACGTGATACCTCTAAACCAAAAGGTTTTTAAGACTAGAGAAACTCCACAGAATGATACAGGTAGATGGCTAACAGGGTCAAGCAATGCAGTAGTACCGGAAGCAGTTGGGGGTGGTGAGGTGATGGGGGGGGGGGGGGGGGGAGGGAGTAGCTTGGGTAGATGGGGATCAAGGAAAGGATAGATTTGTTAAAACTGTGAACCTGAACTACATGTATTTTGTTATTACAGCTGATATATGGAATTTTAATCAAGACAGGGTGAACTGGGAAAGTGAAAGAGTTAATGGAAAAGTATTTAATAGAGATTTCAGACCTGGAAGAAGGGACATCCTAAGTTGTCAAGGTGAGAATCATGGAGGATTATTAACAGAAATTAGTGAGAAAGGGTCAAAGGATAGAGGTCTTTGAGCAGCCAAGACTTTGATGGTACAAGTACATTCAACTGATGCCAAGTTAGCTTGTGTGGGGTTAGAAAGTTGGCGAGTCTGACAGTTACTTTGCTACAGCTCAGTAGTTGTCTCAAGGGACTCCAGCTTGCTGCATGCATAAAACTGTCTGGACATAATATGTCCAGGAATGTTGAAAGAGCCATCAAACCCCAAGAAGCAGACAAACTCTTTGTGGACTGAGGTATATTTTTTTGCTGAACATAAATACATTTTACTTGTAAAAGCATTTATGGTGAGCCATCAGCTTAATCTAATTATACAGAGTTCACCAGCAGGTCACTGTGTTTGTAATCTATAGAGGGCATCAGTGAATAAGTTCCCAATCAACATGTGCCCATGCTAACAATTTGACACTTCAAAGAATTTTTAGCCAATCAGTGGTGAGTTGGGTACACTGTCAAGAATCTGCACGTGACCTCTAGCACCCTGGTCATTTCATTGTTTCAGCTCAACAGAAATCAACATCATCAATTGTTCTGAGTAAAACTTTTCCCACCACCCTCCCAGTTTTAGCTCTATTCTTTCCTTCCAAGGTGGTTGCCTCCTCTTGAATATGCCATTTGCAGATTCAGTACCCTTTCATGGATATCATTCTTCTGATGTCGGCTGTGAGACTCCTAATCATTTCCAGAGTTTTTTTTCTGTTTGCAACACATAGTTTATCTCTGGTTTTTAATGAGGGTCATCCTTGTGTATATATTGTGCTGAGTATCTATTGTTGGTGGGTGGGTACACCAACCAAAATGCAATTTTCTGCATACAGTCGACATTATCTTTGTAAATAAATAAATACTATAATAATTATAATGAAATGAAGAGAGAATCAGGTCAATTGAATAAATGACAGCACAATTACGTGTTGTCAGAACAGAGTTTCTCTTCTGTGATACATCTCACTAATTCTGTGACTTGGCTGATGGCAGGGCATAAAAATAATCGTCTTTATCTTCATGTAGCAGGGGTAAAATCCTGGTGCTTGTTAATCCTTTACCCAATGTAATGGCAAAACCGACCAGCAATTCACAAAAATCAATGTCCAATTTTCATTATTTTTCCATTTTTTGTCTCAAAAATAGGCCGATGAAATTGTCAGATGTGTACCTATACGCACAACTAGTAGAAAGCTGTATGACGGAGGGCCACAACGGATGCCGACATTATGTACACCATACATGGTATGGGTACATATAGAAATGGATTGGAGGAGTGCCTAATTTTATGGATAAAGGGTTAATATCTCCGGATCAAATTATCAGATTTACATAAAAAAAACTATACAGCACAGCATATCAGTAACCTGAATACATATATAAAGTAACATGACAATCGGATTAATATTTTTTGAGTTACCAAAGGGATTGGAGAAATTTTCAATTTGAAGGATAAAGGGTTAATATCTCAGGATCAAATCATCAGATTTACATCAAAAACTATACAGCTTGGCAAATCAGTAACCTGAACACAAATATAAAGTAACTAGACAATCCAAGCAATATTTTTCAAGTTATCAAATGCCAAAGGGATTGGAGGAATTTTCAATTTGAAGGATAAAGGGTTAAAATCTCAGGATCAAATTATCAGATTTACACCAAAAACTATACAGCTCGGTACATCAGTAACCTGAACACAAATATAAAGTAACTTGACAATCCGAGCAATATTTTTCAAGTTATCGAATGCCAAAGAAATTGATACGGACACCGTATGTTCAATTTGAAGGATAAAGGGTTAATATCTCAGGATCAAAATAACAGATTTACACCAAAAACTATACAGCTCGGCACATCAGTAACCTGAACACAAATATAAAGTAACTTGACAATCCACGCAATATTTTTCAAGTTATTGAATGCCAAAGGGATTGAAGGAATTTTCAATTTGAAGGATAAAGGGTTAATATCTCAGGATCAAAACATCAGATTTACATCAAAAACTATACAGCTCGGCAAATCAGTAACCTGAACACAAATATAAAGTAACTTGACAATCCAAGCAATATTTTTCAAGTTATCGAATGCCAAAGAAATGGATACGGACACGTGATGGACAGACAGACAGATGGACGGACAAAAAAGGACGAACGACGGATGGCCACCCCGGATGCCGGCATTATGTGTACCACACATGTTATGGGTACACATAAAAACCTAGCTTATGACCCCTCAATGGAATGATCTTATTGAGCTCATTCCAATGAAGGGTCATAAGCTATGTTTTTGAGGCAAAAAATGAAAAAAAAACAAGAGGCCCCATAGGGCCTGAAGTGCTCATCTTGAACAGAACACAATATAAACAGAGTACAAGAATGAGTCTACATTAAGCAATCCATCTCCATAGGATACACTGTCAATCCTCGAGTCCCTCAAGAGTGACAAAAATAATCCGGGCATCACACCTTTTCTTCAATTGATCATCATAATGTAAAATGTAGAGCTCCCCTGTGAAACCCGTTGATACAACTTATGTGGATTAATCTTAGTTACACACCTCTGGAGGGTACTGAATACAAAATTTTTAATTCTTCAGCTACATGACCAATTCCGGTTCCCATAGGGATCCCAAATATTAACCCAGGCTCTCGATTTGAACAAAGTTGAGTCTGAGTTCCCTAGAGATGTCGTGTACCAAATATGAAAGCATTCTGACTGTTGGATCTGAAGAAAATAAATTTTAAAGAAATTTCTTCATATTGCACTAAGTTAAAATCTGGGCTGCGAGCCAAAATATTAACCTACAGATTCGATTTGAACAAACTTGAATCTGACCCCCCAAGGCCCCCCCACCCCGCCCGATGTTGTATTACCATTCAATTCTACTGGTCATTAGGATGCTTCATACCAAATAACAGCTCTCTGTTCCGTGTGGTTTGGGAAATATGGGCGTTTGAAAATATTTCTATTTTTTAGCTCCCAGGGTTCCCATGGGGATGCAGAAATTTTTTTTTTTTTTTTGCATGAGTCAAGTACTTACGACCCAATAATACCGCATACCAAATTTGGTTCAAACCGGACCATCGGTTCAGAAAGTAGAAATTTTGGGCGGGGCCAAAAATCTTACTCCTCCCATTACAAAGCCAAATATTGCTTCACGGACTTCGTTTGAACAAACTTGATTCTACACCTCAAAAGGAAGCTCCATAACAAATAACAAGTCATTGTACCCACTGGTTCATGAGAAGATTTTTCAAATATTTTGGAGCATTTTCCTCCACTCTCTCCCTATGGGGGTGGGCATGTTGAGTTGAACAAAAAGGCAATGCCCCTTCGGGACCATCACTTACACAAACTTTCACTTGAATTGGCCCAGTGGTTTTGAGGAGAAGACCAAAACATGGTGTTGACAGACAAGGGGAGGGAGCGCGGTGGTGTCGCGGTAACCGATTCTCGTCAGATCACCGAAGTTAAGCAATGTCGAGCGCAGTTAGTAGTTGGATGGGTGACCATTTCAGCGACTGATTCATGCTCCCGCGGTGTGTCCTTGGGCAAGGCACTTAACCCTGATTGCCTACATGGGGGCATGATGACGCTGTGTACTAAGGCGTACTGCACGTCGATGGTGCGTGTGTCTTCAACCAATCTAACCCTGCCTGTGCCGCGGTGCAGCGTTCAGAGTTACGATGTTGGAGAGCTGACAGCTGCTCGGCGTTGCTCGGTGGTTCTCTCTGGGTACTCTGGCTTCCTCCACCCGTAAAACTGTCACCGACATGATATGACCCTGGCTGTTACTGTCGTTAAACCCTAATAAAAAAAAAAAAACGGACGAGGGACGGACGGATGGATGGAGAGTGATGAGATTAGCTCAGCTTGAATTTGTCAAGATGAGCTAAAAATAGTCATTCCAGAATTTTGTTTGCAAGTGTCGTTTGCATTTCATGTTGGATAAAGGGTTAAAGAACAAGAAGAATGTTACTAAGGTAACACATGCCCCCCTTGTGACCTTCACCTTGCAGTTGTGGCGAAAACTATTATATGCGACACACCTGCTGACTGTCCTTAACATTTGTAAAAAGTTTAACAATTGTACTATGATTCGTTTCTGAATTATGGCTGAGATACGAATATTGACCGATTTTTAGTGTGACCTTGAAATGTGACCTTGACCTTGAAGGTACGAACCCGACTATGGTGTGTGACACATCCTCCCATGGTCCTTTATAACTGTGTGAAGTTAGATGACTGTAGCCCTAACAGTTTTGGAGTTATGCTTGAGACATGATTTGTGACCATGAACATATGAAGGTCAATTGTGACCTTCACCATACAAATGCGGCAGAAACTATTATACGCGACACACCTTTTGACTGTTCTTAACATTTGTAAAAAGTTTAACAATTGTACTATGATGCGTTACTGAATTATGGCTGAGACACGAATATTGACCGATTTTTAGTGTGACCTTGAAATGTGGCCTTGACCTTGAAGGTACGAACCCGCCTATGGTGTGTGACACATCCTCCCATGGTCCTTCATAATTTTGTTAAGTTTGATAACTGTGGCCCTAACAGTTGATTTGTGACCCTGAACATATGAAGGTCAATTGTGACCTTCACCTTGCCGATGTGGCAGAAACTATTATACGCGACACACCTTCTGACTGTCCTTAACATTTGTAAAAAGTTTTAACAATTGTTTTATGATTTGTTTCTGAGTTATGGCTGAGACACGAATATTGACCGATTTTTAGTGTGATCTTGAAACAGATGGACTGACGGACGGATGGACACACGCACACTTCAATCACTATATGCCCATGCCTCCCGACTTAAGTTGGGGGTGGGGGTGGGGGATAAAAATATCACATAAATAGCAGTAGTAAAATCTCTTGTAAATGATTTCTTAAACCTGGAGTTTACAAAATTTCTCATCAAAACTGGTCATGGCTGCACTGTAACAGCCATGACTTCATTTCGTAATAAATTCAAAAATATATTTCGCAGGTTGAGTGTTAATCAACTAGCTACTGTACAGTGACACTTTTATGTTTACATATGCTATTTTAAGATATAAAGTGATTGAACATTTCAGAGGTGATAGCATCAACAAAATGTATCAGTTTTCAAATTTTTGTAAAGGGAAGAGAAAAAAACAACAAAGAAACTGTCCTCCATTCAATTGAGTTGATATAAATGAAAGAAGTTTCATTGTGGCCTATGTATCTATCATCAGGCAATGTGATATATATATATATGTGTGTGTGCGTTAGTCTCATTGGAAACCAACCCAATAGGGCCATTCAATCAAGTAGTAAAATATATGGGCTAATTTCAAACATATGTGAGAAATCACATTCCTGCTACACTTTGGTCCATTGTGTTTGACTAACTAGTGAAGTTTTCAATACTTTAGACTTGTTAGTTTAACAAACTAAGTAAAAGTTTTTAAATTCCTTGAACAACTTATTCTCAATGACTGGACTGATACATCAGTTAGAATCGAAATGCAACATGAATGAATGTAAAACTCTCTTCTTGCCTCATAAATTGTCAGCAAAGCTTCTGCACCATGATGTAGATTGAAACTAAATATGCCTTGACATATTTGGTGCGGTTTATGGGGGGAACAAGCTGGTTGGTCAGCAACAGGTAGAATCGTCTATTCTGGTCTGGTCAGTTCATTCTGAGGTCGACGATTCCACCTGTTGCTATTTTTAGTAGGGATGCTAACGTTCTTTGTCTACCAATTCAGTCTTCCTGGAATTTGGAAAGAATTCAGTCGGAACAAAGTAAAACTTTTAAATTCGGTTACATTCAATCTATATAGTTTACAAGTTCAAAGTTATGACAAACTAAGATCAGTTTTCGTTAGGTGCTTTGTCATCACAAAACGAGGATGACAATATATCTGCAGCAGAAACTGCTATGGAAATGGGAAGAACATCTTCCCCTGATGACTCTCTTTTTTGTGCCAATAATGGAGAAGCTGCGGACAGGGCATCTTTTGTTTATAATATTCTGCTGTATGTGTGCAATAGGGGAGGTCACGAGCATGTAGATCCTCCCTCCCTGGATACAATAGTAAGTTGGAAAGATGCAGGGCACCCTCCATCCCAGGGTGCTGGCAGTGTGCACTGACCGTGCAGGAAGGGGTGCAGTGACATTTCCAGAAAAACCTGCCAGCCATTCAAGCAGAGTATTGAATACGGGTGATGTAAACATTTTGACAGTGGCACAATTGAAAGAGGAGTTAAAAGAATTGGGAATAATACCACCCAGTGCCAAAAAGTCTTTGCTCATTCAGTTATATAAAGACGTCGAACTTGCAACAAGGGGTGGCCAATCACCCAGGCAAATCAATCACAGACTCATTTCCGGAATGTAACGCCGTTCTGCCTCCACCTGTTGAAACGCATGTGCCTGCACGCGAGGACACTTCCGCTGTAAACAATAATAACTCCACAGAATTGAGGGGACTGGCAGAAGAGCTTAGCGGTTTAAAGGACTCTTTCAAGTCGTTTGTGCAAGCCACAACTCTACAGCAGGAGGAGAATATGAGACATTCTATCCCCAATACATTTAGTGGAGGCAGGTTGGCCAGTAATTTCGACGAGGAAATGGGCCGTGTTCGCAATGCAGAGGATAGTTTATTTCAAAGGCTATCTCCGAACGTGGAACACTCGTTGCCTGGAAATTCTTGGACACCAAGCTTTGGTCCAGACTCTAGTTTGCCCCTGCATTCTTTGCCTGAGGTCAATTTTACAATTTCTACAGCCCTGGATTCCACATGCACGGGATACAGACAACAGCATCAGCAACAACAACAGTGGCCATATTCCCAATCACAGGACGGAAGATCAACTTCGTTCCAGTGGAACTCGAGTGGAAATCCAAAATGTAGGTTGAATACCATTACTTATAATGGGGGTGTTTCACTGGATAGCCTCAATCATGACACTGAGGTCATTAGTCCCTCCCTCAAAAAAGCTATACTGGAGGGAACGGATGTGAACCTGGCCAGTCTTTTGACTCCCAATTTTGAATGTGGGGGGTCAGAGAACTGTTGAGGTGGGCACACTAGCCTTCCAGCTAAAAGATGGTGACAATTGACTTTGCAAAAATCTGGCAATTTCAGAATTTATTTTGGCATTCACCACATTTAAGAATGTCATGTGCGAGGCGTATCCACACAGGCGCTCAGAACTAGACAGCTATGAAAAAATGAAAGTGTCAATGACACTGTAGCTTAACTTGTCTGTGTGTTGTGTTTGATAAAAAGGATAATGTTCAAAGTTTATGAAAGGATTATGAAATAAGACAAGAATTGTGATAATTGGGAATATGTTAATTTCAGTTCTCTGTATGCTTTACTAACGAGAAGCACTATAACAGTGCCGAAGCTGCGATGATTCGTGCAATGCCAATGATGTTTTAAAACTCGTTGGAGAAATAAAACTCGTTGGCAAAAAAAAACTCGGTGACAAGTCCATAAAAGTGACAGAAATTATCTGAATAACATGCACTATTGAGAGGGTGTAGACATCCTGAAGATACAATAGCATACCAAGTATGGTGTCATTCCATCAAGTATTTTAGGAGTTATGGTGTTTTTTAAACTCATTGTTGACAGACCGATCGACAGACCGACATTGCCACATCTAGAGCTGCTCATCACAGCTAAAAATAATATGAGATGTACACTGTACTAAAGAGCATAGGGGTGGGTTAACGTGGACCTCACAGTTAATGTATGTGGCCCTCACAGTTAATGTATGTCAACGAAAGTTACCAAGTTACAGTGAAATTATTCCAAAAGTCATCCTATCAAGTTACATTGAAATCCCTTCATAAATATGGCCTGTAGACTGTGCTAAAGGTTTTCAGGCTTCAGGCCTGTGAAGCCATGACAGTTGACTGATTGCAACTAGAAGGGGACATCCTCATCTCGACATTATACTGAGTCATTCCACTAAGTTACAATGAAATCCCTTCACAAATATGACCTGTAGTCTGTATTAAAGTTTTTCGGGTTTTGGGCTCGGGAAGCCCTCATGGTTGAATCATCACGACCAAAAGGGGACATAGTCATCTGGGCATCATCTGGAGTGATCCTACGAAGTTACCATGAAATCCCTTCATAAATATGACCTGTAGACTGTGCTCAAGGTTTTTGGGCTTCGGGCCCCTGAAGCCATCACAGTTGACCAATCACGACCAAAAGGGCATTATATGGAGTCAACCTAACAAGTTACAATGAAATCCTTCCATAAATACAACCTATAGACTATGCTAAAGGTTTGGGGGTTTTGGGCTCAGGCAGCCATCAAGGCTGAATGATCGCGACCAAAGGAGTCGTTCTCATCTAGACATTATTTGGAGTCATCCTACCAAGATACAATGAAATCCCTTCATAAATATGACCTGTAGACTGTGCTAAAGGTTTTCGGGCTTTGGGCCACTGTAGCCATCACAGTTGCCCAATCATGTCCAAAAGGGGATGTTCTCATCTAGACATTATATGAAGTCAACCTACCAAGTTACAATGAAATCCCTTCATAAATATGACCTGTAGACTGTGCTAACGGTTTTCAGGTTTCGAGCTTTGGGCAGCCATCATGGTTGAATGATCGCAACCAAAATGGGACATTCTCATTTGGGCATCATCTGAAGTGATCCTACGAAGTTACAATGAAATCCCTTCATAAATATGACCTGTAGACTGTGCTCAAGGTTTTCGGGCTTTGGGCCCCTGTAGCCGTCACAGTTGACCAATCACGACCAAAAGGGGATGTCATCATCTAGGCATTATATGGACTCAACCTAACAATTACAATGAAATCCTTCCATAAATACAACCTATAGACTATGCTAAAGGTTTTTGGACTCGGGCAGCCATCAAGGTTGAATGATCGTGACCAAAAGGGGACGTTTTCATCTAGACATTATATGGAGTCAACCTACTAAGTTACAATGAAATCCCTCCATAAATATGACCTGTAGACTGTGCTAAAAGTTTTTGGGTTTCGGGCTTGGGCAGCCATCACGGTTGACAGATCATGACCAAAAGGGGACGTTCTCATCTAGGCATTATACAGAGGCATCCTACAAAGTTACAATGAAATCCCTTCATAAATACGACCTGTAGACTGTGCTAATGGTTTTTGGGTTCGGGCAGCCATACCAGTTGACCAATCGCCACCAAAATGGGACGTTCTCATCTAAACATGTCCCCAAACCCCCATATGAAATTTCATGACGATCAAACAAGAACTACAGGGTGTAGCCTGTGCTAAAGGAAAATGTGAACAGACTCACAGATTCACAGACTAACAGACTTCCGCACGTGTGATGGCAATAGCTTATCTTGCCTTTGTCAAGTTAAGCTTATGATTGTAAAACTGCATAATCAGTATGGTGGATTTGGGTTTTATGAGTTTCACAAAGCTTTTTCCTCAGAAGCTGCAGTGTGGTTACAGCAGAGAAATATCCTTGTGGACTGGTCGGAGGGCAGCCCAGAGCTGATGCAACGCATCTTCTCGGGTGTCGCACATAGTAGGTGTGACGTCTGTGAGAGTGCTTCGCACAAGATCATGTTTTGTCGAAAAATTCTGTCAATCAGCCAGTTGTGCTTCTCTGCAATCATGGCCGCAAAAACAAAAGGGTTCTGAATTTAATAAATTCAACAGAGCAGGTAGGGTAGACACCAGAGGTTGCAGGCATGTCACACATCTGGTGATAGAGATTTGTAACAACTTCAACAGTGAGTCCGGATGTGTGAGGACCAACTGTTCTCTGCTGCATGCTTGCCTGCAGTGTAAGGGTTAGCATGCTGTTCTCAATTGTCCTAGGTCAAGCTCTGTATCTGGTCCAAAAAATGTCAATTCAGGGAGTTATGGGGGTGGTGCAGTTTCGGTGTCCAGGAAAACTTCAGCTAAATGACTACACAAGGACTATAAACAAGCCATTAATTGAAAACAGAATATGTTTTCATTTTTGGATTTCACAAAAAAATCAAACTTTCCACAATCCGTTCTAATGAGGGTCACAAACTAAGTCTGAGAACAGTACTGGCTGGTTTTGGCCATTACGTGGGTAAAGAGTTGATATTGATCAGATTTACACTAAGAATGTACAGTGCACAGGGTTCTTTACTTGGTTAATAATGAAATTTTTTTAAAACCAAAATGTGTGACTAACCCTGTGCATTGCACAGGGTTAGTCACACTTCCTGGTCATAAAAAAAAAAAACAGTGCAAAACATTAACCCCCCCCCCCCCCCCCCCCCCCCCCAATTTCCTAAGGCAGCAAGTTCTTTAGTGAACAACGGCACACTAGTAACTGCCATATCACACACTACATGAAAATTTATACTGACAAAAGCTGTAAAATACACAGAGTCAGTTGGTTACATGTTGTTATATAGGGTGCAGGATTCAAGGAACTAATGGAAATACAGGATTGTGGACATTTTTTTAACGTGAATTCCAATGAAAGTGACAATGACACTGTAGCTCAACTTGTTTAAGACATGTATAGTATGTGACACAGCAATGACAAACATCTAGGTAATGACCTGATAACAAAGGTACATGTAAAGTACTGTAACGGTCTGTACATAAATGCTGACCGTAGCCTGTTGTAAAGTATTGTAAAGGTGGGCGACAGTTAGATGCTAAACTAGAAAAGAAATCTTTGAGTCCCAGAGTGGGCCTGACTGAACCGAAACATATTTGTTCACATAGCACAGTGATAACAAAGGCACCAAAAAACACTCATTCCTGTCACAAGGTGATAACAAAGGTACCCCAAGAATTTTAGTGAAGATCAGTTCATAAATACAGACTCTTGCCCGAGCCGTACTGACATGTGCACTTACTGTGTATAAGTAGCACTGAACAATTCAAAGTTCATCTAATTTGCATAATTTCTGCACGAGAAAAAAACCTGTATTATATGTTATGTATTCCATGTTACTAAACATTCTTACAAAAACTTATTCAAATCAGAACTCTCATACAGAAGTTCTGTACAAAAAACTGATTGCACTAATTTTGGTAAGAACTAAATATTGAAATTAGAGTGAACCACCTTAAAATGTTGCACTCGGAAATGATGCAATCTCTAAAAATAAACAGCCTTGGGAAAATCCATTGTTTCAATAAAAGTTTGAAGCATTCTATTGACATCTTTTATTGTTGTTGAATATTCATGATAAAAAAGAGGGTGATTTGATGACTTTTGGACCTAACAAATACAATTTACTTTTTGTGTGTTTTTGTAGGGAATTCCCTGAAAAATATGTGCACGTGACCGGTACTTCCCTTTGTGTCAGTTTTTTCTCTTTTATTTGTTGCATGACCCCCTGTTTTCAGGTCAGAAAAAGTTGTCTGAAGGGCTATACTTGACAGAGATATTTGAATGCCAAAATTAAAGTGATGCGATCATATTTTTTTCCGCCTGAACGTTATAATGGTCGCCTATGGGAAAATATTTAGTTCTGTGATAGCTATAGGAAATATGTTTTTTGGCTTCCAAACCAGATTCAATTATTATTTTGGGGGATTTTTTCACATTTAAATATTTATTTGGGGACCACACACCTTACCAAACCATTTTACTGTTTTGAAAAGTTACATTTTTGTCACAGTCAGCAATAAAAGCTATATATTTCCAAAACTAAAGCTGTTCATGCAAGCAAATTCACATCTTGAGCAAGTGTATTCACCAGGAGCACACTATAACCTCTGGCAGCTGCTAACTAACAGCCTATCTTACCCTATTAACATATTTATTTAAACCATGGTTTCCCCTCATATTACTAGGTGCAGCGAGGATTCCAAATCTTCCAACCCCCTCCCAAATCACCATTCAAACACAGACGGAAAACCTACACTGCCCTTCTATTCACTAGTATTTTAGAAGTTTTTCTCTTCTATATTATGCTCTTCAAAATGTTGGAAAACAATTCCTTCATTGAAAGTGTATCCTGGAACACAAATTTGAGGAGGGGGTGGGGCTACAGTGGAAAATAACATAATAAAATTACAAATGTGAGTGAATGGCATCTGTGCATAGCTACCAATATAGTTGTCTAGTACTAGTGCTGTCATGGTTTCCATGATACAGCATAAATTTACAGTGACAGTTGAGAAATATTGCTCTTTCCCTGAACCAAGTCCTCCCTCCCACACATATTTAACCCTTCTGCTGATGATAAACATTTGGAAAGACTGAACAGCATGTTTTTAGAGACTGAAGTTAGTATCATACACTTTCAGTTTCTTATGATTTACTTTGAGGCTTCAGCACTCATGGTCCACTGAGTTATTTTTCAATTTAACAACCTTGCCCTGGCTCTTCCACTATATTTTTCAATGTATGTCATTCAGTACTCTCATGTAGACCTCCTACATGTGTGACTGCAAGCCTATCTGTCTGTCTGTGTGTCTATCTCTTCATCAGACATGGTGTTTCTTTGCTTTTCACTTGCCTGGATCTACATTTTCAATAACTGGCAGCTGACTAACTTTCACCTCCCCCCCCACACCCACACAAGTATATTAAACATCAAATACCACTATATTCTTGAAGCAAATGTCTGATTCATCCTCTTTGAAAACATGTTTTCAACAATTTCAATCTTTTTGCCAGAATGGGTGTCTGTGGGAATTAAAACAAAGGTTATGAAAGTGTACTTATGGGAACTTGCAGCATAAGCATAACACTATAGAATCAATATTTGATGGTTTTAGGCATCTTACTAGTGTTATGAGATATCACAGTAGCAGGTACTGGTCATTCTTTTGGAAAAAACACTGGTTTATGTTTTGTCAGTGCCAAACCAATGACTCTATGTGCCTTTACTGAGAAAACTGAGGCTTTTCCTTTACAAAAATCGCAAAATATTCATCAAATACAATGTGAAATGTCTTCAGAAGCCAGACTGTGATTTAAAAACTATTACAGATGGCAAAGTTCATATCACAGTAGGTTTGTTTTGGGTCAATATGAATTATATCACAGATTTTGATGAAAAGGGGCATACCAGGGGGTCCTATTCAGGGCAAAATTTTACTACATCAGATGGTGGAATAAAATTTGACATCAGTTGTTAGGATAAACTGGTAGAGGCCTTTCATATTGGTGAAATATGTAACTGCATCCCCAATTTTGGAAACACAATTGACATCCATATTGTTCCATGGGGGTTGGGACACTGTTCTGCTTGCAGTATGGTTAAATGAGACAGAATTTTTCTAAAAATATTTTGTGCTGATGCAGATTTTAGTTTTATTTTGGGATCAGGGTAGTTTTTTAAAGAAAGCTTAAATTCTCATCCTTCTCAGTTAATTTATAAAGTAACAGGATAGAAAAATCTTTTGGAGGCAATACCAGTTTTCAAGCAAACTTGACAAAGTTTGGACACTTTTCCTTAAAAGACCAAATTTTCCATGTTTTTGACTCAGCAAAAGCCAAAAGTTGGTTTCTAATGCAGAAATGACTCTTTTATCTCATGGAAGAGGTAAAATGTCTCTTTGGTGGGGTTGGGGATGATAAAAGGTATCGCAGAACTAAATATTGAAATTAGAGTGAACCGCCTTAAAATGTTGCACTCGGAAATGATGCAATCTCTAAAAATAAACAGCCTTGGGAAAATCCATTGTTTCAATAAAAGTTTGAAACATTCTATTGACATCTTGCATTATTGTTGAATATTCATAATAAAAAAGAGGGTGCATGATTTGATGACTTTTGGATCTAAAAAATACAATTTACTTTTTGTGTGTTTTTGTGGGGAATTCCCTGAAAAATATGCGCATGTGACCGGTACTTCCCTTTGTGTCAGTTTTTCTCTCTTATTTGTTGCATGACCCCCTGTTTTCAGATCAGAAAAAGTTGTCTGAAGGACTATACTTGACAAGAGATATTCGAATGCCAAAATTAAAGTGATGCGATCATATTTTTTTCCGCTGAACGTTATAATGGTCGCCTATGGGAAAATATTTAGTTCTGTGATACCACAAAAAGGTTGCTGGGGGCCATCTTGAATTTTGGAACGCACCCAAAAACACTTGTTCTCGTCCCACGGTGATAACAAAGGTACCCAAGAAGTTTTGTAAAGATCGGTTCATAAATACGGCCTCTAGCCTGAGCCGTATAGAAGTTGTGTACAAAAAACTGATTGAACCTAATTTCAGTACAAAATGGCCACTGGCAGCCATCTTGAATTTTGGACAGCACCCAGAAACACTCGTTCTCATCCCAACGTGATAACAAAGGTACGCAAGAAGTTTTGTGTAGAAGATCGGTTCATAAATACAGCCCCTAGCCCGAGCCGTATTGGCATGTGTACTTACTGTGTGTAAGTAGCAATGAAAAAATCAAAGTTCATCTAATTTGCAGAATTTCTGCACAAGAAAAAACCCGTATTATAAGTGATGTATTCCATGTTACTAAACATTAAGCCAAAAATTTATTCAAATCAGAACTTTCATACAGAAGTTCTGTACAAAAAACTGATTGCAGTAACTAAGGTACAAAATGGCTGCTGGTGGCCATCTTGAATTTTGGACCGCACCCAAAAACACTCGTTTTCCTCCCACGGTGATAACAAAGGTACCCAAGAAGTTTCGCCAAGATCAGTTCATAAATACAGCCTCTAGCCCGAGGCATATTGAATTGTTGATGGATGGACAGACGGACGACGGGCCATGGCATAACATCAAATTTTACTATGTCAAAGTTGAGCTAAAAATCATAAAATAATTGTTGATTTAAACACACACCCCCCCCCCCCCCCCACCACCCCCCCCCCCCATGAAGATCGCTTCATAAATACAGACTCTAGCCCGAGCCGTATTGACATGTGCACTTACTGTGCATAAGTAGCATAGAATAAATCAAAGTTCATCTAATTTGCATAATTTTTGCACGAGAAAAAAACCTGTATTATATGTGATGTTCATAAATACAGACTCTAGCCCGAGCCGTATTGACATGTGCACTTACTGTGCGTAAGTAGCACAGAATAAATCAAAGTTCATCTAATTTGCATAATTTTTGCACGAGAAAAAAACCTGTATTATATGTAATGTATTCCATGTTACTAAACATTCATACAGAAATTTATTCAAATCAGAACTTTCATACAAAAGCTCTGTACAAAAAAATGAGTGCACCAATTTTGGTACAAAATGGCCGCCGGCAGCCGTATTAGCATTTGCAGTAACAGTGCTGAAAGTAACATTAAATAGATCAAAGTTAGTCTAATTGGCATAATTTATGCACGAGAAAAAAAACCCTTATTATATGTGATGTATCCCATGGTACTAAACACTCACACAGAAAATTATTCAAATCAGCGCTTTCATATGGAAGTTCTGCGCAAAAATCTGATTGCACCTAATTTTGTACAAAATGGCTGCCAGTGGCCATCTTGAATTTCAGACCGGGCCCAAAAACACTCATTCTCGTGCCACGGTGATAACAAAGGTACCCAAGAAGTTTTGTAAAGATTGGTTCATAAATACGGCCTCTAGCCCAAGCCGTGTGTACGGCGCGACGGACGGACCGACGGACGACAGGCCATGGCAATACCTCAAATTTGGCTTTGCCAAAGTTGAGCTAAAAATGAAAACATATTCTATTTTCAATTAATAGCTTGTTTATAGTTCTCTCTCTTTCATGGCAACTACTCCTATTGACGTAGACCAACTGGAGGGAGAGTTGACAGGCCACCCTGATAGACAGTTTGTTAACTTGCTGCTGGATGGTTTGCGTTATGGTTTCGATACTGGAATTTCATCACCACCTGAAACTACCTGTGAGTGCAAGAACTTGCTGTCGGCCAGAGAAGATCCAGAATTTGTAGACGAGGCACTGATCATAGAACTTGAAAAGGGATTCATGTTAGGCCCCTTTTGCACACCTCCTTTTAAAACATTTTGCATCAGTCCCCTTGGGGTAGTAACAGGAAAATACTCCGGAAAGAACCATATAATTGTTGACCTGTCAGCCCCACATGATAACAAAGACCACACAAATTTGAATGACCTTATTGATAAAGAGGGTTTTTCCCTCAACTATGTCAAAGTAGGTGATGCTATTAAAGTTATCAAGCAACTGGGACAAGGGAGCTGGATGTGCAAGACCGACATTGTGAATGCTTTTAAGCTCCTTCCTATTCACCATTCCCTCTGGCATTTACATGGTGTTAAATGGAGGGGCAATATTATTTCTTTTGCAGGTTAGTTTTTGGTTGTCGCAGCAGCTTCAAAATATTTGATCACTTGTCTTCTGCTATCTGCTATATTGCAGAGCACAACTATAAGATACGCAATATTTTCCATCTCTTGGATGACTTTCTGACAACTGACCCATCTGATTCCATTCCAGAATAAACAATGGCTCTCTTGACACAAATTTTCAATACTCTCAAAATTCCTATTGCTCTACACAAACTTTGGGTCCTGCAACCTCTATGGAGTCTCTGGGGATAATTCTTGATTCTGAAAACATGGAAGCCCAGCTCCCCCAGGATAAACTTACTCATTTTGTTGGTAAAGTGGAACAGTTTCTCAATTTGCATGCGTGTACTAAGAGAGAGTTATTGTCCTTGTTAGGGTATCTGAATTTTGCTTGTACCAATATAGTTCCGGGCAAGTCCTTTGTCTCTTACTTGATTGCTCTTTCTACAAGAGTTACAGGTCTGTTTGATACATAGAGGATCTCAAATGAGTTCCCGTTTAATATTGAAATTTAGGAAACGAGTCAAGTAGATTTCATTTGCAACGAGCTTTTGATGGGCATCACTATTAACAACCACAAAAGAGGTTAACACTTGGTTTTTTGAATACTGTTATTACTCACAAAAATGGTCCTCGGTAAATTTCACTTCCAACAAAGGAGATTATGTTTATTTCTCAGGTACACATTGGGTGCTGTGCGTGTCCGAAAACATCCCATTTCAACAAAATTATGATGCTTGGCAGCTTGTAGAGGGTTAATAAACGCTCACCGGAATATTTTGACAATTTGTCCATGCAAGTTGTAATGTCACACAAAGACCGGCGAGTAGTCAATTTTTCTTGAAAACCTACAGGATGTTTTCAGAGAAATCCACAGAAAATGAGAATTTTAAGATTTCAAGGGGTCTCTCTTTTTAGTCTGTCCAAAATGGGTTAAGACCTCGACTTTTGAATACCCTTACTACTTACAAAAATGTTTCCATATAGATTGTGCACTCGATAAAAGAAGGCACTTTTCTTTGTGGCGAACCCATTGGGTGCTGTTGGCGTCCAAAAACAGCCCATTTTATCACAATTTTGACTTTTTTGCAGCCCGTGGAGGGTTAACAAATGCTCACCGCAGTATTTTGTCCATGAAACTTCTATTGTCACACCAAGTTCTGAGAGTGACAAATTTTTTTTGAAAATCTACTAGACTCGTTTAGAGAAATCCATGGAAAACATGAATTTTTGAGCTTTATGGGGTATTACTGTTTAACCACCCCAAAACGGGTTAACGCTTGGTTTTTTGAACACCCTTATTACTTACAAAAATGGTCCTCGGTGAATTCTACTTCCAATAAAGGAAGTTATGTTTATCTCTCCTGTACCGTTTGGGTGCTGTGGGGGCCTGAAACCAGCCCATTTCATCAAAATTTTGTGTTTGGCAGCCCATGGAGGGTTACCATATGCATCGCCTGATATGTCGTGTGTGTCAAAGGTCGTGTCACAGGCAGGTCTAGCAATGATGAATGTTTAAAAAAAATCTACAAGACGTGTTTCAAGAAAGTGCCGATAAACCCCAATTTTGGCAGTTTTTTGCCAATTCTGACGAATTAAGGGTTAAATCGAAAATTCCACTTCGGTACCTTTTTAGATTTTGTGCCCCTCTATGAGTGTGCAAAATTTTGTGAAAATCGGTTCAAAAGTGGCTTCTGAATTGTACGGACAAAATGTGTGGAAAAAAAAAAAAAAAAAAAAATCTAGACTTTATGATTCTGGAGAATCATGGCTTTTCCCGATGAGATTCCTGGATTTTTCATGACCCCACGGTGTCTGATGAATTGTTTTTAACTGTCTCGCTGAAGTTCCTTAATTGATGTTATGAGAAAGGTGAGTATAGTTCTCCTCACTGAAGTTCCTTAATTGATGTTATGAGAAAGGTGAGTATAGTTCTCCTCAAATGACACAGTTTGATAAAAAATTGTTTAGGTAAAAACCATCATAAACGGTGGAGTGGGTTAATGTCAATATCGTCGTCCAACAAGTCAATGACCGACAAAAGGAGTGTTTTGTTTGACACATACCCACTGAGTGCTGTGTCAATTTAACAATGGTCCATTTTATCTCAAATGTATCCAAAATATTGATGTCTGGCAGCTTGTAGAGGGTTAACAAGTGCTAACAGGAGTATTTATTCATGCAGCTTGTAATGTCACACCAAGAACTGTGAATGGCCATTTTTTCTTTAAAATCTACAAGATGTTTTCAGAGAAATCCAGGGATAACTTGAATTTTAAGCTTTTGATGGGTATCATTGTTTGTCCAGCTCAAAACGGGTTAAGTGTTGTTTTTTGAATACTCTTATTACTTCCAAATATAATTCTCAGTGAATTCTACTTCCACTTATTTGATCTCTCCTCCCAACTTTGGGTGCTGTGGGTACGCAAACACAGCCCATTTTATCAACATTTTGATGTTTGAGAACCTGCATAGGGTAAACAAATGCTTACATGAATATTTCGTACATGGAACTTGTAATGTCACACTAATATCTGAGAATGGCCATTTTTTCTTGAAAATCTACGAGATGTTCTTAGATAAATCCTCCGATAACACAAAGTTTTAACCTTGTAAGGGGTATCGCTCTGTAACCAGCCCTAAACGGGTTAATTCTTGGTTTTGTGAATAACTTCATTACTTACAAAAATGATTGACAGTGAATTCCACTTCCAATGAAGGAGGTTATGTTTATCTCGCAGGTACACATTTAGTGTTATGGTTGCCCAAGAACAGCCAATTTTCTCCAAATGTCTATGCTTGGCAGCCTCTGGAGGGTTAACAAATGCTTACCAAAATATTTTGTTCACGCAACTTGTAATGTCACTTGAAGACCTGCGAATGGTCAATTGCTCTTGAAAATTGTTTTTTTGAGAAATCCACAGAAAACTGGAATTTTAAGCTTTTAAGGGGCATGTCTCCTTAACTAGTCAAAAATGGGTTAAGACCTCAATTTTTTAATACACTTACTACTTACAAAAATGTTTCCCTGTCAGTTTTGCGTCCGGTAAAAGAAATTACGTTTCTCTGTTGCATTCTCATTTGATGTTGTTGGTGTTCAAAAACAGACTATTTTTTCAAAATTTTGACATTTAGCAGCCCATGGAGGGTTAACAAATGCTTACCGGAATAATTTATCCAATCAGCTGGTAATGTGACACCATGACCTATCAATGGGCATTTTCTCTTGAAAACCTTACCAGATATTTGTAAAGAAATCCAGGGAAAACATACATTTTTAAGCCTTTGATGGGTATCACTATTAACAACCACAAAATGGGTTAACGCTTGGTTTTGTAAATACCCTTATTACTTACAAAAATGGTCTTCGGTGAATTCCACTTCCAACAAAGGAGATTATGTTTATTTCTCAGGTACACGTTGGGTGATGTGGGCGCCTGAAAACAGCCCATTTCAACAAAATTACGATGCTTGGCAGCCTCTACAGGGTTAATAAACGCTCACCGGAATATTTTGTCCATGCAACTTGTAATATCACACAAAGACCTGCCAGTAGTCAATTTTTCTTGAAAACCTACAGGATGTTTTTAGAGAAATCCACAGAAAATGGGAATTTTAAGATTTTAAGGGGTCTCTCTCTTTAGCCTGTCCAAAATGGGTTAAGACTTCGACTTCTGAATACCCTTACTACTTACAAAAATGTTTGTGTATTGGTTGTGCGCTCGATAAAAGAAGGCACGTTTCTTTGTGGCGAACCCATTGGGTGCTGTTGGCGTCCAAAAACAGCCCATTTTATCACAATTTTGACATTTAGCAGCCCGTGGAGGGTTAACAAATGCTCACCGCAGTATTTTGTCCATGCAACTTCTATTGTCACAACAAGTCCTGGGAGTGACAAATTTTTCTTGAAAATCTACAAGACTCGTTCAGAGAAATCCACGGAAAACATGAATTTTTTAGCTTTATGGGGGTAATGCTGTTTAAACCAGACCAAAACGGGTTAACGCTTGGTTTTTTGAACACCCTTATTACTGACAAAAATGATCCTCGGCTGAATTCCACTCCCAATAAACAAAGTTATGTTTATCTCTCATGTATTGTTTGGGTGACAGTGGGGGCCTGAAACCGGCCTATTTCATCACAATTTCGATGTTTGGCAGTCTGTGGAGGGTTACCATATGCATCGCCTGATATGTCGTGTGTATCAAAGGGCGTGTCACAGACAGGTCTAGCAATGACGAATGTATAAATAAAAAAATCTACAAGACGTGTTAGGAGAAAGTGCCGATAAAACCCCAATTTTGGCAGTTTTTTGCAAATTCTGACGAAATAAGGATTAAATCTAAAATTCCGCTTCGGTACATTTTTAGATTTTGTGCCCCTCTATGCGTGTGCAAAATTTCAGGAAAATCGGTTCGAAAATGGCTTCTGAATCGTACGGACAAAAATGTGTGGAAAAAAAAAAATAAAAATAATAATCCGTAGAAAAACAATAGTCTTTTCCAGAGGGAAAAGCCTAATAATCCGTTAGAAAACAATAGTCTTTTCCAGAGGGAAAAACCTAACAAGGCACTCACCTGACCAATGTTGTTTAAAGGATTTAATTACCATCTATGGCTGGTTAACACAACACAGGAATGATGTCATTTAAATTATTGATAACTTTGCTGTCCATGCCAGATGAATTTTTTAGGCTTTTCTCTCTGGAAAAGACTATTGATTTTCTACAAATTATTAGGCTTTTCCCTCTGGAAAAGACTATTGTTTTTCTACAGATTATTATTATTTTTGGGGGGGGGGGGGGGGGTTTTGGGTTTTTTTTTTTTTTTTTTTTTTTTTTCTCCACACATTTTGTCCGTACGATTCAGAAGCCATTTTCGAATCGATTTTCACGAAATTTTGCACACACATAGAGGGGCACAAAATCTAAAAATGTACCGAAGCGGAATTTTCGATTTAACCCTTATTTCGTCAGAATTAGCAAAAAACTGCCAAAATTGGGGTTTATCGGCACTTTCTCGAAACACGTCTTGTAGATTTTTTTTATACATTCGTAATTGCTAGACCTGTCTGTGACACGCCCTTTGATACACACGACATATCAGGCGATGCATATGGTAACCCTCCACAGGCTGCCAAACATCGAAATTTTGATGAAATAGGTCGGTTTCAGGCCTCCACTGCACCCAAACAATACATGAGAGATAAACATAACTTTCTTTATTGGGAGTGGAATTCACCGAGGATCATTTTTGTCAGTAATAAGAGTGTTCAAAAAACCAAGCGTTAACCCGCTTTGGGCTGGTTAAACAGCAATACCCCCATAAAGCTCAAAAATTTGTGTTTTCCGTGGATTTCTCTAAACGAGTCTTGTAGATTTTCAAGAAAAATTTGTCACTCCCAGGCCTTGGTGTGACAATAGAAGTTGCATGGACAAAATACTGCGGTGAGCATTTGTTAACCCTCCACGGGCTGCTAAAAGTCAAAATTGTGATAAAATGGGCTGTTTTTGGACGCCAACAGCACCCAATGGGTACGCCACAAAGAAATGTGCCTTCTTTTATCGAGCGCATAATCTATGCGCAAACATTTTTGTAAGTAGTAAGGGTATTCAAAAGTCGAAGTCTTAACCCATTTTGGACAGGCTAAAGAGAGAGACCCCTTAAAATCTTAAAATTCCCATTTTCTGTGGATTTCTCTAAAAACATCCTGTAGGTTTTCAAGAAAAATTGACAACCCGCAGGTCTTTGTGTGATATTACAAGTTGCATGGACAAAATATTCCGGTGAGCGTTTATTAACCCTCTAGAGGCTGCCAAGCATCGTAATTTTGTTGAAATGGGCTGTTTTCAGGCACGCACATCACCCAACGTGTACCTGAGAAATAAACATAATCTCCTTTGCTGGAAGTGAAATTCACCGAAGACCATTTTTGTAAGTAATAAGGGTATTCAAAAAACCAAGTGTTAACCCATTTTGTGGTTGTTAATAGTGATACCCATCAAAGGCTTAAAAATTTATGTTTTCCCTGGATTTCTTTACAAACATCTGGTAGGGTTTTCAAGAGAAAATGGCCATTGATAGGTCATGGTGTCACATTACCAGCTGATTGGATAAATTATTCCTCTAAGCATTTGTTAACCCTCCATGGATGCTAAATGTCAAAATTTTGAAAAAATAGTCTGTTTTTGAACAACAACAACATCAAATGGGAATACAACAGAGGAACGTAACTTCTGTTACCGGACGCAAAACTGACAGGGAAACATTTTTGTAAGTAGTAAATGTATTCAAAGATCGAGGTCTTAACCCATTTTTGACTGGTTAAGGAGATATACCCCTTAAAAGCTTAAAATTCCAGTTTTATGTGGATTTCTCGATTTCTCAAAAAAAAAATTTCAAGAGCAATTGACCATTCGCAGGTCTTCGAGTGACATTACAAGTTGCATGAACAAAATGTTTCGGTAAGCATTTGTTAACCCCCCAGAGGCTGCCAAGCATTGACATTTGGAGAAAAAGGGCTGTTCTTGGGCAACCATAACACCAAATGTGTACCTACGAGATAAACATAACCTCCTTCCTTGGAAGGGGAATTCTACGTCGATCATTTTTGTAAGTAATGAAGGTATTCACAAAACCAAGCATTAACCCTTTAGAGCTGGTTAAAGAGAGATACCCCTCAAAAGGTTAAAAATTCATGTTATCTGAGGATTTCTTTAAAAACATCCCGTAGATTTTCAGGAAAAATGGCCATTCTCATATCTTAGTGTGACATTACAAGGTGCATGTACAAAATATTCCTGGAAGCATTTGTTAACCCTAAGCAGGTTCTCAAACATCAAAATGTTGATAAAATAGGCTGTGTTTGCGTACCCACAGCACCCGAAGTTGGGACGAGAGATCAAAATAAGTGGAAGTAGAATTCACTTAGAATTATTTTTGGAAGTAATAAGAGTATTCAAAAAACAACACTTAACCCGTTTTGGGCTGGAAAAACAATGATACCCATCAAAAGCTTAAAATTCCTGTTCTCCCTGGATTTCTCTGAAAACATCTTGTAGATTTTAAAGAAAAAATGGCCATTCACAGTTCTTGGTGTGACATTACAAGTTGCAAGAATAAATATTCCTGTTGGCACTTGTTAACCCTCTACAAACTGCCAGACATCAATATTTTGGATACATTTGAGATAAAATGCAACATTTTTAAATTGACACAGCACTCAGTGAGTATGTGTCAAACAAACATAACTCCTTTTGTCGGTCATTGACTTGTTGGACGACGATATTGACATTAACCCACTCCACCGTTAATGATGGTTTTTACCTAAACAGTTTTTTATCAAACTGTGTCATTTGAGACTACTATCTTCACCTTTCTCATAACATCAATGAAGGAACTTCAGTGAGACAGTTAAAAACAATTCATCAGACACTGTGGGGTCATGAAAAATCATGGAATCTCATCGGGAAAAGCCATGATTCTCCAGAATCATAAAGTCTAGTTTTTTTTTGTTTTGTTTTTTTCCACACATTTTGTCCGCACGATTCCGAAGCCATTTTCAGACCGATTTTCACAAAATTTTGCACACGCATAGAGGGGCACAAAATCTAAAAATATACCAAAGCGGAATTTTCGATTTAACCCTTATTTCGTCAAAATTGGCAAAAAACTGTCAAAATTGGGGTTTATCGGCACTTTCTCGAAACATGACTTGTAGATTTTTTTTAAACCTTCATCATTGCTAGACCTGTTTGTGCCACGACCTTTGATACACAGGCGATGCATATGGTAACCCTCCACAGGCTGCCAAACATCGAAATTTTGATGAAATGGGCCGGTTCAGGCCCCCAGAAAACCCAAACGATACACGAGAGATAAACATAACTTCCTTTATTGGAAGTGGAATTCACCGGAGATCATTTTTGTAAGTAATAAGGGTGTTCAAAAAACCAAGCGTTAACCCGTTTTGGGCTGGTTAAACAGCAATACCCCCATAAAGCTAAAAAATTCAGGTTTTCCGTGGATTTCTCTAAACGTGTCTTGTAGATTTTCAAGAAAAAATTGTCACTCCCAGGCCTTGATGCGACAATACAATTTGCATGGACAAAATACAGCGGTGAGCATTTGTTAACCCTCCACGGGCTACTAAAAGTCAAAATTGTGATAAAATGGGCTGTTTTTGGACGCCAACAGCACCCAACGGGTACGCCACAAAGAAAAGTGCTTTCTTTTATCGAGCGCACAATCTATACGGAAACATTTTTGTAAGTAGTAAGGGTATTCAAAAAACGAAGTCTTAACCCATTTTGGCCAGGCTAAAGAGAGAGACCCCTTAAAATCTAAAAATTCCCATTTTCTGTGGATTTCTCTAAATACATTCCATAGGTTTTCAAGAAAAATTGACTACTTGCAGGTCTATGTGTGACATTGCAAGTTGCATTGACAAAATATTCCGCTGAGCGTTTATTAACCCTCTACAGAATGCCAAGCATCATAATTTTGTTGAAATGGGCTGTTTTCGGACACACACAGCACGCAATGTATGCCCGAAAGTTACACATAATCTCCTTTGTTGGAAGTGGAATTCACTGAGGACCATTTTTGTAAGTAATAAGGGTATTCAAAAACCCAAGTGTTAACCCATTTTGGGGTGGTTAATAGCGATACCCATCAAAAGCTAAAAAAAATCATGTTTTCCCGTGGATTTCGTTACAAACATCTTGTAAGTTTTCAACAGAAGATGGCCATTGATAGGTCTTGGAGTCACATTACCGGTTGCATGGATAAAATATTCCAGTAAGCATTTGTTAACCCTCCATGGGCTGCTAAATGTCAACATTTTTGAAAAAATAGTCTGTCTTTGGACACCAACAACAACAAATGGGAATGCCACAGAGATACATAACTTCTTTTACCGGATGCAAAACTGATAGGGAAAATTTAGTAATAAGTAAGAGTATTCAAAAAATCGAAGTCTTAACCCATTTTCGCCTGGTTAAGATGTACCCCTTAAAAGCTTAAAATTCCAGTTTTCTGTGGATTTCTCCATAAAATCTAGTAAGTATTCAAGAAAAATTGACCATTTGCAAGTCTTGGAGTGACATTACAAGTTGCATAGACAAAATATTCCGGTAAGCGTCAGTTAACCATTCAGAGGCTGCAAAGCATAGAAATTTTGAGAAAATGGGCTGTTCTTGGGCACCCATTGCACGCAATGTGTACCTGCGAGATAAACATAACCTCCTTCTTTGGAAGTGGAATTCCCCGAGGATAATTTTTGTAAGTAATGAAGGTATTCATCAAACCAAGCATTAACCCGTTTAGGGCTGATTACAGATCCATACCCCTCAAAAGGTTAAAAATTCATATTATCCGAGGATTTCTCTAAAACATCTTGTATATTTTCAAGAAAAAATGGCCATGATCAGATCTTAATGTGACATTACAAGTTGCATGTACAAAATATTCCTCTAAGCATTTGTTAACCCTATGCAGGTTCTCAAACATCAAAATATTGATAAAATGGGCTGTGTTTGCGTACCCACAGCACCCGAAGTTGAGAGGAGAGATCAAAATAAGTGGAAGTAGAATTCACTGAGAATTATTTTTGGAAGTAATAAGAGTATTCAAAAAACAACACTTAACCCATTTTGGGCTAGATAAACAATTATACCCATCAAAAGCTTAAAATTCATGTTCTCCCTGGATTTCTCTGAAAACATCTTGTAGATTTTAAAGAAAAAATGACCATTCACAGTTCTTGGTGTGACATTACCAGTTGCATGAATAAATATTCCTGTTAGCACTTGTTAACACTCTACAAGCTGCCAGACGTCAATATTTTGGATACATTTGAGATACAAAGGACCATTTTCAAATAGACACAGCACTCAGTGGGTATGTGTCAAACAAACATAACTCCTTTTGTCGGTCATTGACTTGTTGGACGACGATATTCACATTAACCCACTCCACCGTTAATGATGGTTTTCCCAAAACAATTTTTTTTATCAAACTGTGTCATTTGAGACTACTATACTCACCTTTCTCATAACATCAATGAAGAAACTTCAGTGAGACAGTTAAAAACAATTTATCAGACACTGTGGGGTCATGACAAATCATGGAATCTCATCGGGAAAAGCCATGATTCTCCAGAATCATAAAGTCTAGTTTCTAGTATTGGGTTGCTATCACAGAAATAATGCCCAGATTTTCAGTAATGGAAAACTTGGGAGTCCAAATATCAACCTAGGGACTTGACTGGAACAAACTTGAAGGATGTTGCATACCAAATATCAAAAGATTCTGACTGGTGGTTCTGGAGATTATTTTGAGAATATTACCAATTTTACACTATGTTAAAATTTGAGCACCCCCCCCCCCCCTCCACCATGGGAAACACAAACATCCATCCAAAGGATGCTGTATACCAAATATCAAAAGATTCTGATTGTATCTCAAGAAGCAGATTTTTAAAGATTATTCCTCATATTGGACCAAGATAAAATTCGGGCTCCAAAGCCCAAATATTAACCCAAGCGGCACATGGTTTGAACTTGAATCTCCCCACCCCCCTAGAGATATGGTATACCAAATATGAAAGAATTTTGACTGGTGGATCTGAAGAAGATTTTTAAAGAAACTCTCTCATATTGCACTAAGTTAAAATTCAAGCTACCACAGGCAGCCCAAATATTAACCCAGAAACTCGTTTTGAGCAAACTTGATTCTCATCCTCCTATAGGGATGTTGTATACCAAATATGAATGCAGTTAATCCCTAGCACTCAGGTGGTGCAAACGAATTTTCTTCAGTAACTTTGTTTTTCTCTTGTTTAACTATGAATTTAGCCAATTATATCTGGTTTCACAGAGCTCAGTGAGGTCTGTCAAAAAACAAGGTATATTTGGTTAAATATGAAACTGCATTATGGAAAACATTTGCTGCTGAAAACTTTGCAATTTTGACATCATGTGGACAGAGGGTTAAAAGTTGGGCTCCCACAGGGAGCCCAAATATTATTTATTTATTTATTGGTGTTTAAGGTCACATACATGTACTTATGCACAATGGCTAATCGTGACCATGACAGTTTTACGGGTGGAGGAAGCCGGAGTACCCAGTGTCTGAGAGAGAACCACCTTGCATCGGCGAGCAACTGTCAGCTCCCCAATGCCCCAAAATTAACCCTGGCTCTCGATTTGAACAAACTTGAATCTGACCTCCCTTGCAATGTTCTGTACAAAACATGAAAGCATTCTGACTCATGGATCTGAAGAAGATTTTTAAAGATAATCCCACCTAGTATACTAAGTTAAAATTTGGGATTCCACAGGAAGACCAAATAGTAACCGAGGGACTTGATTTAACAATCTTGAATCTGACCCTGATAACAATGATGCATACCAAACATTGAAAGATTCTGACTGATGATTCTGAAGAAGAAGATTTTTAAAGATTAAAAGTTTGGGCCCAAGTATTGAGAAGGGGCTTCATTTTAACAAATTTGTATCTGCCCCCCAACCCCCATGGATGCTGTATGCCATATATTAAAAGATTCTGATGGTGGTTCTGGAGAAATTTTTTTTTGTAATTTTTGCAAATATGCCGACTCAGCATTTTTTTTATGCCCCCCCCCCCCCTCCCCACAGAACAACCTGACACAACCAATGGCAATTTTTTTCTTCTACTGGTCTTAACCCTTTACCTAACGTGAAAAGCAGACGACACTTGCAAAAAAAATTCTCGAATAACTAAATTTTTTCATTTTTTGTCTCAAAAACATAGGTTATGACCCCTCGTTGGAACGAGCTCGACGAGCTCATTCCAACGAGGGGTCATAACCTATGTTTTTGAGACAAAAAATGAAAATATTTTGAAAATTAATTGGCGATTTTTGAGAATAGCGCTGGCCGGTTTTGGCCGTTATGTTGGGTAAAGGGTTAAGGATGCTTCAAATTTTTTTGGCATGAGTCAAGTACTTATGACTCAATAATACCACAGAGCAAATTTGGTTCAAATCGGGCCATTGGTTCAGAAAATAAAAATTTGGGGCAGGGCCAAAAATCTTGCCCCCCCCCCCCTCCCATTACAAAGGCAAATATTGCTCCACAAACTTTGTTTGAACAAACTCGATTCTACATCTCAAAAGGAAGTTACATACCAAATATCAAGTCATTGTACCCACTGGTTCATAAGAAGAGTGTTTTTTTTTAATTTTTGGAGGATTTTTCCCCCACCCCCTCCTGTGGCACACACTTTTCAATAAGCTGCTTTTTCAAATCCAGGCACGCTATGGTGTGCAAGCAGTTGCAACTTACACCTCTCAAAATCGAAAGTCTGTCTTTGGCTATATCATGACTGATACATTGGTATGAAGCCAAGTATAAATAGCCAACTGTTTATACCTATACTGCCTAATGTAGAGGACTTCCATCCCAGGCATCAGGGACCAGCCGCGAGGGCGACTAGGGCGATTATGTCGCCCTTCTAAGCCCAAAGTCGCCTAGAAAAATAGTCGGGGCGATTACAAGTCGCCCTCTAAAAATTGGCCAAAATGAGAAAAGGCTGAACTGAGTGATGCGAGGTTTACATGAAAACGAGTATTTTCAAAAATCGAATGCGCTCGAGTGTGATAAATGGGCATTTTAATTCGTCAAATAAACGTCCATTTATTTGAAATCACACGACAATCAATTGTCCATTGTCGCTTTTGGCGGATTTTTTTATTTCTATTTTGTTGCGTTCCAGTCGGAGCTTCAAGTGTCGAAACGAAAATAGGTGACTTACGTGACTCAACAAAACAACCCAGTTTGAAAGTAGGTTACTTCGCTTAGGATGTCGAAAATGTATACGCAATGGACGTATTTTATAACACATTATTTTCATTTCGATTTGCTTACAACTGTTAACTGTTGGGTTGTCTATTCCCAGAAAAACACGAATGGAATTGAAACACATGAAAAAAAGCTTTAGTGGTGTCAAGAAAAGCTTTGTACAGGACACAAGTGGCCATGTGGACGATCTTGAAAAAGGGTCCTCCTAAACATCGGAATGACATGAAATGATGCGGAATGACACCGGAATGCCATAAAAATGATGCGGAATGACATTTCTTTTACAAAATACTCGACCCCAGAATGTATTTTGTTTATTAACTAACAAAGTACCTCCCAAGCAACCTTCTTACATCTGGTCCTGTTCACACTTTCAGACTTAGGAAATTATTAGCTTAGTCGACTTTGTTGAAAGGCAACCAAAGGAGGGTGATGGGGGATTGGCACGAAGAAGAGGTGAGGGGTCATGAAGGAGAAGGTAGCAGTGGGGGATTTTCAGTCAATAATTACATTGTGATTTTTTAACCTGGCACAGATGCATCATAGACAACTGGACCTGGATTATTTGTACGTTAATGGAGGACCACAAATTGAAAATATGAAGGGGCGGCGGGGGTGGTACATGAATATTCTTAATTTTCCCCACTTGCCTATGAGGTCTCCCTACATGACTCTGCAGTCTCCCTATTTTTTCTGGAGGGAGACTTGAAGTCTCCCTAAAATTCCCCCCTAGGCTGGTCCCTGCCAGGCATTTGTTCCAGGTCCTATTTTATCAGTAAAGCAGAACTGGTTTACCACAGTAAACAATCAGTACTCTACTTCCTGGGATTCCCACGGGTGTGTGATCATAGTGCACTATGTGTGAACAATATTGGTTATCAATGCACATAGCCCACATGTACCCTACCAGAATTTTATGTACATTAAACCCTTCACCACACACATAAAATTCTGAAAGGGTGGACAGGGGGATGTTCCCTGCTAAAGACCCGTATAATAAATCTGTCACACTGGAAAGCTATTGTAATCACATTAACCCTTTAACTAACATGAAAGAGAGACAACACTTGCAAACAAACTGCTTGAACAACTAAACTTTTTTCATTTTTTGTGACAAAAACATATACTCTCCCAAAAAAGAAAGTGTGCATGTTAAAAAATAACACTAAAAAAAGATATATATCATTTTCATTCATGGAAATTTTATTCAAGCACAGATGAATCAATTTGTGATCAACACGAGAAATTTCATTACGCTATGACAAATACTCTTGGTGCCATGGAGAGTCAAAGACACTAAGGGTCAAACACAAAAGTCACACACTCAATATCTGATATGACCTCCGTCTGCATCGACTGCTGCTGTGCATCTACGCCTCATGGAAGCGAACAAGTTAGCATGGAAGTGGGTTAGGGTAGGGTTAGGTTAGGGTTAGGTTAGGGTTAGTTTAGGGTTACGGTAGGGTTAGGCTAACCCTAACCCTACTCTACACCACTGCAGTCGAGCAGGACGATGACATAACGTCAAAATCGGACGAATTGCAGGTCTTCGAGGACGTAAGCCGTATTCTCTCAGGCGGTTGATTACTGTTTGAGGATGTATCCGTCTCAGGTTAGGGATGTTCCTGGCTGTCGTCATTGCCGTTTGTTGCCGCTTCCGGAGATGGACGACACGGATATACCGATCTTGTGCAGGGGTGGTAACTCGGGGTCTCCCAGAGCGGGGCGGTCTTGAACGTCATCATGTTGTGCATGTCGATGGACTAGCCTGTCTACAGTGTTACGGTGGCAGTTCAAATGCTGGGCAACCTCTCTGTGTGTTCTGCCAGCTCTAATCATACCCAGGGCAAGGAGACGTTGACTCATTGTCAATCTTGGCATGCTAATGTGGAGTTGTTTTAACAGCAGCGCAAGTTTTAATGTGGACGATAGGAAGGCCTTACTTTAGTGTTTAAATACCAAAGGATTCACACTGCTGCATGAATTTTCAGACTCTCCATGTGCAAAACATGCCTTTTCACAAACGTGCAGCACGTCATTTAACGTTAATGCAATTTTAACGGGGAAAGCTGTTTTTGTGTTCAATATAACTTATTCATGAGCAGGTTTACACTCTGTACACCTACGCAATTATTTTTTTGGAGTTTGATCAATTTTTGCAATGCACACTTTCTTTTTTGGGCGAGTATAGTTTACGATCCCTCATTGGAACGGCTCAACAAAGGACATGAGCTGTGTTTTGGAGACAAAAAGTGAAAAAATAAAGAAAACTGAATGGTGATTTTTGTAAATAGTGCTGGCCGGATTAGGCATTTACGTTGGGTAAAGGGTTAACACACACTTCCATTCTGAGTACAGTGATTTTCTAATCTGAATCATCTTTACGTGAAATAATCAAGTTCATTTTCACTCTGCTCTTTTGAATAACTTTCAAAGATGGGGGTTTGCTTTTTTGTCACTCAAATAATCACAAAGAGTTGCTGCTGTCAAAGTTTTATTATTCTTTGTGTTTACTACTACTAAAGTAAATATGGTTTGGTCTGTTCGCTTTGCAAGTCTATTTATGTTTGTTTCTTACATTTTAAACCATACAAAACTTTATTATCTTGGCATTTTCAAAAATTGGGGATAGAGTGATGATCTCCGTTGATATGTCTGTTTGCTTGAGCTATAATTTTGAAACTTACCATACATGTACTTCTTAAGAATGGTATAGAGATGACAAAAAAAAGTTCAGTTTGGATTTTTGTGACTAGGTGGTGCCAGTGGCGCCACTTAAAGACTGAGCTAAAATACTGCTTTCCGACAAAAGGCTCCTAGGATATGTAATTTTGATTGCTAAAGTGTGTTCGTATGTTCAGGTAGGGTCTCTAGATATGCATAAAGGTTTCAGATTTTATCTGGCTCCATGTAGCTCCGGTAGTGCCACATCAATCACACCACTGTTGTCATAGAATCAGTTTCCGGCAAAGGGTCTCAAAGGTGTTTTATTCAAAATGTTTAAAGTGTTTCATATGTTATGATAGGGTTCATAGATTTGCATGGAGGATTCCTAGTTTTATAAAGCCCTATTTTGTCCCAGTGATAACACTTTGGTTGTACGTGAATTGATTTGTGACCATCGTGATGGCAAACTGAAAATGCGGGGATACACCATAGTGTGCTTTGCAGACAAATGTCACCATTCTAGTTTTTGTTTGTAATCATCTTCTCGCTTCAATTTTCAAGTGAGATTTTTCTCCTTTGACTTTGTAGTAATTATATTTTTATTTATTGGTGTTCAAGGTCACATACTTCTGCTCAATGGCCAATCGTGACCGCACATGGAGATAAAGTAAAGTCCAGTCAATCGTTTATACACATGTTGCCCATTTTAGAAGACTTCCACCCCAAACACAGTAAAAAAGCAATATTTCACTTTCCAGGGTTCTCACGGGGGACTTTGTAGAATGCTTTCACGTACCACATCAAAAAGCCCTAACACAGCTGTATGTCACTGGCAAGGCAACCAATCACAAAACAACAATTTTATTTACAGTATGACAAGATAGCAGTGACCTGCTTCCATGTACACAACACACCAGGAGAGACTTTATTCTGATCGGAGCACATGCAGGTCATGCCTTTAATTTTAACTGGAACCCCAAAACCGATTTTCTCTGTAAACAATTTATCAACAAAATTGGGCATATTATCTGCTCTTCTCTTTGTTTAGGCATATTATCTGCCCATCTCCCCTTATCATGTACTTGTCTTCAAATATATCTTTCATACATACATATTTTAAATTTCTCGTTTTGTTCAATTTTGGTTATTTTTGGCTTTGCTGTTGCATAGAATACATAGAATCAAAACCTTTAAATGACAGCTTAGTCAATTTTTTTCATTCCATTGAGTCTTCTGTCGTCTTTTCATTCCAGTGCCTAATTTTATGTTGATAAAGAATATTTGAACTCTCCCTACAATTCTGGTTCCCCTACAATTCTGGTTCCCCTACCCTTCTTTAAAGAATCCTGTATCCAACACTACACTCTAAAGAAAGATTTCAATCTAAGCCAGGAACAGACTGATAGTTTTGAACAAGCCTGTCTAAATAGCTGCGACCTATCAACTATCAACAGGTGAAAATTTGATACAATACCTTTATTGCCATACTCCTTACTAACAGTGAAATTAAAATATCTATCAGTATAACTTATAATATTTGTTAGCTTGAGCAATCATGAGGAACATTTTATAAGTTTCCAGATAGAAATCAATTAAAAGTGATGGTAAAAACTCCTGTCTGAAATTAAATTCAACAGATTAAGCCTTTTAAGAGGTAAATGATTTATTTACACATCAGTTGCTGAGAAAGATTTTTCAATATGCATTAAAATTTTCAACATTTTTTGTTGGTATGAATATATGAATCAGTTACAAGAAAACTTTTTATCAAAACAACAAATAAAAAACACAATTGAAAACTATAGATTTCACAATTTTGCAAACCCAGATGATTTTTTAAAATACCAAGTCTCAAAACTTTTAGTTATCAATTTGTCAGTACAATGTACACCAAACTCTCCAATTGCTTATATTTTCTTTTATTAAACAATTCAAATCATCAAGACATAGTTGAGTGGTGGCACATCAGATTTCTGATCAAAAGACTGTTGGTTTGATTTGGGCTGGGTGTTTTTTTGGGGTTTTACTGTTTCGTTCCAGTTTTTCTGGCAAACTGGAAAACTGAACTGCAAGATACAGCAAAAAAAAAATGGCTGAATGGTTTTACTGTGTTGGCGTATAAACTGATCAAACTATGTTACTAAGAGGAAACTGGACCAGCACCTCTAAGGACATTTGCTGTTTCGTCTATCTGGCAAAGGGGCATATACATCATGTTCACACTGCCACATGTTCTCTCTTATTGATAAGTCAATAAGAGAGAACATGTGACAATGATTAGATAAACTTCATTCATTCATTACTCTAATTTATAGGTTTTCTTCTGATTGAACAGGCTTAGCAACTGATCCCTTAGAGCCTTTTAGAATGATCAAAGGGACCTTAAGGGATATTGGGGTGAGTGGTTTCATACAAACTATTTCAAATTTTTTCCAAGCCAAGGAGGCTGAAGTGTTATTTACTATCTGTTCTTAACACATAGAAAAACCGAACTGAAACTGAGGTTTTTCCCTGAAGCAGAACCGAAACTGAACAAGAGGCCCCACAGAGCCTGAAGCGTTCACCTTGAACAGAACACGATACAGAGTCCAAGAATGAGTCTACATTAAGAAATCCATCTCCATAGGATACATTGTCAATTCTTGAGCCCCTCAGGAGAGGCAAAAATATTCCGAGCATCATGCCTTTTCTTCAGTTGATCATAATGTAAAATGTGGAGCTCCCCTATGAAGCCCCTTGATACAACTATGTGGATTAATCTTGGTTACACACCTCTAGAGGGTACTGGATACAAAATTTCTAATTCTTCAGCTACATGGCCAATTCCAGCTCCCACTGGGAGCCCAAATATGAACCCAGGCTCTCGATTTGAACAAAGTTCAAAGATGAGATGTTGTATACCAAATATGAAAGCATTCTGACTGTTGAATCTGATGAAGAAAAAATTTAAAGAAATTTCTTAATATTGCACTAAGTTAAAATTTGGTTACCATATCGAGCCCAAATATTAACCTACGGACCCAATTTGAACAAACTTGCATTTGACTCCCCTAGAGATGTTGTAAACGAAATATGAAAGGATTCTGACAGATTAATCTGAAGAAGATTTTTGAAGAAATTCCCTTATATTGTACTAAATTAAATTTCAGGTTCCCATATGGAGCCCAAATATAAACCCAGGCACTTGAATTGAACAAACTTGACTCTGCCTGAGCCAGCCCCCCACCCCACCCCCTAGAGATGTTGTATACCAAATATGAAAGCATTCCGACTGGTGGATTTGAAGAAGAAGATTTTTAAAGAAATTTCCTCATATTGCACTAAGTTAAAATTCGGGCTACCATAGCGAGCCCAAATATATAGCTAGGGATCTGATTTGAACAAATTTGAATCTGACCTCCCTAGAGATGTTGTATACCAAATATGAAAGCATTCTGTCTGGTAGATCTGAAGAAAAAGATTTTTTTTAAATTATCCCCCATATTGAACTAAGTAAAAATTTGGGCTTCCATAGAATGACCAAATATTAACCTAGGGACTTGGTTTCAACAATCTTGAATCTGACCCTCATCACAAACATATACCAAACATTAAATGATTCTGACTGGTGGTTCTGAAGAAGATTTTTGAAGAATATTCCCCATATTGCTCAAAGTTAAAAATTCAGGCTCCTATATTGAGCCCAAATATGAACCAATGGGCTTTATTTTAACAACTTGTATCTAACCCCCTATGAATGCTATATACGGAATAGCAAAAGATTCTGACCATTGGTTCTGGAGAAAGGATTTTTAAAAAATTTTGCAAGTATGCTGACTCAGCTTTTTTTCGATGACCTCTTCAGAACACCCTAACAAAACCGATAGCAATTTTTTTTTACCATTCAATTCTACTGGTCCTAAGGATGCTTCATACCAAATAACAGCTCTCTGTTCCGTGTGGTTTGGGAAATATGGGCGTTCGAAAATATTTATATTTTTAGCTCCCAGGGTTCCCATGGGAATGCGAGAATTCTTCTTTTTTTGCATGGTCAAGTACTTATGACACAATAATACCACATACCAAATTTGGTTCATACCGGACCATCGGTTCAGAAAATAGAAATTTTGGGCGGGGCCAAAAATCTTACCCCTCCCATTACAAAGCCAAATATTGCTTCATGGACTTCGTTTGAACAAACTTGATTCTACACCTCAAAAGGAAGCTCCATAGCAAATATCAAGTCATTGTACACACTGGTTCTTGAGAAGATTTTTCAAATATTTTGGAGCATTTTCTCCACTCCCTCCCTATGGGGCTGGGCATGTTGAGTTGAACAAAATTCAATGCCCCTTTGGGACCATCACTCACACAAACTTTCACTTGAATTGGCCCAGTGGCTTTGGAGGAGTAGACCAAAACATGGTGTTGACGGACGACGAATGGATGACGGACGGGTGGATGGACGAGGGACGGAGAGCGATGAGATCAGCTCAGCTTGACTTTGTCAAGATGAGCTAAAAAACATGGCACTAAATTTTTATTACAGGCCACTGTAGAAGTAGTTTGCTCCACAAGTATTTTGCAAAATTCTATATGGCCACCAGTCGGCCATCTTGAATCCGATCGGGAAAAAGATTATGTCATGCACTGTTCCTCATCATGTTGATCATTTTGGTGAAGCTTCATGAAAATGTGACTAAAACTGTCGAAGTAGTTTGCTCCACAAGTATTTTGCAAAATTCAATATGACCACCAGTCGGTCATCTTGAAATCGAGCAGGAAGAAAATTATGTCACACACTTCCTCTCATGATGTTGATCATTTTGGGGAAGTTTCATGAAAATACAGCTAAAACTGTGGAAGTAGTTTGCTCCGCAAGTTTACATGTGCAACAGGCCGACAATGACAGACAAGGGATAAGTTGATTCCTATATACCCCCGCTAAACTTCGTTTTGTGGGAGTATAATTACCTCAAAATTGTTGATGCTATGACGTAAGTGCTTAGCGAGAATTGGAAAACATCGAACTTAAATGTCACTGCAGGATGTGGAAATCTTAAGGTTTTTATTACTTGTGGTCTCAAATTTTAAACTGAAAGATGTTTTAAAATCAGATGTGATGTCAAATACAGGAGATATGAGGTAAACAATTTCGGGGGTACCAATCTTGCATTTTTGTGTTTACATTGTGTTTTCCCATTTCATTTTTAAAATACTATTCAAAATGAAAGTGTCAATGACACTGTAGCTCAACTTGTTAAGACATGTACATGTATAGTATGTGACACAGCAAGGACAAACATCGAGGTAATGACCTGATAACAAAGGTACATATATAGTATTGTCACGGTCTGTACATAAATACTGACCGTAGCCTGTAACAAATGTATAGGTAAAGTATTGTAAAGGTGGGTGACAGTCAGATGCTAAACTAGAAAAGAAATCCTTTGAGTCCAGAGTGGGTCTGACTGAACCCCGAAATATTTGTTCTCATAGCACAGTGATAACAAAGGCACCCCAAAACACACTCGTTCCTGTCCCAAGGTGAAAACAAAGGTACCCAAGAAGTTTCGTGAAGATCAGTTCATAAATACGAGCTGTACAGAAGTTGTGACAAAAAACTGATTGGACCTAATTTCGGTACAAAATGGCCACTGGCAGCCATCTTGAATTTTGGACCGCATCCAGAAACACTCTTCTCGTCCCAAGGTGATAACAAAGGTACCCAAGAAGTTTTGTGAAGATCGGTTCATAAATACAGCCTCTAGCCCGAGCCATATTGACATGTGCACTTACAGTGTATAAGTAGCACTGAATAAGTCAAAGTTCATCTAATTTGCATAATTTCTGCACGAGAAAAAAACCCGTACTATATGTGATGTATTCCATGTTAACTAAACATTCAAACAAAAATTTATTCAAATCAGAACTTTCATACAGAAGTTCTGTACAAAAGACTGATTGCACAAATTTTGGTACAAAATGGCTGGTGGTGGCCATCTTGAATTTTGGACCACACCCAAAAACACTCGTTCTCATCCCATGGTGATAACAAAGGTACCCAATAAGTTTCGTAAAGATCGGTTCATAAATACGGCCTCTAGCCTGAGCCGTATAGAAATTGTGTTAAAAAAACTGATTAGACCTAATTTCGGTACAAAATGGCCACTGGCAGCCATCTTGAATTTTAGACCGCACCCAGAAACAGTCGTTCTCGTCCCAAGGTGATAACAAAGGTACCCAAGACATTTTGTGAAGATCGTTTCATAAATACAGCCTCTAGCCCGAGCCGTATTGACATGTGTACTTACAGTGTATAAGTAGCACTGAAAAAATCAAAGTTCATCCAATTTGCATAATTTCTGCACGAGAAAAAAACCTGTATTATATGTGATGTATCCCATGGTGCTAAACATTCACACAAAAAATTATTCAAATCAGCGCTTTCATATGGAAGTTCTGTGCAAAAATCTGATTGCACCTAATTTTGTACAAAATGGCTGCCATCGGCCATCTTGAATTTCGGACCGGACCCCAAAACACTCCTTCTCGTCCCACAGTGATACCAAAGGTACCCAAGAAGTTTCGGAAAGATCGGTTCATAAATACGGCCTCTAGTCCGAGCCGTATTGAATTGTTGACGGACAGACGGACGATGGATGACTGGCCATGGCACAAGCTCAAATTTGGCTTCGGCAAAGTTGAGCTAAAAAGTAGGGGATATTTGATAAAAGTGAGATATATGAAGCAATATATTTATATTTTCATCAAACAAACAGTTGAGGCATTGCACTGTGACATCTGGTGAATGATTTCAGCGATAGTTGGGTGTCTGACAAGCATACATTCCACGCACTGTGCTGTAAAAGACCACATTCAGTCCAAGTCCTCAATACCTTGTAAATCCTCCTCGGTTCGAGAGACTAGTGCAGATCCGACATGGCATACTTCTCACCAAACGTCTAATGTCAGCTTGACTGATTTTATTCCTTTCTTCCTGTAGTGCAGTGGCAAGTTCCTGGACATTGGTGGGGGCTGTTGGTGTTGTCGTAGGTGTCTGCCAAGCATATCCCTGACATGCTTGATTGGTGAAAGGTCTGGACTTACAAGTTACTGCTGGCCAAGGCAGTGTAGTGATGTTCTGCTCCTGGAGGAACTCTGTAGCGACACGGGCCCTGTGTGCTCTTGCACTGTCATCTTGGAAAATGAATCGACGGCTGTGACATCGCGCAAATGGCACATGAGCTAACGTGTTGTTGCGGTTATACGGCCCTGTGACACGCCCTTGGATGACATGTAATGCTGTTCTGTTTGTCATGGTTATGCCTCCCCACACCATAACCAATTCACCACCAAAACGATCATGCTGCCGGTTATATCATGGTATCTTTCATACCGCCACCATTACACTCAGTCTTGCCTATCGTGGAAGTCGAGAGTGAACCTCGATACATCGGAAAACGTTGCTCCACCGACGATTGTTCCAGCGCTGTTGTGCTCCACACACAAGTCGCCTTGCTGTGATGTGACGTTCAGTCAAACGTGGAATTATTGGAGGTTATTGAGCATACAAATTCCTGCTGTGTAGGCGATATCGGATAGTCTGACCACTGACTCGCACATCTGTCGCTCCGTGCCGATGCTGTCCAATTTCTGAAGCACTTTCATGGCGGTTACGTAATGCTGTGGTTCAGATGAAACGATCCTGGTTAGCAGTTGTCATCCGTGGACAACCTGACCGACTTCTGTCATCAACATTGCCTGTCTGACGGTAGCGTGACCACAACCTGCTAATCACCAATTGAGCAACATTGAGCCACTGCTGTTGCCAGCTTCCAACATGCAAATGGCACGTAAACGTTCATCACATGTCAGTCTTCGCATACCTCAAATTTAAGTTTCGACCAGAAATTACTGATGAATGAGTTTATACCAAGAAAAGAATGATGAGACCTCTAAACAAGAGACCCCAGGGGGCCTGAGGGCACTCACCTGACATGGTAGCCTAAATATCAACCCACAGAATTGATTTCAACAAGTTGCATCTGCTCCTCCTAAGAAAAGCTTATACCAAATATCCAAAGATTCTGACCAGTGGATCTAAAAAAAAAAAGATTTTTAAAGAATATTCCTCATATTGAACTAAGTTATAATTCAGGCTCCCACAGGGAGCCCATATATGAACCTGGGACTTGGCTTTAACAAACTTGAATCTCACCCCCTAAGGATGCTGCACACCAAATATCAAAACATTCCAACTGCTGGATCTGAAGAAGAAGATTTTTAAAGAAAATTCCTCATTTTGAACTAAGTTACAATTCGAGCTCCCACAGTGAGTCCAAATATGGACCTAGAGACATGGCTTGAACAAACTTGAATCTCACCCCCTAAGGATGCTCAATACCAAATATCAAAACATTCTGACTGCTGGATCTGAAGAAGATTTTTAAAGAAAATCCCTCATTTTGAACTAAGTTATAATTCGGGCTACCACAGTGAGCCCAAATATGAACCCAGGGACTTGGCTTGAACAAACTTGAATCTCACCCCCCTAAGCATGGTGCATATCAGAAGATTCTGCCTGCTGGATCTTGAGAAGAAGATTTTCAAAGAAATGTGCCTGAAATGCACTAAGTTCAAATTTGGGCTCCTATACTGAGCCCAAATATAAACCCAGGGGGCCGATTTGAATAAACTTGAATCAGATCCACCCCACAATGTTGCATACCAAATATCAAAAGATTCTGCCTGCTGAATCTGGAGAAGATTTTTAAGAAATTTGCCTGAAATGCACTAAGTTTGAATTCGGGCTTCTATAGTGAGACCAAATATGAATCCAGGGGGCCGATTTGAACAAACTTGAATCAGATCCACCCCACAATGTTGCATACCAAATATGAAAAGATTCTGCCTACTGGATCTGGAGAAGAAGATTTTTTAAGAAATTTGCCTGGAATGCACTCAGTTTGAATTCGAGCTTCTACAGTGAACCCAAATATGAATCCAGGGAGCCGATTTGAACAAATTTGAATCAGATCCACCCCACAATGTTGCATACCAAATATCAAAAGATTCTGCCTGCTGGATCTGGAGAAGATTTTTTAAGAAATTTGCCTGAAATGCACTAAGTTCGAATTTGAGCTTCTATAGTGAGCCCAAATATGAATCTAGGAAGCCGATTTGAACAAACTTGAATCAGATCCACCCCACAATGTTGCATACCAAATATCAAAAGATTCTGCCTGCTGGATCTGGAGAAGAAGATTTTTAAATAAATTTGCCTGAAATGCACTAAGTTTGAATTCGGGCTTCTATAGTAAGCCCAAATATGAATCCAGGGAGCCGATTTGAACAAACTTGAATCAGATCCACCCCGCAATGTTGCATACCAAATATCAAAAGATTCTGCCTGCTGGATCTGGAGAAGATTTTTTAAGAAATTTGCCTGAAATGCACGAAGTTCGAATTTGAGCTTCTATAGTGAGCCCAAATTTGAATCTAGGGAGCCGATTTGAACAAATTTGCATCAGATCCATCCCACAATGTTGCATACCAAATATCAAAAGATTCTGCCTGCTGGATCTGAAGAAGATTTTTTAAGAAATTTGCCGATTTGAACAAACTTGAATCAGATCCACCCCACAATGTTGTTTACCAAATATGAAAAGATTCTGCCTGCTGGATCTGGAGAAGAAGATTTTTTAATGTTTTTCCCATTGCCTACAGTGTTAAAAAGTGCTGACTCAGCCCTTTTTCAAAGTCCTGAAAAAAGTACCTTGTGATCAAACCGATAGGGATTTTTTTTAACCATTCTATTCTACTGGATAAAAGAAAGCTTTATACAAAATAAGAATTCTCTGTGCCGTGTAGTTTTGGAGATATGGCAGTTTTAAGGTTTTTTCTATTTTTAGCTCCCGAGGTTCCCACGGGGCAATGAGAAAATTTTTTTTGCATCAATCAACTACTTATAACCCATTATCATCTCATATCAAATTTGGTTCAAATCGATGTCACGGTTCAGAAAATAGAAATTTTAGGCGTGGCCAAAATTTTTGCCCCTCCCATAACGAAGGCAAATAATGCCCGACAAACTTCTCTTGAACAAACTTGATTCTAAACCTCAAAAGGACTCTGTATACCACATATCAAGTCTCTGCTACTGGTGGTTCATTAGAAGAAGATTTTCAAAAAATTTGGCCATTTTTTCCCCACACCTCTGCTCAATATGAGCCGAAACCTAACTTGGATAAAAATCAAAATGCCCCAAAAAACCACCACTTACATGAAATTTAATTAAAATGTGGCCAGTGGTTTAGGAGAAAGAGGCTCAAACACCACCTTCACGCAGGACGACAGACGACGGACGACGGACAAAGAGTTGTAAGAAAAGCTCACCCTGACTTTCAGTCAGGTGAGCTAAAAATTGAAGATAAACAATTGTGTTATCCCAGGACCATTTAGAAAATCTTCAATTGGCATCATGTACTGTACAGCTCCCAGATCATTTCAGGAGAGCGATTTTTAGCCCCCTAAATTTTTCAGAATGCCAGACCTGTCCTACTTTTTTTTTAATGGTATATTTGCCATTCAAAATTTTGAAAATATAATCACAATACACACCATACTTGGCCGCTTAAATACAGTTTGCCAGCCAACAGCATGGGCCGCCCTATTGAAGTTGGTTGTGCTTCGTTGAATGACCACTAGAAATTAGCTTTGCGATTTCAAAACCATCTAGTTTTTATTAGTACTGTAACTGCAGGCTACTCTGTTCAACCCCCAACATGACATCTGTTTGTCAGCTATTAAAAAATATTAATTTATGTGCAAATTCACCTTTCCTTTGTCAATACAGTTCCAATCAATAAATCAATAAATAACTCACTATTTAGAGGCAGCCTCAATTTTCTTGATGAATTTTCATTGATTTTTGCGATTTTCAGAAAATTTTCCATTCCTCACCTCAATATATTTAACCTTTTTTGAGATGTTATCTGATATTTATGGGAGATTTTTTTCTGGACAAATTCAAGTGGTGTGCTAATAGGAAAATTTTTTCCATTGACTTTTTTTGGTTTTCAGGGATGATACAAACCCACTCAAAGTTCCAGGTAGATCTTCTTATCACTCATCATACATGGCATATGCAGACTGGGTTACTAAACTATTTTAAAAACCAAATCCAATGATATTCCATCATAGTTATGTGAATGATATCCAACTAGTCCCCAGTTTCAGAGGCAGAGGAAGCACAAAATGCAGGGGAACAAACTTCAAGGACTTACCAGACCTGGCATAGTTCGGACAAGCGGGAGAATAGTTACAATCATATTTTAGTAAATGTGTGATTACCCAACCAGTCCTGGTAATTACTCTCTCTCGGCAAAAAATATAAATTTTATACTAAATTTCCTTTCTTATTATACCTACCGCAATTGTTTACTACAGACTTGCACTACAGTGGAAGACCCTAACTCGGATAAAATACTCTCTATTTTAATCTTTCCCTAGAGAGTTGGGAAAGAAAAGTGGTGTAAAAAACACCACGAAAAAATAAGCCAAAACTGGGTCGAGTGCCATTGCCGCACACCCAGTAGGGGACGCTCTTCCCTTAGTACAATTCCACGACTTCCGTTAACCAGTGCGCAAGCAGTCATCAATTAATCATTCTTTTGAGTCCGCCAACATAGGAGTTATGTGATCAGCAGGGAGGAAGGATTCTTACCCGAAGAAGAAGATGGGAGGGCCTCCATGTAAACAATTGCGGTAGGTGTAAGAGAAAAAATTTACTATAAAATTTATATTTCTTATCAACCTACATTACAATTGTTCACTACATGCTAAATAGACAATAGGATGGAGGGAATCACATAACCAACCCACACATAACTCAATTGCACTGGAAACGTGGACAGAGGAAGAGATCCCTAGTCCTATCAAACCATAGCATCACAAACATTAGTAAAAGACAATGAGAGATGAGGCGTATGGTGATGTGCGACGCACAGACAGAAAGGGTAGTAACAGCACGGAGCTGGAACAGACCTTGTAAGAAGCTGAATGGCTGGGATAGACAACAGTCTGAGCAGAAGAAAGAGGGCCCGTAGAACAAAGGTCCTCTGCCTGCTCCTGCAACTGTCGCAGGTAAGTGGAGAAGGTAGCATTCTCTAGTAGGCTGCCAACATAACATCCAACAACATGGCGGAGTTAGAATAAGCCCAGAGAGGTATACAATGCACGCACCTCATGGCAGAAAAACGATTGGTAATACAATCGCCAGCCGCTAGATGAGCAGAAGCTGCACGAATAGCAAGACAAATCCATCGAGAAATGGATTCAGGAGAGATTGTCTGTCGACCAGGAATAAGGGACAGAAAATCGATCATACCCTTCCAAATGAACAGAAGGAAGAGTCCCGATACTGGTAGGAGGCGGAGTAGTTCCCGGTATCTAATTCTTGGCCAGAAAGGAGCAATCACTGGTAAACATAACACTGGTGGGAGAGCTCCAGAAAAAGGCCGTGTCAACAGAGAGGGAGTGAAGCTCACTAACTTCTGGCTGAGGCAAAAGCCATCAGAAAAGCCGTCTTGTATGTGAGAAAACACATATCAACCTGGGATCTGGGATAAAGGCTCGAATGGCGCTCCACAAGCAAAACAGCACCCAAGAAAGATTCCATCATGGGGTAAGCTGCAAAGTCCTAGGCCTTTTCAAGGAAAAGTGCCGAACAAGCTTGGAGAGGTATGGAGTAGTGCCGATATGACGCTGTCCCACATATGAAAAGGACTCCGAAGAATGGACCTGTACCCATTGATGGAAAAAGGCTGGAGACCCCCAGAATCAAACATATACCAGAAACTCCGCAATCTGTGTTATCAAAGGAGTGACAGAAGCAACAGAGTGATCCGCACACCATCGACAGAAGACCTTCCACGTAGCTGCAGAGGCTAAACTAGTGGAGTGCCTCCACTGCACGTCTTGAAAAAACCACTACGGAGGAGACAGGACCTGACAAAAGACATGCACGAAGGCACAATGAAGTCGGGTCAACGTCCTTGGGAGACCTTGGCACAGAAAGTCGCGATGTAGAAGGAGACGTGCCGGAACCGCTGCTAACAGAGAGCGGAGCAGAGTGATCCACACCCACTGAGGCGACAGGGGTGCGATCGAAATGATTCAACAACTGCAGGTTCGTATCTGGGCTAGAACCTGAGTCAGAATCGGAACTGGCAGGAAGGCGCAGCCGTCAGGACCGTTCCAAAGAAGGGACAGAGTGTCCACGGCGAAAGCCAGAGCAGCTGGACACAGGGACACAAAAGTGTCCACCTGATAGTTCCAACGAGTCACAAAGAGATCGATGTGGGGAAGAGACACCGTCATGCGGAGCATCCACTCGGTGGAAAAGAACCTGCCCCGTCGGGACAGGGAGTCAGGTAGGACGTTCAGACGGCCAGGAAAGTGACGAACCACCACCCCGTCGTTAACATCCTGAGAGAGCAATAGAAGATCCCGAACCAATTTGTACATGGGAACATAGTGCATGCCGCCCTGGTTCCGAATGTAAACAACCACAGTCGAATTGTCGGACAATAGAAGGACCTGACAATTCGAAAGGTGGGGAATCCACTGCCGGAAACTCAGAAGAAGAGCAAGAAACTCCTTCTGGTTGACATGAAGAGCTGCTAGATCCTGGGCCCATGACCCGTGAAGGAAAAGACCTAGAGGATCCAACGTCACACCCCATCCGAGATCGCTGGTGACTGTCATCAGAACACGATCAGACGTAGGGAAGTCCAACGGAACTCCCTGCATAATCCACTGAACATCTGTCAGGGGAGACCGTGACGAGGAAGAGACTCCGGTAACTGAAGCATCAGATCCAGAGGATCGACATTCGGCCTCCAACGACTGAGCAGAAAGTGTTGGAGAGGTCACATCCGTCACAGAACCGCAGAGACCGAGCAGCCGGGGAAGACCCCGAGGTATTGCGGACGTAGACTGGGAGAGAGTCAGGGCAAAAGGCTGAGAAAAGCACAGCCCTTGCCTGGGAAACCGTATCCTAGCAGAGTACGGAAGCCCATCCCAGATAACAAAACCACGGAGAAGGGACCAGGTCCGACTGCTTCCCGGTGACTCTGAACCCTGGTGACATGAGCAGGCTCAACAGAGTGACGACATCCGATTCCAGAAAGGCAGCATTTGGAAAGCCTCTGGAGGATATCGACTAGATATGCCGAAGAAGACACCCTGGACTATGTGCGATGTAAGACTAACACATGCCACATCAGACGGGTGAAGGCCAAAGGATCCAGGTCGAGGCCATGGCCTCGAACTGGAAAACATCCTGGGGAATGGAGTGGCGAACCGACCTGAAAGCCTCCATGCTGAACTGGGGAGCAATGACAGACTGGGTCAGGAGACTCAGATCGATAACCTGTCTGAGTCAGCCGTCCTTCTTTGGCACCAAGAACAGGCGGGAATAAAATCCCACTGAAAGAATGTTCTTGATAACCTCGATCGCCCCCTTTGACAGCAGACTGCCTATCTCCGTGATCAAAAGTTCCCGTGTAACACTGAAAGGGACTTGTGGACTGAGTGGAATGCCTCAACCTGGGATGATATCGAGATGACTACTGCAGACGCCTACTCTTATCCTTTGAGTGAGTAAAGTGGCGGCAGGAGGATCAGCTCTTAGCTTCACTGAGGAAGCAGAAGGGTACTTTTTATGCTTTTGGATGGCCCCTGCCTCCAACAGAAGGCTGATCAAGCTGACGAAGCTGCAGCTGATCTATGGAATGACATAGGGAGTCATCCCGGACCGTCGCCATGGAACCATGGAATAGTAGCGGACCCGCCGATAGAGGCAGATCGAAGAGCAGCGCACTGCCCATCAAGAAGGGAATGACATGTGTCCGGCACAGTGTCCCTGTGAACTAATTCCAAGTTAGCCGTGTTACAGGCATGTGTGTGAGAAGATGCATGAGCGCCTTTGACAGCACACACAAACAAGGGCCCCAGGGGGCCTGAGGGCATTCACCTGACATGGTAGTCTAAATATCAAACCAGGGACTTGACTTGAATAAGCTGCATACGCCCCTCCTAAGAAAAGCATATACCAACTAGATGAAGCGATTGTGCCCACACAATACACAGGATTTTCCTTCTATTTTCAGTTCCTGCACTTTTACGTCCCAAAATTGAGATAAACGCATAAAAAACAGGGTTTTTTCCCAAACAAAATATTTTCAGCTTAAATTTTGTTTTCTTCTTAAAACGCATAAAAAAACAAAAACTAATTTCAGGATTTTGGTCCAAAATTTTGTACGTTCCACCCGGACCCCAAATTTTCTGTGTAAAAAAATTTTTTTTTTTTTGTCTTAAAATTGACCGAAACGCATAAAAAACAAAAACAAAAATTTCCGGATTTTGGTCCAAAATTTTCTGCGTTCCACCCGGACCCCAAATTTTCAGTGTAAAGAAAAAAAACATTTTTTGTCTTAAAATTGACCGAAACGCATAAAAAACAAAAACAAAAATTTCCAGATTTTGGTCCAAAATTTTCTGCGTTCCACCCTGACCCCAAATTTACAGTATATAAAAAAAAATATGGTTGTCTTAAAATTAACCGAAATGCATAAAAAACAAAAAAAAAATTCTGGATTTTGGTCCAAAATTTTCTAAGTCCCACCCGGACCCCAAATTTTCAGTATAAATTTTTTTTTTTGTCTTAAAATTGACCAAAACGCATAAAAAAAACCCCCAAAATTTCCGGATTTTGGTCCAAATTTTTTTTCTTCTTCAAATTGACCAAAACGCATAAAAACAACAAGAGGCCCCAGGGGGCCTGAGGGTGCTCACCTGACATGGTAGCCTAAATAGCAACCCAGAGAATTGATTTCCACAAGTTGCATCTGCTCCTCCTAAGAAAAGCTGAAACCAAATATCCAAATATTCTGACCAGTGGATCTAAAAAAAGATTTTTAAAGAATATTCCTCATACTGAACTAAGTCATAATTCGGGCTCCCACAGGAAGCCCATATATGAACCCAGGGACTTGGCTTTAACAAACCTGAATCTCACACCCCTAAGGATTCTGCACACCAAATATCAAAACATTCCGACTGCTGGATCTGAAGAAGAAGATTTATAAAGAAAATTCCTCATTTTGAACCAAGTTACAATTCGAGCTCCCACAATCAGCCCAAATATGGACCTAGGGACATGGCTTGAACAAACTTGAATCTTACCCCCCTAAGGATGCTGCATAAAAAATATCAAAAGCATTCATCTGCTGGATCTGAAGATTTTTAAATAAAATTCCTCATTTTGAACTAAGTTGTCATTCAGGCTCCCATAGTGAGCCTAAATATGAACCAAGGGACTTGGCTTGAACAAACTTGAATCTCAGCCCCCTAAGGTTGCTCCATGCCAAATATCAAAACATTCCAACTGCTGAATCTGAAGAAGAAGATTTTTAAAGAAAAATTCCTCATATTGACTAAGTTATAATTTGGGCTCCCACAGGGAGCCCAAATATGGACCCATGGACTTGGCTTTAACACACTTGAATCCCCCTCCCCCTCCCCCCCCCCCCCCCCCCCCCAAGGATGCTACTCACCACATATCAAACCATTCCGACTGCTGGATCTGAAGAAGAAGATTTTTTAAGAAAATTCCTCATTTTGAACAAAGTTACAATTCAAGCTCCCACATTGAGCCCAAATATGGACCTAGGGACATGGCTTGAACAAACTTGAATCTCACCCCCCTAAGGATGCTGCATACCAAATATCACAAGATTCTGCCTGCTGGATCTTGAGAAGAAGATTTTCAAAGAAAATTTGCCTGAAATGCACTAAGTTCGAATTTGGGCTTCAAAAGTGAGCCCAAATATGAATCCAGGTGGCCGATTTGAACAAACTGGAATCAGATCCACCCCACAATGTTGCATACCAAATATCAGAAAGATTCTGCCTGCAGGATCTGGAGAAGAAGATTTTTGAAGAAATTTGCCTGAAATGCACTAAGTTCAAATTCGAGCTTCTATAGTGAGCCCAAATATGAATCTAGGGAGCCAATTTGAACAAAATAGAATCAGATCCACCCCACAATGTTGCATACCAAATATCAAAAGATTCTGTCTGCTGGATCTGGAGAAGAAGATTTTTTAAGAAATTTGCCTGAAATGCACTAAGCTCAAATTTTGGCTCCTATACTGAGCCCAAATATAAACCCAAGGGGCCAATTTGAACAAACTTGAATCAGATCCACCCCACAATGTTGCATACCCAATATCAAAAGATTCTGCCTGCCTGGATCTTGAGAAGAAGATTTTCAAAGCAATTTGCCTGAAATGCACTAAGTTCAAATTTGGGCTCCTATACAGAGGCCAAATATAAACCCAAGGAGCCGATTTGAACAAACTTGAATCAGATCCACCCCCACAATGTTGCATACCAAATATCAAAAGATTCTGCCTGCTGGATCTGGAAAAGAAGATTTTCAAAGAAATTTGCCTGAAATGCAGTAAGTTCAAATTTGGGCTCCTATACTGAGCCCAAATATAAACCCAGGGGGCCGATTTGAACAAACTTGAATCAGATCCACCCCACAATGTTGCATACCAAATATCAAAAGATTCTGCCTGCTGGATCTGGAGAAGAAGATTTTTTAAGAAATTTGCCTGAAATGCACTAAGTTCGAAATCGGGCTCCTATACTGAGCCCAAATATGAACCCAGGGGGCCGGTTTGAACAAACCTGAATCAGATCCACCCTCCAATGTTGCATACCAAATATCAAAAGATTCTGCCTGCTGGATCTGGAGAAGAAGATTTTTTAATGTTTTTCCCATTGCCTACAGTGTTAAAAAGTGCTGACTCAGCACTTTTTCAATGTCCCGAAACTGTACCCTATGATAAAACCGATAGCAATTTTTTTTTACCAATTCTTTCTGTTGGTCCTAAGGAAGCTTCACACCAAATAAAAATTCTCGGTGCCGTGCAGTTTTGGAGATATGGGCGTTTTAATTTTTTTCTATTTTTAGCTCCTGCGGTTCCCATGGGGCTACGGGAAAAAAAAAAATCAGCATAAATTAGTTACTTATGACCCAATAAGCCCTCACATAAAATTTGGTTCAAATCAGCCTCTCGGTTTGGAAAATAGAAATTTTGGGCGGGGCCAAAAATTTTGCCCCTCCCATAACGACGCCAAGTATAGCCCCACAAACTTCTCTTGAACAAATCTGAGTCTACACCTCAAAAGGAAGCTGCACACCAAATATCAAGTCTCTGCTACTGCTGGTTCATGAGAAGAAGATTTTTTAAGATTTCAGCACACTTTTTGGGTGTGGCCCTACCCACAGGCGGGGCAACTTGATTTGAACAAAATCAAATTGCGATGTCATAACAAAGTATTATCTCAAATATCAATTAAATTGGTTCAGCGGTTTGGGAGGAGAAGACGCAAACACCATGTTCACGGACGACGGACGACGGACGACGGCCGACGGCCGACGGACGGTGAGTGATCACTATAGCTCTCCTGACTGAAAGTCAGGTGAGCTAAAAAAACAAATTTCCGGATTTTGGTCCAAAAGTCCCACCCGGACCCCAAGTTTTCAGTGTAAAAAAAAATACAATTTTTTTGTCTTAAAATTTACCGAAACGCATAAAAAACAAAAAAAAAGTTCCGGATTTGGTCCAAAATTTTTCAAGTCCCACCAGGACCCCAAATTTTCAGTGTAAAAAAAAATTTTTTTTTGTCTTAAAATTGACCGAAACGCATAAAAAAAACAAAAAAAAAAATTCCGGATTTTGGTCAAAAATTTCTAAGTCTGGAACGGGGCCCCAAATTTTCGGCCTAAATATGAACCCGGGGACTTGGCTTGAACAAACTTAAATCTCACCCCACTAAGGATGCTGCATATCAAATATCAAAAGATTCTTATTGGTAGATCTGAAGAAGATTTTTAAAGACTATTCCTCATGCTGCTGTATTGGCAAGGATATTAGTGCTGAATATGCATTTATTTATATATTTATTGGTGTTTAAGGTCACATACTTATGCACCATGGCTAATCGTGACCATGACAGCTTTACGAGTGGAGGAAGCAGGAGTACCCGGAGAGAACCACTGAGCATCGATGAGCAACTGTCAGCTCCTCAACATTCTCTGTTCAAGCTCCGCTCAAGCAGGGTTACAGAAGTTGAAGACATGTGCCCCCATGTAGGCAACTGGGATAAAGTGCCTTGACCAAGGACACAATACAGGTCGTCCCGGATAGGGATCGAACTCGGGACCTCTAACCTTTCCAACGGTCTTCAGACAGCTGATCACAGCATGAGCATTAACTCTGCAGCCTCCAAGTTCCCCCAGTGTCCTGAGTCACAATAAGCTGAATCAATAATTGTGATTTCTGTGGGGATGTGTTTTTCTTTCAGTCAGAACATGTGTGTGAACAATTCTCGGTACAAGTAGAACACATGACACAAAAATATTTCAGTCATTCCAGGGAAGGTTGTGGGGGGATAAAACAGGACGCATCCCTTTCCTCGAGTAGATCCTGGAAGGCACATATAGGATATCAAAGTTAGGGGGGGGGTAAGAGTAATATCTAAGGAGCATACTGAATATGATTTGCAGCATCATCTGAGCTGCGCAGCAGTGAGATGGGGGTGAGCATGAAAGGGCTGTCCCCCACTCGTGGGCGATTGGAGTGGGCCTGGGGAGAGGTTTCCTCGGAAAAAATTTTGAAATTTGAGACAAAAACCGCAATTTCTTTTCTTTGACTCTGAGTCAGTTTGTGTTCATAATTAGTTAATAAGTTGTGAAAGGCACAGATTTGTTGCCTGTTCCCTATATCAGGCATATGGATTAACATGGTGGGGGGGGATCATGACTGAATTTTTTTGGGGGGGGGGGGGAGGAGGCGTGGTCCAGGTTCCACTGGATCATGGTTGCAGTGTGCTGAGGAGTATACCATGTTGACGGTACATATGCCTTCAACTATTGCTAAACCTGCTTGTGCTGAATTAGTATCTCTGATAGTTACTCACTCCGATCAGTGTTTCTCCAGGTTTTCCGGCCTCACCCCTAAAACTGCCCGACACTGGCTTTTGAAAGTGTCGGTGCACCCCAGAAAACAAATAAATGTCGGGCCCTGGATGCCAAAAAAAAACAAGAGGCTCAAGTGAGCCTGAAACGCTCAACCTGGCTCAAATTGTCAAAAGAGATGAGTGTATCGGTAAGTGAACAGAAGCAAGAGCAATTTTTTGATTTGCTATGACGCAACCAAAGGCAACTTTTTTGACCATTCATTGCTGTTGGTCCTAGGAAAGGTTCCTAGCAAGCTCTGTTCAGTGAAGTATTAAAAAACAATAACCGAACAAAATTTTTGTTTTGTTTTCAACTACTGTGGTTCCCTCTAGCACCCCCCCCCCCCTCCCCCCCCCCCCCCCCCCAAAAAAAAACAAGAAAAAACAAGCGACTCGATTTGAACAATAGGGAGCCCAAATATAAGCCCAGGGACCTGGCTGGCTTGAACAAATCTGAATCTCCCTTCCCTAAGGATGCTGTATACCAAATATCAAAAGATTCTGACTGTTGAATCTGGAGAAGAAGATTTTTAAAGAATATACCTCATATTGCACTAATTTGAACATTTGGGCTCCTGTAGAGTGCCCAAATATGAACCCAGTGGTTAAATTTCAACAACCATGTGAATCAATCTTCCATAGATGTTATATGTGAAATATGAAAGCTTTTGGAGCAGTGGTTGGGGAGAAAAAGATTATTTTATATTTTTCCCATTACATTCAGTGTTAAATAATGCTGACTCAGCATTTTTCAAAGTCCCGAAACAGTACCTTAGGCCAAAACCCATATCGATTTTTTTCACCATTCCTTTCTATTGGTCATAAGGAAGCTTCACACCAAATAAAAAGTTTCAGTGCCGTGCAGTTTTGGAGATATGGGCGTTTGAATTTTTTTCTATTTTTAGCTCCTGAGGTTCCCACAGGGGAGCAGGAAAATTTTTTTTTGCATGAATCAAGTACTTAGGACCCAATAATACCTCATAGCAAATTTGGTTCAAATTGGTCTCTCAGTTCGGAAAATAGAAATTTTGGGCAGGCCACAAAATAGGGATTCTCCCGCAGTGAGCCCAAATACTGACAGAGAAAATTTCTTTGAATAAACTTGAATCTTGAGTACCAAAGGAGCTTACATACCACATATCACAGCATTCTGACTGGTGGTTCATAAGAAGAAGATTTCAGGAGAAACTGATGCTTTTGGGGCATCACTCCCACCCCAGCGGGGGCACCGAGTTCATTTTAACAAACTGGAAAGAGGATACCTCCAATATAGTGTATGTCGAATTTGTTTAGGTTTGGTCTAGTGGTTTTGAAGGAGAAGACCGAGTTGTGAAAGTTAACGCACGACAGACGACGGACGCCAAAAGCTCACACTGACTTTCAGTCAGGTGAGCTAATGACCGAAGGAACCTACAATATGCCGGTCTACCATGACGGGTTGATCAATTAGATTCAATGTGACGGTGATGCGTATGAATATTTCAAAACTTCTCCGTGTCACATCAGCGACGGATTTAATACAATGAGATTCGACGGGTCAAAAATCTGTCAACTATTTCAGGCCTAAGCCCCTGAATTACATTGTTAAAAACAATTCATTGTTTCGAAGAGCATCAATACAAACACAGTCCATTTACATCATTGCTGTAGCTGATTACCATCCTCTGCCCCTTGAAGTCAGTTTTTACTTCAAATTATTATCGAAATAATCTTCCCATTCTTCTACTGACAGCAATGTAGAATCTTGCCTGGGGGGAAAACTAGAGGCTCTACAGAGTCTGTAATCGTTCACTTGGAACTACATGTACACACAAAAATGTAATTTCCCATAGGCTTTCCATGGTAACTATGAGCTGCAATTGTGGCCATGTTTGCAGGTGTCCCAGTCTTCAATCAAGTGAAGTTTCAAAACATTTGAATCCATCAAACAGAATCATAGAATGTCTCTGGTGGCCATATTTTCCAACCAACGGGAACAAAAAAGATCGTTTGTAGAGGGCCTCCAAAAGACCATTCTTGCCAAGTTTTGGTTCACCTCAGCTCAGTAGTTCCAGAGAGAAGATGAAAATGTGATTTCCCATAGGTTTTTTTTCTATAGTTAACTATAAACCGCAATTGTGGCCATGTTTGCAATACAATCAACATTAAAATGAGGAAGGTTGGTGGAGGGTGTCCCAGTTATCAACAATGCAAATTTTCAAAACATTTGGCCCTGTGGTTTCAGAGAAGAGTTTTCAAAATTGACACCAATCAGAATCAGAGAATGCTTCTGGCAGCCACGTTTTTTCACCCAACAGGAATAAAATGAGTAACAGTTGTAGAGAACCTCTCATAGACAATGCCTGCCAAGTCTGGTTCACATTGGCTCAGTACTTTCAGTGAAGATGATGAAAATGTGATTTCCTATAGGGTTTCTATAGTAACTGTAAGCCACAACCTGATGAAGATTAAAATGAGGATCACTGGTAGAGGGGATTACAGTCATCAGTCACACTAAGTTTTCAAACCATTTGGCCTTGTAGTTTCAAAGAAGATTTTCTTGAAAATGCACACATTTATGAATTCTGTTTCAACAAAAAAAAAATCAGTAAAAGAAGGTTAAATATTTTGAAAATTACAATTTTTTCAGACAGTATTCTCTTTCAAAATAGCTTTGGATAAGTATTTAAAGGGTTACAGGAAAAACACATTTTACTCCAATTTTGTCAATTCTTAGATATACAACAGTCATCTAAGCTGACATGATAGGAAGAGAATATAAACAAAAAACTTCCATGGTTTTCCAAACACCTGTCATCAATCAGTATTTTCTGATAAGTAACTTGAGAAGAATAATACATAGATCAACATACAGCTGCACTTGTTTACAGTACAAGTCAAAATAAGTTGTAGGATAATCCTATAAACTATGTATCTTTCTCTTCCTACACTGATAAGACCAGAAGCTGATATCATTTTCTGGAAGCTCTCACTGATAGCTTTCCAGAAAATGTCAGTTTCTGATCGTATCAGTGCAGGAGCAGCAGTTTACTTAGTTTATTGCAGTTATGCTACAGCTTATTTTGACTTGTACTGTATACACAATATTTTTGGTTTTTTTCCCCAGTTCTCAATGGAGAAAAACTGGAACCAACCCTTACCAGATTTTCAAAAAAATATGACCTGTAGACTGTGCTAAAGGTATTCAGGCTTCGGGCTCGGGCAGCCATAATGGTTGAATGATTGCAACCAAAAGGGGACATTCTCATCTGGGCATCATCTGAAGTGATCCTACGATGTTACAATGAAATCCCTTCATAAATATGACCTGTAGACTGTGCTCACGATTTTCGGGCTTCGGGCACTGTAGCCATCACAGCTGAACAATCACGACCAAAAGGGGATGTCATCATCTAGGCATTATATGGAGTCAACCTAACAAGTTACAATGAAATCCTTCCATAAATACAACCTACAGACTATGCTAAGGATCTTTGGGCTCGGGCAGCCATAAAGGCTGAATGATCGCGACCAAAAGGGGATGTTCTCATCTAGACATTATTTGGAGTCATCCTACCAAGCTACAATGAAATCCCTTCATAATTATGGCCTGCAGACTGTTCTAAAGGTTTTCAGGCTTCGGGCCCCTGTAGCCATCACAGTTGCCCAATTGTGTCCAAAAGGGGACGTTCTCATCTAGACATTATATGAAGTCAATCTACCAAGTTACAATGAAATCCCTTCATAAATATGACCTGTAGACTGTGCTAAAGGTTTTCGGGCTTCGGGTTCGGGCAGCCATCATGGTTGAATGATCGCAACCAAAGGGGACAACCTCATCTGGGCATCATCTGGAGTGATCCTACGAAGTTACACTGAAATCCCTTTATAAATATGACCTGTAGACTGTGCTCAAGGTTTTCGGGCTTTGGGCACCTGTAGCCATCACAGTTGACCAATCACGACTAAAAGGGGATGTCATCATCAAGGCATTATATGGAGTTAACCTAACAGGTTACAATGAAATCCTTCCATAAATATGACCTTTTGCCTATGCTAAAGGTTTTTGGGCTCGGGCACCCATCAAGGCTGAATGATCGCGATCAAAATGGGACGTTCTCATCTAGACATTATTTGGAGTCATCCTACCAAGTTACAATGAAATCCCTTCATAAATATGACCTGTAGACTGTGCTAAAGGTTTCGGGCTTCAGGCCCCTGTAGCCGTCACAGTTGCCCAATCAGGACCAAAAGGGGACTTTCTCATCTAGACATAGTATGAAGTCAACCCACCGAGTTACAATGAAATTCCTCAATAAATATGACCTGTAGACTGTGCTAAAGGTTTTCAGGTTTTGGGCTCGGGCAGTCGTCACGGTTGGCAGATCATGCCCAAATGGGGAAATTCTCATCTAGACATCATAAGGAGTCATCCTTCCAAGTTACAATGAAATCCCTCCATATTAAACATGACTTACAGACTGTGCTAAAAGTTTTTGGGTTTCGGGCTTGAGCAGCAACAATGGTCGATAGATCATGCCCAAAAGGGGACATTCTCATCTAGGCATTATACAGAGGCATCCTACCAAGTTACAATTAAATACCTTCATAAATACGACCTGTAGACTGTGTTAATGGTTTTTGGGTTTTGGGCTCGGGCAGCTATACCAGTTGCCCGATCGCGACCAAAAGGGGACGTTCTCATCTAGACATGCCCCAAACCTGCATATGAAATTTCGTGATGATCAGACAAGAACTGTGGGGTGTAGCCCATGCTAAAGGAAAATGTGAACAGACTCACAGACTAACAGACTTCCGCACGCGTGATGGCAATAGCTTATCTTGACTATGTCAAGTTAAGCTAAAAACAAGTATTTTGCTGACAGTACCGATCGTCCTGCAGACAGGATAGGCACTGGGTTAAGCATTAGAATATAGCCTCTGGCGGCCACATATTTCCGTCCTCTCATAGACCATTTCTGCAAAGTTTGGTTCACGTCGGCTCAGTCGTTCCAGAGAAGGTGAAAGTGTGATTTCCCATAGGGTTTCTATAGTAACTATAAGCCGCAGTTGTGGACATGTTTGCAACCCGATCAACATTAAATGAGGATCATTGGTAGAGGGGTTTCCAGTCATCATTTATGTGAAGCATCAAAACATTTGGCATTGCAGTTTCAGAGGAGCAGATTTTTGAAAATCCACCAACCAGAATCAATGAATACCTCTGGAAGCCATGTTTTTCATCCGACGAGAACAAAATGAGGAGCGTTTGTAGAGGACCTCCCATAGACCATTCCTCCCAAGTTTGGTTCACACCGGCTCAGCGGTTACAGAGAAGATAAAAATGTGAAAAGTTTATGGACGGCGACGGACGCCAAGTGATGAGAAAAGCTCACGTGGCCTTTTAGGCCAGGTGAGCTAAAAAGGCCTAAGAAACAGATCTACTGTGGGGCCTAAATACAATTTCGTACTGAGTGCAGCAACACACTACACTATGATTAATCAAATATTGAATTGATTCTTGAATCAGCTTCTCGTTACCAGAGATGACATGCGATCAAATCAAACAGGCCATGACGAACAATGATCATGTTAAGTGTTTCAAGTTCATAAGCTGAAAACAGTCAAAAATTAACCAATTAAGGGCCATAACTCCTCTTGGTAAATGATATTACCTGCCTTCGAGGAAGAGTTAAATGATAATACTCGGAGACGGGTAATTCAAACATCACTAGCTGCATGGATTTCCTTTTTCGTAGCGATAATTACGTGAAGAATGTATCGCTTGATACATGTTTACAACCCGATCAACATTAAATGAGCATGGTTGGTAGAGGGGGTTCCAACTTCCAGGCATCATTTATGTGAAGTATCAAAAAATTTGGCCTGCCAGTTTCAGAGAAGATTTTGGAAAATCCACCAACCAGAATCAAAGAATGCCTCTGGCAGCCATATTTTTCAACCCACGGGAACAAAATGAGGATCGTTTGTAGAGAACCTCCCATAGACCATTCCTGCCAAGTTTGGTTCATATCAGCTCAGTAGTTCCGGAGAAGATGAAAATGTGATTTCCCATAGGATTTCTATAGTAACTATAAGCTGCAATTCAAGCCACGTTTGCAACCCGATCAACATTAAATGAGGATCGCTGGTAGAGGGGGTCCCAGTCATCAACCATGCAAAGTTTCAAAACATTTAGCCCTGTGGTTTCAGAGAAGATTTTTCAAACCCACCAATCAGAATCAAAGAATGCCTCTGGCGGCCAATGTTTACAAACCCATGGGATCAAAATGAGGATCGTTTGTAGAGGACTACCCAAAGACTATCCCTGCCAGGTTTGGTTCATGTCAGCTCAGTAGTTCCAGAGAAGATGATGAAAATGTGATTTCTCATAGGGTTTCTACAGTACCTATAAGCCGCAATTGTGGCCATGTTTGTGACCCAATCAACATTAAATGAGGATCACTGGGAGAGGGGGTCCCAGTCATCACTTATGTGAAGTTTTAAAACATTTGGCTTAGCAGTTTCAGAGAAGATTTTTGAAAATCCACCAACCAGAATCAAAGAATGGGAACAAAATGAGGATCGTTTATAGAGGACCTCCCATAGACCAGTTTGATTCACACCGGCTCAGCAGTTACATGTACAGAGAAGATGAAAATGTGAAAAGTTTATGGACGCTGGACGACGACGGACGCCAAGTGATGAGAAAAGCTCACATGGCCTTTTAGGCCGGTGAGCTAAAAAAAAGTCAAGAACACTGAATCTGAGATGCTAGTCATGTTTGTTTTCGTGATTCAGTCTCCATTTCAGGTTTTATTTATGAAATCTTGACCCGCTGGTGTAAAAGTGCACAATGACCTGATGGAGACCTGATCGCAACCAAGTTTGTGATCACTGAACTGTACCACACAACTTTCTGGAGTTCTAAACTGGAAATTGACTAAACAAATGAATATTCAGCCCTGTAACAGACAAATGGAATTATAACCTGTTAATTCCAACCTATTATGTCCATAACTGTACATCAATATTTATAACAACTTCATGGTTATCAATCGGCAGAGTGAGAAGAACTCTTACATATGTCATCTGATTTTGACTTCATAATGACTCCATTAAGCAGAGCCAGTCGTTCGATAAATGCTAAATCAATACAGAGCTCAATTTGTAAAAGTTTCAGAAAAGATATTTTTTTGATTAATGGATGGAGAGAAGAAATTTCAAAGAAACTACAAAAATCAATAGAGACATTGTGAAAATGGAGAATTATTGATTTAATCGCAGCTAAATATCTATAGCCCATCATGACATCGCTCTAAAACATATAACCATTGTTGTCAGCCAGTGAGCAATTTCCTTACTTCGACGAATATTTTAGTCAAATACATGGTTTTCCCTTTCAAATCAATCAATTTATTGTCTGTTGAAATTATAGGGTTTTCATGATTAAATAATGATAAACTATAGGACATATTATGATTGGAAATAGCAAATACGATAATGTATTGTAAAATCACTCAATAAAGCTCAGCTTACAACAGTAAGTTCCTGAAGAGAGGAGAGGTTAAAGGAAACTCTGTGTTATAAACATCTGTCATGAATGAAAAAAACATTAATATTGTCTTGGCATTATCCAGATCTAGATACAGGTAACTGAAATACCTGACAATAGCATCAGCGCATCTAAAACCATTTGTCAATAAATTACCATAGTCCTCAGCAACAAAAGCACAGTACAATCAGTTGAAAGACCACAGAGACACAACCAGTAAGGAAAAAGCACCACACATTCAGCTGACAGACCACTAGGGGATCAACAGCTTGGTACCAAGATGTTCCAAGACTTTCAGATAATCATTTATGCATGATCTTCAGGGAGTTTGGCATTTAAGACAATGTTGTGAATTCTGGTTAGGGCTGTACCTAAAGTCAAACAGGTATTGACAGTTTGTTAAGAATGTTTCATTAGATTAACCTCCTACAATGTGAAATCGAAATCTCTAAATTTCAGTCTGCTAACTTTTCCCGTGATGCAACTAGGAATTTAACCAATTCAATCTTGTTTGACAGAGCTCACTGAGCTCTGTCAAAAAAATATTGAATTCATTAAATTGGTTTAGTTCCTAGTTGTATTATGGAAAATAATAGCATGTTCAAATATTAACATTGTGACACCAGCGTGCAAAGGGTTAATTAACAAAATATTTAATTAACATATGATTATACTGGTACAGTGGTGGCCACTTAACTGGATATCCCTTAATTAAATAAAACTTAGAAACACAAAACCATTTGCTATACCTTCAGTACAAATTTGACCAATTGATTGCAAATAGGTTATAGTGAACTCCTATTAAAAGACTAAAAAGGCTGCGACAGATGGTAATGAAAGTGTCAATGACACTGTAACTTAACTTGTCTGTGTGCTGTGTTTGATGAAAAGGATAATGTTCAATGTTTTTGAAAGGATTATGAAATAAGACAAGAATTGTGATTATTGGGAATATGTTAATTTCTGTTCCCTGTATGCTATGTTTTCAATAAAAATAATATGGGGTGTCGACTGTATTAAAGAATTGAGGGGTGGGTTAATGTGGCCCTCACAGTTAATGTATGTGGCCCTCAGAGTTAATGTATGTCAACGAAAGTTACCAAGTTATAGTGAAATTATTCCAAAACGAGTCATCCTATCAAGTTACAATGAAATTCTTTCATAAATATGACTTGTAGACTGTGCTAAAGCTTTTCGGCATTGAGTCTGTGTAGCCATCACGGTTGACCGATCGCAACCAAAAGGGGACGTCCTCATCTCGACATTGTACTAAGTCATCCTACCAAGTTACTATGAAATCCCTTCATAAATACGACCTGTAGTCTGTGCTAAAGTTTTGGGCTCTGGCAGCCGTCATGGTTGAATGGCGCCCAAAAGGGGACGTTCTCATCTAGACATTATCTGGAGTCATCCTACCAAGTTACAATGAAATCCCTTCATAAATATGACCTGTAGACTGTGCTAAAGGTTTTCGAGCTTCAGGCCCCTGTAGCAGTCACAGTTGACCAATCGGGGGCGCGGTGGCTCAGTTGGTAGAGGTGCAGGCTGGAAGCCGAGAGGTCCTCAGTTCTAATCCCACCTGCGACAACCGCGTTGTGTCCTTGGGCAAGACACTTCACCCCGATTGCCTACATGGGGCACGATGACGCTGTGTACTGAGGCGTACTGCACGTCGATGGTGCGCATGTCTTCAACCAATCTAACCCTGCCTGTGCTGCGGTGCAGAGTTCAGAGTTACGATGTTGGGGAGCTGACAGCTGCTCGTCGTTGCTCGGTGGTTCTCTCCGGGTACTCCGGCTTCCTCCACCCGTAAAACTGTCACGGTCACGATTAGCCATTGTGCATAAGTATGTGACCTTAAACACCAATAAATAATAATAATAATAGTTGACCAATCACAAACAAAAGGGGACGTTATCATCTAGACATTATATGGAGTCAACCTACAAAGTTACAATGAAATCCCTCCATAAATAAGACCTGTAGACTGTGCTAAAGGTTTTCAGGATTTGGGCTTGGGCAGTCGTCACAGTTGACAGATCGCGACCAAATGGGGAAGTTCTCATATAGACATCATACTGAGTCATCCTACCAAGTTACAATGAAATCCCTCCATATTAAATATGACCTGTAGACTGTGCTAAAAGCTTTGGGGTTTCGGGCTTAGGCAGCTGTCACGGTTGACAGATCATGACCAAAAGGGGACTTCTCATCTAGATATTATACAGAGGCATCCTACGAAGTTACAATGAAATCCCTTCATAAATACGACCTGTAGACTGTGATAAAGGTTTTCGGGCTCGGGCAGCCATCATGGTTGACCGATTGCAACCAAAAGGGAACGTTCTCGTCTGGACATGACCTCAAACCTGCATATGAAATTTTGTGACAATTGGACAAAGCCTACAGGGTGTAGTCTGTGCTAAAGGGAAATGTGAACAAGCGATGGCAATAGCTCAGCTTGACTTTGTCAAGTTGAGCTAAAAATGAAACAACTTCTAAGTCCATCAAGGGTAATAACTTTGCTAAAAATACTCTGAATAACACCTGCATTAACATGGGGCTGGATATCAATAAGATACAATTGCATGATAAATATGTCATTCCACCGAGTATCAGGTCTTTAGATTACCCCAATTTCATACCATTTACAGGTATGCCCAAATTAGAGAAGGTGTGAAAATATCAAGAAAAGTTTATAAATTCTCTGTGCCTCTTCTACATCTAAGAATTACTTCCATCATAATAAAACCATAGAAACTGTCTGTGGTGTATTCTATCAGAAACACAAAGAAAGGCATGGCAATAAAACATAAGATTAGACTGTTATTTCTGGCTTTAATGTGCTCAAATTAGGACAAAGTGGTGTGCCCAAAATAAATGAATTCAAAGGCCTGCACATATTTTAAAGTAATTGAGTTTAAAAACTTGCTGGTCACAGACTAACAGATCAGCCTACCAACAAAACAGCCGACTGACGGACATTGTTACACATGGAGCTGCATGTCGCAGCTGAAAATCTTGTAATATGCCCAGAAATGGCAATGATCACATTCCCCTTGTTTGTAGACTTATTTGGTCTTAGTTCATCCAAGACCGGCATTTAGTCTATTACATGTATATCTTGTTCAGAATAGATGCTCGGTTCAAGTCTGGGAATAAGCAGACTATCATCTGTAGAATGAGGTCCCCAGAGGGTGAATTTGGTGTTGCTACCCTGCACGGCAGGATAACATCACTAAATTTACTCTCTACAAACCTCAATCTGAATTAAGGTCTCAAGCCTTAACAGATAAGAGGAAGCCAGAGGATAAATTGGCCCACTATATGGGACAACATCTTCAAATTCACAATTTGGGGACCTGATTCTGCAAATGACAGATTGCTTATTTCCAGACTTGACTCAGTTTATTTACAAAATACATTAAAGTGATCAAATCCTTGTTTATTGAGTACACCAGTTAACTGAATCATTTTTACTGGCAAAGTGATACATTTATTCAATTAACGGGATTCCTAAGTATACACAAATGTTTAACTCAGGCATGAGCCCAGGCCAGAAAAATATCTCTTGAAGTCAAAGCTCTAAAAAGAGAGTCTTAGTGAAACTTAAAATTTAAATTATACCAACCTAAAAGATTCAAGACTGGATTCAACAAAGCATTTTTAAAAAGACAGACACCATTATCTTGCATTTCAATCAGAAAAAAAAACATAAAAAGAGTAAAAATATTTCAATTTGAATGATGAAAAAAAATCTCTAAAACTAGAGAAACAGAATTTACTGCACCCAGTAAATTCAAGTCTGTGTGAAAAGGGTTAAAGTATCAGGAATAAACTATACAGAAAGAGAATTTATGGAGGCTTATTTTCAGGAGTAAAATATTTTTAAACAAATCAGAAATGGCTTTTCGTTAACAGTATTTATAGATATTCATACTGGAATCAGAACAATTATTTATAAGAAACCAGAAAAGGCATACATGTGACCAGCATTCAAAGGATTCGATACTCGAATCAGAAGTGAACATTTTTGGCTCTGCCCACTAATTTGAGTGATGAAACACGTTCATAAACTTTAGAAATTTATTAAGGTGTAATAAAATTCATTTCCCAGTATTTCTGAATAATACGCACTTGATGACTTTGGTGACCTCTTTCCGGCAGACCCCTAGGTGACCTCCATGACCTTGACCCATATTTTGAATTTCCATCAAGTGTCGACTCATTTGGTGTTAGTTCCAGGTCCATTCATCATACCACGATTGAGATATTAGCATGCCCCATTTTCAAAAATGTTGGCTATGCCCACTTTTTTAACATAAAAATGCATGTATGGACCTCAGGAATGCTTTGGGGGGGGGGGGGGGGGGGTCAAAAAATGTGATTTCCAGCAATTATGAAAAATGCACATAATGACCCCTATGTGACCTTCACCCATATTTTGAATCTCCATCAAGTGTCGACTCATTTGGTGTTGGTCCCAGGTCCATACGTCATACCACGCGTGAGGTATGGGCATGACCCACTTTCAAACATTTTTTGGCCACGCCCACTTTTTTATGTCAAAATGCATGTGTGTATGTCAGGAATACTTTAGGGGGTCAAAAAATGTGATTTCCAGCAATTCTGAAAAAATGCACTCAATGACCCCTAGGTGACGTCCATGACCTTGACCCATATTTTGAACCTCCATCGGGCGTCGACTCATTTGGTGTTGGTCCCAGGTCCGTAGGTCATACCACGCTTGAGATATGGGCGTGACCCACTTTCAAAAAATGTGGCCACGTCCACTTTTTTACGTCAAAATGCATGTATGTACGTCAGGAATACTTTAGGGGATCAAAAAATGTGATTTCCAGCAATTCTGAAAAATGCACTCAATGACCCCTAGGTGACCTCGACCCATATTTTGAATCTCCATCAAGTGTCGACTCATTTCGTGTTGGTCCCAAGTCCATATGTCATACCACACCTGAGATATGGGTGTGACCCACTTTCAAAAATTTTGGCCACACCCACTTTTTTTACATCAAAATGCATGTGTGTACGTCAGGAATACTTTAGGGGGGTTAAAAAATGTGATTTCCAGCAATTCTGAAAAATGCACTCAATGACCCCTAGATGACCTCCGTGACCTTGACCCATATTTTGAACCTCCATCGAGTGTCGACTCATTTGGTGTTGGTCCCAGGTCTGTAGGTCATACAGAATTGGGAAGTTTATGATCTCTCAATCACACGCATTCCGCATTCCAAAGGCTAAAATGCTGAGCAAAGGTACACGCTGTGCTGTTTGTGCTTACTTTGAGAGGATTGACAACAAACCCCACCCCCCCCACTCCCCCCAATAGTGGTAGCAAATTTCTTATATCTTACGATACAAGAATCATTAAATAAATTTAATGAACAAGGCACAGCCTCTGGCTCACTCATATTCAACCAAATAGGTATTGAAAGTTACCTGACAATATATGGTGTAAAAGTAATATAAATTATCTTTGACCCCAAATCATCTGCGTACTTTGACCCCAAATCATCTTTGACTACAAATCCTATCTACAGTAAATCAGATTGGAGGTAAACATAAGTTATTGAGTTTTGAAACCTCCAAGTTCACATGGGAAAATGACGGGTAAATTATGTTAATTAGCCGACTTCTGGCAGGTTCTCTTAAAGTGTCACATGATCAGAGATAACGCTGCACATTGGCAGTTCTGTTTTTTGTCTACAATAAAATGGTTAAATCAAAATAAAACATATCCTGTTAAATGGATGGTGGGGAACTATTGAAAGTTTTTAAAACTTATTGCAAATTTTTTGTATACTCTTTGAACTTACTTCAAGTAATCACGCAGTACTGCAGGTCGGTCAGGCATAAACTGCAAGTGTCAAGTTAACGCTGCAGTCCCAATAAGCAGTGGTCATAATCAACATGTGTTTTCCCATGTGTATTTTGTGTACAAAGCAAATCCTAAGATGCAATATTGCAAACTTTCAAATCCCATTATGCAGCCATCTCCCTTCAAAAACATCAATCGCCTGTTTTGACCGAGAAGAAATCAAGGCAGGAGTCAGCCAAGAGAGTGAAGTGAAGATGGCAATATCTTCGCTTTGGCACCACTCACTTAGCCCAGTTTCTTTTTTGGGGCAAAATCAAAGTAAAAAACAAACCTCTACGGTCAAAATTAGGAGAGATATTGTGTAAACATTGGATGCCGATTTCGATGCCGATTCCGATGGTTGAAACAGGACCCAGAAGAAAATCTGTTAGTGCCTGTTATATTGCAGAATTTCGTTGATAAATCACCAATTACGAAAGCTTAATACCACATAAGTTCTCAGATTATGCATGTTTAGTGCTGGGCAATATTAGCCAAAATAATATTTGCATTTTTGGGAGTTGGGGTGGGGGAAGGTCATTATAAACGCTACAATCACACGATACTATTCTCTTGTGATGATTTTGTGTTATTCTGGTAAATAGTGTTAATACAGTTTTGTGTAAAAATACAATACACTTGGCTGTATTAACCAGGAAGATACTGAGCACTCATACTTTGTGTTGTAATTGAATAATAACTTCAATGGTGTTAATGTGTGTTGTGAAGTTGTATGACGCATTGTCACAGATACACACGCGATGTCAGAATATATTATTTAATGTTCATTGTTCAACTTATTACCTCACTAGTGTTTCTTCAGTGTTTACATATTCTCTGCAGTCAACACTGGAGAGAAACATCAAGAGCGGCAACTGAATTAAAAAATGAACTTGACAAACTGATAACGTGTTTGTGATTTTCATGCGACTTACATGCTGCGTAACAATTATCTACCATCGAAGAAAGAGAGTTTTTTAGTTTTTCTCTAATTTTAAATTCTTATTGTATTGTGATGCTAGCATCATGAAGAACTAGACTAATGACTGAACACATTTTATTTATACATGTACCCAATGCAACGTTGTACAGCACCATGATTGAAGACCAGTGACTTCAATCTGCTAGGAATAGTGGCGATCTTGTACCGATTGTGCTTATGGTAAATTTCGTAATATCTCCGCTCTGCAAATCCCTAAATATTCTGATATGCACTGCACACGGTTTTAATGGGAAACTTTATTGAAATGGCCAGATATCAAAGAGATTTCAATAGTTCGTGTTAAATATAGAATAACCGGAAACTGCCAGTTGTCATAATCGGCCGGTTCCGATTGCCGATATCGTTCATCACTAAGTATTATTTTACCACAAGGCTATAAATGACACTTCCAATGAGCTCAACAGTGGAATTCTTTTACGACTACAAATCCTATCTACAGTAATTTTGTGACTTGTTCTAAATGCACCTTAATGTTTAAAGGCCTATTTCAAACTTTTGAGATTTCAAAGCATCTTTAGAAGGTCCTGCTGAAAATAGACAAAACACCTGGCCAGTGATTTCTAACAGGCAGACTTGACTAGAAATCACTGCTAAGCAATTGGACAAGTACAGGTTGTAGTCTAGTTGGCATCACTTCTTTCATGAAAATGAACCTTTCAACTGTTATAAAGCCTCAACAGGCACTTATAAACACTAACAGGGTGTTTTACATTGGGTCACTAACAGTATGTTTTACAGACCTCATGTCACTAACTGGAAGTTTTACAGACCTCATGTCACTAACAGAGTGTTTTACAGACCCTGTGTCACTAAAGGTTGTTTTACAGTCCTTGTGTCACTAATGGGATGTTTTAGTAGGGCAGAGTACCCTTGCCCAATAACTGACGTGCTCAAAGACCTCCATGCAAAGGCATAAAACTGTCATACCTGTTTTGCTTGTTAGGTGATGTGTGTAGTCAGATCAGCCCTAGAAATCACATGCAGCCATGGCAATCTGCAATGTCGAGGTAAAAGCAAAGGCATTTTTTGACATCAGAATGTCTGCTCTTAAATTTTACATAATGCTGTACAAAAACAATCAAACTCAGGATTTGCCATCTAAGTTTGAACCAATGGATACATACAGATCATGTACATCAGTTACATGTGTTAATTTCCTTTACAGAATCAGGTGAACATTTACAAAAACTTTTAAGGAAGCCTTAATGGCAGATAATGAAGATGTTATATTTATACATGTATACCAGTAGTGAGGATTGAAGGTTCTGGTAAATTTGTTGTCCATTTCAACACAGATGTACTCCAGTATAGATTTTTCCCATCCGCAAATTGCCTTTAGCATTTTAAAGACAGTCAATCAAAGCCCATTACTTCTGCCGACATGTGTATTTGTTTAAAACAGAGAAATCTAAGAACGTTAATAAAAATCAATGATAAAAAATCTGCCGGTAGATAGTAGCTGAGAGAGAGCACAAAAGAATGTACATAAAATCAATGCCACATGATCAATACAAAACAATATATCAGTGCATCAAAGATAAATAGTGAATCAATCTCAATACCACAGACTGCCTGTAACATAGGGCAATATACATGTAATACAAGGCCTGATAGAATAGACTGCTACAAAGTTCAATTTGCACAAATTTTTATACAAAAGTGAATACAGAATTACGACTGGGTCACAATCCGGTTGAAAAAAAGCTCTCCACTCTCCTCTTTCTAACACTGTTGAATATCACCCATTGACAAAGATAACCAATGCTATTTTAAATTATTTTCCTTTCTTCAAGCCCCAAGCCACAATTATTGTATTCAGGAAAATATCGACCCACTCATGTAGGCGTGCAGATTTCGCGGAAACGTTCAGTCCGTCTCCATACAGGTTCCGTCAGGGCAAAATCACGGTAACGAAAAACAGGTTCCCAGAAATTTTTAGCATTATGCTTTTCATCAATGGGTGCTTAAAACACACTAAAAGCTTTCTGCCAAGACTAAAATTGTTTTATTTGTTATCAATGAAACAGTTATCATATCCGAGGAGTATGAACATAATTAAAACACCTTGTCATAACAGTAACAACAACATTGCACTCAAGTTGACAATCTCAGTTCAAGCAGATTGTTGAGCCTGCATGTTGCCAACAGTTTCTGATTCTTAATTACTAAACCGAATGCACCCAGTTTCAGCGTGTTTGACAACAACATCACGTGACATCAAACACACAAAATGGTATCACTGAAAACAATAAAAATGAAAGTGTCAATGACACTGTAGCTTAACTTGTGTGTTGTGTTTGATGAAAAGGATAATGTACAATGTTTATGAAAGGATTATGAAATGAGACAAGAATTGAAATGAAATCCCTTCATAAATATGACCTGTAGACTGTGGCCAAGATTTTCGGGCTTCAGGCACCTGTAGCCACCACAGCGGACCAATCACGACCAAACGGGGATGTCATCATCTAGGCATTATATGGAGTCAACCTAACAAGTTACAATGAAATCCTTCCATAAATATGACCAAAAGACTATGCTAAAGATCTTTGGGCTCGGGCAGCCATAAAGGCTGAATGATCGCGACCAAAAGGGGATGTTCTCATCTAGACATTATTTGGAGTCATCCTACCAAGCTACAATGAAATCCCTTTATAAATATGACCTGTGGACTGTGCTCAAGGTTTTTGGGCTTCGGGCACCTGTAGCCATCACAGTTGACCAATCACGACCAAAAGGGGATGTCATCATCTAGGCATTATATGGAGTCAACCTAACAGATTACAAGGAAATCCTTCCATAAATATGACCTTTTGCCTATGCTAAAGGTTTTTGGGCTCGGGCACATATCAAGGCTGAATGATCGCGATCAAAATGGGATGTTCTCATCTAGACATTATTTGGAGTCATCCTACCAAGTTACAATAAAATCCCTTTACCTGTAGACTGTGCTAAAGGTTTTCGGGCTTTGGGCCCCTGTAGCCATCACAGTTGCCCAATCAGGACCAAAAGGGGACTTTCTCATCTAGACACTGTATGAAGTCAACCCACCAAGTTACTATGAAATTCCTCAATAAATATGACCTATAGACTGTGCTAAAGGTTTTCAGGTTTTGGGCTCGGGCAGTCGTCACAGTTGGCAGATCACGCCCAAATGGGGAAATTCTCATCTAGACATCATAAGGAGTCATCCTACCAAGTTACAATGAAATCCCTCCATATTAAACATGACCTGCAGACTGTACTAAAAGTTGTGGGGTTTCGGGCTTGGGCAGCCATCACAGTTGATAGATCAGGCCCAAAAGGGGACGTTCTCATCTAGGCATTATACAGAGGCATCCTACCAAGTTACAATGAAATCCCTTCATAAATACAACCTGCAGACTGTGCTAATGATTTTCGCATTTTGGGCTCGGGCAGCCATACCGGTTGACCGATCACGACTAAAAGGGGGCGTTCTCATCTAGACATGACCACAAACCAACATATGGAATTTCGTGACGATCAGACAAGAACTGTGTGGTGTAGCCCTTGCTAAAGGAAAATGTGAACAGACTCACTGACTAACACTAACAGACTTCCGCACGCGTGATGGCAATAGCTTATCTTGACTGTGTCAAGTTAAGCTAAAAATCACTTTCTATCACTGAAACTGACAATGAGGGGAAAATATCTTTGCTAAAATGGTAGATATATTCTTCCAATTTCACAGCGCACTTTGCAGAACCAAGAAGAGGTGTGTTCTCTTTATAATCAAGGTTTAGTGATGAACTGATCATCAGAATTGGCAATCGGAACTGGTCGATTATGGGGCATCGCCTGATTATGACAACCGGCAGTTTCCGGTTATTCTATATTTAACACTGACTATTAAAATCTCTTTGACATCTGGCCATTTCAATAAAGTTTCCACACTAAAAACGTGTATAGTGCATATCAGAATATTTAGGGATTTGCAGAGCAGAGGTATTACAGAATTTACCATCTGCAATCGGTACGAGATCGCCACTATCTCCAGCTGAACGAAGTCACCAGTCTTCAGTCATGGTGCTGTAGAACGTTGCATTGGATACATGTAAAAATAAAATGTGTTCAGCCACTAGTCCGTAGTACTTCATGATGCAAGCATCACAATAAGAAATTAAAATTGGAGAAAAACTAAAAAACACACTTTTTTCGATGGTAGATGATTGTTATGCAACAAGTACAAGTCGCATGACTGTCACAAGCACGTTTTCAGTTTGTCAAGTTCACTTTTTAATTCAGTTACCTGAGCTTGATGTTTCTCTCCAACTAAACATTAACCCTTTACCCAACAAATCGCCCACATCGGCCCGCGTAATATGCAAATTCAGCAGCTGAAAAAATATTATGACCAAACATTAATTCCCTAGATTTTCATTATTTATTTACTGAGGGTTAACAACACTCTCGACAGCCATGATCACCTCATGTCTGACAGCTTTAGGGGTGGAGGAAGTCGGAGTACCCGAAGAGAACCACCGAGCAACGGCGAGGTACTGTCACGACTCCCTTATATGTACTACCTCCACACAAGCATGGTTAGCACTGGTTGAAGACAAATGCACCATAGGGCATCGACATGCAGAACGCCTTAGCACACGGCACCACCGTGTCCCCATGTGGGCAATCGCGATTTTAAAAAAAAGTGCCTTGCCCACTACATGTATCTTTCCTTTGCTAAAAACCAGACATTTCCATAAACGTGAAGTTGTGCGTTGTTTATTGAGGGAAATATTGCATCCACATTCGAATTCATCCCAATAATATAATATTTACCAAAAAGAAATTCGGGAGGACGTTGACTTCCATGGCTCCCCTTGCACAATATGTCATCCAATATGCACACCTGCATGTTTGTTTTCGTCGGAGGTTTGGTTAAAACGAACAAGAAATCACTCAAGAGAATAGTCTGCAAACTAGATGGCATGTGGAGAATTGGAAATCACATTCAGTAAGTGGCGGAGCTATGGGATTGGGGCACCCCCACCCCCACCAATTCAAACCTTATTTCTACTACTTTCATTTATCTTTCGCATGTTACACCCAAACGGAGGCAAACCTTTTCTACAATGTTTGGTTTGAGTAATAAATGTTCACAGATTGTTACCTCCAGTTGGGAGCAAATTTTACCCGAGACACCCAGTGCACAAGATTTCTTAAAATTTACTGTACAGTGCAAGTATATTTCGCTCCAATGCGGACCGACCCATTTTGTTAAATGGTCTCAAACATCATATTATATGTGTGGACAACCAGTTTTTTTACGGTGACTGTCCAGTAGCCTGGTGCAAACTCTGCAATGCACAATGCCAAAATATTGGAAGATTTGAAAACACCCACAGGGTGTAAATTCCACCTAGGTAATAAATCAAATTCAGTTTGAAACTGGGAAAAAAATATGTTTAAAATAAAAAGTTTGTAAATAGACTTCTGAACTGAATCAGAACCTGTGCGAGAGCGTCATAATTAAACTATTCGTCCATCATTTCATTCAACATATTGAAGACAAATTATTAGCCTCACAAGAGAGTCCTGCAAACCAAGAATACAACAAATTTGTCACAAGCTCCCAATAAAAATCGACTGGTTACAGAAGTTATTTATTTATTTATTAATTTATTATTGTTTAAGGTCACATACTTCTGCACAATGGCTAATCATGACCACAACATGGAGATAAAGTCAAGGTCAGTCAATCGTTTATACCCCATGTTGCCTATTTTAGAGGACTCGCACCCCAAGCATTAGTGACTGAGTCCTATTTTACCAGTGAAACAGAGCTTGTTTACCACAGTAAACAAGCACTGCTTCACTTCCCGGGGTTCCCACAGGGGTGGGGTGGGGGGCGGGGGGTTGAGACGTCACACCTCGCCAAGTCTATTGAACTTGCACAGGTGACGATGATTACAATAGTTTGTTTAATAATTAAAAGCAGTGGCAATAATCTTTCAATAAAACAGAGGAATTAGCGACCAGTGACATGATCACACGGCTATTTGACATTGTTTAAAGCTTCTTTTGATCACGGACTCAGCAGCCAATTGTTTTGTACATGCTTACTTCAAATTAATATTCGAGCAGGATCAATTGGCAATACAAATAACATAACTCTACATTCATTTAACAGAGAAAATTAGTTTTTAGTCCTCTCTCTCAGTTTATAATCTTAGGATAAACTTCGGTAAAAAATATGGAAGTGGGGGGGGGCGATGAAAGTCACAAGAATGTGGTAATTTCTTATTTTTATAAGCCCATTTTGAAAAAAACGGTTGTATTATGGTATACTGCTGTCCGTATATATTATGGTATGTTTATTTGTTAATTCTCTGGCAAGTGATAGCTCGAAGGGCGGGGTTGATTGCCATATACTGATGAAGCTCGCTCCTTTATTCAATGGAAAATAACACTCCACGGAACAGAGTTTGAAAAGGATGTGCATGGGAAATACAAGTTCTGAGGTGATCAAATACCGAAATAGGTGGCTAATTTTTCAATTACCGAGTTGAAATCTTGCCATCGAAATTTATGGCGAAAAGTTTTGTTTTCATTGATTGCAATGCCAGAGCATGGCGAGACATTACACTATGTAGGCTACACATATTTTAGGATGCGCAGTCCCTTCTTTGGAGAAATAGGTACTGTTTCCGATGGTATTAAAGATTGGTGGAAGAGACCTAAATTTTTTTTAATTTTTTTTTTTTTTTTTTTTGGGGGGGGGGGGGGGGGGGATTACCAATGGCAGGTAAATAATAGATATGTCCACCTATACCTATTTATACTTGCACCTTCCCCAGTTTGTGAAGGCCATAATTCGTTCTAATAAACCTCATTTCTATTAAATTTTAGTTTGCTGTTATACACTTACAAGTACCGGTATTCCCGTAATTATTTGCGTGAATGTATGATTTACAACCACGTTTATCAAATTTTCACATGCTGGGCTTAAATTGTAATGGGTGCTGCCGACCATTCGATAAAGTTTACCGTTCGCATGTGCATATTTTTTCACGGGTTTAATAAAAACAGAAGCGGGAATGAATTGAAATGAACAACATTGAACATAAACACATACATGTCGGCCTACAGCTATTTAATGTTTTTAATTGTGTTTAATTGCACCACCGTGGATGCACCGTGATAAAGATTGATGCCGTGGACTTGTCAACAATCGTCTTTTGAGGCACATCAACACTTTCTTAATCCCATCCACGCTAGAACACGCTCTGTCCTTCTACGTATTTTTCTGTCCACGGTATTTCAGTTGTAACAGAATACCGTGGTTTGAGCGTGAGCATCTGGCGTGGGCACATAGAAAAGTGGCATTACACAGCGACTGTACTGTACAAATGAACGTTGTCGAGTACTCGACAACGTTCGTTTGTATACATACTACAGAATAGTTTCTGAGAATACTGCTTTCCAATTCCTAGTTTTGATCCCAGATTTGATGAAATAATGGCTATGGTTAAATGGATATTATCTGGTTGTAGCTAGCGGTTAGTCAGTTGTGAAAATGAGCCAACCGTTTCAGCCCTAATTCAATTAACCATAATTAACAGTGCATCTGATGTTTTCAAAAATTTTAATAACAATTTTCATCTTGCCTTTCAAAATGGAATGAGAAATAGGAAACATGAGGCTTCGATAACAGAAAATGATGGGCAATTGGACTTCTTGGAATGGTATTTTGCTACATGCGAATCCAGTCCATCCGACATCCAGGAATATGGACATATTCTCCACCCTTTGGCAATAAATTGAGCATTTCCATCATATGCATATTTATTTTATTTTATTTATTATTTTATTGGGGTTTAATGACACTTTCAACAGCCAGGATCACCTCATGTCAGACAGTTTTATGGGTGGAGGAAGCCAGAGTATCTGGAGAAAACCACCGAGCAATGGGGAGCAACTGTCAAGACTCCCCAAAGTACTAACTCCACACAAGTTGGGTCAGCATTGGCTGAAGAATTGTGCACCATTAACATGCAGTACGCCTTATTACACAATGTCACTGCGCCCCCATGTGGACAATTGGGATTAAGTGTCTTGACCAAGGAAACAAGGCGGTTGCCGCAGTTGGAATTCGAACCGAGGACCTCTCTGGTTGCAGTCTGCATCTCTACCTACTGAGCCACCATGCTCCCATTTTGTTTAATAAAGTCTGCCAAAAATAAAAAGATGAAATATGATGCAATTAACCCTCTCCACACTGACAGATGTTGAAATACCTAAATTTCAAGTAGCAATTTTTTCCCATATTAAATGCAACAAGGAATTTAATCAACCCTATCCTTTTTGACAAAGCTCAATGAGCTCTATCAAACAAGACTGAATTGCTTAAATTCAAAGTTGCATTGGGGAAAAATTTTCAGCTTTAAACTTTTATATTACAACACCCATGTGCAGAGGGTTAAAACATGTTTTGGGGGTGCTATTGCTAAACATGTATGTAAAGCTGGGGGAAACAGCTGTCAAAATAAGTTTTCATTACTAATTTTATTCAATTAACATTCTAGTCTTTTATTCTATTAACCAGTATCCAATTAAGTAAGCTCACTGTATTTTGTTGTGTGCATCTGAAAATCTATTTTTTCAAAAAAAACGTCACCTCCATAATTGAATTATTCTATCAAAAAACTGAATAGCAAAGGTCCAAAAGCAAATACTAATTTAGAGCCTAGGTGAGCTTCAATTTTCACAACTAAATTTTTTAAAGAAAAGATATGAAACCTTTCAAAATAGCAATGGCCTCACTATGTCACCCAGAAAAAAATTTGTTCAAAACAATTTTTTTTCAATTAAAATACTTTTTTTTTTATTTTGTAACTTTTCATCAATGTCTTTTGTTTTCACTTTTGAAGGATCCACAAGCTAAATGAATTGAAAATGTATATTCCCAAAACATTTGGAAATATGTTTTAAACTCTAAAAAAAAGGTATATATATTATACATAATGTGAATATGTTAAATTTTAACAAATAAAATTCTCAGAAATATTCTAATAATTTTTTTCAGAATGATCCAAGAAAATGGTTAATAAATACTATAATTTATATAAATTTATTTTTTTAAACTATACATTGTTGTTTGTTATTCAAAGACCTTGCCTTTTCATTAACAACTCTGAAACAAAAAAAAGATGCCTCTGTAAAAATAAGAGACCCGACAAACTTCACAGAGAAGATACGCTATAGTTAAGCGCACGTCCTCATTTCAGTTAGCAATGCTGGCGAGACAGTAAACCGAGATGCTGGCGGAGCCTGTCAAACCCATCTACGTAGTCAGTGAACTCAATCTGCGAAAACTTTCTAACTTATCTTACAAACTTCTGAAAAAGTTCGTTTTGTCGAATAAACATGAGAATGTCTGTGATAAAAAGTATCAAATATCGTTTATATTTGCGATTGATCACCGATCGAAAACAAAGACACATCAATTCCAATCGCCATATTGATTATTTCTGATAGTTCATCAATATGATCAGCAGTAATCCGAATTCGATTAAGTGGAACAGAGGACACTCGATGACAACTGTTCAGAAAGAGTGGAACTTTTTGAAATAATGGCTCTATAATTTCACAAGTATAACTAAAAGTACATTACCTGCAAGTCTTGCAAATCAAACTTTTTCCAATAGTCGCACATCGACTGCACATTCGCAGCCATCTTGAACGGGAATATAGGACTGATCGATTGATCACATGACCAGTAAGATCGAATATAACCTCAAACACAAATGTATGTTGTATAAACATGTGCCATCTATTGCAATAAAGCAATTATCCCGAGTAATGAAACATACTGTTGTATACAAATTTCAAATATATGTAATATAACAGTATACATAAAGCGTGTCATCAGCTAACATGTCTCGATGAGAAAACTTGATTCATCTATCGATAACGAGATTAACCTATCAGTGTTCGGCCCGAGCGCAAGCTGAAATTTGTCAACCTATCGCTATGGCGAGTGCTTGCCAGTGGCGGAATCGTTTAAATACCACCAATTTCACAAAGTGTTTGCGTGAAAATAACTGTAAAGAGAGTTTTAGAAATTTCAACAACGAATCCAAAAGCATCCTTACGACACATACATGTCAGCTGTATATTTGGGATAGTTACGCATGCCAAATTATCAACATCAATTTGAAAAACCTTCAACAGTTTCAATCTGACTCGGAAGCCGTAAGCCAGTTTCGATACCAGGTCAGTCATTGAAAACTGGATTGGACCCACTTATGATTTTTTTTTTTTTAATGTAGACCAAGCATTCCTCTAATCTTTATAAAGTGTTTTCTCTCTAAATTACAATCCGGAGCTCGAAGAAAAGAGCAACCCTCAGATATTGGTGTTGTCTCCCTTCGACCTCTGACTGATTTCCATAAATTCAAATTAAATTCAAACAAATTATATTTATAATTATAGTACATCAAAATGTAGGTTGTGATGTATAGAGCACGAAAAATATATGCATTCAAATCACAGAGGTGACTGCAGACATCAATGGTTCCTAGAAGTTGGCTGCCGTAATCATAACAGAACTGTTTTTTATAATATTTCTTGGGAACAACTCGAGGCCAAATGTGCTTCTAAAAGTAAAAGGGACATACTAAAAGATGACTAGGAAAAGTAAGGTATGGAGGAAATAAAAGCACAGAAAGGTTGACATCCACTACTAAAGTTAAACCTACATGTATGTGTGAAATGTAACAATTGGAAGTGTTTATCCCATTTTATAGTTGAACGATCTGAACGTAGTGGCTACCCCTCTACGTTCAAATTCCTCCCATTCAAATCTGTAGTAAAATTTCCCATCAAGTTTTAATGGGAAATCGAAAATATGAATATATATCAGGCTTTTGCCCTTATCACTGGCTGCATTCGATAGTACACATATTTCCTTACATGTGTGCAGAGTAAATCGATCCAGACTATATGTTATTCTTTATTTATCGAGATATGAACACTAGAGAAGTGTCAACAATCACTTCATTGTCGTCCATGTTACTTTTCGCCTGTATCAGCTCTAAAATAATAACCAGGAGTTGTGCCTAAACAAATACGGAAAGAGAAATACGGTTGCATTCGAGCAAACGAGGTCGATTATGATCATTGCGCAGGGGTATTTTATTAGGAGTTACAGTTTCCGCATCGATATTCACTTTGGCAGCAACTCTGGGTTGCGCAAAATCATGGACAATATTGAAGCATTGGTTGATGCTTCACAGTGTTGAAATCATGATAAAGGATAATACATACAGGCCTTTAGATTAGTCCAATTTGGGCACCATATGGCTGGCGTCGATGGTCAACAGTACATCATGGTCGGCCCGGTAGGAGAAAATTTTGAAATTTGACTCTCTGAAATGCAATTTTCTTGCTTCAAGGTAATGAATTTTGATGAAACTTGTCGTGACAATTATTTTGAAGTATACCTGCCTAAACATAAGTTTCATGCTGAATAATTTTATCCTTTGAACCAAGGTTCTGGGGGTTCTTTTTGTCAACAGAAATAGTTGGAACATATTTGACATAAAAATCCATCTTTGCTGTGAATGAAATCTGGAAAGGCAGTCAGTATAGTTATGTCCCTTTGCTTCAAATTGATTTTTTCTGGAGAGATATATCACTACTAGAACTGGTGCAGTGTATGTGTGGTGAGGTTGAAATGGCATCGCATGTGGTACTGCAGGTGTCTCCTTTTTTAACCGGATCTTCAACAAATACACTCAAGACAGGGTGGGGGTCATCCTCTTTCCTTATGGGTTGAAAGAATGCAGTTTTTTTTAAATATATTTTGTTTTTAGTCATAATCTTCAGGTAAATCACCTCCCCAACTGATATGTCAAACTTTGTTTATTAAGCGATTTGCAAGTTGTTTTCGGTCGCCTTCGCACTCATATCGAAAGTTCAGTTCAAACACGTGTTGACACGAAAACTTTTAAATAAGAATTGGAATTCTCGTATCTATTTTAGCATTCATAGAAATTACCGGAAAGGAATTACAGACAACTCAGACCAAAGACAACTCGGACCAAGACAACTCGGACCACTTTTGAAGACAACTCGGACCAACTTTGAAGACAACTCGGACCAACTTTGAAGACAAGTCAGCCCAATTTTCAGGACAACTCAGACCACTTTTGGAGACAACTCGGACCAACTTTCAAGACATCTCGGCCCAACTTTTGAAGAAGTCGACCCAAGTTTCAAGACAAGTCAGACCAACTTTCTAGGCAACTTGGACTGACTCAGTGAATAATTCGGACCTGAATAGTGGACAAACGAAGATTCGGAGTTAGTGGGGAAAGACACAGAACAACCAATCACGGTTTAAACGATTTATTAAAAACTGAGGCATGACAATCAAAGACATGAATAAATGAATGAATAAAAGTTCAGATAAAAACCAATGTTCAGCACATATTTTATCAAACTATATGTACAATATATATGTATTGGTATTTAAAGTCACAATTCTTCAAATTAAGTCAGTATGAACATCTGCATTATTATCTGAATGATATATATACATTAACCCTTTACTTAACGCTTGTTGCAGACGACACTCGTAACACGCGTTACTAATTTTTTTTGCTTCATAAACATAGGTTATGAAACCTCATTGGAATGTACGTCATTCGCACATTCCAGTGAGGGATCATAATCTACGAGAAATGAGGTTAAAATAGGTATGCCATTGCATTCAATTGACATACATCCCTCCCTCTCTACCTCCCTAACAAACTTGCTTCCCGTTCATTTAAAACTGTATGGCTGAACCAATCAGTGAATTAACTCAGAGTTGTCAATTTTCACCTGTAATTACATTGAATATAATCCCATGACTGAGGCTGTATTGTTATATTTGAGGTGTTTATTCGTAATAATAATTGTCTTGAAAGTTGATCCGAGTTGTCTCCAAAAGTGGTCCGAGTTGTTTTGAAAGTTCGGCTGACTTGTCTTGAAAGTTGGTCCGAGTTGTCCTGATCCCACCGGAAAGACACAGAAGAGCTTGTCCGGTGAGTTGTCATTCGTAGATCGACATCTTAACAATAATATCAACTTACAAATCTATTTGCACGATAGCAAGAACTTATAAATACAATAAAAATCAGCCCCTTAAATTCATTTATTTTGGGCACACCCTTATGCCCTAATTTGGGCACATTAAAACCAGAAATAACAGCCTTATCCTGTTATTTTTTATTGCCATGCCTTTCTTTGCACTTCTATGGTCATATTATGATGGAAGTTATTCTCAAATGTAGAAGTGGCACAGAGAATTTACAAATTTTTCTTGATGTCTTCACACTAGGGCTGCACAGTATTCGGATTTTGGTACCGGTGACGGTATTGAAAACAATACCGCGGTATACTGTGAAACAGTTCAGATTGAAAACAAAATAAAACTGAAATACATGTACCTTACTTTTATGAAAGTGCTTGATAAATGTGATGTACAAGGTCCCAGGTGAAAAGCAACTCATGTAATTCGGCACATTCTAAGTGCTGAGTTTACTCTGGATGTAAAAGAATTTTGGAGTTCATTAATTCGTTGTTTGTCAGCAATCTGACAAAAAATGTTTCGAATCACACATAAACTGAAGGGTGATCAGATGCCGAACGAAATGATTTCGTGCGCCAAAGGCGCGCAGGGACGGTATGGGGGACAAGCCCCTTTCGACCCTCGGTAACTGTATATGATGGCTGTCACATGTCTAGGCGTGTTGAAAGAGGAAAAGGATCCGGTACTCGGCAGGTGTCACCAGTTGTGGGTAGGCGGTCTCGTTGACTGATGTCGGTTGAACCCTCAGGTGAGGACCAGTGTGGGAGGTTGGGTCCTCTCACAAAGGTACTACCTCTCCCCGAGGGTGCAGTCTATCTAGATTTTCGGGCAAGTATAGTCTGCCACTTCGGAGATGATTTTAAGTGATGGCCATCACTGGCAAGTAAAATCTGCCTCAAGCTGTCTCTGTTTGATAGGATGTCTTTGAAGGAAACAACAACGACCCCTTTCGGGGACCACCAAGAAGAAGACCCGAACTTCCCTGGTTCGGGGGCAGGCCTGCATTGTAATCCTATTGGGTTGGGGCAAAAAGATGTGCAATGCGCTTACAAAAAGGGGCAGAGGCGGGGCGCAGAACCAACGCTCGCCTCCCTTAAAGTGGTCGACCACTTTTAGGGATGGAGCGGAGGATGTTCAGGAACCGTGGGGGTGACTGTTTCCATAACGGTTAGACTGTCTGTAGCGGTTATTGGGGTGCTGGTCAAAAAGCATCTTCTGTGTACCTGCTTAAAAGAAGAAGGTAGAATTAGTTTTCATTAAAGTATCTAAACTGTAAAGATAAAGGTAGCACATCTTGTTCAATCTTAAGGTTTAATCTTGAGCTGAGTCGGTGAAGACAGCCCTTTTTGGTAGAAGGCCACAGTTAAGCAGTTTTCCTGCCTGTTTATTCACCTTCTCGTTCCCTATTTATTATTTAGTTTTTCTAACAGTATTTAATCCTGATGTAATTTTTAGTTGAGTCAGTGAAGGCAGCCCTTCCTGGTAGAAGGCCACAGTTAAGCTGTTTTTCTGCCTGTTTATTCACCTTCTCATTCCCTATTTATTTAGTTTTTAACAATGTTTAATCCTGATGTAATTTTACTTGAGTCGGTGAAGGCAGCCCTTTCTGGTAGAAGGCCACAGTTAAGCTGTTTTTCTACCTGTTAGTTCACCTTCTCGTTCACTAGTTTTATTCGAGCGGTCTTAGTTTTGATTGCAATTTTTGGTCTTTTGTCGGCTTTCGCAAATTGCTCCAAGTTCGGAGATTAGTTCGCTGTTGGCTAACCGGTCATGATTTTTTTGCGGTTAGGGTGGCTAGGCGGTCTTTAATCGTGGGGATATCGGCCCTGTCGTGGAGTGTTTTGATGGGTTTGTCCCATGGGGCGCGGAGGGCAACTCTAAGCGCATGATTTTGGACCCTCTGAAGTTCTCCCATATTAGTTTGGTTGAGGTCAGTTAGTATGATTGCACCGTATTCGAGTACTGGGCGCACAAAGGATTTGTATAGTTTGAGTAGGGTGGACTGGTTGGCCCCACCAAGAAGTTCCCTTAAGCATTTTCAGTAAGTTAATTCGTTTGGTAGCTTTTTTCGCCATGTCGTCGGTATGTTTGTTGAAGGACAGTTTTTGATCAACCGTGATGCCCAGGAATTTCACTTCTTTGCATTCTGGGAGGGTGTTATCCATAAGTTTTAGGTCAAAATCCCGTTTAGTTGTCTTGCGAGTAAAGGTGATTCATTGGGTTTTATTGGCGGTTAGCTTTATTCTCCATTTGGCACACCATTGTTCAAGCTCATCGAGAGCGCGTTGCAAGGGTTTTTGGAGCAGATTGGCCGTATTGTTAGAGTCCCAGAGGCCCTTATCATCCGCGAATTGGGAAACCTGAACGCGGTCATCAGAGAACCTAAGGTCATTAACGAAAAAGATGTATAGGAGGGGGTTTAGGACGAATCCTTGGGGGTTGCCGGCTTCAAGGGGGACACTGTCGGACATTTCATTGTTAACTCTGACTTTAATTTCGCGATCATTTAAGAAAGAGGATAGTAATCTAAGCAGTTTCATGGGGAGTCTCATTTTTGATAATTTGTAGCACATTCCATTATGCCAAACAGAGTCGAATGCTTTTTCGACGTCTAGCAGGACTGCCACGCCTATTTGCTGATTGTTGATAGCAGTTTTCATTTGGGTCACTAGGCGTGCTTAATATCAACATACCGACTGGCCTGACATATGACAGCTGACATTTGACATTGTCATCTGAGGAAGTTTACTGCAGGAAGGGGAGGAGCTACTACTACCAGGCCCTCGGAATTCCATCAACTGGACACACGTTTTGATAAAAAAGTTTTGTTTGCCACTGTTTTTCACGAAGCCACACATACGCAATTAACACAATGACTGGCTCAGTAATTAATAGCTTATCAGTCAAGAGAGGTTGACGATGTTTTTACAGGAATTAAATTGACAAAGACAAATTTACTTGTATCTGGGATTCAGATGAAAGCCAGAAACCCATTGATAATTGTATGGCTTATTTTCGTATTAAACAATAGGTTCAATAACTTTGTAGACATGGATTATTGTCGTTCTTCCATTCAAATCACTCATTTTCCCAGGGCAGTAAGTAATACTTCTATTTATTGCTGTATCTTTTTTATTCATGATATCCCTTGCATTTAATATGTGTTTGCCCTATTTTCGCGCATTATTTATATTTTTATTGCAAGAAAACGCGAATTTCCAGGGCTTGCCTTGAGTCGGGGCCGATCAGCCCAGGCCCCGAGATCAGCCCCAAGGAGCACTTGCTGGGGGCTTTTTTTCAAGCCCCGACATTTTCCACAAAAAAGCACTAACAATAATGGACAAAATGGAAAATCAGCCCCGAAAAGGCCACGACCTCAATATGTGGGGGACTTTTTTTTAGGCCCCGACCATTTTACTCAAGGCGAGCCCTGAATTTCAAATCATAATACCGGACCCCAAAATTGTACACCGTTACTCACGGTATACCGGTATTAATTTTTGATGGCCGGTTTTTAACCGGTGATGATTTCAATACTGGTACCAACCGGTATACTGTAATACCGTGCAGCCCTACTTCACGCCTTCTCTAATTTGTGCACACCTGTAAAGGGTGTGAAATTGGGGTAATCTAAAGGCCTGAAAAATATGATGAGACATATTTGTGCAAATTTGTTACGTTTTAACTTGTTTCACGATAAATAGCTTTATTATAGCTCAGCTTGGTGAAAATTTGAAAACCGTTTTTTGTAATTTGGGCACAGCATTTAACATTGTGGATCTGGGGTAATCTAAAGGTCTGAATACATAGTTTGGATCAATTTACTTGGCACAAATGTAAGGAAATACGTGTTCTGTCGGATGCAGCCTGTGATAAGGGTGAAAGCTTGATATATATTCCTGTTTTTGAGTTTTGAGTTCCCATTTATTATTTTAGAGCTGATACAGGCAAAAAGTAACATGGACGACAATGAAGTGATTGTTATGTTGACACTTCTCTAGTGTTCATATCTCGATAAATAAAGAATAACATATAGTTTGGATCGATTTACTCTGCACAAATGTAAGGAAATATGTGTACTATCGAACGCAGCCAGTGATAAGGGCAAAAGCCTGATATATATTCATATTTTCGATTTCCCATTAAAACTTGATGGGGAATTTTACCACAGATTTGAATGGGAGGAATCTGAACGTAGAGGGGTAGCCACTATGTTCAGATAACAGAACTGCCCATTTTATAGTAAAAATGCTGATCCATTAGCAAAAATGTAGGGTCTTTCTGGCACAACACTAAATCGTAAAAGGCGGCCTTGGAGTCAGACCAAACTCTTAATTAAGTGACGAAATCTGCAAGCATTATTGGATTAACACCTTTTGTGATTGTAATACTATTGATAATCATTTGACAACCCAGATGGAACCCCAGGTTATGTTTGTATTCATATTGCCTGGTTATAGCCCATACAGTAATACATGTATACAAGAATTGCTAAAATGTGTAGTTATGTTTTTAAACCATCTGGCATACATGTACTACAGAGGTTTGAATAAGGGTTAAAAGGTTTGATGTTCCTGTCCTCCTTCGAAACCTTTTTTGTTTCCATATATAAGTCACATTAAGGTGCTATTGTAGCGTGCAAGGGGTACCAATTGATAGAGTGTTGGCGCCGAGCGGTAGACGCCGCCGCTACAGACTTCGCAGTTAGGGTTCCTATCGCTCCTGGGCCACAGCAAGGTGCTGAGCTCTGCTCTCCTTTCTCCAACTAATAAAGACAAGGCAGGATAAGGTTCAATGTATGTATATTCTCTTATCTTATTTACAACCTTTTATGGAATCTCTATGTACAATGTCCCTACTGTGACATGGCCTGCAGGTGGTCTTCTGCACTGTACCGTATACCTGGGCGGCGCCTTTTATAGCGCCGCTTTCTATCAGGAAGTTCTGCCGCTGCCTTAGCCTCGGTTTCACTTGCGCCACCGATGATTCAAGAACGCGATCAGAGCGCCGCCCTGGGCGTGGACTTCTTCCCCCAATATCTCGGTCTGGGTTACCAAGAGTTTCTTTCCAGGTCTATGCCTTCTGTCGGGATTCCCTCTGCGCCCCCAATCTCCGAAATGCGCCGATCACGCTCCTAAGTACACCACAGCGCCAGTGAAAGCGAGGCCAACCAATCGCAACATCGGAACAAAGACCACGTACATTCCTAACATGAACGATAACTCGGGAAGCGGCGCCATCAGCGGCGTTCAGAAATTGCTGTATAGCTCGGCCGCTACACAGCCTCCGGTGTCACCGCGCCCTGAGGTGTCACAGATGTACCCCCCTCCCAACCCCATATTTACATTTAACTTTACCCCCCAAAAAACTTGATCAAAAATAAAAAATATAGTCTATTCATCTTGGTCTTCTGTCTTCATTCGACACATCAAGACACCTTCTTATATGTTGTCGTCTCTTCGCCATCAGCCGTCCTCTTCACCGTCACTTGGGTGATGGTTTCTACAGCCCTCTTCCGTCCAATGGGTACCTCATCGTCTCCCGGAACACTCGTGACCTTTGCACTATCTCCCTCCGTCTCCGTATGGACACTGGCAGTCTCTACCGTATCTGTCTGAGCATGAGAATGTTCTTTATTCACCCCATCCTCGGTCTGGGTGCTTGAGGTGCTTTGTGCCCGTTTAGCTGGTTCGTCCTCCTGCTTTTCCCCATAATCTGATAATGGACTCAGGGGTGGTTGGCTAATGGTGGCTACTGCTTGTACGATCTCTTCCGCACTTGCGTCGATAGACATTGGACCAAATATGTCATCCTGCAGCGCCGCCGTCCTTTCAACGTTCTGTATCCCGGTCATCCTAACAACCTTCTGTATCCCGGTCATCCTAACAACCATTTCCTTCTGCACTGCAGCTGCTGCCTCAGTCTTCTGCGGACTAGGAAACACTACACGTTTCACTCTCTGGTGTCGTAACAGATCTTTGTTGTACTGGTAAGCCTTTGGGCACATGTTACAAGAGAACTTCCCAGGATTGCAATGGCTCTGGTGCCTTTCTAATTCTTCTCTTCCCTTATACGTCCTTCCACATTTTTCACAATTGCCTTGTCTCAACGTTACCTTTGTGTTTACCATCCTGGCAGCGTGCATCGGGTTATGACGTTGGCGCCGCCGCTGAGTGTCTTTTATACTCTTCTCCTTGTCTGGCGCCGCTGCATGACGTAATATAGCGTCAGGCGCTGCATCATATTGCACGCTGAACTCTCTATGCCAATTTTGCTTAGAGTAAGGCGCCGCTTGTCTTTTCGGTCCAAGGGGAGCAACTCCACTATCAGTACTGTAAAGTACATAGTCTCTGAACTTTGCCGGTAACCTGCTTGCTCTGGGTTGTACGCTCACTGTGTCTTCTTCACTCTCGCCTTCACTGTCCTCAGAAGGTAAAGGATTATCACCATTGTTGTGCGAGTCATCTGGACCCGTTAAAACATAAGGAAGACTTCCTGCTGCGCTGCCCACCTCTTCTCCATCGTGTGTATCGTCTGGAGTTATTTCACTGTTTCTCTCGGGGTTTGGCGGTGCTGTTACACATGGCTTCAGGCGATCGTGGTGTACTATTTTAGGTTTTTCAGTGCCTTTCTGGATCCTGAACTTAACGTCGCTCAGCACATCTATCACAGTAAAGGGCCCATTCCAAAAGGATTGCAATTTGGGCGACTTCCCCCTCTTTTTGGCTGGAGTGTATAGCCAAACACGATCACCTTGTGCATATCTTTTCTCTTCTTTCCGGAGTTCATAAAGTTTCTTCTGCTTCCTTATGCTTCCCTTCAGGGTATCTCTGGCTATCTCGTGGATTCGTATCAGCTGCTGCCTTAAATTCTCTGCCCACGTTCCACTCATTTGTCGGCCGTCATCCCTAGGAACTCCTATCACATATTCGACGGGTAACGCAACTTCTCTTCCCAACATCCTAGTATTCGGACTAAAGCCAGTCAACTCGTGTTCTGCAGCTCTGTACGCCATCATAGCCAATGGAATATTAAGGTCCCAATCTCTTTGATCGTCATCCACATAAGTGCTAAGCATCGCCGCTAACGTTCTGTTAAATCTCTCTATCATACCATTGGATTGGGGGTGGTAGGCTGTCGTCCTGGTCTTCTTTATCCCAAGCATGTCACACATTTCTTGAAAAACAGCGCTTTCGAATTGGCTTCCTTGATCTGAGTGGAGGACTTGTGGTACACCAAATCTTGAGATATAGTAATCTATTACTGCTCTAGCAACTGTCGCTGCCTCCATGTTAGGGAGTGGTGCCGCTTCAACCCACTTTGTGAAATGATCGCCCACTACCAATATGTAGCGGTTTCCCCGTTCTGCGACTGTCAATGGTCCCATGATGTCCACGGAAATGCGTTCTCCTGGACCTCCCGCTACTGCTGGTTTCAGTGTAGCCCGGGGTTTCCTTCCAGGAGCCTTTCTTCGGGCGCATCTCAGGCATTCTCTGCACCACAGGCGCACATCTTGCTGCAATCCCGGCCAAAAGTACCTCTGTCTGACCTTTCCCGGCGTCTTGCGTACCCCCAGGTGTCTGCCTGTTCTTCCGCCATGACATTCGTCCAGCACAGATTTTCTCATCTCCTTTGGAATCAACACCAAGTAGCGTGTCACGTGACCCCTAGCATCTAACCATTTTTTCGTAACCGCACCATCTTTTTTCTCGAGAGTGTAAAACATGCCCCACATAGCTTTCTCATTTGGGCTTCGTGACATGATCTCATCCCAATTTGGACGTCTTTGCCTCTTCAACCAACCATATACCCTCCGTATTTCTGGATCTTCTTTTTGTTGGCTTTTCATCTTTTCCAATGGACTTTCTATTTGTGTTGCAGCAACCCCTTTTATCAATGGTACAGTTCTGCCTCATATTGTATCTCGATCTCTGGTTCGCTTTGGCTACCACACTGCTTGCATGGAATTCGGGACATAGCGTCAGCATTCCGGTGGCTCCTACCAGGTCTAAACTGATCAGTCTTGCCACACCGGAAACAGCGTTTCACCTTTCTTTTTTCTTTGGCTCTCTGTTTCTCTATCTCTAACAGTTCCTCTAAACCTCTCATTATTCATTGCTGCCAGTGCTCGTCATCCTCTATCTCCTCTTCATCTAAGGAATTTCTCTTAGTCTCTGTCTCTGCGCTACAGATCACCAGGGATCTCTTTTCCTTTACCTTGAAAGCTTCTGGTTCTACCGCTGCATGGACAGCATCTTCCAACATAGCGGGTCTTCTCTGCCATACCTGATACCTAAGATCACTATCTAAAGCTTCTAAAAACTGATCTTTGGCGAGGGTGTTGATCATTGACTCGGGGGCAGTGGAGTATGCCAGTTGAGCAAGTCTCAACAGCGCCTGGGCCAACTCTGGTAATGCTTCTCCCCTCTTTCTAGCTCTGGTCTTGAACTGTGCCTTGTACAAGTCAATCTGTTTTGGGGGTGCAAACCTTCTCTGCAATGCTGTCTTGAGCTCTTCGTAATTGGTTGACCTGGGGGTATCTGCCATGTTTGCCAAAACCTGCTGAGCCACCCCTCTCAAGCTGACTGCAAGGTAGGAACCCTTCTGTGTCTCTGATCATCTATTTAATTCAGCACAATATTCAAAGTGGACGATGTACTCTTTCCAAGGTCCCGTACCATCGAAAGTATCTGGCTTGTCGTTGATTTTCTTTCTTTCAGCAACTGTAGACTGTATGTCATCTCGCCGTCCATTCCTTGGTCTGTATTCTCTGCTATCCAGCTTCTTTTCTTTACCCTTGGCCTGTGCACTTCCGTCTGTGTTCTGTGCTTGTGTTCTGGGTCCACCGTCTCCTAGCAGACTGGAGCCGCCCATTGGGTGCAGGGCGCCGCCTGGAGTTATTTTCCCGCCGCCAGCACGCACGGTGCCGCTGGCCATCTGTTCACTTCTGTCTTGAATCTGCACGCCATCTGGCCACACGGGACAATCTACTGCCTTCTTGGAGTAGCTCGAGGGTATGGCGCTGCCTGTTACTATCTGGGAACTGACTACCAAACACAGGATACAAGGCGCCACTGTGTAACTTCTCATTTTTCTTTGGATGCTGGGTGTCATCAAGGCCTATTCTCTCTCCTTGCTTCCACGAACCATTGCCTTTCACTTGAGAAAACATCTTGAACATTTCTCTATTACTCGAAAGCTGTAAACCTTCATCTGGATGTCTATTACCACTGGGATTAATCTGATCAACACTATATCGTCGGGCGCCTCTACCATAGTTCAGGGCGCCGCAGAGAACTTCTTCTCCACCGCTATAATGCCGGGCGCCGCCTGGAGTCACCTCTCTTTCCCCTGAGAGCAAGCAACTGTCCTCTCTCTTCTGAAGGCAAATTCTGTACCAGTCTTCACCATCCATCACTCGGGCTTCGTTAAACGTCTTCTGTTCACTGCCACTCGGCACTGTGTTTTTCTGTTTCTCCTGGATCCAGCCAAGTAAACTTTCTTTGTCACCAGGACTTCTAACATCCTCGTCTTCAGGTTCTCTGTCTTTTGGTTCTTTCCCTCTCAGTAACTCTCCCACCAGTTCTCTAACCTCTGTCTTCAATGAACGTGTCAAGTTCGTCCATAATTCTCTTATATCTCCAAAGCCTCCTTCATTCTTTGGGTTCTCTTCAGGCTCCTGTTCTATATCTCTTTTCATTTCTTCTCTGTCACCCGATCTTGAGAATTCATCATCAGCAAATCGCTCTTCTGTATCTCTCAACTGCACAGGACCACGTAAACCAGAACTTCTAGTGTCACCTGAGCCAAAAGTGGAAGACAGCGCTGCCGTCACATCGTCACTCGATGAATCTGCACTCCGGGAAGGTGGCGGCGCTAGTAAGAGCGCACTGTCAGTCTGTTTCTCTTTCTGTGCTGTTGGCGGCGGCGGCGCCGCCGCTGCTACATTTTCTTCCCGGTCTCTCTTTACTGGCGTACTGCTGCCTGTGGGAATCCCACTAAACATCGTGCACCTGTCTCTATTTCCTTCGTCTTAGCTTTAATCCCTCCGCCTGCCACCAAAGCGTCACTCAGTTGTGTAGCGTGCAAGGGGTACCAATTGATAGAGTGATGGCGCCGAGCGGTAGACTCCGCCGCTACAGACTTCGCAGTTAGGGTTCCTATCGCTCCTGGGCCACAGGAAGGTGCTGAGCTCTGCTCTCCTTTCTCCAACTAATAAGACAAGGCAGGATAAGGTTCAATCTATGTATATTCTTTCATCTTATTTACAACCTTTTATGGAATCTCTATGTACAATGTCCCTACTGTGACATGGACTGCAGGTGGTCTTCTGCGCTGTACCGTATACCTGGGCGGCGCCTTTTATAGCACCGCTTTCTATCAGGAAGTTCCGCCGCCGCCTTAGCCTCAGTTTCACTTGCTCCACCGATGATTCAAGAGCGTGATCAGAGTGCCGCTCTGGGCGTGGACTTCTTCCCCCAATATCTCGGTCTGGGTAACCAAGAGTTTCTTTCCAGGTCTATGCCTTCTGTCGGGATTCCCTCTGCGCCACCAAGTCCCCAAAATGCGCCGATCACGCTCCTAAATACTCCACGGCGCCAGTGAAAGCGAGGCCAACCAATCGCAGCATCGGAACAAAGACCCTGTGCATTCCTAACATGAACGATAACTCGGAAAGCGGCGGCATTCAGAAATTGCTGTATAGCTCGGCCGCTACACTATGCAAGTAAGGGAAACTTGTTTACTTTGAAATTCCCACCTCTGATATGCCATAAATTAAAATTAAGTATACATAAATTATACATCAATCTAAAGGTTGTGATGTACAGAAAATGAAAAATATATGCATTCAACTCACAGAGTTGACAGCAGGCACAAATGGTTTCTAGAAGTCTGCTACCATATTCGTACCAGAACTGATAATAAAATAATATTTCAGGCAAACAACTCATGGTCAAATGTGCTTCAGATATCCAAGAACAAAGTTAGGGCATCAAAATTCTTCAAAACGAAGCGACAGAGCTGCACGGGAGTAAATTCCAAAACTCTTTGCCTTGTTTTCGTAGCCTGTCTGTCTACATTTTTGGTCAAGGTCATACACAATGCCATCTAAAATCAAATAATAAGAAAGATCACCTTCATTCTCCATACTATTATATGGAGTCTGCACAGTTGCCATATTATTTGCAAGCTATCCAGACACCTGATTAAACTTCTTATTACTTGATTGTTTTTCATTGAAAATTTGTGGTATCGCGAGAAATGCACATGTCTGTCGGCCATGGAACCCATCTTCAATAAAAAAAATGTGGACAGTGTTGTCCTTCCTCCAAACGTAGTCCTGTCACTGCATCGCTAAGTATTTTGAATGCCTAGCTTTGTTCTCTGTAAATATTATTTTATTTTAAGTTCTGGTACGAATATGGAAGCGGACTTCCAGAAACCATTGGTACCTGCTGTCAACTCTGAGTTTTATGCAGATATTTTTCGTGTTCTAAACACACAACCTTCATTTCGATGCATAATTTGTGCATATTTAATTTGAATTAATGGAATATCAGGCATGGAAATTTCAAGGTAAACAAATTTCCCTTACTTATATAGCACCTTAAATATGCCAATTTGTTCCTGTCTTAGGTCACCCAAGTTTTTGAGTCTTACCCGACATCCGAAGCAAACTGCACCACATTACTAAAATCAATTCGGATTTTTCTGTTTTTAGTGGCAAATGTGCCAATTTGCTCCTGTCCTTGGTTGCACATTTTTTTTTTATCTTACCTGTCATCAGAAGTAAACTGTGTCACACTAGTGAAATCACTATGGATATTTTTATACTATAACCCAATGGCCCAGACTAGCTGGTGCAAACTCAAAGCTATCAAGGGCCAAACACAAATTTTGAACCCCCCCCCCCCCCCCCCATCCCCCAAATTTGCTTGCAAAACCGAAAATTCAAAGTCCTATCTGGTCCTCCATACTTTTACTCTCATGTGCAGCCACCAGGAGCTTGGAAGTGACCGGAATTGACGTCAACAGCATTCTTTGTTTGGTCCTAAAGTCCGCAACAATGAACTGACATCTGTGCTTTAAAATCTCCTTTTTTGAGGATGCCAGACACAAATCAATGCAAGAATTGGTGGATCCAAGGCTGTTATTGGATGATGGAAGTGCTCAACGGTGGTTTTTGATGTTCAGGGCTGTATATACTGCTCAAAGTTTGCTAAGCACCAAATATTTGACACATCATTGTGAAATTTGCTTGTGACATATTTAGATATTTTTGGTGGATATGATTGAGGAATGTATTGAGATGGTCCCCAGTGTTTACATTAGCTCACTTGACAGGCAGACTTTTCGTGACAGTCATGGAAAGCATGTACCCCTTGATTTTCATGATGTTTTCGTGTACTGTCTACATGTACATGACATGTGTAGGGTATTCAATCTTCATTTCAACACAAACCCTTTGATTTAATGATTGAATATGGCAAATGCAAATGTAAGAAGACATTTGTCTGAAGCAGAAATGTGGTGGGCTGTAGGGATGGTGGAGCAAGGGGCTACCCATCGTCAGGTTGGTGAAGCCCTTGGTATGCACCATACGGTGATCACCATAGCCTGGGCGAGATTTCAGCAGTATGGCACACCAGTAAGACGGCATGGTGGTGGCAGAGACAGGGCAACATCTGCAACTGAAGACTGGTTTTTGATCATTCAGGCCCGTAGGAACTGCTTTGCCACAGTAACCCAGCTTCGCAGTGACCTTCAGACTGCATCCGGGCAAGGTTGCACGAATGTGGTCTCCAATCGAGAAGACCATGTTTTCGCATTCTGCTGTCCCAGAACCACCTCCAGGCATGATAGGAATGGGCCATGGACCACGTTGGATGGACCAGAGAAGATTGGCGACCTGTCCTTTTTACTGATGAGTCAAGGTACTGTCTAGACCACACAGATAGGCATTCTAGGGTATGGAGAAGACCAGGAGAGCAATTCCATGTAGCCAACATTGCTGAGCATGACCGCTATGGTGGTGGGTCAATCATGGTCTGGGGCAGCATCAGCAGGGATGGACGTACAGAGCTCTGTGTTCTTGAACGTGGTACATTGACTGCACAGAGGTATATTGATGAGATCCTGGATGTCCATGTCAGATTTTATGCATGTGCAGTGGGTGACAGATATCGTAGATTCATTCTGATGGACGATAATGCTCGTCCTCATGTTGCCCATGCTGTCAGGGAGTACTGACAAAGGGAGGGGATTGAGCGTATGGACTGGCCAGCAAGATCCCCTGACCTCAATCCAATCGAACATGTCTGGAATGAGTTGCAGCTTGCAATTTCAGCCCGTCCAGGAGCTTGGTGCCATGCTGGTCCAAGGATGAAGCATCATCCCACAAATGACCACCAGGAACCTGATCGGGAGCATGAGAAGACTTTGTCAAGCTGTAATTAACAGTAATGCGTCTCATACTAGATATTGAACCCATACCAGTTCACTCCATCAACGTTTTGGCAAATTTGAAAAATGTCCTCTTTTACCAATAATATCCATTTTCCATGGTTGTCGTCAGGCTTGGGGCGAATACTTTGTAAATGTATTTGAATACGAATATGAATTCGAATACTTTGAAATTTCATGAATATGAATACGAATACAAATACACAAATTTTCAAATGCATTTGAAAACAAATACAAATACATTACAATGTATTCATGAATACATTTTTGAATACTTGAATACTTTTTAAATTAGAAGTATTTATAGAAAGGCCTTTAAGGTTTTTGTTTGTTGGGTTAAAAGTCATTTTTAGCTCACCTACATCTGTAAGATGTGGTGAGCTATTGTGATAACCTCGGGCGTTGGTGTCGGCGTCGGATTCTGGCGTGTCCAATATTGTAAGATTTAATGTTAAGGTTAATTTCTCAAACATCAGTGGGCTCAGGCCTTTGATATTGCATATGTAGGTTGTAGGGGACTATCAGAACAGTATTTAACCCTGATACTATGACCTTTTTCCAAATTTCACCTAAAATTTTCTGCCAAAACTTGTAAGAATTTGCGTTTAGGTGTTGTAAGAATTTGCGTTAAAGTCAGCTTCTGTGCAGATTGTGCTGCTTTAACTTCTCATTACTGTTGATTTTCATATTTCAATAACAACTGTAGGTATTAACCCTACTGTATGCAGAAATTTAACAGAAATTTTCTTTTTTTTCAGTCAAAATTTTCATGTTTTTCTCGGACTTAGTAAATTTTAAGTTGTAAAACTTTGTAAACTTTGTGTTTAGGTGAGTTGTGTTTCTATGTGTCTTTCCAGGCGATTAATATTCTACACTTGGGTTACTGAACTCCATTGCAGTAATATTTAAACCTCATTACATGCATATTTGAGGAATTTGAGGCTGATTTTCTGCCAAAACTTGTTGTAAGAATTAGCGTTTAGGTGTTGTAAGAATTTGCGTTAAAGTCAGCTTTTGTGCAGATTGTGGTGCCTTCACCTCTCATTACTGTTTATTTTCTCATTTCAATAACAACTGCAGGTATTAACCCTACTGTATGCAGAAATTTAACTGATTTCTTTTCTTTTTTTCAGTCACAATGTTCACGTTTTTGTCTGACTTACTCAATTTTAAGTTCTAAAAGTTTGTGTTAAGGTGAGGTGTTAAGGTGAGTTCTGTTTCTATGTGTCTTTCCAGGCAATTGATATTGTATGCATGGGTTACTGAACTACATTGCGGTAATGTTGTGCCCTTATTACATGCATATTTGAGGAATTTGACGGGGATTTTTGGGGACTTATATTCACTTTCTTTACAAAAATTTTTTTTTAACTTTTTTTTTTTTTTATTTAATACTTTCTCATACTTGTTACTAGTAACATTAAGGCTTATTTTAGTTGTTGATGTGATGTATTTTTGTTGGGACTTAGAGTTACTTTCTTGAATGAATGTTTTTCCGCAACTCCTCTTTAACCAATGAATGTACTTCAATTAAAATTTCAGTGATTTATGAAAGCCTTTCCTAATTCTTATTTATGATTTAATATCTGGCCTCACGATTCATATTCTTAATCATAAACATTTCTAAAAGAAAAAAATGCTTTTATATCCAATGATTCTATGTTGAATTGATATATAATAAATGCAGAAATATAGACTTTCCAAAGGCATCACATAAACCACATTAATCATTTGATGCCTATTTAATGATTTATATTAACTAAATATTAGGCATGTTACATTGGAACGACATTATCAAGCGCGAATGTAGGTGAGCGTTGGGATGTAACATCCCTCTTGTTAAACTGATGGTCCCTTAGATGAAGCTTTACATGTTATTGTGCTTACCATGCTTTGTTGGAAAAACTAAAGTAATTACCTGACGGGAAATAAACTCTATGGGTGTCATAGTAATTAGATTACTCTCCATGGACAACACATCACAAAATGTGAGTGGATTACCTCTAAGAAATCAGAGACTGGCGTTTCTTCCTGAACGTTAAGTATCAATTGCAATGACACCACATACGAAGGACCAGTAAAGTTTTAGCCAATGCACTTCATGGTTAAACCTGGTGGTCTGAAAAGTTTGCTAACAGCAGTAGTATTTTCTTTATAATATTTACGTGCTTTCACCAATTATAATTAGACATACTGAGCTGTACAAAGGTGACCTTAAACAGGAATAAATAAATAAATGAATAAATATGTGTTTTCACTGTGAAATAATGGATAAATAGAAAAACTTTAAATAAATCCAAAAATTTTAGAATATAATATCATTGAATAACTGAGTTGTGTCCAATAACACAAGTTTTTTTTTTTATTTTTAATGTCCATGTTTTCAACAATTTAAAAAGCCATGGGGATATGTGGCCATTGTTACATAAATAGGTTGTATTGTGACAAGTTAATTGATAATTAAGTCTATTGTCTGCTTTCAATGCAAAAATTTCAGACAAGGTGTTTGGTGGTATATAAATAATATCGGGGATTATTAAGTCTTTACTTAAAACGCTTGCGATCCCCTGCACCTTAAAACTAAATAATAAATAGGGAACGATTGGGGTCCCAAGCACGAGAGTATGTCACTGCTCTTACGAATGTAAAGATTCGTGCATTTCATACTCTCCCCCATAGCGACAAGTGCACACACAGCACAAAACCACACGAGAGTATGTTACTGCTCTTACGAATGTAAAGATTCGTGCATACCATACTCTCCACACACACACAGCAGATACCACAAGGACACGCAACTAAAGAGGTGCTACTTTTATCTTTACAGTTTATATATTCTAATGAAAACTAATTCTACCTTCTTCTTTTAAGCAGGTACACAGAAGATGTTTTTTTTCACCAACACCCCAATAACCGCTACAGACAGTCTAACCGTTATGGAAACAGTCACCCCCACGGTTCCTGAACATCCTCCGCTTCATCCCTAAAAGTGGTCAACCACTTTAAGGGAGGCGAGCGTTGGTCCTGCGTCCCACCTCTGCCCCTTTTTGTAAGCGCAATGCGCATCTTTTGTCCCAACCCAATAGGATTACAATGCAGGCCTGCCCCCGAACCAGGGAAGTTCGGGTCTTCTTCTTGGTGGTCCCCGAAAGGGGTCGTTGTTGTTTTCCTCCAAAGAGTCCAACTATAACAGAGAAAGCCTGAGGCAGATTATACTTGCCAGTGATGGCCATCACTCATTATCATCCTTGAAGCGGCAGACTATACTTGCCCGAAAATCCAGATCGACTGCACCCTCGGGGAGAGGTAGTACCTTTGTGAGAGGACCCAACCTCCCACACTGGTCCTCACCCGAGGGTCCAACCGACATCAGTCAACGAGACCGCCTACCCACAACTGGAGACACCTGCTGGGTATCGGATCCTTTTCCTCCTTCAACACGCCTAGACATGTGAGAACGAATCAGCTACAGTCAATGAGGGTCGAAAGGGGCTTGTCCCCCATACCGTCCCTGCGCGCCTTCGATGCGCGAAATCATTCCTTTCGATAAGTCTTTAATATTGATATGAGGTGTGAATTTGTTGTCTGGAGTCCATGGACTTGATCTGTGAATACCTTTTATTCAGTATATGGTTCTTTAATTAACAAAATACAAAATTCATGAATACAGCTTAATGTATTTGAATACGAATACATGTATTCATAACATTCGGTGAATACTGAATACATGTGAATACTTGATAAACTGTATTCGAATACGACTGAATATGGATACTGAATACGAATACCCCAACCCTGGTTATCGTATTCAAAAGCTAAAAATAATGTCAAACACAAATAAAATCTTAATTTCTGTACTTAAATCATTAAAGATATAATTAAATAAAAAATATATACACTTTTCATCACAATATTTCAACTAAAACGTAAAATAGGTAGTTTGATATACTTGATGCTTAGCAAACTTTGAGTAGTATATTCATAAAATTATTTCATGTTTCCCAATTTCAGGACATACGCCTGACGTCATCATTTTTAGCTCAACTTTGGCAAAGCCAAATTTGAGCTTTTGTCATGGTCCGTCGTCTGTTTGTCCGTCTGTCCATACGTGAACAATTGGATACGGCTCGAGCTGGAGGCCGTATTTATGAACCGATCTTTACAAAACTTCGTGGGTTCCTTTGTTATGACTGTGGGACGAGAACGAGTGTTTTGGGGTGCATTCCGAAATTCAAGATGGCTGCCAGCCACCATTTTGTACCGACGATGCAAAAATGTGTTTTTTGTACAGAACTTCCATATGAAAGCTCTGATTTGAATAATTTTTTGTATGAATGTTCAGCACCATGAGATACATTACATATCATACAGGTTTTTTTCTCGTGCATAAATTATGCAAATTAGACTAACTTAGATTTATTCAGTGTTACTTTCAGCACTGTCAGTGCAAATGCCAATACGGCTCGGGCTAGATGCTGCATTTATGAACCGATCTTTACAAAACTTCTTGGGTACCTTTGTTATCACCATGGGACGAGAACGAGTGTTTTTGGGTGCGGTCCAAAATTCAAGATGGCTACCAGCAGCCATTTTGTACTTTAGTTAGTGCAATTAGTTTTTTGTACAGAACCTCTGTATGAAAGTTCTGATTTGAAAAATATTTGTACGAATGTTTAGTAACATGGAATACATCACATATAATACAGGGTTTTTTCTAGTGCAGAAATTATGCAAATTCGATGAACTTTGATTTATTCAGTACTACTTATATGCAGTAAGTGCACATGTCAATACGTCTCAGGCTAGAGTCTGTATTTATGAACCGATCTTTACGAAACTTCTTGGGTACCTTTGTTATCACCTGTGGATGAGAACGAGTGTTTCTGGGTGCGGTCCAAAATTCGCGATGGCTGCCAGTGGTCATTTTGTACCGAAATTAGGTCCAATCAGTTTTTTGTACAGAACTTCTGTACGGCTCAGGCTAGAGGCCGTATTTATGAACCGATCTTTACGAAACTTCTTTGGTACCTTTGTTATTACTGTGGGATGAGAACGAGTGTTTTTGGGTGCGGTCCAAAATTCAAGATGGCTCAGCCTTTTTGCACCAAAATTAGTGCAATCAGTTTTTTATACAGAACTTCAGTATGAAAGTTCTGATTTGAATAAATTTTTGTAGGAATATTTAGTAACATGGAATACATCACATATAATACAGGTATTTTTCTCGTGCAGAAATTATGCAAATTAGATGAACTTTGATTTGTTCAGTGCTACTTATACACAGTAAGTGCACATGTCAATACAGCTCGGGCTTGAGTCTGTATTTATGAACTGATCTTCACGAAACTTCTTGGGGTACCTTTGTTATCACCTTGTGACAGGTACGAGTGTTTTTGGGTGCCTTTGTTATCACTGTTCAATGAGGACAAATATTTTGGGGTTCAGTCAGACCCACTCTGGGACTCAAAGATTTCTTTTCTAGTTTAGCATCTAACTGTCACCCCACTTTTACAATACTTTACCTATTTATTTGTTACAGGCTTTGGTCAGCATTTTTGTACAGACCATTACAATACTTTACATGTACCTTTGTTATCAGGTCATTACCTAGATGCTTGTCATTGTTGTGTCACATACTATACATGTACATGTCTTAAACAAGTTGAGTTACAGTGTCATTGACACTTTCATTGATAATGATTATTCCACTGTTTGTTAAGTATTCCTTCCCTGTCCTTCCATGAACCCTTCCTGTTAAACTCCTAAGCTTTTTGGCTATTTTTTATTGAAATTTTTTCTTGGGTTGGGAGTTTAACATGTGTTACAGAATATTATTCTGTTTTTTCCCCATGGTTACTTCCTCACCCTAGGGGTGTTAGGTCGTTTAATCTTGCATCTTCTATCCAGTGTATCGTTTTTTCTTCGTATGAAGATCTGGCTTTGCATCTGGTAGCATTTAAATTGGTTTCTGACTTTGGACCCTTTCGTGTGCCTGATATCTTTCTTGCATCCAGTTTTTCCATTGACAGTGTTTCCATTGACAGCGTCCTCATATATAGGTAGTATTTTATATTCTATTACTGTAGAATTAACTGTAGGATATATGGATTATTATTCCAGTAGTGTAGCCTTATAAATTTGGATTTTGCTCTACAGTTTCGCACTATTACACAGGTGTGAAATTCTAATCATAGGGCATATGTTGAAACTAAGGCCATGTAAAATAGAGATATATTTTTAGTATCAGATATATGATTACATTAGGTTTTTTGTTGGACAAGAGAATTTGAAGTTTTGGTCTCAAAGTTGGAGTCTGATACATGGGGGGAAATTACCAGATGAATTATGGGAAACAGTGGCTTCGAAAAATTGGCTGTTTTTTAAAAAGTAATTTTTACACGGGTTTGTTACCAGGCAGGTAACTAAAAAATGAAACGGAAAGATATAATTAGCTCAATTTTGGCAAAGCCAAATTTGAGGTATTGTCATGGCCCATCGTCCGTCTGCCGTGCCGTCAACACGGTTCGGGCTAGAGGCCGTATTTATGAACTGATCTTTACGAAACTTCTTGGGTACCTTTGTTATCACCGTGGGACGAGAACGAGTGTTTTGGGGTCCGGTCGTTCCGAAATGCAAGATGGCCTCTGGCAGCCATTTTGTACAAAATTAGGTGCAATCAGATTTTTGCGCAGAACTTCCATATGAAAGCTCTGATTTGAATAATTTTTTGTATGAATGTTTAGTACCATGGGATACATCACATATATTACTTTTTTTTTTTGTGCGTAAGTTATGCCAATTAGACTAACATTGATTTATTTAGTGTTACTTTTAGCACTGTAAGTGCGAATGCCAATACGGCTCGGGCTAGAGGCCGTATTTATGAACTGATCTTTACAAAACTTCTTGGGTGCCTTTGTTATCACCATGGGATGAGAACAAGTGGTTTTGGGTCCGGTCTGAAATTCAAGATGGCCGCTGGCAGCCATTTTGTACAAAATTAGGTGCAATCAGTTTTTTGCTCAGAACTTCCATATGAAAGCGCTGATTTGAATAATTTTTTGTGTGAATGTTTAGTACCATGGGATACATCACATATAATACAGGTTTTTTTCTCGTGCATAAATTATGCCAATTAGACTAACTTTGATCTGTTTAGTGTTACTTTCAGCACTGTAACTGCAAATGCCAATACGGCTCGGGCTAGAGGCCGTATTTATGAACTGATCTTTACGAAACTTCTTGGATATCTTTGTTATCATCGTGGGACGAGAACGAGTGGTTTTGGGTGCGGTCCGAAATTCAAGATGGCCACCAGCAGCCATTTTGCACCAAAATTAGTGCAATCAGTTTTTTGCTCAGAACTTCTATATGAAAGCTCTGATTTGAAAAAATTTTTGTGTGAATGTTTACTAACATATAATACTTATGTTCTATTCTTTAGACCATTGCAGTTACCTTGTAATTGATTTAGTCTGGTTGACGTGGTCACAACAAAACTCCTTTTTCTCTTATTCATTATTGTTGACTTGGTCACAACAAATGCTGATTCCTGTCATGTTCATTATTGTTGACCTGGTCACAGCAAATACTAATTCCTGTCATATTCAAAGTTGAGCTACAGTGTCATTGACACTTTCATTTTTTTTTTTTTTTTTGCATTTTAGAAACGGGATGCTCTGCTCCAGGGGCAGGTAGGTGAGGTTGGTGGGAAAATTCTGCTTTTGAGGCTGCTGGGTGGCTGAAAATGACTGGTTTCGGCATTTTTTCATGCAATTTTTCAGGTTGAAGTCTTGCCTTTCACAATAAATTATTCCACCCACATTCAGATTGTTTACTTCTACTTAGTCAGATAGTGTTATAGGATTTTTGGGGATTTGGGAAATGTAATACATGTTTTGGGTTAGATAACTAAGTTACAGAATATTTGCATTTGAAGAGAGTGTATGGCATGTCATTTTTGGAAATGCCTGGAAATCTGTGGAGCGGAACCTTAAGGCTCTATCGGAATGCTTTTGGGCTCTTAATGTTCCCTTTGGGAACTCAGGCATTTTTTAAAAAAAAAATTTTCAAAAAATATTGTGAATTTAATTTTGTTCGCCATTATTCATGTATCTTAATTATATTTTGTGTTTTGGAGTTTGGAGTAGTGATATTGACTTTAATCGATGCACTTCTGCAGACTCTTGTCATACTTGTGTTCACTGGGATGACTGATGTTGGAGACGGGTGTTGCGGTATGTGGTTGGCGGTGAGGTTCTGAGGCCAGACCCCTCACCGCATTATAATTCATTTTCAGCTCAACTTGACAAAGTCAAGATAAGCTCTTGCCATCACGCATGTGGATGTCTGTTAGTCTGTGAGTCTGTTCACATTTTCTTTAGCACGGGCTACACCCCGCAGTTCTTGTCTGATCATCACGAAATTTCATATGCAGGTTTGGGGTCATGTCTAGATGAGAACGTCGTGATCGGTCAACTGGTATGGCTGCCCGAGCCCAAAACCCGAAAACCATTAGCACAGTGTACAGGTCGTATTTATGAAGGGATTTCATTGTAACTTGGTAGGATGCCTCTGTATAATGCCTAGATGAGAACGTCCCCTTTTGGGCAAGATCTGTCAACTTTGATGGCTGCCCAAGCCCGAAACCCCAAAACTTTTAGCACAGTCTGCAGGTCATGTTTAATATGGAGGGATTTCATTGTAACTTGGTAGGATGACTCCTTATGATGTCTAGATGAGAATTTCCCCATTTGGACGTGATCTGCCAACCGTGATGACTGCCCAAGCCCAAAACCCGAAAACCTTCAGCACAGTCTTCGGGTCATATTTATGGAGGAATTTCATTGTAATTTGGTGGGTTGACTTCATATAATGTCTAGATGAGAAAGTCTCCTTTGGGACGTGATTAGGCAACTGTGGCGGCTACAGGGGCCCCGAAGACCGAAACCCTTTAGCACAGTCTACAGGTCATATTTATGTAGGGATTTCACTGTAACTTGGTAGGATGACTCCAAATAATGTTTAGATGAGAACGTCCCATTTTGATCGCGATCATTCAGCCTTAATGGGTGCCCGAGCGCAAAAACCTTTAGCATAGGCAAAAGGTCATATTTATGGAAGGATTTCATTGTAACCTGTTAGGTTGACTCCATATAATGCCTAGATGATGACATCCCCTTTTGGTCGTGATTGGTCAACTGTGATGGCTACAAGTGCCCGAAGCCAGAAAACCTTTAGAACAGTCTACAGGTCATAATTATGAAGGGATTTCATTGTACCTTGGTAGGATCACTTCAAATAATGTCTAGATGAGAACATCCCCTTTTGGTCGCGACCATTCAGCCTTTATGGCTGCCCGAGCCCAAAGGCCTAAAAGCTTTAGCGCAGTCTTCAATTCATATTTATGAAAGGATTTCATTGTAACTTGGTAGGTTGACTTCATATAATGTCTAGATGAGAACAGCCCCTTTTGGACACCATTAGGCAACTGTGATGGCTACAGGGGCCTGAAGCCCGAAAACCTTTAGCACAGTCTACAGGTGATATTTATGAAAGGATTTCATTGTACCTTGGTAGGATGACTCCAAATAATGTCTAGATGAGAATGTCCCCTTTTGATCGCGATCATTCAGCCTTGATGGCTGCCCGAGCCCAAAACCCCAAAACCTTTAGCATAGTCTATAGGTCATATTTATGGAAGAATTTCATTGTAACCTGTTAGTTTGACTCCATATAATGCCTAGATGATGACATCCTTTTTGATCGTGATTGGTCAATTGTGATGGCTTCAGGGGCCCGAAGCCCGAAAACCTTGAGCACAGTCTACAGGTCATATTTATGAAGGGATGTTATTGTAACTTCGTAGGATCACTCCAGATGATGCCCAGATGAGAATGTCCCCTTTTAGTTGCAGTCATTCAACCATGATGGCTGCCCGAGCCCAAAGCCTGAAAACCTTTAGCACAGTCTACAGGTCATATTTATGAAGGGATTTCATTGTAACTTGATAGGTTGACTTCATATAATGTCTAGATGAGAACGTCCCCTTTGGACGCAATTGGGAAACTGACTGCTGCAGGGGCCCAAAGCATGAAAACCTTTAGCACAGTCTACAGGCCATATTTATGAAGGGATTTCAATGTAACTTGATAGGATGACTCCTTTTGGAATAATTTCACTGTAACTTTCGTTGATATACGTTAACTGTGAGGGCCGCATACATTAACTGTGAGGTCATATTAACCCACCCCTCAGCTCTTTCGTACAGTGTACACCTCATATTATTTTTATCAAAAACATAGCAGACAGGGAACAGAAATGAACATATTCCCAATTATCACAATTCTTGTCTTGTTTCATAACCGTTTCATAAACATTGAACATTATACTTTTCATCAAACACAACACACAAGTTAAGCTACAGTGTCATTGACACTTTCATTTCAGTTTCTATTTCAGAGGAACATGAACATGGTGATGATATTGTGACACCCATCCAAGTGTTCTACCGCCATTGCGCTCCGATGAGCAAATAGAGCTAGCTGCAGTGCTCATGATATGCAAGGGATGAGGCTTCTAGTTAGTGTTCTTAATCTCTTGCAAGCAGCTAGCTCGACCGGTGAAGCGGTTACTCCGTCCGTGGGAGCCGTGACACCGGGTAAGTCCTTTGCGGTTGAAGGAAGTGTAGATGTGGGGAGCGAGCACTTGAATATAAATAAGCTCACCCAGCAAAGATGGAAATAGGGAGGAAGTGGGCAAATTTCTTGTTGGGAAGCTTGGCGAAGTCTAATAGACCGCAAGTGGGAGAGGCCCCTCTCTAACATAACAACATTTGGGGCCAAATGTTGTTATGAGAAACTTGCACGAGTCGGAGCATACGTCCGCCCACCATATTGAGTCTGTTGCGAGAAACCATATTGAGTCAGAACACGCATCAAAACGTTCCTTTCCATACAGCAGCCGGGGCCGGTGACAGTTATGGCTTCTTCTACTTACATGGAAACGCACGAAAGAGGATTAGTTTAGAAGTTTCTAAGTGGGATACTCAGCGAGATCTGGGGACAGATCGCGAGTGCAGAGCGTTTTTTCCTCCCATTAACATTCGGGGACGACTGTGTTGAGTTGTAAGAAACTTCAATGAGGAGGAGCATCCGTCCTATGTGACGAGTCGGGATGCTTCTTCCGCACTTCAGCCGGGGTCGGCTGTGGTTACAGCTTCCTCTTCTTCCAAGGATATGCACAATAAGGGATAGATGCCAACAACGGAACGCTTGGCTAGGTCTGGAGCAGACTGTGAGCTGGAGAACCTTCTCCTTTTCGTCAGTTTTGGTGCGAGAAACGTTAGTGAGTTGGGACACCCGTTCACGCTTGTTCTGGACGCTTCTTCCACACTGCAGCCTGATTTGGTGGCAGCTATGGCATCTTCCCTTGCTTCATTAATGAAGCGCGTTGACCACAGACTAGCTGACTTGTAGGTTTGGGTTGATAGCTAGTCATTTGAGACTAGTACTACCGTTTAACAGACTCTGATGGTGCCTGTCAGTCGGTGCTGTGTCCAGTCATCTGTTCAGTCAGATGGAGTTGACCATATTTGCGGATGGAACATTTGGATGGTGAGAGGGGTACGGAGTGTGAGTCTCCATCTCTCACAGAAGTGCACTTTAAGACTGAAAAGTCTTGAGCTCTTAAGAATATTGTTCCATCTGAATATAAGTCTGCGTTTAGATGAGCTGGCCGGGGATGAAAATATGTCCCTGCCTGCATCATTGTCCCCCGACCCTTCGGGGGACTATTGTAATCAGCAGTGTCCGTCCGTCTGTCCGTGTGTGCGTGCATCCGTCCGTCCGTCACACCCTTGTCCGGATGATAACTTTAGTTTGGATGATTTTACTGAAACTAAATTTGGTATGTGTCTTACTTGGGTGGAAATGCAGGTCAAGTTCGAAAATGGGCACGCTCCACTGATTTCTACTGGATTTATTCCCCTTTTTCGACTTAAAAAATACAGTTTTTGTGTTGTCCGGATGATAACTTTAGTTAGGATCATTTGATTGAAACGAAATTTAGTATGCCGCTTATTTGGGTGGAAATGCAGGTCAAGTTCAAAAATGGACACGCTCCACTGATTTTTACTGGATTTATTCCCCTTTTTCGACTTAGAAAATACGGTTTTTGTGTTGTCCGGATGATAACTTTACTTTGGATCATTTGATTGAAACGAAACTAAGTATGTGGTTTAATTGGTTGGAAATACAGGTCAAGTTAAAAAATGGCCATGCTCTGCAAACAAATTGCATCCTAACAGCTCCCTTGAATTTGCCATCTTGGTCGGGTGACCGGGGGCGTTGCCCTTGTTGAATATATGCTCGGAAATAATGGAATGTGCTATTTCATTGAAAAGAGCAAATCAGGGTTGCAATGTCCTAAGCAGATAACATTACCAGAGCGATGGCGCAACAGCTCAATGGAAAGAAATATGAGGATGTGGTTCCTCACTAAGAGTTCTTTCCAGGGCAGTCAAGTATGCCACGTACAACTCCACACGGACAGGGAATTTGGAGTTGGTAAGACCCTTGCATCGTGATCACTTGCAGATGACAAGGTGAAAAGCTCTCTCTGAGTCACTCCGGTTACCAGAAATATACTATTTAACGGCAAGCTTGCGTTGATATAGGAGCAGGCTACAAGAAGCTTTCAGTGCTCTGCTATTGAAGTCGCTGTCTCATCAACACACTTCAGCTGACCGGGGTAAGCGAGGCCGTTCTGCTTTTAAGAAAGCATCATGAGAATGTCTCGCAAGGGTACAATAACCCTCTTATATTTACTCTGGAAGTCGTCATTATAGCGACTCGGGAAAGGGGCATAGGTCTGATCAAGGCTATGGATCAGACACTCCTAGGCCAATGATTAACAGAAGGTTATCATCTTCACGAGAAACTGGATGTTAATCACGGAAGTTCCTTTCAAAGAGAGTCGCTTCAAGTGGAGGTAAAGGATCTCTTATTGAAGGGAACAATTGAGGTCGACAAGACAAGCTTCTTCACGGGGAGGACGCAGTTTCTCCTCCCGTAAGCATTGTAAGTCGTACAGGTGATGGACATGACCTCTATTGCTTGCCAGTTGACGGAAGATTATCAACTTCACAAGAAACTGGACGTTAATCACGGAAGTTCCTTTCAAAGAGAGTCACTCCTAGTGGATGTAAAGGCTCTCTTATTGAAGGGAACAAATGAGGTTGTCGAGAATAGATTTCAGTTGCTTGCAACTTGGCGGTAGGTTATCAACCTAGCAGAAGTGGATAACTTACGGAAGATCACTGGATGAGAATGTAGTCTTGGCAGGCCTGCTGCTATCAGCCTGAGCAAGCTCCACTTACAAGAATACTTGTTAGGCAAATCTTCCAAGAGAGGCTTTCCTTCTGGAGGTATAAACTTTCCTGTTGAAGAAAAGCATTAGATGTCGTAGAAATTATTCTCCAGTTTTTAGCTCATCTTGACAAAGTCAAGCTGAGCTAATCTGATTGCTCTCCGTCCGTCGTCAACACCATGTTTTGGTCTTCTCCTCCAAAGCCACTGGGCCAATTCAAGTGAAAGTTTGTGTGAGTGATGGTCCCAAAGGGGCATTGCATTTTTGTTCAACTCCACATGCCCAGCCCCATAGGGAGGGAGTGTGGGAAAAAGCCCCAAAATATTTTTAAAATCTTCTCATGAACCAGTGTGTACAATGACTTGATATTTGCTATGGAGGTTCCTTTTGAGGTGTAGAATCAAGTTTGTTCAAACGAAGTTCTTGAAGCAATATTTGTCTTTGTAATGGGAGGGGTAAGATTTTTGGCCCCGCCGATAGTCCGGTTTGAACCAAATTTGGTTTGTGGCATTATTGGGGCATAAGTACATGGCCCATGCACAAAAGAAAATTCATGCATCCCCATGGGAACCCTGGGAGCAAAAAATAGAAATATTTTTAAATGCCCATATTTCCCAAACCACACGGAACAGAGAGCTGTTATTGGTATGAAGTATCCTTAGGACCAGTAGAATTGAATGGTAAAAAAAAACTTGTCATCGGTTGTTACGGTGTTCTGTAATGGGCATCGAAAAAATGCTGAGTCAGCATATTTGCAAAAATTTTAAAAAATCTTTTCTCCAGAACCAATCATCAGAATCTTTTGATATTCGTATACAGCATTCACAGGGGGGTCAGATACAAGTTTGTTAAAATAAAGCTCATTGGTTCATATGTGGGCTCAATACAGGAGCCAAAATATTTTACATAGGATAATATGAGGAATATTCTTAAAAAATTTTCTTCAGAACCACCAGTCAGAATCTTTTAATGTTTGATATACATCACTGTTATGAGGGTCAGATTCAAGACTGTTCAAACCAAGTCCCTAGGTTAATATTTGTGCTTCCTACAGAAGCCCAAATTTTAACTTTGTTCAATATGGGGGATATTTTAAAAAAATCTTCTTCAGTTCCACCAGTCAGAATGCTTTCATATTTGGTATGCAACATCTCTAGGGGGTCTGATTCAAGTTTGTTCAAATCAGATCCCTAGATATATATTTGGGCTCGCTATGGTAGCCCAAATTTTTACTTTGTGCGATATGAGGAAATTTCTTTAAAAATCTTCTTCAGATCTACCAGTCGGAATTCTTTCATATTTGGTATACAACATCTCTAGGGGGGTCAGATTCCAATTTGTTCAATTCAAGTGCCTGGGTTAATATTTGGACTCCATATGGGAACCTGAAATTTAACTTAGTACAATATGAGGGAATTTCTTCAAAAATCTTCTTCAGATCCACTAGTCTGAATGCTTTCATATTTGGTATACAACATCTCTCGGGTGGTCAGATGCAAGTTTGTTCAAATCGGATCCATAGGTTAATATTTGGGCTCGCTATGGTAGCCCAAATTTGAACTTAGTGCAATATGAAGAAATTTCTTTAAAATTTATCTTCAGATCCAACAGTCAGAATGCGTTTATATTTGGTACACAACATCTCTAGGAAAGTCAGATTCGACTGTGTTCATATCGAGAGCCTGGGTTAATATTTGGGCTCCCTATGGGAGCCGGAATTGGCCATTTTGCTGAAGAATTAAAAATTTTGTATACAGTCCCCTCTAGAGGTGTGTAACTAAGATTAATCCACATAGGTTGTATCAATGGGCTTCATAGGGGAGCTCTACATTTTACATTATGATCAACTGAAGAAAAGGCATGATGCCCGGATTATTTTTGTCACTCCTGAGAGACTCTAGGATTGAGAGTGTAGTCTATGGATATGGATTGCTTAATGTAGACTCATTCTTGGACTCGGTTTATATTGGGTTCTGTTCAAGATGAGTGCTTCAGGCCCCGTGGGGCCTCTTGTTTATTATCACCTGTTTCTCGTCCTGAATTCAGATGGATAGTTCATAGATATGCTGAGATATGCCTTGGCGTCCAGACAATTATGTCATTGTGGACGCCATAGTAGCCTTTTGTACGGTTACAGCAGTCTCTTGGGTTAGGCTCTGTCCGCTGTCTTTTGGGAATAAAACCAAAAAAGATACTATGTTTTTCCTAGGTGTCATAGACTTGAGTCTTATTGTTACACCATAGTAGCCTAGCTAAAATCATGAGAGATTTTTTCATTATTATGCAGTGGCATAGTGTTGTGCGGTTTTATTTTTCTTGTTTCGGTTCGGTTTTTAAAAAAAAACTCTGTTTATAGGTCGGTTTTCGGTTTTTTATAGTAAGACATCTGCAGTTTCCAACAAACTATGTTGTGTCGATATAATAATGCCCATACTGTCATATTTTCAATGATGATTTAATTGGCATTGCCTAGCATGTGTGCTAAGTGTATAAATGGCAGGCATTATCAAAACAAAATAATATAAAAGAAAATAAAATGTAACAGTGTTCGTAGAATATCACCACTCACCAATTCTAGGCACATGCCCCCCCCCCCCCCCCCCCCACCTCTTGTCTTTAAGTTCAGACATAGAGAGTCTATGATGAATTGATATTAACACATGGGTGTGAAAAGATCTAATTCACAATTTCCCCGGGCTCTGTTCAGTGCTCACTCCTGGGTGGGGCCCAGGGCAGCCCAACAAAATGACCCTATCAGGCATTGCAAATAATAACAAGCGTTGCCAAGTGGGTCACCTAGACATCCATCCTAACATATTTGACAATGAACTGATGTATGGACTCTTTTCAATACCCCCCCCCCCCCCCCACACACACACACACACAGTGGTGACTAGTGCCACCACCCGCCCTAGGAAAATAATCAGCAATCATTTCTTGTCAGCCTGGAATGGGAAAGTCATATTGTTTGTAGCTGGGTGGGCTTCAAAACGAACCACTTTACCAAATACCTGTTGTCTCCCCCACCCCACCCCCACACACCTCGTGCACGCAATGGTTTTAGCTCAACGGAATTGATTTCACAAATTCACTGGTGTACTGTTATATATTGTATCTTTTTTGCGTTTGCCTCTTGCCATTCCATTTTCTATTTCTACCGCTGATTTGTTCCTTTGGTTGGCCCCCTTAAAGTGAGTTGTGTGGGGAATGCAACCGTGGCACATTGACAGCAATATTACGGAACGCAGCTTTTTCCAGTGGATATGGACGATTCGGTCTTGGGACGTTTCGTTTCAAGACGTTTTGGCCTTCATATATTGAACTAAATAGAATAAGAACTTGCGGTTTCGTGTTTTTAGTGGGCGAAGCCTTCAGGACAAATCGTCTCGGGTCGGAACGTCCCAAGACTGAATTGCAGTAAAACCTCTTCCCGGATAAGCACATCAAGGGAGGCAACAGACTACATCCGAAACACGTGGTGGGGCAACCCATGACAAATGTTATTTTCGAATACGACAGTGAAATGCCAAGACCTTTTTCTGATATGATATTATTCCCTGTCCAACATATTATAGATATATATAGTAATTTTAATTAAACTGATTGACTATGTCATACAAACCTGTTCAAAAACGAAGCCAATTGCGCAAGGTATTGCCTGTAATCAGTGAAATGTAGGCGTGTTGGCTGTCTGTTTTGTCATTCTCACAGAAAACACAACCCATTTTTACGTCAACGATGTGTGATTGACAACTTATCATACATCATTCTCGAGTGATCTGGACATGTTGCAGTGACCCCTTTACACCCAGAATGTGGCGTGCATTGACGACACTGTTATTTCCTGACAAAGCTTGACATTTCAGACATTGTTAGTGCAAACTGAAAAAAGAAAACATCTCTTCCCGACATTTTAGGAAAAAAACGAAACCGTACTCATTTACCAGTTACATGGTTTCGGTTTTCAAGCAAAACCGAAACCGACTTATAAAACCGGTTAACCGTACAACACTATGGCATAACTGAATTTATTATCTCTTGTGACTGCGATCTCTGTGAATTCAGGGCTGTTCATATAGCGGCTCTTCATTCCCTACCTTGTGCGACAATAATTGTAAGTCTCCATTAAGAGAGCCTTCAGGGTCGCAACTTACTCCAATATATCTGTCTTCACGAACATGAGGACTTATAAGCTATGGCTAGTGTTGTAAGTCTCCTTAGTGAGCTTCTAGGGCCTCAGTTATCAGCTTTTAATGGTCTTCACGTACAGGAAGACCTTTAGCTGCTTCATCTAGGCTGAGTTAGTTGTCCTATCAGACATTACACCGTTTGTTAGAGGAGGTTATTCTCTTCAAACCGGTATGGTTTGGTGTGAGTTATTATGTTAATGCAGTGTATTTGTTCTTCACGTCCTTCTCCACGCTTAGTGGCATTATGGAGTCGGTCAGACATGAGGGAACCTTGCGGTTCCTATACTATTTGATGACTAACACAAGAATGATTCAAGTAATGCGGGTAAGGAGTGTTCGATAGGATTTTGAATCCCCCTCCCCACCGCCAATGTGTTAAGAGGCGATTACTGGGCAAGACGTAGTTTTCTTCCCGTAAGCCTCGTATGCATTTAAGTACATGCATGCATTTCATGACTTCTCGATTGGCGGCTGGGTCGTGTTCTATGGCGACCTCATGGGCACATCCACTTTTTAGTTGGTTGGTTTCCTGTGGTTGTTCGTCTATATGTCATAAACGAGCATATGATTCATCATCAATAAATTGCTGGGAGCGCGGTGGCTCAGTAGGTAGAGGTGCAGGCTGCAAGCCGAGAGGTCCTCGGTTCGAATCCCACCTGCGGCAACCGCGTTGTGTCCTTGGGCAAGACACTTCATCTCAATTGCCCGCGTGGGGGCACGATGACGCCGTGTACTAAGGCGTACTGCACGTCGATGGTACGCATGTCTTCAACCAATCTAACCCTGCCTGTGCTGCAGTGAGGAGTTACGATGTTGGGGAGCTGGCAGCTGCTCGTCGTTGCTCGGTGGTTCTCTCCGGGTACTCCGGCTTCCTCCACCCGTAAAACTGTCACGGTCATGATTAGCCATTGTGCATAAATAGGTGACCTTAAACATCAATAAATAAATCAATAAATTGCTATCCTTTGGGTACCTGGGAGGCTGTCTAGTCAGTTAACTGGTATTCAGATGATTACAAGCGGGATTTCAATGTCCGCGTGCATAATAAGTGTATTATTAGGCAGACGCATTATTGTATGTAATGGACCTCAGAAACAATTATTTCGGGGGCGGTCCGTGACGAGTCTGTTAATCATAGCTCGTTCCATTTCTAAATCCAGGTTTCCATTAATTTTGGTACCCAGTCGAATATAACTTGTCTATACATTCTCGTACATTCGCTTGTGTCTGGGAGCATAGATATCGGATAGAACGCGTCTGGAAGTGTTATTGGAATTTATTGTACACCTGAACGGGGTCATCTGTGGGTAACCTTGGAAATGTGTTTACTCTCCAGAGATCGTTCATTGTGATTCTATTGGACATGTGTATATTGTATATATGATATTACCGGTTTTCGACCTATCTACGTATGCTGACTCTGGTATACGTTACAAGCAGGCGCTATTAATTACTGGGATCACTGCGATAGCCTTAGCTTCTGAAGTGGCATTAAGCATCAATTTATTAATAATAATTAATATCTGGGTGCCTGTTCGACGAATATATATTGTTATTTGGTACCGTTTTTCTTGATTTCAGAGTGCTCCCCTCTTTGTTTTTGAAGAAAATTCCTTCAAAAAAGTGTGTGGGGAGGGGGGGATTTTTTAAATCTCCTCCGGTTTGATAAGTGTGTAACTATGAGTGAAGCTGTTTTGTCTGTAGATTATATCCTGGATACAACTTGTGTATTATTGTATACGGCATATGTTTGTGGGGGGTTAACCTCTCACTCTTAAATACGCCATCCTAATTTTTAGGGCTTAGTACGGACTAGCCTTAAAATTGGGAACTTGTTTCATCCAATTAGCATAGTCATTCATGTTAAGAATACGGAATTACTTGAATTTGGCTCCTAGTTTATGATATGTCTTCTCTAAATATTACTGTATAGAGAGACATTCATGTAATTCCTTTTAAATTTAATTTCCTTTCACCTTGAATTGCAGGCTTGGGAACTATGTTTGTCTGCTAATAATAATAATAATAATAATAATAGATATTTATATTTATATAGCGCTCATTTCACAATAATAAAAAGTTCCATGGCGCTTTACAAGAAAAATCATGGTTACATGTGACAGTACTTCTGTACTGTAGATTTGCATAGTGCTACGCGGAAATCACTCCGAGTATGGTTTACCAAAAAGATAGGTTTTCAGTACCGATTTGAAAGCACTTGGCGCAGTCTGTCGCACTGAAATGGGTAGCTCATTGAAAAGCCTAGGTGCACTATGAGAGAAGGAGCGGCCACCATATGATACCAAGTTGCAGGTAGTCTCTTCAAGCAAGTCATGCATAGAAGACCTTAACGTGCGTTTAGGCTCATACGGAACCACTAGGTCGCTTATATAAGCCGGGGTCAGATCACAGCAGCGAGCCCTGTGTGCAAAAAGTAAGACCTTGAACTGAATCCGTGATGAAATAGGAAGCCAATGAAGATCTTTCAGGACTGGAGTTATGTGTTGGCGCCGCTTCGTCAGTGAGACAATACGGGCAGCTGTGTTCTGTATTTGTTGCAACCTTTGTATCTGCTTGCCTGGAAGCCCATACAACAATGAGTTGCAATAATCTAAGCGTGATGTGATAAATGCATGCACCAGGCACACTGCAGCCTTCTTCGTCAAAATTTTTCGAGAGCGACCCAGTTTACGGAGGTACCAGTTGGCAGACTGACATATTTTGGTAATATGATCAGCCATAGTTAGGTGTCTGTCGAAATAGACACCTAAATTCCGAACCTTAGTTGACGGATTAATCACTACATCACCAACCATGAGCCGTGGCAGAGTGTCTGGTGCGGGTCTGAATCTTGAGGAAAATACTATCAGCTCAGTTTTATCGTCATTTAATTTAAGTTTGTTTTGTAGCATAAATGCTCTCACTTCCTTAATACAGTTTTCGAGACGCATAAACTGTGTGGCTGTATCTTCATAATCAATGGGGTTAAATTCTACATATAACTGGGAGTCGTCAGCGTAAAAGATGCACTCAATACCGTGTGAGCGAATAATGGCGCCCAGAGGCTGCATATAAAGGGTGAATAAAATTGGGCCGAGAACGGAACCCTGGGGTACCCCAAATTCAAGTGAGGCTATTTCAGATTTGTTGCCATCAACGGTAACACACTGGGTTCGGTTACTCAAATAAGATCGAAACCAATCTAGTGCTGATCCTTCTATTCCTAGCTGAGAAAGTCGTTCAAAAAGAATTTCATGGTCAATCGTGTCGAATGCGGCTGAAAGGTCAAGTAGCACCAACGCAACACCTTTTTTGTTGTCAATAGATTCCAAAACCGCATTTTGGACTGAGAGAAGGGCAGTCTCTGTTGAATAACCAGGTCTATATGCAGACTGCTTAGGGTCAAGTAAACAATTATCGTCCAAATGCGCATGCAGTTGTTGTGCAATGACTTTTTCTATAATCTTGGAGATAAAAGGAAGATTCGAGACCGGGCGATAATTTTTCAGCATTGTGGGATCAAGAGATGTTTTTTTAAGAAGTGGGGTAACAAGAGCTGTTTTCAGACTAGGCGGTAGATAGCCAGAACTCACTGAGTTGTTAACAATTTCTGTAATGCTGCCAATGAGTACGGGAAGAGATGTTTTAAGGAGTGTAGTTGGTATCGGATCCAGATCACAAGTTTTTGATGGTGAAGACATTATGATTTTTTGAACAGTCTTCTCTGAAACCGTGTGAAAATGAGTTAGTTTTGAGGATGGGTTGACAGTTTGAAAGGGCTGGTCAGGTTGCCTATTCTCCGTATCTGCCTTATCCAAAGACTCCCTGATGTTTTTAATCTTTGTGATAAAAAACTCTGAGAACGCATTTGCGACCTCTGTTTTGGAAAGATGATCAGAGAAATTATGGGTTTCTTTGGCTTCCAGTGACTTTAGGATCTTGAAGAGCTGTTTTTGGTCAGATTCACAAGCGGAAATTTTCTCACTCAAATATTGCTTTTTTAGGTGGTTTATCAAGTTTTTAACTTTTTTACATTGTTGTTTAAACAACTCATGATGCACAGTCAACTTAGTTTTACGCCATTTCCGTTCGAGTTGATGGCGCAAACGCTTAGCCGACCGTACTGCAGAATTGATCCAGGGACGAATGGCTTTTAGAGTAAAGGTTCTTGATAAAATGGGGGCCATTTCATCAAGTACATTCCTCAACTTGACATTGTATGATTCTACTTTTGAGTTTAAATCGTTGCCTGAAGTTTTTCGCATACAATCGGTAATACACTGCATAAAATTATTGATGTCAAGATCCCTAAGTTTTCTGAATGAGACAGTTCTTTTCTGCAGAGATGCCTTCTTGATAGACAAAATACATTCAACAAGAAAGTGATCTGACAAGGATAAGTCATGAATTCTAGTTGAAGATATGATGTTGTCAGTATTCCTGGAAATAATGGGATACAGCGTGTGACCTAAATTATGGGTCGGTTCATTTACATGCTGTTTGAGGTCCAAAGAACCAAGAAGATCCATAAATCGTTGGGTGTCTGTGTTGGTCGCCTTATCGAAGTGAAAGTTTAAATCCCCAACTAACACTATCCGGTCAGTCTCGGAACAGATGTTGTGGAGAAAGGGATCAAATTCTTCGAAAAACATGGCACTAGTTATATGTCTTTTCTTACTGGGAAGCAGTCTGTAGACTATTAAAAGCCTGAAAAATGACTTTCCATCAACGGATATGAGAATATCCATGTGTTCGAATGTTGAAAATACAGTTTTTGAAGTTTTAGAGGTCACCGTGAGGTTTTCTTTGAACAGAAAGCCCACCCCACCACCTCTAGACATCCAGGGTACATGCTTGAAAAGATACCCTGTTGGTGTTAAACAGCTAATTACATCATCATCGTGCTGGTGTAACCAGGTCTCTGTTATTGCGAGACAGTCTAGATCCTGATCGAGAACAAAATCGACAATAGCATCTGTCTTTTCTCTCACGGACTGAGCGTTAATTGTTCCTAAACTGAAGGATGAGTGTCCTTGTCTATAACCATTAAGGTTAACTGAGTCGGTGGAATGAGTGTCATTTAAACGTTTAGTAGTTGAAATTGCTATGAGGTTCTTCCAGTTCACACCTGTTTTACCTTTTTGTGGATGAATACCACGCGTGTTTCTAACAACTGGTATGTGTCTTTTACCACCCCCTCTTTTTCCACGGTGAGTTGGACAAAAAGGAGCTACATCTTGCAAGCTAACAATCTGTTTCCATATATTGGTGTTTAACCTGCTTGGGACTAAAACAGAAGACCTCAGTTGGAGCAATTCATATTTGCTATATACTATTGGCATAATTGGTAAGGAAAGTGTTAACAAGCAAAACACATTAACTGCTGCAGTGGCTGGCTGTGAGAATGTCAATTGTGCAATCATCCAAGATACTTCAATGGTTGAGCTTATAACAGTTCTAATTCTGAAGTCCTAGGCCCTCCGCCTTTTTACGATTCAGCTAGTCTGGGCCATTGGTTTATAGTATAAAAATATGATAAATTTAAAGTAATTTGTATATTTTTTATACTTACCAATGGCCCAGATGGGTATGGCCCTCCTATGAGTGGGCACTCATACCTCCCTGCTGAGTTATTATGTGGTACTCTCTTCTACAAAGAACGATGTTGGAGCCAATTCCGGTCACTTCTTGATGGCTGTGCATGCGCGGAGAATAAAAGTATGGAGGACCAGATAGAACTTTAAATTTTTAGCTCACCTACTTCTATTGAAGTGGTGAGCTATTGTCATCACCTCGGGCGTCGGCATCCGGCGTGTCCAATATTGTAAGATTTTATGTTAAGGTTAATTTCTCAAAGATCAGTGGGCTCAGGCCTTTGATATTGCATATGTAGGTTGTAGGGGACTATCAGAACAGTATTTAACCCTGATACTACGACTTTTTTCCAAATTTCACCTAAAATTTTCTGCCAAAACTTGTAAGAATATGCGTTAAGGTGTTGTAAGAATTTGCGTTAAAGTCAGCTTTTGTGCAGATTGTGCTGCTTTAACTTCTCATTACTGTTGATTTTCATATTTCAATAACAACTGTAGGTATTAACCCTACTGTATGCAGAAATTTAACGGAAATTTTCTTTTTTTTCAGTCAAAATTTTCATGTTTTTCTCGGACTGAGTAAATTTTAAGTTGTAAAACTTTGTAAACTTTGTGTTTAGGTGAGTTGTGTTTCTATGTGTCTTTCCAGGCGATTAATATTCTACACTTGGGTTACTGAACTCCATTGCAGTAATATTTAACCCTCATTACATGCATATTTGAGGAATTTGAGGCTGATTTTCTGCCAAAACTTGTTGTAAGAATTAGCATTTAGGTGTTGTAAGAATTTGCGTTAAAGTCAGCTTTTGTGCAGATTGTGGTGCCTTCACCTCTCATTACTGTTTATTTTCTCATTTCAATAACTACTTTAGGTATTAACCCTACTGTATGCAGAAATTTAACTGATTTCTTCTCTTTTTTTCAGTCACAGTGTTCACATTTTTCTCTGACTTACTCAATTTTATGTTCTAAAAGTTTATGTTAAGGTGAGTTCTGTTTCTATGTGTCTTTCCAGGCAATTGATATTGTACACATGGGTTACTGAACTACATTGCGGTAACGTTGCGCCCTCATTACATGCATATTTGAGGAATTTGAGGGAGATTTTTGGGACTTATATTCACTTTGTTTAAAAAAAATTGTTCTTAATTTTTTTTTTTTATTTAATAGTTTCTCATACTTGTTACTAGTAACATTAAGGCTTATTTTAGTTGTTGATGTGATGTATTTTTGTTGGGACTTATAGTCACTTTCTTGAACGAATGTTTTCCTGCAACTCCTCTTTAACCAATGATTGTACTTCAATTACAATTTCAGTGATTTATGAAAGCCTTTCCTAATTCTTATTTATGATTTAATATCTAGCCTCACGATTCATATTCTTAATCATAAACATTTCTAAAAGAAAAAAATGCTTTTATATCCAATGATTCTATGTTGAATTGATATATAATAAATGCAGAAATATAGACTTTCCAAAGACATCACATAAACCACATTAATCATTTGATGCCTAGTTAATGATTTATATTAACTAAATATTAGGCATGTTACATTGGAACGACATTATCAAGCGCGAATGTAGGTGAGCGTTGGGATGTAAGATCCCTCTTGTTGGTTTTGCAAGCAAATTTTGGGGATTGGGGGGGGGAGGGGGGGGGGGGGGTTCAAAATTTGTGTTTGGCTCTTGATAACTTTGAGTTTGCACCAGCTAGTCTGGGCCATTGGTAAGAATAAAAAATATACAGATTACTTTAAATTTATAATTTTTCTGAATTTTATTAACAAATATGATCGCCAGAAGCCATCTTTGATTTGGCATATGAATTATCAACGATTCCATTAGTACACCATGCAGGCCGCATCTTGCATCCAGTCTTTTTCAAATTTCATATGTAGCTTTGGTGTGATGTCTTTTCTATAGAAACTTGAGTGAATGACTTGGCATTACTGGATTTTTCTATTCAGTTCAGACTCTTTTTGGACAAGTTGGGCAGCAATGTCATTGACACTTTCATTTTTAAGTTGAAAACAGTGTCACAAGTGAGCACTTCAGTTAAAGACATTCCGAGGGCTTGTTTGTGTTATAAACTGATAACACTCCATACATGTACATGTACGGTGGAAAATGATTGTCTGCACAATAATCTAGAAACCATGAACAATAAAATGCTGTGTTGCAGATGGTAATGAAGGTGTGAGGAGATCTGTGTTGTCTTTTCTCACTCAGTTAATTATCATCTCAATCTGCGGTAATCTTTTAGTACAATACTAGGAAACAACCGTAGAATTATTGGTTATTTTCTGTAATAAAATGGGTTAAAGAAGTCTCATCATTATTATGTTTTGTATGGACAGTATCAACCCTTCTGTGCTTTTATTTTCCTCGGTCATCTACGGTCATCATTTCCCGGGAGGTGAAAGGTGAAGCAGTGTTTGTTTACTGTGGTAAATAATCTCTGTTTTACTGGTAAAATAGGACCTGGTCACCAATGCCTGGGGTGAAAGTCCTCTAAAATGGGGACATGGGTATGAACGATTGGCTACATTTGTCTTTATCTCCATGTTGCGATCATGATTAGCCATTGTGCAGAAGTATATGACCTTAAACACCAATATATAAATAAATATGGTCATCTCTTAGTACGTCTGCTTCAAAAATCTAAGAATAAAGTATGGCTGTCACAATTATTTGATTAGTTGACCAGTTATCGACTATTATGCTAGTTGACGTTTTTTTTAAATTTTTTGTCGACTCGTTCATTTTCAGAGTGGTGCATGTCAGGTTTAAATTGCACTGTATAATGAGGTGAATGAACAGTTAGATTATTAACCATTGAAATGTCTAAACATAGTTACTTGTAATATCCAGTGGCCTTTGTTTTCTACATGATTTGAAATTTCAGTACTGAATGGCTGAATACTGGTTTTGTTTTACCACAGGGACTCAATACAATACAAACAATGATAAAACAATAAATTAATATTATACAAGCATAACTGGATACCCCCATTATAAGTACTATATGGCCATGGTTAGTTAATTTTCAATTTAGCGTAATTCTAGGTTCTCAGAGCAAAATGCAGAATGAGGTTTTTTAGCTCGCCTGACTTACGTTGTCCGTGAACATGGTGTTTGCGTTTTCTCCTCCAAACCGCTAAACCATTTTAATTGAAATTTGAGATAAAAGTTTGTAATGACATCGCATTTTGATTTTGTTCAAATCAAGTTGCCTCGCCCCTCGGTAGGGCCACGCCAAAAAAGTGTGTTTAAATCTTAAAATCATCTCATGAACCAGAAGTACCAGAGACTTGATATTTGGTGTGCAGCTTCCTTTTGAGGTGTAGACTCAGATTTGTTCAAGAGTTCGAGGAGCTATATTTGACTTGTTTTGGGAGGGCAAGAATTTTTGCCCCGCACAAAATTTCTATTTTTCAAAACCAAGAGGCTGATTTGAACCAAATTTGATATGATGGCTTATTGAGTCATAAGTACTAAATTTATGCCCCCAAAAAGTTGCCCGTCGCCCCCTGGGAACCACAGGAGCTAAAAATAGAAAAATTTTAAAACACCCATATCTCCAAAACTGCACGGCACTGAAAATTCTTATTTGGTGTGAAGCTTCCTTAGGACCAACAGAATGGAATGTTCCAAAAAAAAAATTGCTATCGGTTTTATCATGGGGTACTTTTTCGGGACTTTTGATAAAATGCTGAGTCCACATTTTTTATGCCCCCCGACTTAAGTCGGATGGCATATAGTGATTGAAGTGTGCATGTGTCCATCCGTGTGTGTGTGTCCATGTGTGTGTGTGTGTCCGTGCCAATAACTCGAAAACTGTTAGGGCCACAGTCATCAAACTTCACATAATTAGCTCACCTGACTGAAAGTCAGGGTGAGCTTTTCTTATCACTCTTCGTCCGTCCATCCGTTGTCCTGCATGAAGGTGGTGTTTGAGCCTCTTTCTCCTAAACCACTGGCCACATTTTGATTAAATTTCATGTAAGTAGTGGTTATATAGGGGCATTTTGATTTTTATGCAAATTAGGTTTCGGCTCATATTGAACAGAGGGGTGGGGAAAAAATCGCCAAATTTTTTGAAAATCTTCTAATGAACCACCAGTAGCAGAGACTTGATATGTGGTATACAGAGTCCTTTTGAGGTTTAGAATCAAGTTTGTTCAAGAGAAGTTTGTCAGGCATTATTTGCCTTTTTTATGGGAGGGTCAAAAATTTTGGCCACGCCTAAAATTTCTATTTTCAGAACCGTGAAGTCGATTTGAACTAAATTTGATATGAGATGATAATGGGTCATTTCGAACTTAGTGGATTTCAGGCAAATTTCTTAAAAAATCTTCTTCTCCAGATCCAGCAGGCAGAATCTTTTAATATTTGGTATGCAACACTGTGAGGTGGATCTGATTCAAGTTTGTTCAAATCAGCTCCCGAGATTCATATTTGGGCTCACTATAGAAGCTCGAATTCGAACTTAGTGCATTTCAGGCAAATTTCTTCAAAAATCTTCTCCAGATCCAGCAGGCAGCATCTTTTGATATTTGGTATGCAACATTGTGGGGTGGATCTGATTCAAGTTTGTTCAAATCGGCCCTCTGGATTCACATTTGGGCTCACTATAGAAGCCTGAATTTGAACTTAATGCATTTCAGGCAAATTTCTTTGAAAATCTTCTTCTCAAGATCCAGCAGGCAGAATCTTTTGATATTTGGTATGCACCATGATTAGGGGGTGAGATTCAAGTTTGTTCAAGCCAAGTCCCTGGGTTCATATTTGGGCTCACTGTGGTAGCCCGAATTATAACTTCGTTCAAAATGAGGAATTTTCTTTAAAAATCTTCTTCTTCAGATCCAGCAGTCGGAATGTTTTGATATTTGGTGTTCAGCATTCTTTGGAGGATGAGATTCAAGTTTGTTCAAGCCATGTCCCTAGGTCCATATTTGGGATCACTGTGGGAGCCCGAATGATAACTTAGTTCAAAATGAGGAATTTTCTTTAAAAATTTTCTTCTTCAGATCCAGCAGTCAGAATGTTTTGATATTTGGTATGCAGCATCCTTAGGGGGTGGGGGGGAGGGGGGGGGGGGGTGAGATTCAAGTTTGTTCAAGCCATGTCCCTAGGTCCATCTTTGAACTCACTGTGGGAGCTCGAATTGTAACTTAGTTCAAAATGAGGAATTTTCTTTAAAAATCTTCTTCAGATCCAGCAGTCAAAATGTTTTGATATTTGGTGTGCAGCATCCTTAGGGGGAGAGATTCAAGTTTGTTAAAGCCAAGTCCCTGGGTTCATATATGGGCTCCCTGTGGGAGCCCGAATTATAACATAGTTCAATATGAGGAATATTCTTTAAAAATCTTCTTTTTTTTTTTAGATCCACTGGTCAGAATCTTTGGATATTTGGTATAAGCATTTCTTAGGAGGAGCAGATGCAACTTGTTGAAATCAATTCTCTGGGTTGATATTTAGGCTACCATGTCAGGTGAGCGCCATCAGGCCCCCTGGGGCCTCTTGTTATAAAGGACCATGGGAGGATGTGTCACACACCATAGCCAGGTTCGTACCTTCAAGGTCATGGTCACATTTCAAGGTCACACTTAACATTGGTCAATATTGGTATCTCGGCCATAACTCAGAAATGAATTACAGTACAATTGTTAAACTTTTTACAAATGTTAAGGACAGTCAGAAGGTGCGTTGCGTATAATAGTTTCCGCCGCATCTGCAAGGTGAAGGTCACAATTGACCTTCATATGTTCAGGGTCACAAATCGTGTCTCAAGCATGACTCCAAAACTATTAGGGCTACAATCATCTAACTTCGCTCAATTATAAAGGACAACGGGTGGATGTGTCACACACCACAGCCAGGTCCATAAGGTCAAGGTCACATTTCAAGGTCACACTGAAAATCATCAATATTCGTGTCTTAGCCATAACTCAGAAATGAACCAAAGTACAAATATTAAACTTTTTACAATTTTTTTTGTTTGATGGAGGTCAAGGTCACAGATCAAGGTCATTGCCATGTAGGGGGGCATAGTCACTTCCGAGTGAATCTCTTGTTTAACACTGTGGGTAATGGGAAAAACATTTAAGTCTACTTTTCTCACAAACCACTACTCCAAAAGCTTTCAAATTTCACATATAACATCTTTGGAAGATTGTTTCACATGTTTATTGAAATCATATCTCTGGGTCCATATTTAGGCTCTCTATGGGAGCCCAAATGTTTAAATTAGTGCAGTATGAGGAATATTCCTTAAAACCTAAACCGAAAGAGGTACCCAGAGGGTAATTTGGTCCACTCCATGGGATAGCATCAGCAAATACACCCCCTGGGGACCTCATTCTTCAAATGACAGATTGCTTATTTTCAGGCTTGGACATTGCTGGATCTTTTTAGCTCACCTGACTTTCAGTCAGGAGAGCTATAGTGATCACTCATCGTCCATCGTCGTCTGTGAACATGGTGTTTGCGTCTTCTCCTCCCAAACCGCTGAACCAATTTAATTGATATTTGAGATAATAGTTTGTTATGACCTCGCAATTTGATTTTGTTCAAATCAAGTTGCCTCGCCCCTTGGTAAGGCTGTGCCCAAAAAGTGTGCGTGAATCTTAAAAAATCTTCTTCTCATGAACCAGTAGTAGCAGAGACTTCATATTAGGTGTGCAGCTTCCTTTTGAGGTGTAGACTCAGATTTGTTCAAGAGAAGTTTGTGGGACTATATTTGCCGTTGTTATGGGAGGGGCAAGAATTTTTGCCACTCCCAAAATTTTTGTTTTCCTAACCGATAGGCAGATTTGAACCAAATTTGATATGAGGGCTTATTGGGTCATAAGTACTTAATTTATGCCCAAATTTTTTTTCCTGTCGCCACATGGGAACCGCAGGAGCTAAAAATGGAAAAAAATTAAATTGCCCATATCTCCAAGACTACACAGCACTGAGAATTCTTATTTGGTGTGAATCTTCCATAGGACCAACAGAACGGAATGGTGAAAAAAAATTGCTATCGGTTTTATCATGGGGTACTTTTTGGGGACTTTTTGCTGAGTCGGCATTTTTTAACACTGTGGGTAATGGGAAAAACATGTAAGACTACTTTTCTCCCAAACCACTGCTCCAAAAGCTTTCAAATTTCACATAGAACATCTTTGGAAGATTGTTTCACATGTTTATTGGAATCAATTCCCTGGGTCCATATTTGGGCTCTCTATGGAAACCCAAATGTTTAAATTAGTGCAGTATGAGGAATATTCTTTAAAAATCTTCTTCAGATCTACCAATAAGAATCTTTTGATATTTGGTATGCATCATCCTTAGGGGAGTGAGATTTAAGTTTGTTCAAGCCAAGTCCCTGGGTTCATATTTAGGTTGAAAATTTGGGGCCTCGTTCCGGTGTGCCACAATATCTTCCCCCCCCCCCCCTTGATATCTTCCCCCCGGGGGGAAGATAGCCTAGGTTATCCTCCCCCCCCCCCCCCAACCCTGGATATCTTCCCCCTCACCTCAAAAATAAAATATGAAAAGAACTGAACAAAAAGATAAAGATAAGAACATTTATTTATGGAATTTTCATTGAAATTAACACAAAAAAGTGGTTCAACTCTTTAATATATACACGACCAGTGAATAGAAAATAGGCAATCTCAGAAGCAACTATTTCACAAATATCAATAGGTTTTTCTACACCGTGGGGCCAACCATAACAAAGTCCAAACAATGGCTGCAAAAGGTTCTATGAATGTCTGTTGGGAGTTTGACATGGGTGGGGGGGGGAAGATATCCAGGCCTGGTTATCTTCCCCCCCCCCCCCCCCACCCTTGTCAAAAAATCTAGAACAAATTAAAAACAGTTTCAACTTGGCTTATACCATTGAATAATGACCAGTGAATTGAAAATAGGCAATCTTAGGACCTTTCCAGCAATTTTGGAGACTTTTCCAAACATGTGGATAGGGTTGGGGTGGGGGAGATGTCCAACCTGCATATCTTCCACCTCACCCATCCAAAAAACACAGCTACTATTTAAAAAATATCAATAGTTTTTTTACACCGTGGGGCCAACCATAACAAAGTCCAAACAATGGCTGCAAAAGGTTCTATGGATGTCTATTGGGAGTTTGACATGGGTGGGGGGGGGGGGGGGGAGATATCCAGGCCTGGTTATCTTCCTCCCCGCCCATGTCAAAAAATATAGAACAAATTAAAAACAGTTTCCACTTGGCTTATACCATTGAATAATGACCAGCGAATTGAAAATAGGCAATCTTAGAACCTTTCCAGCAATTTTGGGGACTTTTCCGAACATGTGGATGGGATAGGGGTGGGTGAGATGTCCAACCTGCATATCTTCCACCTCACCCATCCAAAAAACATAGCTACTATTTAAAAAATATCAATAGGTTTTTTTACACCGTGGGGCCAACCATAACAAAGTCCAAACAATGGCTGCAATAGGTTCTATGAATGTCTATTGGGAGTTTGACATGGGTGGGGGGAAGATATCCAGGCCTGGTTATCTTCCCCCCCCACCCATGTCAAAAAATATAGAACAAATTAAAAACAGTTTCAACTTGGCTTATTCCATTGAATAATGACCTTTGTTTGGACTTTGTTATGGCTGGCCCCACGATGTAAAAAAAACTATTGATATTTTTTAAATAGTAGCTATGTTTTTTGGACGGGTGAGGCGGAAGATATGCAGGTTGGACATGTCCCCCACCCCAACCCTATCCACGTTTTCGGAAAAGTCCCCAAAATTGCTGGAAAGGTTCTAAGATTGGCTATTTTCAATTCACTGGTCATTATTCAATGATATAAGCCAAGTTGAAACTGTTTTTAATTTGTTCTATATTTTTTGACATGGGTGGGGGGGAAGATAACCAGGCCTGGATATCTAACCCCCCCAACCCATGTCAAACTCCCAACAGACATTCTTTGAACTTTTTGCAGCCATTGTTTGGACTTTGTTATGGTTGGCCCCACGGTGTAAAAAAACCTACTGATATTTATGAAATAGTTGCTTCTGAGATTGCCTATTTTCTATTCACTGGTCATGTATATATTAAAGAGTTGAACCACTTTTTTGTGTTAACTTCAATGAAAATTCCATAAATAAATGTTCTTATCCTTATCTTTTTGTTCAGTTCTTTTCATATTTTATTTTTGAGGTGGGGGGTGTGTTGGGAAGATATCCAGGGTGGGGGAAGATAACCTAGGATATCTCCCGGACTTAGAAATTTTGGACCAAATTCCGGAAATTTTTTTTTTTGTTTTTGTATGCGTTTTGGTCAATTTTAAGACAAAAATTTTTTTTTTACACTGAAAATTTGGGGTCCGGGTGAGACTTAGAAATTTTGGACCAAAATCAGGAACTTTTTTTTGTTTTTTATGCATTTCGGTCAATTTTAAGACAAAAAAAATTATTTTTTTTACACTGAAAATTTGGGGTCTGGGTGGGACTTTTGGACCAAAATCCGGAAATTTGTTTTTTGGTTTTCATGCGTTTTGGTCAATTTGAAGAAGAAAAAAAAATTCAAGCTGAAAATATTTTGTTTTGGACTTTGAAAATTTCCCAACAAAAATAAAAAAAATCTGTTTTTTTATGCGTTTATCCCAATTTTGGGACGTAAAAGTGCAGGAACTGAAAATGGAAGGAAAATCCTGAGTAATGTGTGGGCACGATCGCTTCATCTAGTTGGTATATGGTTTTCTTAGGAGGGGCGAATGCAGCTTATTCATGTCAAGTCCCTGGTTTGATATATAGACTACCATGTCAGGTGAGCGCCCTCAGGCCCCCTGGGGCCTCTTGTCTTTAGATCCACTGGTCAGAATCTTTGGTATAAGCTTTTCTTAGGAGGGGCAGATGCAACTTGTTGAAATCAATTCCCTGGGTTGATGTTTAGGCTACCATGTCAGGTGAGCGCCCTCGGGCCCTCTGGGGCCTCTTTAATTTTTATATCTTCATGGGGAAATGGTTTTATATATCCCTTTCCATAAGATGCATATTTTATCATTTTGCCCTTACACATGGCTTCCTTGCATGTGGAGGTTGTCTCAGATGGTAGAACTTTCAGTGAGCAGGGTTATATACAGAACAACGTATAACAAACCAAACCAAATGGTACCATTGGTGAACATTTTACCCTTAATAACACCAGACTATTGCCTCATTTTTGCGAGATTGCTATAGCAATTTTGCAAAAATGGGGCAATAAGCTGGCAGATACTCCTGCCCAGCACACAAATCTCTTGCCACTAACATGTGTATAATTTGGCACAATAAAAAATTTCCTCCCTGCAATTTGAAAGACTTTTTGATCATTGATTTCCTGTGTTAAAGTTTGATGAATTTTTCATCAAATCTAGTCATGGCTGCTTCACAGCAGCCATAACTAGCTTTGATGAAAAATATTTTGAAAATACCCAGCAGGTTAAGAGTTAAATATATTAAAGATGGGCGGTTAACCGAAAATTTGGTTCGGTTTTGGTTTTCTTATCAAAACCAAAACAATTACAGAAAAGTGTTGTTGCAGTTTTCAACTTCAGTGTTGAAAAACTCTAATCAGGTCTTCAATTCTCAGAATAAAGAGATAAACAACCTAAAATTAACCTATTTTCAAACTTCAGAGTCGCGATACCCTGTTTTCAGAACAGCTGCAGTAATTGGTATTGCGTTCGAGCATGGCATTTACCACGAAAATATGTGACAAAATTACTCCTTACACATCGTGTTTTAAATGTTCATCTGTTTATCAAATCCAATTTCCTTTGCTGAACTGGAACTTGTCACTTGTTCCACATTTATAATGACAAGTATATTTATTTCTACATGTAATTTTGAAAGCATGAACTCCAAAGCCAGCGTCAAAATCACAGTTGAAGTTGGATGGAAATTTTGGATTACAATGACCTATATGAGCGACTTTTACTCGATAAAATTTTTATGGGCGGCATAATATTTTATGGTGTGTCGAGTTACCCTAAACGCAGTTATTTGGGGATGGGGGCTAATTTTGCAACAGACTCGAGGCAAAAATCATTTTTCTCAAAATGCATACACATTGTGCTCAGGAAATCAGAGTACTGGTATAGGATATTACACAGGTGAGTTGAACTGGAAAGGGAGTCCCAGTGACACAGATAGGCACCAAATACATCTTCTTATATGCAAATGCAATATATTATGTTTGTACAATGAAAACCGAAACTGAAAACCCGACTCTTTGAATGAAACCGAAACCGACAAGAAATTTGAAAACTGCCCATCTCTAAAACATATGTTATACTGTGAGCTGCTGTGCTTTGCACTGTTACATTCTTCTGGTGTTAAGTTCTGTAATGTATAGCATATTCACCAAATAAAAATATTGTTTAAACTAAACCTTAACGTGATCTTCTTAGCTACAAATGAGACACAATATTTGTGGATTATACCTAATGGACACACGTCATGAATATAGTTACATGACCTCAAATATTGACAATTGTAACAAGGTTTTTTCGTTTTGGAAAAATTCTGGTACCTCAAAAATGTGTGACTACACTGGAAATAAAAAGTAAAACGGTGTCATTTGTATGCAAAGCACACTAAGGAGTATCCCCGCATTTTCAGTATGCCATCATGATGGTCACAAATCAATTAACATTCTCTAACGACAAAAGTGGCACTAATGGCAGCACATGGGGCTGCATCAAAAATCCAAAACATTTATGCACATCTAGAGACCCTACTTGAACATATGAACACACTTTCAACTTCTCAAATTAAAACCCCCTAGGAGCCTTTCACCCGAAACCGATTCTCTAATGACAAAAGTGGCACTACAGGCATTACATGGGACCAAAACCTAAACCTTTATGCACATCTAGAGACCCTACAGGAACATATGAACACACTTTCAGTGTTTTGAATTAAAACCTGAGGAGCCTTTTGCCGGAAACTGAATCTCTTAACAGAAGTGGCGCTACAGGCATCCCATGGGGCCAAATAAAAAATCCAAAACTTTTATGCACACCGAGAGACCCTACCGGAACATACAAACGCACTTTCCTCATTTCGAATTAAAACCCCTGGGAGCCTTTCGTCAGAAACCGTTTCTCTAATGACAAAAGTGGTGCTATGGGCATCACATGGGGCCGAATCAAAAATGTGAAACCTTTATTCACATCTAGACACCCTAACGGAACATATGAACACACTTTCAACGTTTTGAATTAAAACCCCTAGGAGCCTTTTGCCGGAAACCATTTCTCTAACGACAAAAGTGGCGCTATGGGCATCACATGGGCCGAAGCAAAAATGTGAAACCTTTATTCACATCTAGAGACCCTACCGGAACTTATGAACACACTTTCAACATTTTGAATTAAAACCCCTAGGAGCCTTTCGCCGGAAACCGTTTCTCTAATGACAAAAGTGGTGCTATGGGCATCACATGGGGCCGAATTAAAAATATGAAACCTTTATTCACATCTGGAACCCTACCGGAACATATGAACACACTTTCAGCATTTTGAATTAAAACCCCCATCAGCCTATCGCTGGAAACCGATTCGCTAACAACAAAAGTGTCACTAAGGGCACCACATGGGGCCGAATCAAAAATCTGAAACCTTTATGCACATCTCGATACCCTACCAGAACATATGAACACACTTTCAGTGTTTTGAATTAAAACCCCTTGGAGCCTTTCACCTTTCTCTAAAATACTTTAAAAGAACAACTCATGGTCAGTAGAGTTCATGGGTTTCTCTCGAAATTTAATATCCTATTCCAGCATCTGTATGGCTTTCGAAAAAGTCACTCCACCTTTCACCCTTTGCTGCATCTGCTTAATCATATTGCTGAAAACTGTGAAAAAACCATGCAAGATTGTACCCTGTCACTGTTTTTGGACTTCTCAAAAGCATTTGACACTGTTAATCGCAATATACTTTTACATAAGTTAGACTTCTATGGGATCAGAGGCACAGCAAATTTTTGTTCTGTAGTTACCTCACCAGGGGAGTTCAGCTTTTAAAATATGGAGAAACTACATCAGAATTACATGAAACGTTATGCAGAGTTCCACAGGGCTCTATTCTAGGTCCATTACTATTTTTGATTTATATTAATGATATCAGTTAGTCTACAACATTGAATGTTCTTTCTTTTGCAGATGACATGACTGGATATGCATCGGATAACAATATTGATAGGTTACACAACCGCATAAATAGTGAAATCGTGAAGCTGAGTCAATGGTGTAAGGCAAATAAAATTGCCATAAACACAAAAAAAAATATATATATTCTCTAGCCCCTCACATTAAAACTGATAATTTCAATTTATGTTTGGTCATGAACAACAGTATACGTGAACGGGTATCAAATACAGCTGACAATAAAGCTGTGAAATTCTTGGGTGTTTATTTTGACGAATATCTGAACTTTAAGCATCAGATTAAGGCCAATGCATCTAAAATATCAAGGATGATATATGCTATAAATAGAGTAAAAATATTGCTTCCCCTAGTCTGCTTAGATCCTTGTACTTTACTCTCATGCATTGCCACTTGTTACACTGCATCCACACATGGGGACATGCCAATAACAGCAATAAGCACTTTCTCCTACAAAAACTAGCTTTTCGCATTATTATGCCCCTGACTTGAAAAGTCAAAAGGGTATCTAGTGGAAACCTCCCTCTGCCCATACCAACAGTTTCCCTTGTATCTCAATCACTGCTACTCCGTTTTGAATTATATTTGCTTTTGTGATAGAGCATCTTGGGGGAATGATACCTGTATTTTTTCCAGAGTTATGGACCTTTTTCACTCTATCAACTTAGAAATATTTTTGCGGTCATTGCATTGGCAGCACTTTGCGATGCAAGCCTCTTGTTAACAAAAAAAATTCAATTCGCACACAGATCCCCTATACAAGAAAAGAAAGAATACTGAAAATTTCCTGACCTATACAAACGTATTGCTTTAGCTTTTATGTATGACTGGCAGAATGGAAATCTTCCAGTGAGCTTTACAAATCACTTCCAAATATATGGCAGTGAGTCTGGAAGAATAATCAGATGGACAGGTCAAGTAATAAGAGGTATCCCAAGCTCAGACTTCTGAAAAAAACTCCCACTACATTCATTTCCAAATTCCAAAACTATGGAACAGGCCGAGTAACAATATAAAAAATATTACGTCGAGATCATTATTTATAAAAAAATGACCCAGATTTCACTTGAATCCTATCATAACTCAGTACGCTGCCATAATCCTGTATGTCCTGATTGCTGCCCTAACTTTACATTTTAATATGTCCTCTCTGATTGCCGTTCTAACTTGACATCTAAATCAGTTGAATTCGTGCCATGACAAAAAGTGCATCATCCACAGTAGTTCTGCCAAGTAAACCGAATCTTCTCCACTTGACACAGGCTATGCAACCCGTCAGAACTGCCTCTGAATATACAAATTGTGTGATGACCACAAGATCTGTTGATAAATGCAAGCATTCTGCAGTCCACAATGCACCTTGTATGATACATATATGTAAATATCCATGCATCGCTTTCTCTTTTTCTCTTTTTTACCTCTTAAACTACTCTTATAATCTATCCCCTTTTTCATCATTCATATTCCAGCTTTACTCTTCAGGAGGCAACAGGAAGACAGCCAATCTGGCTGTGTTCAGGGCTTTCATTTTCACCAGACCTGGTAATCAGCCTCAAAACATTTCTCACTAGGCTGATCAGTCAGTCTGGTCACCAATCTATCAAGCTGGCAAATGCAGCTGCCACAGTTTATGTAATCTGTGAAATCAGCCCTGAACAGTACAAATCAGGCCTGGTGGCCCTTTTTACCTGGCCTATTCATCAGCCTGGCCACGATTCTAAAACGCAAGCCCTGCTGTGTTGCATCTTTACAATATGCATGTTATTTACTATATTGTAAAAAATCAAGATAACATTGATAATGTTTGTGCAACACTGTATTTAAGTTTTGTAATACGGTAGGTTTATTGTTAAATAAAGAATTCACTTGTGAAAAATTCATCTCAATTTAACTCGGGAAATCATTGATCAAAAAGTCTTTCAATTTATAGGGAGGAAATTTTTTTACTGTTACAAATTATACATATGTTAGTAGCAAGAGATTGGGTGCTGGACAGGAGTATGCTAATGTAATTCATCCTTGTGTCCTCTGCCAAAACATTGCTGTAGAAAACTGGTGCTTCTATGGCAATTGCTGTGAAGCCTGTTCAGTTGTGTAAAAATCATCAGGGGCAGGGCATAGTCTCAAGTAGCTTTAACATGTGAAAGTAGTTTGAGATACATGTGTATATAATCACATATAATTATATAATGCAGATTCTTTCACTCAATTAGATCATGCCAATATTATGAACTAAGTAAATGCTGAGAAAAATTCTTGGAAGTAAGCAGGCGACTTGCTCAATATGTATTGTATGAGTGAAAATAAGCTGCAGCATAACCACAAACTAAGTATCTCAGTGCTTCTATGTTGATAACAGCAGAATCTGACATCAGTTTCTGCAAAGCTCTGTAAATCTTTCCAGAAACTGATGTCAGATTCTGGTGTTATCAACATGGAAGCAGCAGAACACAGTTTCTAGAGGTTGTACTGCAACTTTTACTGTAAATTGTAAGATTAGCAATACAGCGTAGTGCAACCCACATGGTTTGATTCTGTGTATAACCTGGTAGTTGTGCAATTTCTGCCACCACAAGGCTTTCTAAAGAAGCCTTCCTCAGCAGTATTTTTCCATGGCATTTTCCTTGGCACGGCTGATTGCTGAGGATGATTTACCACAGCTGTTTGTTATAGGCTGTTCTGTATTTAACCCTGGCCATTGAAAGTTGTACTATCTGAGACAACCTACACATGCAAGGAAGCAGTGTGTAAGGGCAAAATGATAAAATGTGCATCTTGTGGAAAGGGATATATTTTCCATTTCCCCACGAAAATATAATTAATAAAAACCTCATTCTGCATTTTGTTCTGGTAACCTAGACTAATGCTAAATTGAAAATTAACTAACCATGGGCATATAGTATTTATAATGGGGGTATCCAGTTATGCTTGTCTAATATTAATTTATTGTTATATCATTGTTTGTAACGAGTTCCTGTGGTTAAACAAAACTAGTATTCAGTAAATCAGTACTGAAATTTTAAATCGTACAGAAAAGAAAGACCACTGGATAGCGTGTTAGTTGTTGCTATTTATTTTAGTGGAAATTTTATTAAGACATAAACAGCATGCCCGTCTTATTAAAACAGAGAAGACTGAAAAGCAATACAACACTTTACTACAGATTACCACCATGTTATATAAGCCATTTATGTCTAAGTCGTGGCAACTGTGCGGTCTCCATATATTGGCAATCTGCTGTGTGAAAGTGATCAATTTAAAAAAGTGAAGGCAATATTGTCTATGCCCTGTATGTCTGTCCGTGCTTCTGTCCGAACTTGTGCATGCATGAACATTTTTCAACTGATTTTTATACGCCCGTTTTGAAAAAACGGGTCGTATTATGGTATACCGCTGTCCGTCTGTCCATCCTGTCACACGTACGATAACTCAAGAACGGTTTGAGAGATTATCGTGATTTTTGGGTAGGTGGTGTATATTGATGGAGGGAAGCTTCCGTTCGTTTAGTGTCGCCGTTCAATTAGTCATTCCAGAGTTATGGGACTTTATTACTTAGAAAATTGTTGATTTTTTACACGTCGTACGATAGTAGGTGGTTTATGTTGATGGGAGGAAGCTCCCTTTCGGTTGGTGTCGCCGTTTGATTAGTCATTCCAGAGTTATGGGACTTTATTACTTAGAAAATCGTTGACTTTTTCTTGAAGTTATGATCTCTATAGACATAAGATATATACATATTCAAATAATTTTATTTCCAAATTATTGAACACAGTATGTTGTTGGTTATGATTATTGTACAAGAATATAAAAAAAACCTGACAAGTACACATGTATACTCATATTGTGTGCTTCCCTCTTGTAAATAATAACGGGCGTATCATGCGCTCATGGCGCAGCTGTTTATTATCAAACGTCTCAAACATTATGAATAGCAAGTGAACATATAAAAATTTTCATCTGCGACAATTTTAATCAGGTTATCTCCCCTGTACTTGATTCATTATGCATTTTCAAATGAGATTCTTGTGTGTGCAACTCCTTCATTATTGCACATGCACATATTTTAAAAGTTTTCATGTTATAATTTTAACCAGGTTATCTCCTCTGAACTTAGATCTATTATGGATTTTCAAGTGAAATTCTTGTGTGCACAACTCCTCATACATTGTTGAACCAATTTTGATGAAACTTCTTAAACATGGCTACTAATGAGTGAACATGCGCATGTTTTCAACTTTTCCATCTGTTATGATTTTTACAGGGTTATCTCCCCTTCAGCTTAGAGGATTTAATATAGATTTGTAAATGAGATTTTTGTGTGCTGAACACCCGCATCATTAATGAACCAATTTTGATCAAACTTCTCAAACATTATGACTAACAAGTGAGCATGTGCATATTCCAAAATTTTGTGTGTGACAATTTTAACCAAGTTATCTCCCATGAACTTGGATTTATTATTGGTTTCTCAAACTCAAAATTCAAAGGTGCATTCTAGTAAGCTGAAAATGGGAGTATTAATCACCTTCAGTGATAGTGATAGTTTTATTTAAGACAGCATTGTAATTTGGTGCTTTTTGGGCCCTGTTATTTTTTTACCTAAACGTAAACAAATAGAAAACAAAATAAAGCTGAAAGTTTTGGAATTTAACCTCATGCAGCTATGTCGCTATGTTTTGAAGAATTTTGATTTCCTAGCTATCTTTTGGATATCTAAAGCATATTTGGTGGGGATCAGTAAATTGCTGATTTAGATTGAATCGAATATTGAAACGAATTGGAGAAAATGAATCGAATCACAGTTAATGGATACGTCATCAAAAGAAATGTTTTTTTCTAAAATAATACCCCTAATTATTAAAAGACACACAGCTATGTGGAGTGCATTTTTCGCCTCACCACTTCCCACTCTATAAACTGAGATATAAACCAGTATGCTAGCTATTGATTGAAACTATTCAAATTGTTGACTTTTTAGCATCAAAATTGCAGCAATAATCATTTTTAAACGAACCTGGCTGATAGGGCTGATACCTCAGAGTCACTTTTATCACATGTTTGTGCCGAATGGAGTTGATCCGCTTGTAAATTAAAGCCTGTTGTACTTCTGTTTATATAATAATCAGGTGCATTCTTTTAGAAAACTGTTGCTTTTGACGATGTATCCAGTAACTGTGATCGAACAGAACAGTACTCAATATAAAATAATGTGATCATGTGGAACAAATCATTTATTGAAGTTGAACAGCTGAATAACTTTTCAAAGTTCGAAACTTGAAATTTTTTTTTTAAATGGTCACTGGTCATAATGCTCATTGCACAATAAGTTGAAATGAACAGCTGCAGCAGTAACAGTGTTTGAAGTGATGTAGCTGTAACTGTTGTAGCTACATCATTACAAACATTGTTACAGCTACATGTCAGTTGTGTTTCTACTCAGAACAATACTCAATACAAAATAATGTCTTCAGTTACAATCGGTAAACATTCACGCTTATGACCAAAGTATAATTGAAAATATTTGAATTTCAAATCAAATTGAATATTGACTTTCGAATCAGATTTCAAATCGAATTCTTGCCAGAGCCTAATATTTGGTCACATGTTCTTGTGAACTATTTTTTGATTACCTTTTCTGATAGGAATACAGTAGCAGACTTGCAGTAACCATTGATGCCTGCTGTCAACTCTGAGTTGCATGTACATTTTTAGCTCAACTTTGGCGAAGCCAAACTTGAGCTTTTGTCATGGACCGTCGTCCGTCTGTCCATACGTCAACAATTGGATACAGCTCGGGCTAGAGGCCGTGTTTATGAACCGATCTTTACGAAACTTCTTGGGTACCTTTGGTATCACCGTGGGACGAGAACAAGTGTTTTTGGGTCCAACAAAATTAGGTGCAATCAGATGTTTGCACAGAACTTCCATATGAAAGTGCTGATTTGAATAATTTTTTGTGTGAATGTTTAGTACCATGGGATACATCACATATAATACGGGTTTTTTTCTCGTGCAGAAATTATGCAAATTAGATGAACTTTGATTTATTCAGTGCTACTTACGCAATGTAAGCACACATGTCAATACGGCTCAGACTAGAGTCTGTATTTATGAACTGATCTTCATGAAATGTCTTGGGTACCTTTGTTATCACCTTGGGACAAGAACGAGTGTTTCTGGGTGTGATCTAAAATTCAAGATGGCTGCCAGTGGCCATTTTGTACCGAAATTAGGTCTAATCAGTTTTTTGTACACAACTTCTATACAGCTCAGACTAGAGGCCATATTTATGAACCAATCTTTACGAAATTTCTTGGGTAAATTTGTTATCACCGTGGGATGAGAGCGAGTGTTTTTGGGTGTGGTCCGAAATTCAAGATGGCCACCAGCAGCCATTTTGTACCAAAATTAGTGCAATCAGTCTTTTGTACAGAACTTCTGTATGAAAGTTCTGATTTGAATAAATTTTTGTATGAATGTTTAGTAACATGGAATACATCACATATTGTAAGGGGTTTTTTTTCGTGCAGAAATTATGCAAATTAGATGAATTTTGATTTATTCAGTGCTACTTGTACACAGTAAGTGCTCATGTCAATATGGCTCGGGCAAGAGTCTGTATTTATGAACCGATCTTCACGAAACTTCTTGGGTACCTTTGTTATCACCTTGGGACGAGAATGAGTGTTTCTGGGTATGGTCCAAAATTCAAGATGGCTGCCAGTGGCCATTTTGTACCGAAATTAGGTCCAATCAGTTTTTTTGTCACAAGTTCTATACAGCTCGTATTTATGAACTGATCTTCACAAAACTTCTTGGGTACCTTTGTTTTCACCTTGGTACAGGAACGAGTGTGTTTTGGGGTGCCTTTGTTATCACGGTGCTATGAGAACAAGTATTTTGGGGTTCAGTCAGACCCACTCTAAAGATTTTTTTCTAGTTTAGCATCTGACTGTCACCCACCTTTACAATACTTTACCTGTACATTTGTTACAGGCAACGGTCAGCATTTATGTACAGACCGTTACAATACTTTATATGTACCTTTGTTATCAGGTCATTACCTAGATGTTTGTCATTGCTGTGTCACATACTATACATGTACATGTCTTTGTCTTGACAAGTTGAGCTACAGTATCATTGACACTTTCATTTTCATGCTCTATACATCACAAGTTTCATTAGTCTGTGTGAAACACACAGATTATTGTTTTTGTACGGTTTCTTTTTCGGTTTTTTTATATTTTTCTTCCCTCTTCTTCTTTTTATGTGTACCCATATCATGTATGCTACACATAATGTCGGCATCTGGGGTGGCCCTCCGTCGTTCGTCCATCCTTTGTCTGTCCGTCCATCTGTCTGTCTGTCAATCCGGCGTCTGCATCCATTTCTTTGGCATTCGATAACTTGAAAAATATTGCTTGGATTGTCATGTTACTTTATATTTGTGTTCAGGTTACTGATGTACCGAGCTGTATAGTTTTTGGTGTAAATCTGATAATTTGATCCTGAGATATTAACCCTTTATCCTTCAAATTGAGAATTCTTCCAATCCCTTTGGCATGACATAACTCGAAAAATATCAATCCAATTGTCATTTTACTTTATATATATCTTCAGGTTATTGATATGCCACGCTGTATAGTTTGTGGTGTAAATCTGATAATTATACCCCCCACAAACAAAGTTTGGGGGGGGGGGTGTATAGGAATCACCCTGTCCGTCCGTCCGTCTGTCCGTCTGGGCTTAGCAGAGGTACATTGTGGGGTTTACAGTTTAGGGTCAGTGGGAGGTGTGGGGTTGGGTTAGTACATTGGCCACTTGTGGGGTTATTTTTTTGCACCGTGGGGTTAAGTTTGAGACCTTGTGAGGTTAGGGTTTAACATGGGAAAAACCCCACAAGTAAGAACGTGTAAGAATGTCTGTCCATCTGTCCATCCTTATAAGCACAACTCCTCCTAAACCATTGGAAGAATTTTCATGAAACTTTACAAAATGGAAGAACTCCATTTGAAGATGTGCATGAAGCAATATAATTCCGTTCTGACAGGCGCGGGGGGTATCACTTTGTGAGCTTGCTCACAGTACCTTTAGTTTGTTCCTGAGATATTAACCCTTTATCCTTCAAATTGAGAATTCTTCCAATCCCTTTGGCATGAGATAACTCAAAAAATATCAATCCAATCGTCATGTTACTTTATATATATCTTCAGGTTACTGATGTGCCGCACTGTGTAGTTTTTGGTGTAAATCTGATAATTTGATCCTGAGATATTAACCCTTTATCCTTCAAATTGAAAATTCCTCCAATCACTTTTTGAAAAATATTGCTTGGATTGTCATGTTACTTTATATATATCTTCAGGTTACTGATGTGCCGTGCTGTATAGTTTTTGGTGTAAATCTGATAATTTGATCCTGAGATATTAACCCTTTATCCTTCAAATTGAGAATTCCTCCAATCCCTTTGGCATGAGATAACTCAAAAAATATCAATCCGATAATTTGGAAATCCAGAGAGACACAAGACGGAAAATATGTTCTGCTTACAGTTTGTCTCGGGGTGGGGGTGGAGGGGGGGGGGGATTCATACCTACACCACATACTATATAACAACAATTGATCGTCTTTACACCAACATCTCACAAGAGAACCTTCAAACTGGTGTCTGTGAAACATACTTTAGTGACCACAAAGCATTATGGATAACATTTCCCATCAGAAGTCACCTGTCATGAATTGGACAAAGTCCCTGCTGAAAATTTCTCTGGTGAGTTCATTTCCAGAAATTTGGTTTAAATCAGAAATATATCACCACCCAAGTGCAACAAAGTGCCATCTGCAATGAGCTAGCATTTCAGATGGCCTCTTACTGCACTCAAGAGGTGATATTATCATTTAACCCTTTACCCAACATAGCAGTAAAAAATGGCCTGAAAATAACCCATATAGGTATCCCACACAAGCACAAAGTAACTTTTTACTCCCTCAATAAAACCATACAAACATGGATATCATTTTTTAATTCCTGATTACTTACACTTCTATCCAATTAAAAATTTCTCCTATGGCATATAATGATGGAAAAATATTTATCCGGGTTGGAACACATAACGTCAGCATCAAGAGGTTATTTTCCATTGATGGGCCCTTGTTTGACCATCTATTCATCTATCTGTCCATCCATCTGTTTGGCAATTGTACCCTTTTTATCCCCGCATTTTCAAAAATGCGGGGATATAGTCATGATCTCCATCCGTCCACCTGTCCGTCGCTCCGTCCGTCCATACGTCACACCCTGAAAGGCTCCTAGGGTATTCAATTTGAAATGTTTAAACTATGCTAATGTGTTCAGGTAACATCTGTAGATGTGCATGAAGGTTTCGGAATTTTGATTTGGCCCCATGTGGTTCCAGTGGAACCACTTTTATCATTAGAAAATCAGTTTTCATCGAAAGGCTCCTAGGGTATTTAATTCGAAACGTTTAAACTATGCTAGTGTGTTCAGGTAGCAACTCTAGATGTGCGTGAAGGTTTTGGAATTTTGATTTGGCCCCAGGTGGTTCCAGTGGAACCACTTTTATCATTAGAAAATCAGTTTTTATCGAAAGGCACCTAGGGTATTTAATTCAAAATGCTTAAACAATGCTAATGTGTTCAGGTATCATCTCTAGATGTGCATGAAGGTTTTGAAATATTGATTTGGCCCCAGGTGGTTCCAGTGGAACCACTTTTATTGTTGGAAAATCAGTTTTCTTCGAAAGGCTCCTAGGGTATTTAATGCAAAACATTTAAATTATGCTAAAGTGTTCAGGTAGCATCACTAGATGTGCTTGAAGGTTTCGGAATTTTGATTTGGCCCCATGTGGTTCCAGTGGAACCACTTTTATCGTTAGAAAATCAGTTTTCATCGAAAGGCTCCTTTCGAAACGTTAAAACTATGCTAAGGTGTTGCTAAGGAAATGCGGGGATACACCATTGTGGGCTTTGCACACAAATAACTCGATCGAGTTTTAGTAATTGTTAATTAAAAAAAATGTCTTTTTGGTTATAATATTTTCATAAATACTTTCAGATAACAAAGAGGGTGTGCTGACAAAATGCCCTTACTTGGATTTTACCTGTCCACAAAATTGGTCCTGAGATAATAACAGCTTTCTACTAGTTGCACGCATGGGTACACATCTGACAATTTAATCAGTCTATTTTTCTTATTCTCCTGTCTCCTGTCTTCTATGCACTTCCTTGTCCATACGATAACTCGTAAAAACGAATTGCCCTACCTCGCTGAATTTTGGCATACTGACAGAGTCACAAGTTCTCGGCTCCCTATGTTTTTCAGGTCACTAAGGGCCCTTGAGTATGGCCCAGTCTTCCATATGGTGTTCACAGCCTCTAATTTCCTGTAACTGTAAATTCTTCTGAAGCAATACAATGTTGTATTTATTCACAGTGGAGACAATGTAAACAGAAGTGGAGGTAGCTGCCAAACATTACATGTTATCTGCTATTTCAATCAGATGTCAGCTCCTCAAACCAAGTTGAGAGAAACCCTTTGCTTTACAAGGAAATAAAGTATAAATTATTCAGTTCAATGCTTTTAACCCTCTCAAGGCTTCAATGTGGGTTCCAAAGATTTTCATGCAATGTGAGAATAATCATAACCCTTTCCATACACACATTACTACTCTAAACATCATTCAGATAAGTGTCAGAGCAAAAAATATCCATTTCTGATTCCTAGTTCAAACCCTTTGAATGTTGTGCACATATATGCTTTTTCTGGTTTCTTAGAAAAAATTATCTGATTCCTGTATGAATATCTTTAAATACTATTAATGAAAACCTATTTCTGATTTCTGTAAAAATATTTCACCCCCCCCAAAATTAGCATCCATAAATTCTCTTTCTTTTTTTGTTTATTTCTGATGCTTTAATCCCTTTCACATAGACTAGAATTTACCAGATGCAGTCAATTCTGTTTCTCTAGTTTTGATGTATAATTTGTTCATTTAATTTCTTTTTATGAAATATCAGTCAAGCCTCTAAACTCATTTATTTTTGGCACCGTTTTTTCTTAATTTGGGCACATTAAAACCCAAAATAACAGTCTTCTCCTGTTAATAGCTCACCAATGAATTTGTGTGAGCTTAAGTCATAGTCCGAGGCATGGTGGCGGTGGCGGCAGCGCATCGGCGTCAAGCCTTGTGTTAAAGTTATTGTAAGAGTCCAGTTTGACTTTTCCACCTGGGAAAGTCAAAAATGTGACTATGCATCTCATACAGTTTCTATGGCTTAGGCCAACAAAAATTAATGTTTTGGTTCCGGTCACATAGCACAAAAAATAGGGTCGGGAGGCTGGGATAATTTTTTTTGTTTAATTCCCTTGAATTTGTTCACGAGTTCATTTTTAGGATCAAATTCTTCCAACAGTTGTGACTGCAATATACTGCTTTGATATTCTGTTGAGTCTGAATTGCAAAATTACACCCAAAATGGCAGTTCATCAGCAGATGCTTTATTCGCGATTGCAGCAGACATTTTGGGTGAAATTCCGCAACTTCAAAATGAAATGGACTCGGAGGTGTCTCGATAATAATATCATCAGCTCTCCTCAGATTCTGAAGTGAAGTATGCATCTGCATGATGTCTAGATTTGGTCGCGATCAGTCAACCATGACGACTGCCCGAGCCCAAAACCCATAAACCTTTAGCACAGTCTACAGGTCATATTTATGAAGGGATTTCATTGTAACCTGGTAGGTTGACTTCATATAATGTCTAGATGAGAACGTTCCCTTTTGGACGTAATTGGGCAACTGTGACGGCTACAGGGGCCCGAAGCACAAAAACCTTTAGCACAGTCTACAGGTCATATTTATAAAGGGATTTCATTGTACCTTGGTAGGATCACTCCAAGTAATGTCTATATGAGAACATCCCCTTTTGGTCGCGATCATTCAGCCTTGATGGCTGCCTTAGCCCTAAAATCTTTAGCATAGTCTATAGGTTGTATTTATGGAAGGATTTCATTGTAACTTGTTAGGTTGACTCCATATAATGCCAAGATGATGACATCCCCTTTTGGTCATGATTGGTCAACTGTGACAGCTACAGGGGCCCGCAGCCCGAAAACCTTGAGCACAGTCTACAGGTCATGTTTATAAAGGGATTTCATTGTATCTTCGTAGGATCACTCCAGATGATGCCCAGATGAGAATGTCCTCTTTTGGTTGCGATCATTCAACCATGATGGCTGCCTGAGCCCAAAGCCCAAAAACCTTTAGCACAGTCTACAGGTCATATTTATGAAGGGATTCCATTGTAACCTGGTAGCTTGACTTCATATAATGTGTAGATGAGAACATTCCCTTTTGGATGTGATTGGGCAACTGTGACAGCTACAGGGGCCCGAAGCCCGAAAACCTTTAGCACAGTCTACAGGTCATATTTATAAAGGGATTTCATTGTACCTTGGTAGGATCACTCCAAGTAATGTCTATATGAGAACATCCCCTTTTGGTCGCGATCATTCAGCCTTGATAGCTGCCTTAGCCCTAAAACCTTTAGCATAGTCTATAGGTTGTATTTATGGAAGGATTTCATTGTAACTTTGTTAGGTTGACTCCATATAATGCCAAGATGATGACATCCCCTTTTGGTCATGATTGGTCAACTGTGACAGCTACAGGGGCCCGCAGCCCGAACACCTTGAGCACAGTCTACAGGTCATATTTATGAAGGGATTTCATTGTATCTTCGTAGGATCACTCCAGATGATGCCCAGATGAGAATGTCCTCTTTTGGTTGCGATCATTCAACCATGATGGCTGCCTGAGCCCAAAGCCCAAAAACCTTTAGCACAGTCTACAGGTCATATTTATGAAGGGATTCCATTGTAACTTAGTAGGTTGACTTCATATAATGTCTAGATGAGAACGCCCCCTTTTGGACACAATTGGGCAACTGTGACGGCTACAGGGGCCCGAAGCCCGAAAACATTTAGCACGGTCTACAGGTCATATTTATGAAGGGATTTCATTGTAACTTGGTAGGATGACTCCAAATAATGTGTAGATGAGAACGTCCCCTTTTGGTTGCGGTCGTTCAGCCTTGATGGCTGCCCAAGCCCAAACCCAAAAACCTTTAGCATAGTCTATAGGTCGTATTTATGGAAGGATTTCATTGTAACTTGTAAGGTTGACTCCATATAATGCCTAGATGATGACATCCTCTTTTGGTCATGATTGGTCAACTGTGACTGCTTCAGGGGCCCGAAGCCGAAAACCTTGAGCACAGTCTACTGGTTATATATATGAAGGGATTTCATTGTAACTTCGTAGGATCACTTCAGATTATGCCCAGATGACAACGCCCCCGTTTGGTCTCGATCATTCAACCATGATGGCTTCCCGAGCCCAAAACCCGAAAAACTTTGGTACAGATTACAGGTCGTATTTGTGAAGGGATTTCATTGTAACTTAGTAGAATGGCTCAGTATAATGTCGAGGTGAGGTCTTCCCCTTTTAGTTGCAATCAGTCTACCGTCATGGCTACACAGGCCTGAAGCCCGAAAACCTTTAGCACAGTCTGCAGGCCATATTTATGAAGGGATTTCAATGTAACTTGATAGCATGACTCATTTTGGAATAATTTCACTGTAACTTGGTAACTTTCGTTGACATACGTTAACTGTGAGGACCACATACATTAACTGTGAGGTCATATTAACCCACCCCTCAGCTCTTTAGTACAGTGTACACCTCATTATTTTTATTAAAAACATAGCATACAGGGAACAGAAATGAACATATTCCCAATTATCACAATTCTTGTCTTATTTCATAATCCTTTCATAAACATTGAACATTATCCTTTTCATCAAACACATACAAGTTAAGCTACAGTGTCATTGACACTTTCATTTAAAAATATTCTCAATTATGCTTTTCTGAGCACCTGTTGTGTATAATTTACCTAATACAGACAAGTGGAGTACTATGTGGTGCTATCAGACGGTCAGGTGGGTAGCGGAAGGGGACATTGCATGTTCTCACAAAAATAGAGCTGGAATTTTTTAGGTCACATCACATGTACCTTCCATTTAGAATCTGTGTTTATCACATCTGATGATTAGTCTTATATTATTCGGGTGTTAGGTCCTGCTAACCAGGCTAATTGTTGTTTAATGGAAAATCACAACTTTAAAAGTAGTGCCAAAGACCGGCACAAACAGATCACTATTATGTATATCCAGAGCTGTGAAATATAGTTACATTAGTGTCTTCCCCACACAGCAAATTCAACAATTAATTGGAAACATACATGTTAGGCAAGGGATTCATTTAATATTCAATTTCAAAAGAGTGTCTTTTGATGGTTAATTTATGAGAATTATTCTACAAATACATCTGTTTGAACATGCAGAATAACAAATGGGACTGGGCAGGGGTGAGACAGAGAAGGTCAGTTTGCTTGTCATATTGGTGAAAAAAACGAGCATGATAACTCCATATCTTACAATAAAGAAAGGAATCTACACTTGATCCCACTTATACATTCATGAAAGTTGATTGTAATTCCTTGCTAAGAATACACTTCTTATTATGAAGTTAGATTATTTCAGAAAAATTTGTTTGGCCTTGTGCAAATTGTTCTGTTATCTTTGCTCTCTGAAATTTCTAATGTTTGCATGGCTCTAACACTAGATCAAGGAGAAAGAAAGAGCATGAATTAGAAGATATAAATGATCAGGGAGGATGCAGACAGTGATTTAGTTCAGGATAGTGCTTTGTAAATTAGTTTGTATAAATTACAATCATATTTCCCCCGTTTTCTGTTCAAACCCTGAAACAATCAGCATTTATCATAATAATTAATTTGTCTGGCCTGCTTAATGTACCCTTCCCTTCTACTACCCTGCTGTTTCGACGTATTTTAGGTTTCTTGAAATATTTTTTTGTGAACATTATTTCATTTTGCTTACATTAGAAACGGCTAACCAAGGACACCAGTCACCGGTACCCCGTCAAATTGGGCCCTGCTCTAGTTGGTCAAGGCTTTTGCCTTCTTTGGTGAAAATATACGGAAATATTTTCTGATTTTGATGAGCAGTTTTTCTCACGGATGCGGTACACTTTCAGAAAAAAGTTTTACATTTTCCTGGAACTTGGGCTCCTCGTTGACTCTTATTCTATATATCTTTTGATAGTAAAGGTATTATTGATCATTATGGGTATATAACATCTTTTTATTCATTATTTACATTAATGCAAACTACAGGCCTCGAAATAACAAGATTTTGATAAACCTTCCAGCAGGTTGCCTCATTTGACAATGGTTAACCTGTTGATCAGTTACCTAGATTTTTTTCATAAACCTATTGGTTAACCATTGCATTAAAAGTATTAATACTGACAAAGCTTCTGACATAGCCAACTACAGTTCCTCCCAAATTAGTTTGGCGTTTAGACACAAGGGATCCCAGGCAGGTGCAGTACAAAACAGGTACATACACATGCCCCATGCCCCCCCCCCCCCCTCCCACACATACACATGCACATTCACATATGCACGCATTAACATTTGTTGTTCTCTGCATTATATGATTTTTGTGTCTAATAAAAATTAAAGAATTTTAATTGTTTATTTTGCTGTGTGGCTTTTTATTTCAGAAACCCAAACACATTTGTCTCGAACTGGGAGTGGGAATTGGGTAGTTGTGTGGGGATGGGGTCAAATACTGTCAATGGACGTCTGTATTATGAATACATTGAACTTTAGGGCATGGGAGTTGCTTTGGTAGTCTCTGATTAACATTGGAAAAGAAACAATTGTAAATCGTGTCTACCTTCCCCTACATTTCGGAATCCGGAGAATGTAATCCAAAGTTCCAAACTAAAACTTTATTTGTGCCACAATGTTTGAAATCATTTGGAAAAACCCATGTTCACAACCATGCTGGCTGTTTATTCAAATGGAATAAGCACGTAAATAAGAAGTCAGCATTGGTGAATAAAAGACGTTTCCATAATGTGTTCGAAAATTTTTCTCATGGATTGGTAGGGTAAAAAGGGGCGGAATGCAAATAATTAACAACAGCTCATTTGATTTTCAATATGTCTTCCGTTTTATTGTATCTAAGACTTATTTTCAGCTTTGCGCAGTGCGAGAGTTATTACCTCATGCACAGTAAATGTATTAACAAAGCAGTTAGCTCCCTTTAGCTGTAACAGACAATCGTCTTTCTCAGAATTAATTGTTTCGAGAGCCAGAGGGTTCCGCTAGTTGGTACTGCAGATCTTCAGTACCACTAATACTATAGATTTATAACCCAACAAGTACAGTAATGATTGAAAGACGCTGTATGGTAACCACTTGAGCATTTTGTTCTCGTTTTGTTCACTGCAGTGCTTTTTTTAAATCAGTGGGAGAAAAAACGTTGAAAACTTTTCTTATCCTGTAATAGCTAACTTCGCCGGCCATCGGCATGATTTTTAGCTAAGCTATTGTCATGGGGCATACGGAAGTCTGTGAGTCTGTCCACAATTTGTATGGCACAGGCTACAGGCTGTAGTTCTTATCCGATCATCACCAAATTTCATATGCATGATCAGGTTGGTGTCTAGGTGAGAACGTCCTATTTTGGTCATGGTTGGCTGCTTACATTGGCTGCTGCAGCAGCCATCATGAATTTTGTATGGTGCAGGCTACAGGCCGTAGTTCTCATCTGATCATCACCAAATTTCATATGCATGTTCGGGTTGATGTCTAGATGAGAACGTCCTATTTTGGTCACAGTTGGCTGCACTGCAGCAGCAGCAGTGTGGGGTGATTTTTAAAAAAATTTTGATCTTAACCAATTTTCTTGAAATTTGGCAGGTTGTCTAAGACTGATGAGTAGATGAAACCTTCCTATTTTGGTCATGGTGGCTGCCCCTGGGGTGTGGGAATTGAGGGGTGAAATTGTTTTGGTTTGTTTTCTCTTCTACTACATTGAGTGAAAAAACCAATAATGCACCAAATTGTCTTTGTGTGAATGTGATATGATATCTCAGGCATGTGGGACACTGTCATCAACTGTGTGTGTTTGAGATCAGTATCTACATTCTAAATGTGTATTTATTTTCTCCAATTGATGAAATTTCATTTGCAGGTTTTTATAGCTTTGACCATGACTACTTTTCATAATGTTTGACTTCAAATCAGCCAATGGTAGCATGGCTGCTGCAGCCGTGTATTTTTTTCTCCAATTTTTCAACAAAATTTCATATGCAGATTTAGCTTTGACCATGACTACTTTTCATAATGTTTGGCTTCAAATCAGCCAATGGTAGCATAGCTGCTGCAGCCATGTATTTTTTTTCTCCGATTTTTACAAAATTCTATATACAAGTTCAGCTTTGACCATGACTACTTTTCATAATGTTTGGCTTTAAATCAGTCACTGGTAGCATGGCTGCTGCAGCTATGTATTTTTTTTCTTTGATTTCAACAAAATTTCAAATGTAGGTTTAGCTTTGACCATGTCTATTTTTCGTAATGCTTGGCTTCAAATCAGCCAATTGTAGCATGGCTGCTGCAACCATGTATTTTTTTTCTCCCAATTTCAACGAAATTGGGGATGGGGGGGGGGGGGGGGATCTAGGGGGTGGGGTCCCATGGGTAAGTTTTTTTTGCTTTAGAGTTTGTTTTGGGCGATTTTGAGTAATTTCATGACAAAAAAATTTCATCCACGGAGCGATTCAAATTTTTTTTTTCTGCATGAAATCACTAAAAATGCCCCAAAACACATTTTAAGGCCAAGGAAAAAAATTGTTCACCCAGTTCACCACATGGGGTGGGGTCCGGGGTGGGGGGGATTTTTTCTTTTTTAGCTCAACTTTGGCGAAGCCAAATTTGAGCTTATGCCATGGCCCGTCGGCTGTCTGTCCGTCAACAATTGGATACGGCTCGGGCTAGAGGCCGTATTTATGAACCGATCTGTACGAAACTTCTTGGGTTCCTTTGTTATGATCGTGGGACGAGAACGAGTGTTTTTGGGTGTGGTCCAAAATTCAAGATGGCTGCCAGCCTCCATTTTGTACCGACGATGCAGAAATCTGTTTTTTGTACAGAACTTCCATATGAAAGCTCTGATTTGAATAATTTATTGTATGAATGTTTAGTAGCATGGGATACATCACATATAATACGTTTTTTTTTCTCGTGCAAATTGTGCAAATTAGACTAACTTTGATGTTTTTTGGTGTTACTTTCAGCACTGTAAGTGTAAATGCCAATACGGCTCGGGCTAGAGGCCGTATTTATGAACCGATCTTTACGAAACCCCTTGGGTACCTTTGTTATCACCGTGGGACGAGAACGAGTGTTTTGGGGTCCGGTCCAAAATTCAAGATGGCCACCAGCAGCCATTTTGTACCAAAATTAGTGCAATCAGTCTTTTGTACAGAACTTCTGTATGAAAGTTCTGATTTGAATAAATTTTTGTATGAATGTTTAGTAACATGGAATACATCACATATAGTACAGGTTTTTTTCTCGTGCAGAAATTATGCAAATTAGATGAACTTTGATTTATTCAGTGCTACTTATACACTGTAAGTGCACATGTCAATACGGCTCGGGCTAGAGGCTGTATTTATGAACCGATCTTCACAGAACTTCTTGGGTACCTTTGTTATCACCTTGGGACAAGAACGAGTGTTTCTGGGTGCGGTCCAAATTTCAAGATGGCTGCCAGTGGCCATTTTGCACCGAAATTAGGTCCAATCAGTTTTTTGTCACAACTTCGAAACAGCTCATATTTGTGAATTGATCTTCACGAAACTTCTTGGGTACCTTTGTTTTCACCTTGGGACAGGAATGAGTGTGTTTTGGGGTGCCTTTGTTATCACTGTGCTATGAGAACAAATATTTTGGGGTTCAGTCAGACCCACTCTGGGACGCAAAGATTTCTTTTCTAGATTAGCATCTGACTGTCACCCACCTTTACAATACTTTACCTATACATTTGTTACAGGCAACGGTCAGTATTTATGTACAGTCCGTTACAATACTTTATATGTACCTTTGTTATCAGGTCATTACCTAGATGTTTGTCATTGCTGTGTCACATACTATACATGTACATGTCTTTGTCTTGACAAGTTGAGCTACAGTGTCATTGACACTTTCATTTACCTTTATTTTAAAATGTGTTTTGGGGGATTTTGAGTGATTTCAAAAAAAAAATCACCCTATTGACGGGCCCCATACAGTTGGGCTTGGGGTGATAGGTTCATTGGGTAAATTTTTTGAATAAAATCTCTCAAAATCCCCCAAAACACAATAAGGTGCAATACTTTTTCCTTGTTTACCCCATGGGGTGGGTGTGGAGTCACAGTGGATGAAAGTGATTTGATGCAAAAAACCCCCCAAATTCACTCAGTTGGCCATATAAGATGCCCCGGGCAGGCAGTCGTGAATTTTTTTTTGCATTAAATTACTCAAAATCCTCCAAAATGCTTTTTAAAGTAAAAAAATATTCACCTTATGGAACCAGTCACAGTGAGTCCATGGAGTGGATTTTTTGGGGCGCATGAAATCACTGAAAATATCCAAAACACATTTTAAAGCCAAAAAATCTGTAGTTTCTGATAGACAACAAAAAGTCAATAATTATGGTACAATTTACTTGAATGTAACATAAAAGTTGAGTAATTATGACATTAATCCCCAAAATATACCATAAGGTCAAGATAAGCTACAGTGTCATTGACACTTTCATTGGTTAACCGGTCGAGCGTTTGCCTGAAAACAAATCTGCGTAACCGATAGGCGAACGGTACGAGCATTCGCCTCTTATTTCGAGGCCTGAAACTACGACACTGATAAATTTTTGTTGATGGTATTGCCAGTATTTATCCGTTGTGTCACGATGTGTTATTCTTAATGGCTAAAGAGAGCTATTCTTCTTATTCCATATTAGCTCAGCTGACTGCAAGTCAGTAGGAGCTATTGCCATCATTTCGCTTCCGGAGTCCGTCATCCGCTATGGAGTACACCCTTTCTATTTTGTTCAAATGAAGCAGCTGCCATATTCGGGCTCTGGTTAATGCCTCAAAAGCTTAAAAATCTTCTCACGAACCACCAGAGGAAATGCCTTGATATTTGGTATGGAATATCCTTTGTTGTAGAAATTAAAGTTTGTTCAAGGGAAGTTGGTAGGTCAATATTTGGGCTCTCTGTGGGGGCATATCTATTGGGCTCTGCCCAAAATTTCTGTTTCAAGAACAGATGGGCCAATTTCAACCAAATTTGGCATGTAGTATAAGCAGGTCCTAAGTAATTGATTGCTGCCCGAAAAAAAAAATTTCACAGCCCTGTGGTTACCCCAGGGCTAAAAACAGATAAAAATTCAAAAGCCCATATTTTCCAAACCACACAGAACAGAGATTTATTATTTGATATGACACATCCTTAGGACCAGTAGAATGGATTGGTTAAAAAAAATTGCCACTGGTTCTGTCAGGGTGCCCGACAGAGGGTATTGAAAAAAATGATGAATCAGCATTGTTGCAGTAATTTATCCTGGAGGAATATCTCTTACACTACGAAAGTAGAATAACATATTGCTCTTATCAAAACAGCTGCCTGTCAAACACACCTGGTATTCGTGTTATTTTAATCAGAAAATGAAATTGTTCAGTTCATTTTCTGATTCTCTGATCAAACCCTTTCAGTGCTTTGCACAATGTTTTTCTCTGGTTCCTTGGAAAAAAATCGATGTGATTCTTGTCGAGTATCTTTAATTTAACCCTCACATGACTTCAGTGTGTTTTTCAAAGATTTTATTTCATGTTGAACCCTTTCAGTGCTGAGCACATATGTTTTTACTGGTTCCTTGGAAAAAAATTGATCTGATTCTTGTATGACTATCTTTAATTTAACCCTCTCCTGACTTCACGGTGTTTTCCAGAGATTTCGTTTTATGTTGATCCCTTCAATGCTGTGCACATATATGTTTTTTCTGGTTTCTTGGAAACATTTGATTCCTGTATGAATGTATTTAATTTAACCCTCTCAAGACTTCAGTATAGGTTTCAAAGATTTTATTGATGCCTTGATCAAACTCTGTGCACATGTATGTTTTCTCTGGTTTCTTGGATTTTTTTTTATCTGATTCCTGCAGATTCCTGTATGAATATCTTTAATTTAACCCTCCCAAGACTTCAATGTGGGTTCCAAAGATTTTATTTCAGGTAATATTGTTAACGAAAACCTATTTCTAATTTCTTTAAAAATATTTTATCCCAAAAAGTAATCCTCCATAAATTCTCTTTCTGTTTTGATTATTTTTGATGCTTTAACCATTTTCACACAGATTTGAAGTTACTGGTGGCAGTAAAATTCTGCTTCTCTGGTTTGAAATCTTTCTTATTCTTTAAAACCGCTGGGCCAAATTCATTCATTTATGGCACAGACCATCTTTGGAGTAAACCTTTTCTCCTTTGTTCAAATGAATGCACCATAAGCCTAAAATGCTTTTAAAATCCTCTTTTTATAAGCCACTTGCAAAAATGCTTAGATTTCTTGTTTGGAACTTACTTTAGTGATGCAGATGCACTTTTTTTTCAAATAAACTCAGTAAGTAAAAATATTTGCTCCCAAATTCTTGTCTGCACTCAAAATTTCTATTTTTAGATCCAATGGGCAGATGTGAACCAAATTTGTCATGTAGTATGTAACTGGGTCTTAAGTATTTCATTTATGCCGGAATTTCTTTTTGGGGGGTGGGGGGGGGGGGAGGGGGTAAAGAGAACCACAGTAGTTGAAAACAAAACAAAAATTTCATTCAGTTGTTTTTTAATACTTCACAGAACAGAGCTTGCTATGAAGCTTTCCTGTGACCGTCAGAAATGAATGGCTAAAAAAGTTGCCTTTGGTTGTGTCATAGCAAATCAAAGAATTGCTCTTGCTGCTGATCACTTACTGCTACACTCATCTCTTTTGACAACTTGAGCCAGGTGAACGTTTTAGGCTCACTTGAGCCTCTGGTTTATCTCTCGTGAGTAGACATGCTGACATCAGGAATCATTGTTAATCACACAGTCATCACCTTCATTCAAATCGGAGTAAGCCATTTACAAAATGTTCATAAACACTTTACTGTGTCTGTCGGCATTATTGTAAACTTGTAGCTACGTCATGGTCATCGTACACAGTCAGCAAACCACCAAAGATCAACTGGCCTTGTTGCACAGAGTTTCTCCTGTTCAAGTTATTAGTCCCCTACGGGAACCGTAAGGGGACTATAGGATTGCACACCATCCGTCCGTCTGTCTGTCTGTCCGTCTGTCTGTTTTTTATGTTACCACCTCTCCCTCCAACATGCTTTAAGCTACACCTTTCATATTTGGTACATGGATAAATGGTTCTGAGGGGATGATGCACGCTCATTTTTTTTTTTCAAAATCCAAGATGGCGGAATGGCGGCCATTTTTGTTGTGTTTTTTAAGTTTTTTTTTTTCTCTATTTCCATGTTACCACCCCTCCCACCAACATGGTTCAAGCTGCACCTTTCATATTTGGTACATGGATAAATGGTTCTGAGGGGATGATGCGCGCTCAAAATTTTTTTTTCAAAATTCAAGATGGCGGAATGGCGGCCATTTTTGTTGTGTTTTTTAAGCTTTTTTTTTCTCTATTTTCATGTTACCACCCCTCCCACCAACATGGTTCAAGCTACACCTTTCATATTTGGTACATGGATAAATGGTTCTGAGGGGATGATGCACGCTCAAAATTTTTTTTTCAAAATCCAAGATGGTGGCATGGCGGCCATTTTTGTTGTTTTTTTTAAGCTTTTTTTCTCTATTTTATGTTACCACCCCTCACTCCAACATGGTTCAAGCTACACTTTTTATATCTGGCACATGGATAGAGGGTTGTAATGGGATGTTGCACGTTCAATATTTTTTTTCCAAAATTCAAGATGGCGCCATGGCAACCATTTCTGTTGTGTTTTTTAAGCTTTTTTCTCTATTTTATGTTACCACTACTCCCTCCAACATGGTTCAAGCTGCACTTTTCATATATGGTACATGGAATAAGGATGTTGTGAGGGGATTATGCACGCTCAATATTTTTTTTTAAAAATCTAACATCTGTCTGTCTGTCCATCTGTCTGTCTGTCTGTCTGTCTGTTTTTATCACCTATCCCTCTAATATGCTTCAAGCTGCACCTTTCATATTTGGTACATGGATAAATGGTTCTGAGGGGATGATGCACAGTCAATATTTATTTTTCAAAATCCAAGATGGCAGAATGGCGGCCATTTTTGTTGTGTTTTTTTAAGCTTTTTTCTCTATTTTATGTTACCACCCCTCCCTCCAACATGGTTCAAGCTACGCCTTTCATATATGATACATGGATAAAGGGTTGTGAGGGGATTATGCACGCTCAATATTTTTTTTTAAAAATCCAAGATGCTTATATTCTCTAGTGCCTTCTGTGACAAAAACACCTTATGTCACAAAAACACCGTAGGGGACTAATACCACCTCGGTGGTCAAACACTTGTTATTGTTTACCATTTATCTACATTATTGCTTCTTATAGTTGATTCTCATAACAACATGATTCCATATATTTCGTCACATCACCATGTATTTCGTCACTTGCAATCGCTAATCGGACAATCATGGCATAGTTGTCATCAACTAGCATTTCGTAATTTGTCTCAAGGAGAAGAAAATCGACATATCTCTCCGTCTCGGTGGACATTTAATGTTGCTGCAGTCTCTCCATTCAGGATGTGCATTCTCTATGGTATAAATGACCTATACAATCAATACACATTCAAGGAGATTTTTCACTCTGCTCTGCAGAGTGTTTCACATGTTCTCTCGAGGGATGCATCACCTCCTGGGAGTACACTTATTTATAGGATTGATCGATATTTAATGATATAGACACTCAGAACATTCGACTACAGATAAGGATTATCTGTTAAATAACTTTGTATTAACTTTGTGTGTCTCTCATTACCCTCGCAATCTCCATCGGACACGCAAAGCCTTTTAACAGATTCAGTGTGCTTCTTAATCAAATGCCTGCAGTATAGGACCCTTTCATAGAAGAGTCAACGCTACCTTCTGAGTCCATTTGCACTTCTGTACAGTTGGTGCATCTGTCCTGTCATTGGAGTTAACTCAGATAGAACACTTGTGCTGTTTACATGTTTTAGAAGGATTTTAAATCATTGTTACAATAGTTGATAACTTCTGTTATATCCAAGGTATCAGCTTCTTCTCACAGAACTACTGTTTAGAAGCTATATACTTTTGTATGCTCTGCTATATAGAGGTGCTGTTTCTCCCTCCAAGTCGACCTGATTATAGCATTATAAACGCCAGTTTACAAGGTTGCAGGCCTCCCTGTGATTTGGCCTTAGCTTTGTTATATGAGATGCAACAAGCAGGCACTATTAGCACTATTTGGAGTAACTGGTACTTCATTAAGTTATTCCAACATGTTATAAGGCATATTTTTTTTGTCCGTCAGTATAGACGTTTTGCCCATTACATGGATAAGTTCATGGTTAATTCCTATTCTATTTCCAAAAGTTTTCTAAGCATTTAAAATAATGCTCTTCTAATACTTTGTGAGCAGTATATCTTTCACACTCTCGGAAGTTTATGATCATCTGTTGAATCAGGAAATCAGTGTTTTTTTAAATTTTATTGTATGCTTTACCTGGAACAAAAAATGTTAAGACGAAATATCTCACATTAGGGCTCAGTGTTCCATGTGTTTTGATATTTCAATCTCACTAGACAAGGCAATGCTGTATCAACTTTGTCAGTTTCTGATCTTAAATTCTTCACTTCCCATGGCTCCTCTGATGGGAACTTATTATTATTTTTATTTGGATGATGGAATAGGCAAGAAATATCAGCTATCCTTTTCTTATTCTACTTGTGAGGAAAGGTTTGTTTCTGTCTTTCAGTATAACAACCTTCTCTTTTGATATCTTAATTACATCAAATTGCCTGTCTGTCGGAATTGTTGGAAAAGGCAATCATGATGGTAAACAAGAAAACTCTCTACGTGGTTACTGAAGAGTTTATCTTGGGTAGTAATCAGGCCTATCTTTCTGGCCTGTTATAAGCCTCTGGTGAATTTCAGCTAATTATGCTTTCAAATTTGACTATCAGTCTCTTATTCTGTGCTTGCCGTAACTGTTCTTCTGCTATTTTTAGCAGTTAGTTTTGGCTTCATATTATCTCTATTAACTTATGAGTTTTATATCGCAGTAAACACAGGCTATGTCTCTCGTACACTTGTACGTGTTATTAGACCATGTACTTAACTCCTTGCATGATGCTGGTGGTTATTCCCGCCCAGGATATAATTTCTCTTGCCACTGAAATGAGGATAATTTGGGTTCATTTAATCAAATTTTCCTCCAGTAAGTTGAATGCATTTTTTCACTAATGATTTCTTGTGTTAAATTTAGATTAATTTTTCATCAAATCTAGTCATGGCTGCTTTGCAGCAGCTATGACTAGATTTGATGAAAAATATTTTGAAAATACTCAGCGGGTTAAGAGTTAGATGATATAATTGGCTTGGCTTACTTTCAGTACAGCTTTTCTTACATAAAAACGTGTAAAGCATTGCAGATACATGTAGCACCTTGCCCCACTTGATTGATGATTTCATGTTATCATAACTGCATGTTAATAATAATAAATAATTCTGTAATTTTGTTCTCAGTTCATTTTAAAGGTAATGTTTCTTCTCTAAAACAACTTAACCCCCCGGGATGCAAATATTTCCTATGGCATGCACCCCTCACCCTTTCCCAAAGAGGGTAGATGATAATTTTGTTGCAGCATTGGCCTCTCAAGTGATGTAAGATACATCTTTACATGATACTGCACCTTCATTTAAAGTAATCTCACACTACGTGCGGAACCTGATCCATGTACAGTTTAAACTAGAAGTCCTGTCACTGTATTGTGCACTATTTTGAAGTAATAGCATGCTGAGTAAACATTTGTCCCTGTCATCATTAGCATCGCTCAATTTCTGTAGAAAAACAGCATGACCAAAAGGTACAATTCTATACCAGTAAATAGAGTGCATTAACTTTATTCTTAACCTCTACTGGGAGATATGCACATGTAATGACATAAATAGATATTAAAATTCGACTGCACATACAGAATGAAGAGAGTGGATTACTACTTTATCGCAGCGCCATATATTCTATACTCGAAAAGTATTTCTAATTGTTCATAACAGCATAAGAAACACTTGCAAACTTTCATCCCATGGGCAGTGGATGCAACCCGGTGGTCCATGTGATGAAAGTTTGCAAGTGCTTCTTGTGTTTTGTCCTCAGAAATTGTAAATAATTACCAAGTGAAAAATCTATACCACAGCAAATTAGGAGTGATCCACCCTCGACATACTGTAGTCTCAATATTTTTTTTTTGATTGATCGGTTCAGTGCGTGGTTTCACTACCGACCTTGTTAACTGCACATTATATTTTGCATTGCACAGTGCAAATGATCCTGTGTATTTCAGACTACTTCATTCTTCTGCAGTAAGGAACTTGTTAACTAACGAGCATTTTCTGCACTAATTGTGACAGGACTTATAGTTTTAACTGTACATGTGTCTGTCAACATAGTTAATTCCAAGTTATTACAATGTGATAACAGATCACTTCCTATCCAAGAGAAATGACCCAGCTATACAACAGATTTGCTGTTTCTCTTGGAAAGGAAGAGAAATGGCACGGCTATGAAACATAGCTCATTTCCCCTTATTGGAACAACTCAAATTGAGGAGTCAGAAGCCATGTTTCTGAGGTAAAAACAAAAAAAAGAATGTTTTAGTTATGCAAGAAACACTTGTGACTGTTATCTGTAGTTGAACCCTGTTTTGGGCCTGGTTGTAAATAAAATACTGGAGGGAGTTAGGGCCACACGATATTCTGATTTTAGTACTGGTCACATTATTAAAAACAGTACCGTACTATATCATAATACCAGCATGTTGTTGAGAAAATCAAACAAAATACAATGAAATGGGCCTCTCCATACTTTTACATTGAATATGATTTACGTGGGTCCATTTTAAATAATAATTCGCATACTTTCTGTAATTTGAATCGATTCATCAGAATAAATGTAATGAAAAGTTTTAGCTCATTTCATTCACACGCTGACAAACAGTGATCATATTTATTTTCTATTGCCTCCCCACAGGACCTGGGTACTCTTGCTTTTTATATGAAAAAACGGTTGTATTATGATTGGTCTGTCCGTAAACTTTTCCATTTCCAGATGATACCTTGAGTTTCGATTGATAGATCAGGACCAAACTCAGTTTGTGCCTCAGATATATAAAAATGAAGGTTATATTTCGAATTGGGGCTTGGTCCATTGATTTTTAGCTCAACTTTGACGTAAGTCAAATTTGAGCTTATGCCATGGCCAGTCGTCCATCCGTCCGTCAACAGTTCAATACGGCTCGGGCTAGAGGCCGTATTTATGAACCAATCTTTACGAAACTTCTTGGGTACCTTTGTTATTACCGTGGGACAAGAACGAGTGTTTTTGGGTCCGGTCCCAAATTCAAGATGTCCGCTGGCAGCCATTTTGTACAAAATTAGGTGCAATCAGATTTTTGTGCAGAACTTCCATATGAAAGCGCTGATTTGAATAATTTTTTGTGTGAATGTTTAGTACCATGGGATACATCACATATAATACGGGTTTTTTTCTCGTGCATAAATTATGCCAATTAGACTAACTTTGATCTATTTAGTGTTACTTTCAGCACTGTAACTGCAAATGCCAATATGGCTCGGGCTAGAGGCCGTATTTATGAACCAATCTTTATGTAACTTCTTGAGTACCTTTGTTATCACCGTGGGATGGTAACGAGTGGTTTTGGGTGCAGTCCGAAATTCAAGATGGCCACCAGCAGCCATTTTGTACTTGATTGAATTCAATCAGTTTTTTGTACAGAACTTCTGTATGAAAGTTCTGATTTGAATAAATTTTTGTAGGAATGTTTAGTAACATGGAATACATCACATATAATACAGGTTTTTTTCTCATGCAGAAATTATGCAAATTAGATGAACTTTGATTCAGTGCTACTTATAAACAGTAAGTGCACATGTCAATACGGCTCGGGCTAGAGTCTGTATTTATGAACCGATCTTCACGAAACTTCTTGGGTACCTTTGTTATCACCTTGGGACGAGAATGAGTGTTTCTCTGTGCGGTCCAAAATTCAAGATGGCTGCCGGTTGCCATTTTGTACCAAAATTGGTGCAATCAGTTTTTTTGTACAGAACCTCTGTATGAAAGTTCTGATTTGAATAAATGTTTGTATGAATGTTTAGTAACATGGAATACATCACATATAATACAGGTTTTTTTCTCGAGCAGAAATTATGCAAATTAGATGAATTTTGATTTATTCAGTGCTACTTGTACACAGTAAGTGCTCATGTCAATACGGCTCGGGCTAGAGTCTGTACTTATGAACCGATCTTCACGAAACTTCTTGGGGTACCTTTGTTATCACCTTGTGACAGGAACGAGTGTTTTTTGGTGCCTTTGTTATCACTGTGCTATGAGAACAAATATTTTGGGGTTCAGTCAGACCCACTCTGGGACTCAAAGATTTCTTTTCTAGTTTAGCATCTGACTGTCACCCACCTTTACAATACTTTACCTATACTTTTGTTATAGGCTACAGTCAGTATTTATGTACAGACCGTTACAATACTTTATATGTACCTTTGTTATCAGGTCATTACCTAGATGTTTGTCATTGCTGTCCCCACGGGAAAACCGGGAAGTGAAGCAGTGCCTGTTCACTGTGATAAACAGGCTCTGTTTTACTGGTAAAATAGGATCCAGTCACCAATGCTTGGGAGGTGCAAACCCTTTCTAAAATGGGCAACATGGCTTATTAACGCACACCCCTGGTCTTGAGTTGATACTCATGTTGTGGTCATGATTAGCTATTGTGCAAAAATATGTGACCTTAAACACCAATAAATAAATAATTGTCATTGCTGTGTCACATACTGTACATGCACATGTCGTAAACAAGTTGAGCTACAGTGTCATGGACACTTTCATTGCAAGTGTTATGGGCCTTTTTGACTAAGAAATTGCACATTTCCATCAACATTTTGGTTTCCGGATGATAACTTGAGTTTGGATTTATAGATCAGGACCAAACTTGGTTTGTGTCTCAGTTATATGAAAATGAAGGATAAGTTCGAATTGGAGTTTGATCTGATGATTTTTAGAAGAGTTATGGGCCTTTTCAACTTAGAAATTACTTATTTCCGTCAACATTCTGGTTACAGGACGATACCTTTAGTTTTGATTATTTCGCCTCAACCAAATTTGGCATGTAACTCAATTATACCAAACTACAGTTCAGGGTCCATCTGTCTGTTTGTCCATCCATCTGTGTGTCCTTTCCATCTGGCCATCCGTCTGTCCATCCATCCGAACCTTTTTTATGGCATAACTGTCTTGAACAATAGTTAACGGAATTCAATTCTTTTCAGTATATCTCTCTATAGCAGCAATGTCTACGTCAAGTTCGATGAGCACCAATATCAGATGAAAATTATGGGAGTTATTGCCTTTGTTAAAAATGTCATGTAATGCTTGTTTATGGAATAACTGAAACATTAGTAACCAAATTTCAATTTTCTTTGGTATATATCTCTTTAGGAACAATGTCTACCTCAAGTTCAATGACCACCATTATCCGATGAGTTATTGCCTTTTGTTGAAAAAATATTGTGTAATGCTTGTTTTGTCATAACTTTAACAATAGTAACTGGGTTTCAATTCTTTTTTAGCATATTATATATATTTTTTAGCGATTATTTGGTTATTCAACTAACCTTTGACTGTTTTGGGAGTCATTTGTTTTTATTTTTAGTCAATCGTCATTTATTTTTAAAAAGGTACAAGTCGGGTTAAAATTTAACTGTGTAATTAGGTGAATTAACAGAATATTAACCTTGGAAATGTTTAACCATAGTTGCATGTAATATCCCATGGCCTTTGTTTTCTGCATGATTGTGCAACCGCGTTATTTTAAAAACAATGAGCTTTGCCATTTGATCAGTTCCTGTTCCCTGTAGTATTAACCAGCACTCGTTAATCAGGACTAAAGAATATCATTCAAATGGTGTATGTTTTAATAATTGCGGTTTGTTAAGTCATTGCAGACTGCAGAGTTAATAGAATCTTTGGTCTTGTACACTCGAACGACCCCTTTGGAATAACTGGAACCAAAAAAGTGAGAAAATTGTCACAAGACCCACAATGGTAACTTTGTGTTGGAATGGAAGAAGTTTTATGTTCGAAATTTCATTAATTAGCTTTAGAAAGGAAACATTTGCACAAATGTTTAAATTCTTCAGGTCAATTGGAGTCTGACAGATATTTTGGTGTTTCCATTTTATCTCAGTGCAGAAGTGTACATATTCAAACATCGTCAGTTTCAATTTAATTTTGTAAGTATATTACAGATTGTTGAATTCAGGAGAAATGACTATTAATTGACTAACCGTTGACTAATGCCAGTACTTAGTCGACTTTGAAAATGAGTGCCCTTAGTTAAAAAATATTGTGTTAAGCCTGTTCTTTTTGTTCTAAAATGCATTTTGAAGGATTTAGAGTGGTTATATGCAAAATAAAAAATTTGAGTCCTATGATCCCCCCCCCCCCCCCCTCCTATTAGTCACCCCAGTTTGTTTGTTTTTTTGTTTTGTTTTGTTTTGTTTTTTTGGGGGGGGGGGGGGGGGGGGGGGGGGGGGGGTCCAAGATGCATTTTGCCAGATTTAGAGTGAGTTCATGCAAACAATTTTTTTCTTTAATTTCCCCTTAACCCCACCCCCTCCCCTACCCATGGAGTCAGTTTAAACAAAAATTTCTTGCTCCAAAATGCATTTTGATGGATTTGAAGTGATTTTAAAAAAATTGTTTGACTCCTATTGTGGCTCCCTCTCCCCCCCCCCCCCCCCCCCCCCCCTTCCTCCCGGTGTCAGTTAGGTAATTTTTTTCTTTGCTCTAAAATGCATTTTGAAGGATGTAGAGTGACTACATGCAAAAAAAAAAAGGGCCCACATTTTTTTTACTCAAATATTGTTTTGGTCATTTAGAGCGATTTTCGACTGGAAAAAAAACACCTATGCCCCCCACCCTAAATGAGGGAGCGGGGGGATTAGCCATGATTTGGTGATGCAGGCCTCTTTGTTGGATGAAAACTGGTTATGTACAATTCTAAAAAGCCTATTGCGCATATTATGCAATGCCAGGCGTAGCTCTTTTGTATTTGGTAAGGTTCGTTGTCGCAATCGTTAGATGGCTACTTACCTATTTTCATTGTAATTATCAGTACCTGTGACTAAAATAGTCCTTATTCTAAAATGAAAAGTAGGAGGGTGCACTTAGTCTAAGTGGATACTTGGTAACTCACATTTGTAAAGTTAAGGATGGGCTTATGCTAGAGTATGAGCTCAGTCACGAGTGATCAGTCAGCACAGTATGTGATAGAAATTGGAAAATTTGTGGGAGGGGTGGCTTGAAGGTGAAATTGGGGCAAGTTGCCTTTTCTCAGCACAGGAAAAGGGACCCATGTCACAAAGTGTACCACCTGCATGGACACCTGAATGCTTTAAATAATATCAGACTGATACATTTAAAGATTTACAGCAGCTGCTTGTCTCATAAACTCCCCTCCCCCACCTCCACCCTCCCTTTCAGGACAGCGACATTGATCATCTAAGCCGGAACTGACTGAAGTTCAAGTTGAACTCTTATTCGGTTTGGAATGTTTGATTTTTGTTAAAATTCATCAGATTTCTGTTCTTGTTCATGAAAAAAAGCTATTAGATTGAAAAGGTGTGTTTTTCTGAAATTTATTAGTCTGTTTATAACTGTTTCCACTGCTAATCAGTTTCCAGAACAGCGATGAAAACTGCTAATGAAATTTTTAAAAACAAAAAATACCCTGCTATAGGTCATACCCGCATGGAAATTGAACAGTGTAACACATGACCTGATTGCAGGTACATCCGCTTTTACTGTCAAAACAATATCAGTGATAAAAACATGCAGAGTATATAGATGTAGAAGCCGTTATCATTGTTCAACACAATCCTAGTGAATTGACTGCTCAGAAAAATTAGTTATCCAAAATGTTAGCGAAACATTTGGGGCAACCAGTCAAAAGGTTAATAAGTGTGGGATGGGGCAAACTGTTGGTAGGTTATTCAAAATCTTGAATTGTCGAGGCTTGCAATATTACATTGGAAGATTTTCTAAGAAATGATACCCTACCCCCACCATTTAAATCAGTGCAAATATGTTCGAATGTTAATGCTGATACTCCCTGTCGGAACCCCTGGTAGTTGAGCACTGCCTGTTTACCATGAGAAGCAAGTTCTGTTTTACTGGTAGAATAGGACACAGTAATCAAATGCTTGGGGTGGAAGTACTCTGAAATGAGCAACATAAGAATGATCGATTGGCTAAACTTTCCTTCATACCTATATTGCAGTCATGATATGGCCATATATGCTGAAAGAGACCTTAAATACCAGATGTTACTGGGTTGTTCTGACGGTGTGCAATGGTCTAGTGGTTAAGGTGTTGGACTCCTGATTGCCAGGCGGTGTTGCTGAGGGTTCAAATCCCGGCTGGGGGTCAGAAACCAACATACCAAATTCCTCTAAAACCTGATTGTGTCATTTGAAAAACACACACCAGGGAAGGGATACAGTAAAGAGCTCTGACCAGCCATCCATCCCAAGTTAGTTGCCATAAGTTAAACAGCAGCTGTCTTGTGAAAGTTCAGTAACCACCATTATTCAGTGAAAATTAAGGGAGTGCTTTCCCTTTGTTGTTGAATTTTGCCCCAGATTTTATTATCAGCAAAAACTTAACAGAAGACCTCTGATTATAAATAAAATTTGATAGACTATTTTATATTATCTTTTATTTATATTATTTATATGGTTTTCAGTGTTTGTTATGTACAGATCCACCAAAATTTGAAGTTGAAAAATTAGTTTTTAATCAGAATGGGACACATCTTGCTTTGATTGGCAGAAATGGTTTGAGTGTGGTTGAGTTGCCACAGAGATGGGGTAAATTTGGTGAATTTGAAGGAGGCAAAGATTCTGTCACATGCAAGTATGTATAATGTTATAGGTCACTTTGTGATATTTTGTTACAATACTGTATTTTGCTTAATTTTTACCATACACAGAGTTTAAAAATCGCCTGTCTTTTTTGATAATCTTACAACACTTGTTAACTCCTAACCAAACAAATCATCTGCCCCTGTAATTTTCAAAATGAGCGGATTAAAAAAATATTTTAAAAAATGTTCAATAAAACCATATCATGTAACGCCCTATTTTTTTTTTTTTTAATATATTTTTTTTAGCTCACCTGACTGAAAGTCAGGGGGAGCTCAAGTGATCACTTTCTGTTCATCGTTTGTCATCCGTCCGTCCATCCGTCTTGAACTTTACATTATCGACTTCTCCTCCTAAACCCCCGGCCAAATTGAACCAGAGTTGATATGTATGGTCCTTAACATATGTCAATTCAAGTTTGTTCATATTAAGTTGCCACGCTCCATAAGGAGGCAGTGGGGAAAATGCTCCAAAATCTTAGAAAAATCTTCTCATGAACCAGTCGGTACAATGACTTCATATATGGTATGTAGCTTCCTTCTGTGGTGTAGAATTAAGTTTGTTCAAACTAAGTTTGGGAAGCAGTATTTGCCTTCATAATGGGAGGGGCAAGATTTTTGGCCCCACCCAAAATTTCTATTTTCCGAACCGATGGTCCGATTTGAACGAAATTCATTATGTGGTATTATTGGGTCATAAGTACTTGATTCATGCTAAAAAAAATTCCCATGTTCCCTGTGGAAACACCAGGAGCTAAAAATAGAAAATATTTTCAAAAGACCGTATTCCCCAAACCACATGGAACAGGGAACTGTTATTTGGTATGAAACATCCTTAGGACCAGTAGAATCAAATGACAAAAAAAAAAAAATTGCCATCGGTTTTGTTAGCATGTTCTGTAGGGGGGGGGGGGGGGGGGCGGGGGCATCGAAAAAATGCTGAGTCAGCACAGCATATTTGCAAATATTTAAAAAAATTTCTCCAGAACCACTGATCAGAATATTCTGATATTTGGCATACAGCATCCATAAGGGGATCAGATACAAGTGTGTCCAATTTAAGCCCCTCGGTTGGTATTTGGGCTCAATACAGCAGCCCAAATGTTAACTTGGGGAAATAAGCTTTAAAATTCTTCTTCAGATCCACTGGTCAGAATGTTTTAATATTTGGTAAACATCATTGTTATGAGGGTCAGATTCAAGTTTGTCCGTATCAAGTCTCTCAGTTAATATTTGGGCTTCCTAAGTGGACCCGAATTTTAACTTAGTACAATATGAGGAAATTTCTTTAAAAATCTTCTTCTTCAAAACCACATGTGAGAATCCTTTCATATTTGGTATACAGCATCTATAGGCGAGTCAGATTCAAGTTTGTTCAAATCAAGTTACTGGGTTAATATTTGGGCTCTCTATGGGGGGGGCCGAATTTTACCTTAGTGCAATATGGAGAAATTTCTTTAAAAATCATCTTCTTCAGATCCACCAGTCAGAATCCTATCATATTTGTTTTACAACATCTCTAGGAGGGTCAGATTCATGTTTGTTCATATCAGGCCCCTGGGTTAATATTTGAGCTCTCTATTGGAGCCCAAAGTTTAACTTAGTTCAATATGAGAGAATTTCTTTAAAAATCTTGTCCAAAACCATCAGTTAGAATCTTTTGATATTTGGTATACAACATCTCTAGGGGGGTCAGATTCAAGTTTGTTCAAATCGAGTTTCTGGGTTAATATTTGGGCCCACTCTGGGAGCCCAAATTTTATCTTATTGCAATATGAGGAAATTTCTTCAGAAATCTTTTTTTGAGCTCCACCAGTTAGAATGCTTTCATATTTAGTATGCAACATACTTAGGGGGCTCAGATTCAAATTTGTTCAAATCTGGTTCCTGGGTCAATATTTGGGCTCTCTATTGGCGCCCAAAGTTTAACTTAGTGCAATATAAGGAAATTTCTTTAAAAATTTTCTTCTTCAGATCCACCTGTCAGAATCTTATATATTTGGTATATAATATCTCTGGGAAGATCAGATTCAGTCTCTGCCTTAAAATTTGGACTCTCTTCGGGGGAGGGGGGGGGTGGTCCAGGTTTGTTCAAATCCATTCCTAAGCGGGGTTTTTTTCCATAAAATTTGCATTTCAAACTGCAGTGACATAATAACATTTGGAAGTTGGTCGACAGCTGACAGAATTGGAAGCAGTCAGGAAGACTTACGATAATAATGATCTGGCATTGACACAAGAGTTATGAATGATTTCATGACTTCATTCCTCTATAATGTTGATGAACCATGACTAAGTGAATGTGATCTTCTTCTTTGAATCACTTTATGAGGTGAGTGATTAAGACCCCTTGGGACCTCTTGTTTTATCCCCCGCTGACAAAGTTGGGAGGAGGATGTTGAAATGGTGTCAGTCTGTCCTTCCATCACAAACTTTGTCCGGTTAACTCCTCCTACAGTTTTCTGCGGATTTTTACGAAATTTGGTCTGAAGTATCAGTATCAAGTGTAGATGTGCTGTGTGCATGTGGCCAGAAATTTTCGATGCGACAAATTTTTGCATGGTTACGGCCCTTGGAAATAGCAACATTTCAGTCACAAATGCTTGTCCACTTAACTCCTGCATTTTTCATTGCATTTTTACGAAACGTGGTGTGGAGTATTAATATGATGTGCATATGGAAAGGAAGTTTCGATTCGAATAATTTTTTCAGAATTATAGCCCTTGTCGACTTTGAATTTACCAAAATTGCAGGTTTTTGGAAGATATCTTGTAGTTGCAATTCAAGAAATTCAATTTTATTTGGTGAGTGACATTAATTGGGCATGAATACATTTCCAGGTCAATATAGTCCAGGCACATTAGACATAAAAATGAGAAAGTAAGGAAAAAAATCGGAGAAAGCTGATTTTTTTTTATGTTTCCGGGACACACATTGCGGGTAAAGTGTGAAAAGTCCCCGCGAATCCGAGTTGAGCTTTTTTAGTTATAGCGTTTTTTTGATGAAAAAAAAAATTTTAAAAAAAATTTGACCCAGCTCCATATTTCTCATTCTTATTCGCCTTAGTAGGGTGAGAATCATAAATATCATGCTGAATTATATTGTGAATACATATCCCCAACAGAAAATGCCAACTTTGTACCAATCCTCACACTCAATGGTGAAATATTCACGAAAATGTACAAAATTACGAAAAAAAATTTATTGTTTTCATCCACGCAACGGTACACAACGTCCATTAAATCAAATCTACGACTACTTTGGGAGTTAAATTATATATCAAAAATTGCAGAAAAGCAGTGGCTTTATAATGATATATAACAATAGTCATTTATTCCATAATGAACTGGTGAAACGTGTGAAATATTAACCATACCCCCTAAACTCAAATTCAAACGGCATCGACTTTTCTCATTCAAATACCGTATTATAGCATCATTGTTTCAATTTCCATGTTCGATTAAATCACATAATGTGGTGTTCGCCTACACTCAAGATGCATTGGCATGTAATGTGTGCACGCCCTTGATGTGTACTTCAATTGGTTCGATCATGGCTGGTAGCGGCTTGGATGAACTTTGGGGGACTGTTTATGCTGGTGGGTCAATCCATCATTTGATCAGTGGTCATGCATATTCAAGAGCAGTTCGTGCCCATCTGCTAACACAAATTGCCATTACAAAACTTGTGTTTGAAGAAAGCCGAACACTAGATAACATAGACTGCACAGAAGTCAATGAAATATTCTGTGGACTTGCCAGAGGTGACTGTACAACAGCTGACGCTGTCAATCAAGAAAGTGTCAACCATCTACTGTCAAAATTACACGAACTGCTCCAGAATGCGTCCGTAGGACGCACAGGAAAGCTTTGGGTACAATACTACGAGCAAATAGGTCTTCTCCAGTTGTTCTTGAGAGCAAAGTGCACAGGCAACTGGGAACTCCACACATATTGTGTTCGCAATATGATTCCAGTATTTCACGCAGGTGGTCATTTTGCATACGCAAAAAGTTCTCATCTCTATTTGCAGCAGATGAATGAGCTAACAGAAATAATGCAACAGGATGATTTGAAGTTGTTCACTGAGAAAGGTTACTTTACCATAAGGTGCTCAGATAAATTCTGGGACGGGATATATTCTGATCAGACCATAGAACAGTGTTTAATGAGAATGTTCAAGCTCCCTGGTGGTCTCACACATGGCAGGGGAATAACCGATAGCACTGTTGCGAAATGGGTACATGGACTACCTCTTTGCCTTCCGATATGTAATGCTCTCGAAAATTTTGTTCATGTTCACACTGGTCATGGCGAACAACATCAGGATCTCCGTCAAAGTTCACAATTGACTGATGCCAATGATATCACCAAATTATTGAACTGGCTCAGAGTGCATTCCCCCTTTCAGAATAGAGATCCACTACAATTAGTCTCTATAGCGACCGGGCTTGTGGCCGACGAAACTGTGAACTGTGACCAAGTTCGCAAAATTGGTGAATGTTGCGTATCGAATGTTGTAAGCAAAACGTTCAACAGCATCAAACTACGACGTGTTGACACTGTGAAGTCTTTCGCATCGACGGCAAATAGCATCAAAGTCCGTGGAAGTAAGGTAGTGATTGACCTCACAATTCTGTTCAACCGCATCACATGTGTTATTCAGTCACAAGCAGAGATGGAAGAGTATCTCAAATATGAACTCGCCCCGAAACCACCAGCATTGTTTGATTCTGCTGGAATGAGGAAGACACAGAAAAGCACGCTCGGTAAGATCCTCAAAACATACGGTTCCGAGCAAACTAAAATCCCAGAACATTCTCTGTTTGTTGTAGATGGTGGATTTTTATTGAGGGCAGTTGTATGGCCTAAACAGTCGTCATATAAGGACATATGTACATCATATTCCAATTATCTAGTGAGACATTTTGGGGCGAACGTCGTGGTTGTTTTTGATGGTTATGCTTGTACAATGTCGACAAAGGGCATGGAACAAGCCCGTAGGTCTAAAGACAGGTATTCCATTGATATCAATATCTCACCCGAGTTACCAGCCACCACACCCCAATCCGATTTCCTTGCAAATGCCAAGAACAAAACCCAACTGATCGATCTTCTAATGCAGGAGCTATCTGCTATCAATATTCAGTCCAAGCAGGCCGAGGCTGATGCTGATGTACTGATAGCCGAAACTGCACTTGACATCGCTCAAGATGACAACAAAGTTGTCGTTGTGGGAACAGACACAGACTTGTTAGTCATTCTTACCTCTCGAGTTCAACCGGGATGTAATATTCACATGATGTATTCCATTACCCCAAACTTACTAGTTTCAGTTAGTGAAATAGCAACCAAAATGGGTGACCATAGAAGCAACCTCCTTGTAGCACATTCTATAAGTGGTTGTGACACTACTTCTGCACTCTTTCGAGTTGGTAAGAAGAAAGTATTCAGTACAATTGTCTCCGATGTTACTAGCGACTCACAACAGTATGTCAACACAATTTTGGCGGATGACAGTACACCAAGTGCAGTAGCCGCTGCCGGGGAACAACTTCTCCTGATCTTATACGGGAGTAAAACTGTTTCCTCTCTCGACCAATATAGATATGTCACTTACAAGCGTTATGTAGCAAAATCTAAACTGAATAAACCCATCGACCTAGCCTCACTCCCACCAAGCAGCGATGCTGCACAACAACGTGTCTACAGATGTTATCTCCAGGTCCAACAATGGCTGGGCACTTCGCTTCCTCCGACGGATTGGGGGTGGTCGCTAGACAATGGACTTTTTGTACCGACTGCAGCCACAAAGCCATGTGCCCCCGATAACCTACTGAATCTGATCAGTTGTGGTTGCAAGAGTGCTTGTACAAAAAGGTGTGGGTGTAAGAAGGCAGGACTCTCTTGCTCAGGTTTGTGTAATTGCAGTTCGGATTCTTGTAACAACCACAGAAACACTGTCCTGTCGGAAATTTTTGAGTTCGATGAATAATATGTATATAGGTCATGTCATTTCTGTATATAGCGTTGATAATAGTCAATGTAACTTAATCCATGTTGATTGATTTGTACATTCTGTAAATATTATTTATTGATTTTTGTACATTCTGTAAATATTATTTATTGATCTAATGCTGCCAGACACAGACATGTCTGTTCGGTCCCAAGCCCAAAAATAGTTGAGTTCTCATGCTGACGAATTTTATGCCAAAAGGGGAACTCGGCCAGAAGCAGAGGGGGTCTTCCATAATGTCTATTTGTAAGCAATGATAAAAGTCTTCAAATGGTGGTGGATTTTTTTTCGTCTGTCCAACTAACATCCCGTTCTGTACTACGACCCTTTGGGCAAATCCGTCAGGAAAATCGTCATTTTTTGCGTAAATCCGATACCTTTTTGTGAATTTTCAATAATTTTTTGCAGAAATTGTCACAGAATGCACATTTTCCTCTAGGTAAATGTATATTAGACATTATGTAGCTCGAAATACGCGTAAACAAAAAATACAGTTGGATCAGTTCGAGGTTACAAAGTTCGTGCGATTTTTTTTTATTTTTTTCAAACGCGTTTTCGAAAAAAGGCTGTAGAAAAAAAGCTCAACTGGGATTTTAGGGGACTTTTGTCTAATCGTTCAGTGACATGTACTCGACATTCCCTGAAAAAATCAGCTTTCTCCGATTTTTTTCCCTAGTGAAACCTAATGTTCTTGGGCTAAATAATGAGATTATTCCTTTCGTAACATAAAAGTTGGCTGAGGATATGAATGTCGTTAGACTGTCTTGTCTAATTTGTGCTTTGCACTTTCTCTTGTCAACAAGTTGAGACAATGAATATTTTAGGCCGGGAGCGCAGTGGCCTGGTGGTTAGAGTATCAGGCTTAAACCGATAGGTCCAGGGCTAACTGCATATTGTCTCCTTGGTCATTGCACTTCATCCTGATTGTCTACATGGGAACAGGATGGCACTGGGTACTGAGGCATACTGCATACAAGTACTGAAATGGTTAGCCGGATAACCGGTTTGCAACTGGTTATTGGCATAACCAGTTGGAAAAGCTGTCAACCAAATAACTGCTATACCTATAGTTTATGGGATAGCATCGGGAAAATAACTAGTATTTGACCGCGAGACCTTAGAATTTTTTTTGCTGATGCAAGCATTGTCAAGCTGCCAAACATTTGTTGATTTACAATGATGTGTACTCGATGTAACACGAAAGGGCTAAGGTGCTGGAATGTTCAATGAGCAGTTATTTCGGTCGCTTGGGCTGTCAAGTCATGGATCATTGTTTGTAACAAACTGCCAACAGTCAAGTGCACTGCAGGTTGTTTTCTGCATGGGCAGCCGTGAGAACGTGCCTGACAGTGTAACATTTTCTTCTACAGACAAATTTGACATTCTTCTCTTTGATGAGGTGTTGTTAATTGCAGATTATAATGCTGAAAAAATCCCTCGATGCAACTAATGGTGCTTTCAAAATAATTTGACTGTTTGGTTCTTTACAAACGTTTTTTAAAAAAAACATTTTTTGATTTTATTGAACTGTTTAAAAGTATGAATGTATGTCATAAACAAAACCTATCTTAAAATCTTGCATTTTAAAATTTGTTTTTCAGTGGTCAATGTCAGACAACGAGGGGCTCTCCGATGGATTAGTGTCGTTTCATACACGGGTGTTTCGTACACTGGCTGTTTCATATACAAAAGAAAACATTTTGTACATATATCAAAGGATGTTTCGTACATAGGCAAATTTTATAGGGTTTTTAAGTATTTTTTATATGAAATAATAGACTTCTTACTTTTGTAAGGTATTATAATCCAACATAAAAAACATCCACATTTGATATAGCACAGAACAGAATTTAACATGACCAACACCACCACAATATGTCGTACATTTGAAAATATTGTTAGGAAATAAAATGAACCGCAGACTGTAAAAAACATCTTCCTTTGATGAAAAATCAAAACATTGTGGTGTGAGCTCATTGATGATTAATCAGCTTTAATCACAGCATTGTTATTACACTGGAGTCATAATTAGCACATGAACACATTAAAATGATTAATTTTCAGTACATACACAACAATTTTTAGCTCAGCTTGGCAAAGTCAAGCTGAGCTATTGCCATCACTTCTCATCCGTCAGCGTATGTACACGTCCACAATTTCCTTTGGCACACCTCACAGGTCGCATTTATGATCATATCGCTTTGAAATTTGGTATGCTTGTTTGGGGTGACCTCTATATGAGAGCTATCGATTTTCTTCAATTTCCGTCAAAAAATGTTGCCACAGCCAACGATCTTAGAACTTAGTTTAGTCAGACCACAATATTTACCTTTGGCACACCCTACAGGGCACATTTATGATTGGATCGCTTTGAAACCTGGTATGCTTGTTTGGGGTGACCTCTAGATGGGAGCTATCGATTTTTTTCCATTTTCGTCAAAAAATGTTGCCGCGGCCAACGTTCTTAGAACTTAGTTTAGTCAGAAGACCTCAATATTTTCCTTTGGCACACCCTACAGGGCACATTTATGATCGGATTGCTTTGAAACCTGGTAGGCTTGTTTGGGGAGACCTCTAGATGGGAGCTATTGATTTTCTTCAATTTCCGTCGAAAAATGTTGCCGCTGCCAACGTTCTTAAAACTTAGTTTAGTCAGACCTCAGTATTTCTCTGGCACACCCTACAGGGCACACTTATGATCGGATTGCTTTGAAATCTGGCATGCTTGTTTGGGGAGACCTCCAGATGGGAGCTATCAATTTTCTTCCATTTCCATCAAAAAATGTTGCTGCGGCCAACGTTCTTAGAACTTAGTTTAGTCAGATCTCAATATTTCCCTTTGGCACACCCTACAGGGCACATTTATGATCGGATTGCTTTGAAACCTGGCATGCTTGTTTGGAGTTACCTCTAGATGGGAGCTATCGATTTTCTTTGATTTCCGTCAAAAATGTTGCCACTGGCAATGCCCTTCAATGAACTTAGTAAAAACTTAGTGCAGTTAAGCATCAATATTTCCCTTTGACACACCCTGCAGGGCACATTTATGATTGGATCGCTTGCAAACTTGGTGAGCTTGTGTGGGGTGACATCTATATGGGAGCTGTCGATTTTCTTCCATTTCTGTCCAAAAATGTTGCCTCTGACCTTTGAACTTAATCAGACCTCAATATTTCCCTTTAACATGGCCTTAAGGGCACATTTATGATCGGATCACTTTGAAACTTGGTATGTGTGTTCCATGTGACCTCTAGATGTGAGCTATTGCTTTGAACTTACTGCATTTGTGCATCAGCTTATCCCTTTTGCACTCTCTGCAGGGTACATTTTTGAATTTCCATAAAAAAAACCCATTGCCACAAGCAATGACTTTCTACTTAGTGCATTTGTGCATTAACATCTTCCTTTGGCATGCCTCAGAGGACACATTCATTATCAGGTTGTTTTGAAACTTTGTATGCTTATGCAGGGTGACAAAGATAAGAGCTTTTGATTTTCTATTCATTTCCATCAAAAATTGTTGCTGTTAGCAACAATCTTTGAATTTATTGCATTTGTGCATCAGCATTCTTTGACATGGCCTACGGGCCACATTTATCATAGGATTGTTTTTCAACTTGGTGTGCTCATTAGGCAAGAACTTTAGATAAGAGTTGTTGATAAGCATTCATTTCTATGAAAAAAGTTGTCATTTACAATAACCTCTGAACATACTGCATTTGTGTTTCAACATTCTTCTTTTAGCCAGTCTTACAGTTTACATTTAAAAATGCATGGATTACTCTGACGTTGTGCACACACAATGCTGTTATGTTGAATTTTCATCAAATAACATTGGTACCAATGATCTTCAATTTTGCCATTTCATTTATAACTTACTAAGTTCAAGTTTGTCAAGTTGAGCTACAGTGTCATTGACACTTTCATTTCTTGTGTAAAAATTATGCAAATTAGATGAACTTTGATTTGTTCAGTGCTACTTATACACTGTAAGTGCACATGTCAATACGTCTCGGGCTAGAGTCTGTATTTATGAACTGATCTTCACGAAACTTCTTGGGGTACCTTTGTTACCACCTTGTGACAGGAACAAGTGTTTTTGGGTGCCTTTGTTATCACTGCTATGAGAACAAATATTTTGGGGTTCAGTCAGACCCACTCTGGGACTCAAAGATTTTTTTCTAGTTTAGCATCTGACTGTCACCCAACCTTTACAATACTTTACCTATATATTTGTTACAGGCTACGGTCAGCATTTATGTACAGACCGTTAAAATACTTTACATGTACCTTTGTTATCAGGTCATTACCTAGATGTTTGTCATTGCTGCGTCACATACTATAAATGTACATGTCTTAAACAAGTTGAGCTACAGTGTCACTGACACTTTCATTTTTCATTTTCATAAAAAATTATTGTTGTTATCACCAGCCTTTGAACTTACTGCATTTGTGCAGCAACTTATCCCTTTTGCACTCTCTACAGGGTATATTTATGAATTTCCATAAAAAGTGAAAAAAAGACATTGCCACAAGCTATGACCTTCAAACTTAGTGCGTTTGTGCATTAACATCTTCCTTTGGCATGCCTCAGAGGGCGCATTCATTATCAGGTTGTTTTGAAACTTTGTATGCTTATGCAGGGTGACAAAGATAGGAGCTATTGATTTTCTTTTCACTTCCATCAAAAACTGTTGCTGCTAGCAACAATCTTTGAATTTATTGCATTTTGTGCATCAATATTCTTCTTTGACATGGCCTACAGACCACATTTATCATAGGATTGTTTTTGAACTTGGTGTGCTCATTAGGCGAGACCTTTAGATAAGAGCTATTGATTAGCATTCATTTCTGTGAAAAAAGTTGCCATTTGTAATAACCTCTGAACTTACACTGCATTTGAGTATCAGCGTTCTTCCTTTAGCCAGTCTTGCAGTTTATATTTAAAAATGTATGGATTACTCTGACGTTGTGCACACACAATGCTGTTATGTTGAAATTTCACCAAATAACATTGGTACCAATGATCTTCAATTTTGCCATTTCACTTGTAACTTACCAAGTTCGAGTTTGTCAAGTTGAGCTACAGTGTCACTGACACTTTCATTTATTACTGCAATGTTAAATACCCAGTATATCATCACCCTCCACCTTACCCTGAGTTTAAGTAAGACAACTTACTGAGATGTCATGCAAGGATTACAACACCTATGCTAAGGAGGCAACTTGGGAATTCAAAGTCCTAAGCCCCATCCTTAGCATAAATATTTTCCAGTATGTTCTATTTGTATACTGCACAAAGACAGTCTTATCTTTGTAGAACTTTATAATTGTATCATTCCAGTATTTTTTGTATTAAAATAAATATGTTATTGCAAAAAATTTGTTATTTTTAGCTCACCAACTTTAGTTGTGTGAGCTAATAGCATGGCTCGATCGGTCGGCGTCAGCGTACATGTCCAATAATGTTAAAATTTCAGTTTAGGTCACTTAAACTCACCCTATTTCCATATCATGGCCTTTATAATGCTGCTATATGATGATTATTATCATTCTACCATGATTTAACCCATCATTCTGTGCATTTTAAACATTTATCTTGACATTTTTAGTTGCGTTTAGTTTTCTGTTCAGCTCAGAATTTCATGTTCAAATTAGTGTTTAGGTCATTTGTTGTGTTCCTTCTCTTCCTACGGCACTTATATTCCTTATACATATTCCTCATTATCATTGTTCCATGATTTAACCCTTCTTCAGTGAATTTCTTCAAATTTTTTATCAAATTTTGAACGTTAAGTTTTCTGTTCAGCTCACACTTGCATATTTTCTGTTTGTTACAGTTTCTGTTTAGATCAGCTGCCGACACCGTTTTCATCCCATGGCCATTATATTGCTTCTATATGGTGATTATTATCATTCTATCATTATTTAACCCTCGCCCACGACGCCCAGTGCATTCTAAACCTTTTTCTTACCATTTTTAGCTACGTTTACTTTTCTGTTTAGCTCAGATTTAAGGTTTAACTTTGTGTTCAGGTCAGCTGCAGTGTTCCTTCTCTTCTCATGGTGCTTATATTCCTCTTACATGTTACTCCTTATCATTCTAGCATCATTTAACCCTGGTCCACTGAAGTTCTTCAAATTGTTCATCAAATTTTTAAAGCTCACACTTACACACTTTCAGTGTGTTAAAGTTTCTGTTTAGGTCAGTTATCATTCTACCATTATTTCATCCTCACCCAGTGTTTTTTAAACCTTTTTCTTAACATTTTCTAGTTGTGTTTACTTTTCTGTTTAGCTCAGAATTTCATGTTTAACTTTGTGTTTAGCTCATCTGCTGTGTTCCTTCTCTTCCCATGGTGCTTATATTCCTCATACATCTTCTTCATTATCATTCTACCATGGTTTAACCCTTGTCCAGTGAATTTCTTCAAAATTTTCTTCCAATTTTGAATGTTTAGTTTTCTGTTTAGCTGACACTTCGACATTTTCAGTGGGTTAAATTTTTAGCTTAACTTGACAAAGTCATGATAAGCTATTGCCATCACGTGTGCGGAAGTCTGTTAGTCTGTGAGTCTGTTCACATTTTTCTTTAGCACAGGCTACACCCCGCAGTTCTTTTCGGATCATCACGAAATTTCATATTCCCATTTTGGTTGCGATTTTTCAACCGGTATGGCTGCCCGAGCCCAAAACCCGAAAACCATTAGCACAGTCTACAGGTCGTATTTATGAAGGGATTTCATTGTAACTTGGTAGGATGCCTCTGTATAATGCCCAGATTAGGGCTGTCGCGACTATCATTTTTTGTAGTCGACTAATCGTGACCAGTAATCGACGGTTAGTCAATTAATAGTCGCTTCCCATGATTTTTTAGCAAATCATTCTTCTGTTCGTAAAACTCTGAAAATGACAATGGCACCAGTGTGTTCAGACGAAGTGGGGTTGTGGGAACAACATATCGGTCCCGACTGAAGCTACATGTAATCCAATCTTGGACCCAAAGTCCGTAATATAATTTTTGGGGTTGGTACGTCCTGTAGGACGTACCAACCCCAAAAATAATATTACTGACTGCGGGTCCAAGTTTGAACTAGATTGAAGCCGATGAATTAAAATGAATTTACCAAAGAACGTTCCTGCATATGTTTCCTTTCTGCAATAAGTTTCTCGAAATTTTGAACATTGAGATCTATGCATTCCCTCGTCAGTTGTTAAAATTGGATCTTAGTCTGAAGTTCCGAACTTTGAGAAGTGATCTGACGTTCTGACTTTCGTCATAATTTTGTCACTTCCGCGCTTTGGGTTTTCCAGTGGGTGCATTCGTGCGTACAAGTCTGGAGAAATTCAGAAGAATCGATTCTTCTCGAGTAACTGTGAGTGTTATTTCTTACACAGTCAGTGACAGTCGTACAGTCTTCCGGATATGAATGTTAACTATGGTTAGATATTTAAAGTTATTCACCTTCACATTTAAAGTCATTCACCTCACAAAACAATGCAATTTAGCCCCGACGTGTAGTAGACGTGTACCACCTTGAAAATGAACGACGATCGACTAAAAATAAAAAACGTCGACTACTTCAATAGTCAACGGTTAGTCGACTAATCGAATAATCGCGACAGCCCTAGCCCAGATGAGAACGTCTCTCCTTTTGGGCATGATCTGTCAACCGTGATGGCTGCCCAAGCCCGAAACCCAAAAACTTTTAGCACAGTCTGCAGGTAATGTTTAATATGGAGGGATTTCATTGTAACTTGGTAGGTTGACTCCTTATGATGTCTAGATGAGAATTTCCCCATTTGGGCGTGATCTGTCAACCGTGATGACTGCACGAGCCCAAAACCTGAAAACCTTTAGCACAGTCTACAGGTCATATTTATTGAGGAATTTCATTGTAACTTGCTGGGTTGACTTCATATAATGTCTAGATGAGAATGTCCCCTTTTGGACGTGATTGGGCAGCTGTGACGGCTACAGAGGCCCGAAGCCTGAAAACCTTTAGCACAGTCTACAGGTCATATTTTTGAAGGGATTTCATTGTAACTTGGTAGGATGACTCCAAATAATGTCTAGATGAGAACGTCCCATTTTGATCGCGATCATTCAGCCTTGATGGCTGCCCGAGCCCAAAAACGTTTAGCATAGGCAAAAGGTCATATTTATGGAAGAATTGCATTGTAACCTGTTAGGTTGACTCCATATAATGCCTAGATGATGACATCCCCTTTTGGACGTGATTGGGCAACTGTGACGGCTACAGGGGCCCGAAGCCTGAAAACCTTTAGCACAGTCTACAGGTCATATTTATGAAGGGATTTCCATTGTAACTTGGTAGGTTTGACTTCATATAATGTCTAGATGAGAACGTCCCCTTTTGGATCTCAAGGTCAAATTATTCAGAATTCGGCATTCTTTTCTGACAAGTTCGTGTCCGGGCTGTAACTTTTTTCCCTTAATAGATAGGGTTTTGATATTTGGTATGTTGGTAGATTATCTAAAGACGATGTGTCGTGTACCACGGTTGCCATGCTTTGATGAGAATGTCCCCTTTTGGTTGCGATCATTCAACCGTGATGGCTGCACGAGCCCAAAGCCCGAAAACCTTTAGCACAGTCTTCAGTTCATATTTAGGAAGGGATTTCATTGTAACTTGGTAGGTTGACTTCATATAATGTCTAGATGAGAACAGCCCCTTTTGGACACCATTAGGCAACTGTGACGGCTACAGGGGCCTGAAGCCCGAAAACCTTTAGCACAGTCTATAGGTGATATTTATGAAGGGATTTCATTGTACCCTGGTAGGATGACTCCAAATAATGTCTAGATGAAACCGTCCCCTTTGGTCGTGATCATACAGCCTTGATGGCTGCCCGAGCCCAAAACCTTTAGCATAGTCTATAGGTCATATTTATGGCAGGATTTCATTGTAACCTGTTAGTTTGACTCCATATAATGCCTAGATGATGACATCCCCTTTTGGTCGTGATTGGTCAGCTGTGACGGCTTCTGGGGCCCGAATCCCGAAATCCTTGAGCACAATCTACAGGTCATATTTATAAAGGGATTTCATTGTACTTCGTAGGATCACTCCAGATGATGCCCAGATGAGAATGTCCCCTTTTGGTTGCGATCATTCAACCATGATAGCTGCCCGAGCCCAAAGCCCAAACATTTAGCACAGTCTACACATCAGATTTATGAAGGGATTTCATTGTAACTTGGTAGGTTGACTTCATATAATGTCTAGATGAGAACATCTCCTTTGCATGCAATTGGGAAACTGACGGCTACAGGGGCCCGAAGCCCAAAAACCTTTAGCACAGTCTACAGGCCATATTTATGAAGGGATTCAATGTAACTTGATAGGATGACTCATTTTGAAATAATTTCACTGTAACTTGGTAACTTTCGTTGATGTACGTTAACTGTGAGGACCACATACATTAACTGTGAGGTCATATTAACCCACCCCTCCGCCCTTTAGTACAGCGTACACCTCATATTATTTTTATCAAAAACATAGCACACAGGGAACAGAAATGAACCTATTCCCGATTATCACAATTCTTGTCTTATTTCATAATCCTTTCATAAACATTGAACATTATCCTTTTCATCAAACACAACACACAAGTTAAGCTACAGTGTCATTGACACTTTCATTTGTTTACATCGACTGCTGACATCCTTTTCATCCCATGGCTTTTATAATGCTTCCATATGGTGCTTATTATCTTTCTACCACTATTTAACCCTCACCCAGTGTGTTTTAAACGTTTCTCTTAACATTATTTAGTTGCATTTACTTTTTTCTGTTTAGCTCAGAATTTCATGTTTAACTTAGTGTTTAGGTCAGCTGCTGTGCTCTTTCTCTTCCCATGGCACTTATATTCATCATACATGCTCCTCAGTATAATTGTTCCATGATTTAACCCTTCTTCAGTGAATTTCTTTAAATTTTTCATCAAATTTCAAACGTTAACTCTTCTTTTTACCTCGCACACATTTTCTGTTTGTTACAGTTTCTGTTTAGGTCAGCTGTTGACACCCTTTTCATCCCATGGCCTTTATATTACTTCCATATGGTGCTTATTATCATTCTACAATTATTTCATTCTCATCCAGTGCATTTTAAACTTTTTTCTTAACATTTTTAGTTACGTTTATTTTTCTGTTTAGCTCAGAATTTCATGTTTAACTTTGTGTTTAGGTCACCTGCTGTGTTCCTTCTCTTCCCATGGTGCTTATATTCCTCATATATGTTCTTCATTATCATTGTACCATGGTTTCACCCATGTCCACTGAATTTCAATTCAAATTTCTTTTCAACTTTTGAACGTTGAGTTTTCTGTTTAGCTCGCACTTAGACATTTTCAGTGTGTTAACTTTTCTATTCAGGGCAGCTGCCGACACCCTTTTCATCCCATGGCCTATATTGCTTCTATATGGTGCTTATTATCGTTCTACCACTATTTAACCCTCACCCTCTGTGTTTTAAACCGTTCTCTTAACTTTTTTATTAGCTCACCGAAGAGAGCTTAACTTATCACCGGCTGGTCGTCGTCCGGCGTCGTGAACATTTTTCAAACGACTTCTCCTCTGAAACCACTGGTCCAATTTTCACGAAACTTCATGTGGATGTTCATTACTATATGGCAATTCAGGTTTGTTCAAATGAAATGGCCATGTCCATGGTGGCTCTGTATGGGGCATATCTCTGATAGCACCATATGAATTATAGAAAAATTATAAAAAATCTTCTCCAGAACCAGTGGGCAGAATCTTTTGATACTTGGTATGCAGCATCTTGGTATGGGTCTGATTCAAGTTTGTTCAAATCAGCCCCCCTGGATTCATATTTGGGCTCACTATAGAAGCTCAAATTCGAACTTAGTGCATTTCAGTCAAATTTCTTAAAAAATCTTCTCGCTTTTTTACGACAATTGGTGTGCAGTATGAGTATGATGTGTACATGTGCATACTGAAAATCCAGCAGGAAGAATCTTTTGATATTTGGTATGCTTAGGGGGGTGAGATTCAAGTTTGTTCAAGCCAAGTCCCTGGGTTCATATTTGGGCTCACTGTGGTAGCCCGAATTATAACTTAGTTCAAAATGAGGAATTTTCTTTAAAAATCTTCTTCTTCAGATCCAGTATGCAACATTGTGGGGTGGATCTGATTCAAGTTTGTTCAAATCGGCCCCCTGGATTCATATTTGGGCTCACTATAAAAGCTCAACTTCGAACTTAGTGCATTTCAGGCAAATTTTTTCAAAAATCTTCTTCTCCAGATCCAGCAGGCAGAATCTTTTGATATTTGGTATGCAACATTGTGGGATAGATCTGATTCAAGTCTGTTCAATTCGGCCCCCTGGATCCATATTTGTGCTCACTATAAAAGCTCGAATTCGAACTTAGTGCATTTCAGGCAAATTTCTTAAAAAATCTTCTCAAGATCCAGCAGGCAGAATCTTTTGATATTTGGTATGCAACATCGTGGGGTGGATCTGATTCAAGTTTGTTCAAATCAGCCCCCTGGATTCATATTTGGGCTCACTATAAAAGCTCGAATTCGAACTTAGTGCATTTCAGGCAAATTTCTTCAAAAATCTTCTTCTCCAGATCCAGCAGGCAGAATCTTTTGATATTTGGTATGCAACATTGTGGGATGGATCTGATTCAAGTTTGTTCAAATTGGCCCCCTGGGTTCATATTAGGGCTCAGTATAGGAGCCCAAATTTGAACTTAGTGCATTTCAGGCAAATTTCTTTAAAAATCTTCTTCTCAAGATCCAGCAGGCAGAATCTTTTGATATTGGGCATGCTTGGGGGGGTGAGATTCAAGTTTGTTCAAACCATGTCCCTGGGTCCTGGGTCCATATTTGGGCTCCCTGAACTAATAACTTAGTTCAAAATGAGGAATTTTCTTTAAAAATCTTCTTCTTCAGATCCAGCAGTCGGAATGTTTTGATATTTGGTATGCAGCATCCTTGGGGGGGGGGGGGGGGGGGGGGGGGGGGGGGGGGGGGGTTGAGATTCAAGTTTGTTCAAGCCATATCTCTAGGTCCATATTTGGGCTCACTGTGGGAGCTTGAATTGTAACTTAGTCCGAAATGAGGAATTTTCTTTAAAAATTTTCTTTTTCAGATCCAGCAGTCGGAATGTTTTGATATGTGGTGTGTAGCATCCTTTGGGGGGTGAGATTCAAGTTTGTTAAAGCCAAGTCCCTGGGTTCATATTTGGGCTCACTGTGGGAGCCTGAATGATAACTTAGTTCAAAATGAGGAATTTTCTTTAAAAATCTTTTTCAGATCCAGCAGATGAATGCTTTTGATATTTGGTATGCAGCATCCTTAGGGGGGTAAGATTCAAGTTTGTGCATGGCTTCATTCCTTTGTAGTGTTGATGAACCATGTCTAACTGAATGTGACCCCAAACACTTCTTTGAACCACTTAGGCCGGTGAGCGATTAAGTCCCCTTGGGGCCTCTTGATTATTTACTTACGGTTAGTTTTCTGTTTAGCTCAGAATTTTATGTTTAACTTAGTGTTTATGTCAATTTCTGTGTTCCTTCTCTTCCCATGGCCTTTAGATAAATCATACATGTTTCTCATTATCATTCTATCATGATTTAACCCTCATCCAGTCAATATTTTTAGCTCACCTGACAGAAAGTCAGGGTGAGCTATTCTGATCACTTTTTGTCCGTCGTGAAGGTGGTGTTTGGGCCTTTTTCTCCCAAACCACTGGCCGCATATTAATGAAATTTCATGTGAGTAGGGGGGTTATATAAGGGCATTTTGATTTTTTGTCAAATTAGGTTTCGGCTCATATTGAGCAGAGGGATGGGGCAAAAATGCTCCAATTCTTAAAAAATCTTCTCAAGAACCAGCAATCGCAGAGACTTGATATTTGGTATGCAGCTTCCTTTTGAGGTGTAGACTCAAGTTTGTTCAAGAGAAGTTCGAGGGGCTATATTTGACGATGTTAAAGGAGGGGCAAAAATTTTGGCCCCGCCCCAAATTTCTATTTTCCAAACCACGAGGCCGATTTGAACCAGATTTTACGTGAGTGCTTATTGGGTCATAAGTACCTAATTTATGCAGAAATTTTTTTCCCCATAGCCCCGTGGGAACCACAATAGCTAAAAATAGAAAAAAAATTAAAACGCCCATATCTCCAAAACTACACGGTACTGAGAATTCTTATTTGTTGTGAAGCTTCCTTAGGACCAACAGAATGGAATGATCAAAAAAAATTGCCATCGGTTTTATCATGGGGTACTTTTTGGGGACTTTGAAAAAGTGCTGAGTCAGCATTTTTTAACACTGTGGGTAATGGGGAAAACATAAGACTACTTTTCTCCCAAACCACAGCTCCAAAAGCTTTCAAATTTCACATATAACATCTTTGGAAGATTGTATCACATGTTTATTGAAATCAATCACCTGGGTCGATATTTGGGCTCTCTATGGGAGCCCAAATGTTTAAATTAGTGCAGTATGAGGAGTATTTTTTGAAAATCTTCTTCTTCAGATCTAGCAATAAGAATCTTTTGATATTTGGTATGCAGCATCCTTAGGGGGGTGAGATTCAAGTTTGTTGAAGCCAAGTCCCTGGGTTCATATTTTGGCTGAAAATTTGGGGTCCCATTGCGGACTTCGAAATTTTGGACCAAAATCCGAAATTTTTTTTGTTTTGTTTTTTATGCGTTTCTGTCAATTTTAAGACAAAAAAAATTTTTTTTTTTTCCCATGAAAAATTTGGGGTCCGGGTGGGACTGAAAATTTTGGACCAAAATCCGAAAAAAAAATTTTTTTTTTTTTTCTACGTTTCGGTCAATTTTAAGACAAAAAAATTTTTTTTTTTTTTTTCCCCCTGAAAATTTGGCATTTATTCTAGTATACATTGTTTGACGGAGTTCCATGAGCTCTGTCGTACAAGATATAATAGAATAAATGTTCAATGGGGAGGTGAGGAGGTCAGATTCACATTTGTTCAAATCGAGTCTCTGTGTAAGTATATGGGATCCCTGTGGAGGGTCAGATTCAAGTTTATTGAATGGGAGCCCGAATATTAACTTAGTGCAATACGAGGGAATTCTTTAAAAATCGTCTTCATATCCACCAGTCAGAATTCTTTCATATTTGGTATACAAATCTCTTAAGTGGGTCAGATTCAAGTTTGTTCAAAAGGGCACCAGGGTTAATATTTGGGCTTCCTATTGGAGCCCAAAGTTTAACTTAGTGCAACATGAGGAAATTTCTTGAAAAATCCTCGGACTAACTGAATGTGACCCCTTGGGGCATCTTGTTTTCAGAGTTATGGCTTGGAATAATCTACCACATAATTCTGAGTTTTGTCCGGAGGGTATCTCAGAGGTTTTTGAACCGATTCTTTCGAAACTTGGTCTGCTTGTTCACCACCATGGGAACCTGTGCACCTGTGATTATAATTTCAGTGTGACTATTCTGCCCAGAGTTATGCCCCTTTTTGACTTTAAAAGTTTCATTTCAGCTATCACTTTCGACTTCTGAAAATTGCCACAAATACTGGGTAGCCAAGAGTCCATGAAAGTCCTTGAAGGACCTTGATTTCTAAAATTTATTTTCAAGGCCTTAAAAGACTTGAAAATGTGTGGCAAGACCCAAGTCCGGGTGGGACTTCGAAAATTTTGGATCAAAATCCGTAATTTTTTTTTTTTGTTTTTTATGCGTTACTGTCAATTTTAAGACAAAAAAAAATTATTATTTTTTTACACCGAAAATTTGGGGTCTGGGTTTGGACCAAAAAATTAGTATTATCGTTTTTTATGCGTTTTAAGAAGAAGAAAAAAAGTTAGGCTGAAAGTATTTTATTTGGGAAAAAAATCTGTTTTTTATGCGTTTATCTCAATTTTGGGTCGTAAAAGTGCAGGAACTCAAAATAGAAGGAAAATCCTGTGTATTGTGTGGGCATAATCGCTTCATCTAGTTGGTATATGCTTTTCTTGGGAGGGGGCGTATGCAGCTTATTCAAGTCAAGTCCCTGGTTTGATATTTAGACTACCATGTCAGGTGAGCGCCCTCAGGCCCCCTGGGGCCTCTTGTTCAAATTTATTTCCTCATTTTAGCTTAACTTGACAAAGTCAAGATAAGCTATTGCCATCATGCATGCGGAAGTCTGTTAGTCTGTGAGTCTGTTCACATTTTCCTTCAGCACAGGCTACACCCCGTAGTTGTTGTCTGATCGTCACGAAATTTCATATGTTGATTTGAAGTCATGTCTAGATGAGAACGTCCCCTTTTGGTCACGATCAGTCAACCGGTATTGCTGCCTGAGCACAAAACCCCAAAACCATTAGCACAGTCTACAGGTCGTATTTATGAAGAGATTTCATTGTAACTTGGTAGGATGCCTCTGTATAATCTCTAGATGAGAACGTCCCCTTTTTGTCATGATCTGTCAACCGTGATGGCTGCCCAAGCCCGAAACCCAAAAACTTTTAGCACAGTATACAGGTCATATTTAATATGGAGGGATTTCATTGTAATTTTGGTAGGATGACTCCGTATGATGTCTAGATGAGAACTTCCCCATTTGGTCATGATCTGTCAACCGTGACGACTGCCCGAGCTCGAAAATCTTTAGCACAGTCTACAGGTCATATTTTTGGAGGGATTTCATTGTAAAACCTTGGTAGGTTGACTTCATATAATGTCTAGATGAGGACGTCCCATTTTGGATGCGATTGGGCAACTGTGATGGCTACAGGGGCTAAAGACCGAAAACCTTTAGTACAGTCTACAGGTCATATTTATGAAGGGATTTCATTGTAACTTGGTAGGATGACTCCAAATAATGTCTAGATGAGAACGTCCCCTTCTGGTCGCGATCATTCAGCCTTGATGGCTGCCCGAGCCCAAAAACCTTTAGCATAGTCTATAGGTCATATTTATGGAAGGATTTCATTGTAACTTGTTAGGTTGACTCCATATAATGCCTAGATGATGACATCCCCTTTTGGTCATGATTGGTCATCTGTGACGGCTACAGGGGCCCGAAGTCCGAAAACCTTGAGCACAGTCTACAGGTCATATTTATGAAGAGATTTCATTGTAACTTCGTAGGATTACTCCAGATAATGCCGAGATGAGAACGTCCCCTTTTGGTCGTGATCATTCAACCGTGATGGCTGCCCAAGCCCAAAACCCAAAAAACTTTAGTACAGACTACACCTCATATTTGTGAAGGGATTTCATTGTAACTTGGTAGAATGGCTCAGTATAATGTCGAGATGAGGACGTCCCCTTTTAGTTGCAATCGGTCAACCGTCATGGCTACACAGGCCTGAAGCCCAAAAACCTTTAGCACAGTCTACAGGCCATATTTATGAAGGGATTTCAATGTAACTTGATAGGATGATTCATTTTGGAATAATTCCACTGTAACTTGGTAACTTTTGTTGACATACGTTAACTGTGAGGGCCACATACATTAACTGTGAGGTCATGTTAACCCATCCCTCTGCCCTTTAGTACAGTGTACACCTCATATTATTTTTATGAAAAACATAGCATACAGGGAACAGACATTAATATTTTCCCAATTATCACAATTCTTGTCTTATTTCATAATCCCTTCATAAACATTGAACATTATCCTTTTCATCAAACACAACACACAGACAAGTTAAGCTACAGTGTCATTGACACTTTCATTAACATTAAGTCTCTGTTTAGCTCACACCTAGACATTTTCTGTGTGCTAAAGTTTTTAAGGTCTGACAACACCATTTGTAAAACATCATTTCCGAGGTTCCTCATATGATCAACAATTAATAATCTAATTGTGCCATGTTGATTTTCTTCACCAGTAATTACAAATGATAGTGCACGGAAAAGGCAGTTTCCATCATCACATATTTTTTTTAAAACAGAGGGTACTTCCATTTCTCTTTGTAGTGTACTATCAGGTATCTGATAAGTCACAGCTTTTTGAAAGTTTAAATCAAACATAGTACACTGAAGCATCTGCCAATGAAGTCTGGTTGGTTCAAAGTAATACTTCTCACTTAATAATGTGGCCATTAACCCTTCTGCTGTTAAAATTATTATTTTTTCAGTTTTACTTTTAAGAGGTTGTGTTTAGGTCAGCTTTGATCAGCCTTGTGTTGGAGGCAGGGGCCATTCGAAGCCTAACAATTGCCCTTCTGCTTCCTCTGCGAAGCCAAGGGCTAATCCTCCTGCTGCCGCTTCTACTTCTTACTCACATGGTAAGGGTAAGCATTGGCAGAACAGAGGGAGGACTCAGGATCATTCATCTGCTAGAGGAGGGGGTTTCTCCTCCCGCCGGGGCTCGAGACGAAGATCCTCACCTCGATTCGTCCCAGGTTGGAGAAAGGATATTAGCTTTTGCAGACCATTGGGCCACCGTCACATCCGATCCTTGGGTGTTAGACGTTCGGTCTTGGCTGCGAATATCCTTCCGGAGGCACCCCACTCTGTCGAGAGTGACTCTTCCAACACAAGTTCCTTCAGACGTTTCACGTTGGGAGCTTTTGATCACAGAGATAGACAGTCTCCTGTCAAAGGGGACGATCGAAGTTGTCAAGAACATTCATTCAGTAGGATTTTATTCCCGCATGTTCTTGGTGCCGGAGAAGGATGGCCGACTCTGAACGGTTATTGATCTGAGTATCCTGAACCAGTCATCATTGCTCCCAAGATCAGAATGGAGACTTTCAGGTCGGTTCACCGCTCCATTCACCAGGGAGATTTCGCTTCCAGCATCGACCTGCAAGACGCTTACTTTCACATTCCAATTCATTGGACATCGCGAAAGTATCTCAGGTTCGCTTTTCTGGGGCGAGTTTACCAGTTCAAGGCCATGCCTTTCGGCCTCAACCTGGCTTTTTGGGCCTTCACCCGACTGATGTCACTTGTGATAGCCTTCCATCGCATGCAGTCCAAGGTGACTACATCGGCATATCTGGACAATATCCTCCAGAGGCACTCCAATGCTGCTCTTCTGGGGTCAGATGTCGGTACATTGTTGAGCTTGCTCACATCGCAAGGGTTCAGAGTCAATGAGGAGAAGTCGGACCAGGTCCCTTCTCAGTCTTTTGTCATCTGGGGATGGACTTCCGTACTCAGCTGAATACGGTGGCGGTTCCCCGGGCAGGGGCTGCGATTCTCTCAGCTTTCGCCCTGACTCTGTCCCAGTCCGCGACAGCTCGGAGTATTCTGCAGCTGCTCGGTCTCTGCGGTTCGGTGACGGATCTCATTCCTCTTGGTCGGCTGCATGTCAGACCTCTCCAACACTTTCTGCTCAGTTGTTGGAGGCCGAATGTCGATCCTTTGGATCTGGTGCTAAAGTTACCAGATTCTCTGCATCGTCACCTTCTTCCCTGGACGGATGTTCAGTGGATTATGCAAGGAGTTCCATTGGACTTGCCCACGTCCGATCATGTTCTGACGGCAGATGCCAGCGATCTCTGATGGGGTGCGACGATGGATCCTCTCGGTGTTTCCCTTCACAGTGTATGGGACCAGGATCAAGCAGCTCTTCACATCAACCAGAAGGAGCTTCTTGCTCTTCTGAGTTTTTGTCAGGTCCTTCTGTTGTCCGACAATTTGACAGTGGTCGCTTACATTCGGAACCAGAGCAGCACGCACTCGCTTCCCATGTACGAATTGGGTCAGGATCTTCTATTGCTAGCTCAGGATGTCGACACCGGAGTGGTTGTTATCACATTCCCGGTCGTCTGAACGTCCTAGCCAACTCCCTGTTCCGATGGGGCAGGGTCATTTCCACCGAGTGGATGCTTCACAGGGCAGTGTTCCAGTTGCGATCTCTGGGGTCGTCCCCACATCGATCTCTTTGCAACCCATTGGAACCATCAGGTGGACACTTTCGTGTCCCCGTGTCCATATCCTCTGGCTTTTGCCGTGGATGCTCTGTCACTCGATTGGAACGGTCTAGTCGGCTACACCTTCCTGCCAGTTCCGATTCTGCCTCAGGTTCTGCCCAAGATCAGAACCTGCAGTTGTCGAATCATTCTGATCGCTCCCCTGTCACCTCAATGGGTGTGGATCAATCAGCTCCGCTCTCTGTTGGTGGCGGTTCCGGCACGTCTCCCTCTACGTCACATCCTTCTTTGCCAAGGTCACCCGAGGAGGTTTCATGTCGACCCAACTTCATTGTGCCTTCACGCATATCTTTTGTCAGGTCCTGTCTCCTCCGTAGAGGTTTTTCAAGATGAGCAGTGGAGTGCATTTCTTCTTCAAGGTGGTACTCCACTGGTTTAGCCTATGTGGCTAAGTGGAAGGTCTTCTGTCGATGGTATGCTGATCACTCTGTTGATTATGCCAATCCTTTGATAACACAGATTGCAGAGTTTCTGGTATATCTGTTTGATTCTTGCGGTCTCCAGCCTGTTACCATCAAAGGGTGCAGGTCCATGCTTTCGGAGACCTTTTCATATGTGGGAAAGCATTGTATCGGCACTAATCCATACCTCTCCAAGCTTATTCAGCACTTTTCTTTGAAAAGCCCTAGGATTTTTGCAGCTTACCCCAAGATGGAATCTTTCTTGGGTGCTGCTTTGCTTGAGGGGGAGGGGGGGGGGGGGGGGGTACCATTTGAACCTTTATCCCAGGTGGATATGCATTTTCTCACATACAAGACAGCTTTTCTGATGGCTTTTGCCTCAGCCAGACGGGTGAGTGAGCTTCACGCCCTCTCGGCTGATCTGGCCTTTTTCAGGAGCTCCGCCAACAGTGTTACTTTTACCACAGATTGCTCCTTTCTGGCCAAGAATCAGACACCAGGAACAACTCCGCCTCCTCTCTGTATCAGGGCTCTTCCTTCGGCTGAGGGTAATCACCCTTTGCTCTGTCCGGTTCATGCACTTTACATTTATCTCAACCGGAGGCAGTTCATTAAGAAAGGCAGGGAACGATTCTTTCTGTCTCTTATTCTTGGTCAATAGAGGATCTCTCCTCAAACCATTTCTCGATGGATTTGTTTTGCTATTCGTGCGGCTTATGCTCGTCTAGCGACTGATGGTGGTATTTCCAATCGTATTTCTGCCCGCGAGGTGCGTGCCTTGTCTATCTCCTGGGCTAATGCTAACTCCATCAAGTTGTCGGATGTTATGTAGGCAGCCTACTGGAGAAATGCTTCTACTTTCTCCACCTTCTATCTGCATCAGTTGCAGGAGCAGTCTAAGGACCTTTTCTCTTTGGGCCCTCTTTCTTCTGCTCAGGCTGTTGTCTACCCTAGCCATTAGGCTTTGAGGTCAGTTCCAGCCCGAATTCTGTTTTACTTACTGTCTACCCTAGCCATTAGGCTATGAGGTCAATTCCAGCCCGAATTCTGTTTTACTGTCTACCCTAGCCATTAGGCTTTGAGGTCAGTTCCGGCCCGAATTCTGTTTTACTGTCTTCCCTAGCCATTAGGCTTTGAGGTCAATTCCAGCTCTTTTACTGTTTTGCTGTCCGTTCTGTCTCTGCATCACACAGTGCCATACGCCTCATCTCTCCTTGTCTTTTACTAATGTTTGTGATGCTATGGTTTGATAGGCCTTGGGAACTCTTCTGTCCACGGTTCCAGTGCAGTCGGGTTATATGGGGGTTGGTTATGTGATTCTCTCCTCCTATTGTCTATTCAGCCTGTAGTAAACAATTGTAAGGTTGGTTGATAAGAAATTTAAATTTTATAGTCAATTTCCTTTCTTATTATACCTACCACAATTGTTTACATGGAGGCCCTCCCGTCTTCTTATTCGGGTAAGAATCCTTCCTCCCCGCTGATCACATAACTCCAATGTTGACAGATTCAAAAGAATGAGTCATTGGTTACATGTCAGCACACTGGTACCGGAAGCTGTGGATCTGTACTAGGAGAAGATCATCCCCTACTGGGTGTGCGCCGTAGCACTCGACCCAGTTTTGGCTTATTTTTTCTTAGTGCTTTTGCACCACTTTTCTTTCCCAAATCCCTTGGGAAAGATCAAAATAAAGAGTATATTTTCCGAGTTAGGGACTTCCACTGTAGTGCAAGCCTGTAGTAAACAATTGTGGTATGTATAATAAGAAAGGAAATTTAAATTTTCATATTGATCCACCCAAACGAACAAGATAATGGAAGAGGATTATGGAGAATGACTGGTGCACATCAAGGGAGCTAATTTAGAGGCACCAACATCATAAAGAAGACTAGTGGAGTTTTGTCAACTGACTGGAAAACACTCGTAAAAATGGTTGTTCAATTTATCATTACGCACGACCAACGATGATAATTGGTGTTTTGTTACACTGCTTATCTGTAGTTTTATCAAGTTGGAATGTTGGGGAAAAAAAACATTGAAATGAATCGCATCATGCAAATCAAGTTTCGGTGACTGGATCACACCTGAAAGATCTTGCTTCGCAAACAGTGATGCAAAACCAACAAAAAATACTCTGTAATTTCAACTTTGGCATTCTGCAGACCTGTCAGAGAAGTGACTGCAATGACACACTACATACAGCATGAATTGCACTTTGTTGCCTCCTTCTATCCGTGAAGATTGCCATTTGAGACAGCCAATTTTGAGGTGCCTTTGATTGAATTAATGGTCCGCAGAAATCTGGGTGAGACAAACGTTTGTGGAATTTTGACTTTAGGCAGGCAACTGCGGCCCGGGGCGATTGCACGTCTGTAAATAGCAGATCTTATCCAAAAGAGGAAACCTGCTAAATACTGTCATTGATTTACTTCTGTTAAAGGTGTTTTAAATTTTCCAGCTGGTAAAGTCTAAGAATTGTTCTTTATACAAAGTTTAAAAAAAAAAACAGACAAGTTGTGTTAAGGCTTCATTTGTCCATTAACTTTTTCATGTCCAGGTCATAACCTTTTAGTGGAAGGAGTTAGCCCAAAACTTACACAACTTAATGACCATCTCTAGACAGTGTGTCACGTACAAAATTCACAACTGACCTATGATTGTCAAGGTTACAGATAGATGTCGACCAATGGAATCAGCATCCTCTCCACCTTTTATCTTTTAGTGGAATGGGATATCATAATAAAACTTATATAACATATGGGCCATTACCAGACGGTATATCACAAACAAAAACCACGATTGACCTGCCAAGGTCAAGGTCACAGTTAGGGATCAACACATGCAATCAGCATGCACAAACTTTTCTTGTCTAGGCCATAACGTTTTACTGGAATGAGATGTCAGTATTATATCACAATGAAACCCACACAGCATATGGCCTACCACTGGATGGTGTGCCACTTACCAAATTCTCTGCTGATCTACCAAGGGGAGGCAAAATAAAATTATAAAATCAGCTGTGTTTCTCATCACATGCCATAAAACCATTGGGCAGGTAGGTAAGTTAATTTTTATTTTATCATTTTTTACTTTCACCTCTTTACCCAATGCAGACAATATCAAAAATTATTATTTTAAATATTATTCCATTGCGTGTTACGATCTCGTTCCAATAAGGGATCACATGATATGGTTTTGTCGTCATTTTTTAAAAAATATTATTTTTTCAACTTCTGAATTTGAATATTACGTGAGCGGATGGTAAAGGGTTGAGCACAAATTTTCAGCTTAACTCGACCAAGTCAAGATAAGCTATTGCCATCATGTGTGTAGAAGTATGTGAGTCTGTTCACATTTTCATTTAGCACAGGCTACACCCCCTAGTTCTTGTCTGATCGTCAAGAATTTTCATATGCAGGGTTTAAGGTCATGTCTGGATGAGAACTTCCCCTTTTGGTCGCGATCGGTTGACCATGATGGCTGCCAGAGCCCAAAACCCGAAAAGCTTTAGAACAGTCTACAGGTCGTATTTATGAAGGGATTTCATTGTAACTTGGTAGTATGTGTCCAGATGAGAACTTCCCCATTTGGTCACGATCTGTCAACCATGATGACTGCCCAAGCCCGAAACCTGAAAACTTTAGCACAGTCTACAGGTCGTATTTATGTAGGGATTTCATTGTAACTTGGTAGGATGACTCCATATAATGTCTAGATGAGAACGACCCATTTTGGCCTACAGGGGTCCAAAGCCCAAAAACCTTTAGCACAGTCTACAGGTATTATTTATGAAGGGACTTCACCGTAACTTGGTAGGATGACTCCAGATAATGTCTAGATGAGAACGTGATTGGTAGTTCCATTTGAGCTTGTCAGTTTTCACCAAGCAGAGTGAACACATGTGATCAGCGATGTTAAATTCTTGGGAATAATTGTGAGTTAAAGGTGGAAACTCTAGCGCGAACTACAGCAAGAAATTGCAGGAACTTGTTTGCGACATTGTGTACATTACCTTTGATGCAATCGGCGACGTCTTCCATAAAAGATAAAACTGTGGTGTTTGGTTTTATGCTTGTTTGGTTTCATTTTATTCTGGTTTATCAAATATTATGTATACAAGATGGCAGTGTACATTAGTAAAATGAATGTCCTCATCAATAATTAAACCGTTTAAATTAAAGCCCTCAGCATTGATAACAAACACCACTAAAACCGTTGTCAGGATTGAGAGTTTACATTGTGCCATGCCTGGCAATTAACATCAGCTAAGCATAATACACTGACCATCTGACATTGGCATTGACAATTGGCCGATTTCGTACCCAAAACATCGATATTCGGATGTCAGGTCATTTATCTAATTGGCTCATCACCATGTTGATCCCTACTAATTAAATGCAAACACTATTTCAGAGAGAGTCTTTCTCTTTTAAAAAAAAAATAACAGAAATTTTTGTTAAACGACCAAAGGTGTTACAATTTAATCCTCATCAACTTGGAAAATCTTTCGGATAATAATCTTTCAGTTCTTTCTTTTTATCATTTCAGAACAATCAGTGTAGCAGAGAGATTATTGCTTGGAAGTAAAGCTGTGACAATATTACATGCAGACTGGCATCCTGGGAGCCCAGAAGATTGTCACTTAGCAGTTCTAACTTCAGAGAGTACTCTCGGGTAAACTGCTTTATGTCAAATTAGTAAAGAGCAATTGTGTATTATGATAATTTGGATGTCTTAAATTACTGTGGGTCACACTTCATCACTTTTTTATTAACCTTTTACCAACATTACAACTATTCAGTCAGTGTAACTCAAAAAATTTGTCATTCAGTTTTGGTATTTTTGTTTCAGGTTTTGACTTCCATACATAGTTTGTGGGCATCTTATTGGAACAAAAGTTTTCTCCCACCACTAAGTTACCAAGGCATATATAAAGTCATGTGAGACAGCTGGGAGAGATATGCCTGTCTCACCCCACCCTCGTGACCAACCTAAATTGGCTTATTAGCATATTTAATGAGTGCAGGATTATTCAATCATCGCACATTCTTACAAATAACATGGTGTCACTTTTTGGAAATATTAGCAGACAAACGTTTATCAAAGAAAATAGAAATAAAAACAGACTGCAAAACCAAAGGATACTTGACTCTGCTCAAAATTCCCGTCGAAAAGTTATGCAAATACTTTGCAGAATTCATAATATGATGTCATCGGAATGTGTCAATGTTCATTTCACTACATATTGTTATTGTTAACCCCTGTCTTGTCAGCTTTTGGATTTAATTTTGTGGTATATACCTGTGGTATATACAGAACTTTTGTGCTCTCTTTGTGATAAGCAAATCAGTTTTTTTCAAAAATGGACAACAAAATTGTTTGATGTAGCTGCACATGCCTCTTAATTACTTTTGATGATGTCAAACTGTTTTGTTGGGGGGGGGGGGGATTATCCCTAATGGGAGTGGGTGTGAGATGGGGAAATCTCACCCTCAGGACAAGATATTTGGTCCCGACACTCGACAAGCCTCTCATGTCTGGCCCAAATATCTTGCCCTTTCCCCATCTCACACCCTCACCCACCAGAGATATAATAATCCAGATAAGAGGCAGAGATGTGCAACATACCAAAAACCGATATCCTAGGGTTACCGAAGGAAATGAACCAAACCAATCATTGAATATCGAATTCATCTGTATTTTCAAATTTTCCTACATATGCTATTTATAATGCCTGAATGAAGCTTAATAGCACTTGAAGTGTTGATTTTCATGACAGAAGTGACTGTTTTTATACCCCCCACAACGAGTTGTGGTGGGGTATACTGGAATCACCTTGTCTGTCCATCCATAGACATACTTTTGTCACGAGATTTTCTCAGAAGTTTTTGGACCAATCTGCTCGAAACTTGATATGAATGTTCATTACCCTAGGAACCTGTACACCTGCGATTATAGTTTCGGTCATATTATTTTTGCCAGAATTTTGCCCCTTTTTGACTTGAAAAAGCAGGCCTAGAATTTTGTTCAGAGATTTTCTCATATGTTTATGGGTTGATTCCTTTGAAACTGGATATGGATGTTTACTACCATGGGAACCTGTGCTTATAGTTTCGATCAGACTTTCTTGGCCAGAGTTATGCCCCTTTTTATCTTAGAATGTCTGAATTTTGTCTGGAGATTTTCTCAGATGTTTATGTGTCGATTCCTTTGAAACTTGGTATGGATGTTCACTACCATGGATTCCTGTGCACCTGCGATTAAAGTTTTGATCAGACTTTTTTTTGCCAGAATTATGCACCTTTTCACTTTAGAGTACCTGAATTTTGCCCGGAGATTTCCTGGGATGTTTATAGGTCAATTCCTTTGAAATTTGGTATGGATGTTCACTACCATGGGAACATGTTCACCTGCAGTTAAAGTTTTGATCAAACTTTTTTTACCAGAGTTGTGCTCCTTTTCGTCTTAGAATAATCATGGCGTTGGGTTTGGCGGGCGATATGGACAGTAGAGCTGTGTGATATTGAAATTTCAGGTTCGGTATTGGTATTTTTGGGGTAAATACCTCGGTTTCAGTACAGTATTTGGTATATGCATAGAACACTGAAAATAGTCACAAACTGACCTAATTTCCCAACATTCAACCATATAGTAACTTAACAGGTTCAGCGCTGACATCTCATGAACTTGACAAGTTACTGTGATAACTGATTAGTCTAGCAACTTATTTAATGAATCACTTGATTCATTGTGAATCATCACACTGCATTGAGTGATTCATTAAATAACTTGCCAAGTTAATGAGTTGGCCTCTCTGTCCTTTGACAATGTAGCATGCCCCTCCCCATTGAATCGGGTAGAAAAAATATATATGTTCTTCAATTACAGGGCTTTTCAGTAAGTTTTCACTGGTAGTAACACCCTTGGTCAGGCCCTGCCCCCCCCCCCCCCCCCCCACCTTATCTATCTTTCAAAGTTGTAACAAGATTAATGTCCACTATCCAGTGAATCCAGTGTCCAATATCCACACAAATATGCAAGTCAATTGGAAGTAATTCAACTGTAATTAATCTCTCTATGATAATCCCAGTTGTAAAAACATTGTGGAATAATTGCCAATCATGCAATGCGTCAATGACATGGTGGCATCCACCTTTCATTGTTTGGGTTCCTCTTTGATAAACATCTAAAATAACATGTTTTATGACATTCACCTAGTTGCAGTTATAGGAGATTTTGAGTGGAATCACTATCAGTGTTCACTAACTTCACATCTGGTCCTTGGCCTCATACACGATTCTGAAAATTCCCGAGAATCTATGATTTTCCATGACAAATTAGGGTAAATTTTCATTTCCCATGAGAAAAAATGTACAAATCGATTGTTTGCTAATAACAGCAAATCATTTTCAAAGCATTTTCTGCGCCTCGATGGAACAAATGAACTTCGATAATGTTAAATCTGATGTTGCCTGTTGGCTTCCATACATTGTTTTTTCATGTGTCTTAAAATTAAGGTCAGTCATGTCTTTCCCATCTGCACTGATGTGCAGTTTAAATTATTTATTCCAAAGAATGTAAAGCAGATGATCGGATGTTAAAGTTTCGTTGCTTGTATTTTAATAAAATGATCAGTTGTTAAAAGTATCTGCAACTTAAAATATTAATGCTGAATTGAAAGAAATGCTATTTAAAAAAAATTGCCGTGACGCGATAACCACTGGCAGTGTATGTCAAGTTGTCAGCATATTGAACTTTCAAAACAAGTGGATTATTTCCAACCAAATGTCAACCAGTCAACCACCAACCGACCCCCAATGTCCCTGGTGCATAAATTGCACATTCATTTTCAGAAAATATATTGAATCATCCAGAATGTTGGAAACAATGGAACCGGGTCATATTTATACAGAAACTGAAGTACCAAGTGAACAACTTGCCATTTTTTGTTTTTCTGTCATCACTTTTTTATTTCTTTCTTCGACGTATTCGCAGTGACTGCTGTTGCTTCACATTTGCATGTTTTCTTATCAATTTGATCAATTTGTGCGGCCCACAGGCTTTTACTAAAATTTAGATTCACGATCCACCCCGACGAGTTGACTTTCTGTCAATTTCGCAGAAAAATATAAATACCGAAATAAGCGGTATTTTGATTTGGCTTCGGTACGGTTTTCGGTATCCCTATAATACCAAAACCGTTACGAAAATTTGGTATATCACACAGCACTTATGGACAGGCCCATCTGGGACAATCACACCTCAAGTTCTTTTCAGTTTTAATCCTTAAAGGCCCTGGCAATTGTCCTGAGTTCTCACTAGACTGCAACCTGTACACGTCCATTTGTGTAGCAGTGATTCCTAGTGAAGTCTTGGCTGCCTGTTAAGGTAGCCAACACTTCACTAGAGATCACTGCCCAGGTGATTTGTGTATTGTCAGCAGAACCTCATAATGATGGCAAAAAAAGAGCACATTCTCCGAGATCATAAAAGCCTGAAATATGCCTTTAAAGGTCAAGGAATCTTTGGAACAAGTCACAAAATTACTGTAGATATGATTTGTGTGCGCAAAAAGAATGCCAGTGTTGAACTCTTGGCAATGGCATTTGTGGCGCTGTGGTAGAATGATACAAGAACTACTTATTCTATATTTTCCCAGTGTGAATTCCTTCGGTACATTCATCAAATCTCAGTCAAGTCAGATAATGAATACGGAACGATACTGCAGTATAGCCCTAAAAATACAGAAACTGATACCAAACTCAAAATTCCAACATCGCCCATCTCTAACAAGATGTCATAAGTGATGTTTTGGAGGCAAACAATGAAAATGTTTAGTTACTCAAGAAATTTTTTTGCAAGTGTCAGATAGTCATGTTTGGTATGAAATTGACCAGATAACCCTGTTAATTGCATATAATTGCCATACACAAAGCTATTTACCACACCTATAGTGCCAACTTGACCTGTTAATTGCCATTAGGTTCAAGAGTATATTGAGTAAAATATATATATATTGTGGCCTGCCAAAAAATTATACAGGCAAACTCAATCCTTTCCTGTCAAGAGTGCCTAGTGAATGATAGCAGAGGGATATTGAGGTTGCCTCAATAATGAAAATGCGATATTATCACTAATATTGCAAGTAGAAAATCAGGGTTTTATACTACATTTGTGGTGTGTATTCAACATTAAACGTTACCTGCTACAATACAGACATTGAGAAATATGCTAGATACACCATGCATGGAATCTGGTCCACGTGTAGAGAACATCATTAAGAATGCATCTGATTGGTTATTATGCATCCAATTGACGTTATGACATGAATGAAATTCTTTGAAACAAAATGGTATCACTCAAGAAAGTAAACTGACCACCAAAGGTGATATTCTTCTTTAATTTATTTATTTTTTGCAGTTTAATGACACTTTCAACAACCAGGATCATCTTGTATCCGAGAGTTTTACGGGTGGAGGAAGCTGGAGTACCCAGAGAGAACCATCGAGCAGTGGCGAGTAATGTCAGACTCCTCAATGTACCAACTCTGTACAAGCAGGGTTACCATTGGTTGAAGGCAAGTGCACCATTGACATGCAGTACACCTTGACGATTCATCCCTGCTTAAGAATAGTTTGAATTTGAAGTTCTGTTGAGACCAAGGGGTCAATACGTGCATAGCTGTTCGATCCAGAATGTTTCCTGGGAGACGCACTCAGCTTTTGTTCAGTCGGACTTGGAATCAATGATGATGGCCTGAAAAGAAGTAAAAGGGTGACCCGTTGACATGCAGTGTCATGTAATAGCACAGTCTCGCTCCATTTTTAGCCCATCTGTTTACAGTTTGGGGCTGTAGTCATGACTTTCATCCATCTGCCCGTCTGTTAACATTTAGAGTTTTGGTTAAAGTTTGTTGTTAAAGTTTTTTAGTCAAGGTTAAAGTCTTTTTTCTTTTAAATTAATATTAATTACTATTGATTTTATCATTCTCATTATGTTTCATGTTATTTTGGGAAATGTTTAACCCTTTTTTGTATGGCAATTTAACTTACAACTTCCAGGTTAAAGTTTTGGGTTAAAGTTTTTTGTTTACAAAGTTACACTTTTAATTCTTCAAACAGTTCAGTGCAATGTCCCTGTTTCTCATTTTGGACAATGTCTACTGTCTACTGAACCTTTCTACAGCGATTTTCATTAATATTGGCATGATTTTAACCCCTTTTAAACATGTTTTCAGACTAAGTTTCTTTGTATTTGAAATTAGGCTTTGCCACATAGTTTCTTACTCTAATTCTTGCATAGTGAATACAACTTAATGATTGCATATACATCAATGATTTCTTTTATCGGTTTTAGGAAATATTTTTTTTTTTTTGGCAGTCAGTTCTACTTAGTATTCCCAACTTAAAGTTTTGGATTAAAGTTGTGCTTTTCAAGATTATACCTTTCATTTTTCAAACACTGTGTTACAGCGACATTGATTTTCATTTGGGGCAAGGTCTACTGAACCTGTATACAGTGGTTTCAAATATTATTGGCATTATTTTACCCCTTTTCAAAACGGTTTTCGAACTTAGTTTCTCTAACTTTGAAATTAGGCTTCTACCACATTCTTTACTTTTTATCCCCCCCCCCCCACAAGGGAGGGATATAGCATAGAGCTCTGTCCATTATCTGTCTGTCCATCTGTCTGTCAGTCCGTCCATCTGTCAGTCCGAACTTTGTTTGTTGCATAACTTGAATAATAGTTAACAGATTTCAATGCTTGTCAGTACAAGTCTCTACAGCAGCAATATCTACGTCAAGTTCGATGACCACCAATGTCAAATGACAATTGTTGGAAGTTATGGCTCTGCCCCTCCCCCCCCCCCCCCCCCCACCCCCACTTTCCAATTATGCATTTTTGTTTCTTTGCTTCAAATTTCATTTTGAAGTATTTAGAGTGATTACATGCACAATTTTTTTTTTACTCCTATAACCACCCCCTCCCCCCCCCCCATCCCTCCGCCCCTCACCCCCATGCCAATTAGGCACTTTTTTACTTTGTTCCAAAATGCATTTTGAAAGATTTAGAGTGACTACATGCAGAAAAAATTGGACTCCTATGACATCCCCTCCCCCACCCCTCACCACCCCCTCCACTTGGGGTGCCAGTTAGGCATTTTTAGCCCGACTGTTTACAGTCAGGGCTATAGTTATGACTTCTGTCTATTCATTGTCAGTCCGTCCGTCCGTCTGTTAACATTTAAAGTTCCGGTTAAAGTTTGTGGTTAAAGTTTTTTAGTGAAGGTTACAGTTTCTTTTCTTTTTAATTAATATTAATTACTATTGATTATATCATTCTCATTATGTTTTATGTTATTTGGGGACATATTTAGCCCTTTTTTGCAATCAATTTAACTTAGAACTTCCAGGTTAAAGTTTTTGGTTAAAGTTTTTTATTTACAGAGTTACACCTTTAATTCTTCATCAATCTTGCATCAGTCTTGTTCGATTAATAGTCATGAGGTATGTTTTGGGGTAGAGAAATGAAAAAATAAAATTTGAATAGCAATTTTTGTACATCACGAATGCAGATATGGCAGATTCGTTAGGTAACGGTTACCAAAAAATGGCTCAGACTATTTTGGGTCTAAGCATTGCCATTGCTGGGACAGTCGGGCTGCATGCGTGATATTACTCTAGTTTTGAATGAAAGGTGGTTATTCACACGTATGTTAAATGTCATACTGGATTTGACAAATTCCACATTGAAGTAGATAGATCACATTTGAACTTTTGCAGGTGCCAAAGCAAAAAATTCTAAAAGATTCTCCAGTATTGGTGCTGTTGAATGAATCGAATGAATCAGATGTAGGCATCATTGTGCACGTTTTACAACCGGTTTTTCCACAGGTTTGGCTGACACAAAGTTAAGAATTAACTGTACTGAGGCTGGCACGAACAAGAATGTCGCAAATGTTTTTTGGACGCTTGAAAGTCACAACTGGAGGCTTTGGAAATGTGTGGGATAAGGCCGGATCATTCTCAATAAGAGTCCAGTGTTTTCGAAGTATGTTGAAAAGATTTCAAAGATCTGGGTGAAATGTTGTGACAAAAGGTATGTACATGTTCTGTGTGGGTGGGCGATATCATAACAGATCATCCCGTGCTAGTGCATCAGCTTTACTAATGTCACTGTCAACCCATTCTCACTTGTAGTTATGGTTTACAAGATGAGACCGAAGATCAGAGAAAGAAGCTTCCTTGTCATCGGGCTCAGAACAGATTCTATTGATTCTGATAGCGAGACTGTATGGGATGTTTTTGACAATGTGCCAAGGATGGCAACTGGATGGAAGCAAATATTGGTGTGAGTCTGTAGGTTTGCAATATAAGCATGTAAAAATGTGGTTATTGTCCATGTGTGAGGTGGTATCAAGAAAGGTGATGCTATCCAAAGAGATTTCTGCATTGAATTTGATGGACTGGTGAAATGTGTTGCAGAAGGAGACAAACTCCAAAAGATCAGATTTCGTTCCACTCCACTTTAAATCAATATCATCAATGAACCTGAGCCAAGATGTGGGTGAGGGAAATGGTGAGGAAAAGAGAATAAGCTTCTCAAGACGACCACAAAAAATGTTTGCATAAGAAGGAGCCATGCGCGTGCCCATGGCCGTACCACTGATCTGAAGATAATTCACGCCATTGAATTGAAAATTGTTTAACTTCAGAACAAGTGTAATAAGATCTACAAGGTGCTCTACAGGGGGGTCTAAACATGAATGTGTTTCCAACGCCTCCCTATAGTCTTCAATCCCTTCATCATGGGGTATGTTTGTGTACAAGGAAACTACATCCATCGTGCACAGAAGAGTGTCATCTCGGAGCTCATCCAGTTCGTCCATTTTTCTGAGGTATATACATTCTCAAATATCTGCCTCGGGCGAGTTGTAAATATAAACTAACATACAGGCTGAGTCATTTACAACCTTTTCTGGGGGTTGTCGTTTGCTCAGTTGGTATGGACGCAGAGCATTTATGGCCAGGCGATTGGGTGTCGTAGACTTGGAATTGACTCCTGTCGAGGCCATCTTCCAAAAAACTTCAGTTTTCAATCCAGTGGCAGGGTGTTAGGACGATACCTGGTTGAATTCCTGCTTGACATAGGCGATATATAGGTACATCTATATGCATAAATATTGCATTTAAGTGAAGTATGTGGTCAGTTTGGCAGATCTATATTTTTATTTCTGTCAGAAACCATGTGGCACTTTCAGTGTCCCACTGAACGGGGAAATTTTTATCATTGATAATTTCATGCAAAGTATAATATGCAAATAGGATTATGCTATGGAGCCAATTGACATTCAAGGTCAACAAATTCTAATTTTTCGTTGGTTGTGAAATGTGTATTTTTATTTATGATGGTGTTCTCTTCCACCATTTTCACAGGTAAAGACACGTGTTAGAGCAACATAATCTTTTCTCTTCCTTTTCTGCACAGAACTGACAGTTCTCAGTGGGGGCACAAGGTATTAAACAAGAAGTGAGTGCGTGTGATCACCAATATTACAAAAAGTGACAGGCTACCAAAGAGAGATATAGTCCATGTTATTTTCTTATGTTTTTTAGCTTAACTTGACAGAGTCAAGATAAGATGCTACCATCACACGTGCGGAAGTCTGTTCGTCTGTTCACATTTTCCTTTAGCACAGGCTACACCCCGTAGTTCGTGTCTGATCATCACGAAATTTCATGTGCAGGTTTGAGGTCATGTCTAGATGAGAACATCCCCTTTTGGTTGCAATCGGTCAACCGGTATGCCTGCCCGAGCCCAAAAACCATTAGCACAGTCTACAGGTCGTATTTATGAAGGGATTTCATTGTAACTTGGTAGGATGCCTCTGTATAATGCCTGGATGAGAACTTCCCCATTTGGTTACGGTCTGTCAACCGTGACGACTGCCCGAGCCCAAAACGCGAAAACCTTTAGCACAGTCTACAGGTCATATTTATGGAGGAATTTTATTGTTACTTGGTAGGTTGACTTCACATAATGTCTAGAACGTCCCTTTTGGACGTGATTGGGCAACTGTGACAGCTACAGGGGCCCGAAGCCCCAAAACCTTTAGCACAGTCTACAGATTATATTTATGGAGGGATTTCATTGTAACTTGGTAGGATGACTCCAAATAATGTCTAGATGAGAACGTCCCCTTTTGGTCGCGATCATTCAGCCTTGATGGCTGCCCAAGCCCAAAAACCTTTAGCATAGTCTATAGGTTGTATTTATTGAAGGATTTCATTGTAACTTGTTAGGTTCACTCCATATAATGCCTAGATGATGACATCCACCCTTTGGTCGTGATTGGTCGGCTGTGACGCCTACAGGGGCCCGAAAACCTTTAGCATAGTCTGCAACTCGTATTTATGAAGGGATTTCATTGTAACTTGGCAGGATGACTCCAAATAACATCTAGATGAGAACGTCCCCTTTTGGTTGCGATCATTCAACCATGATGGCTGCCCGAGCCCGAAAAACTTTATCACAGTCTACAGGTCATATTGATGAAGGGATTTCATTGTAAGTTGGTAGGTTGACTTCATATAAGGTCTAGATGAGAATGTCCCCTTTTGGACGCAATTGGGCAACTGTGACGGCTACAGGAGCCAAAAGCCCGAAAACCATGAGTACAGTCTACAGGTCATATTTATGAAGGGATTTCATTGGCAGGATGACTCCAAATAATGTCTAGATGAGAACGTCCCCTTTTGGTCGTGATCGGTCAACCGTGATGGCTGCTCGAACCCGAAAACCATTAGCACAGTCTACAGGTCGTATTTATGAAGGGATTTCATTATAACTTGGTAGGATGCCTCTGTATAATGCCTAGATGAGAACGGCCCCTTTTGGTCTTGATCTGTCAACCGTTATGGTTGCCCAAGCCCGAAACCCAAAAACTTTTAGCACAGTCTGTAGGTCATATTTAATATGGAGGGATTTCATTGTAACTTGGTAGGATGACTCCATATGATGTCTAGATGAGAACTTCCCCATTTGGATGTGATTGGTCATCTGTGACTACTGCTCGAGCCCAAAACCTGAAAACCTTTAGCATAGTCTACAGATCATATTTATGAAGGGATTTCATTGTAACTTGGTAGGTTGACTTCATATAATGTCTAGATGAGAACGTCCCCTTTTGGACGTGATTGGGCAACTGTGACGGCTACAGGGCACCGAAGCCCGAAAACCTTTAGCACAGTCTACAGATCATATTCATGAAGGGATTTCATTGTAACTTCGTAGGATCACTCCAGATGATGCCCAGATGAGAATGTCCCCTTTTGGTTGCGATCATTCAACCATGATGGCTGCCGGAGCCCGAAGCCCGAAAACATTTAACACAGTCTGTACAGGTCATATTTATGAAGGGGTTGCATTGTAACTTGGTAGGTTGACTTCATGTAATGTCTAGATGAGAACGTCCCCTTTTGGACGCGATTGGGCAACTGTGACGACTACAGGGGCCCAAAGCCCAAAAACCTTTAGCACAGTCTACAGGTCATATTTATGAAGGGATTTCATTGTAACTTGGTAGGATGACTCAAAATAATGTCTAGATGAGAACGTCCTCTTTTGGTCGCGCTCATTCAGCCTTGATGGCTGCCCGAGCCCAAAACCTTTAGCATACTTTATAGGTCGTATTTATGGAAGCATTTCATTGTACCTTGTTGGGTTGACTCCATATAATGCCTAGATGATGACATCCCCTTTTTGTCATGATTGGTCAACTGTGATGGATACAGGGGCCCGAAGCCTGAAAACCTTGAGCACAGTCTACAGGTCATATTTATGAAGGGATTTCATTGTAACTTCATAGGATCACTCCAGATGATGCCCAGATGAGAGTGTCCCCTTTTGGTTGCGATCATTCAACCATGATGGCTGCCCGAGCCCAAAGCCCGAAAAACTTTAGCACAGTCTGCAGGTCATATTTATGAAGGGATTTCATTGTAAGTTGGTAGGATGTCTAGATGAGAACGTCCTCTTTTGGTCGCGTTCATTCAGCCTTGATGGCTGCCCAAGCCCAAAACCCCAAAACCTTTAGCATACTCTTTTGGTCGTATTTATTGAAGGATTTCATTGTAATTTGTTAGCTTGACTCCATCTAATGCCTAGATGATGACATCCCCTTTTTGTTGTGATTGGTCAACTGTGACGGCTTCAGGAGCCCGAAGCCCGAAAACCTTGAGCACATTCAACAGGTCATATTTATGAAGGGATTTCATTGTAACTTCGGGGGATCACTCCAGATGATGCCCAGATGAGAACGTCCCCTTTTGGTCGCGATCATTCAACCATGATGGCTTCCCGAGCCCAAAACTCGAAAAACTTTAGTACAGACTACAGGTCGTATTTGTGAAGGGATTTCATTGTAACTTAGTAGAATGACTCAGTATAATGTCGAGATGAGGACATCCCATTTTAGTTGCAATCGGTCAACCGCCATGGCTTCACAGGCCTGAAGCCCGAAAACCTTTAGCACAGTCTTCAGGCCATATTTATGAAGGGATTTCAATGTAACTTGATAGGATGCCTCGTTTTGGAATAATTTCACTGTATCTTGGTAACTTTCATTGACATACGTTAACTGTGAGGGCCACATACATTAACTGTGAGGTCCACATTAACCCACCCCACAGCTCTTTAGTACAGTGTACACCTCATATTATTAGTCCCCTACCGGCATTGCCGGAGGGGACTATAGATTTGCACTCCGTCCATCCGTCAGTCTGTCAGCCTGTCAGTCACACTTTAGTTTTCCGAAGTTTTTTGGAAACGCTTCAACGGGATGATTTCATTTTTGGTAAACTACTATAGAACGATGACTTACAGATCAAGTTTGAGTTTCATGCTGATTGCATTATTCTTGTGTGAGTTACGGCCCTTGGAAATATGGGAAAAAAGCACCAAAATATCAGTTTTCTGGAGTTTTTTTGGAAATGCTTCAACGGAATGATTTCATTTTTGGTAAACTACTATAGAACTATGACTTACAGATCAAGTTTGAGTTTCATGCTGATTGCATTATTCTTGTGTGAGTTACGGCCCTTGGAAATATGGAAAAGCACCAAAATATCAGTTTTCCAGAGTTTTTTGGGAAACGCTTCAACGGAATGATTTCATTTTTGGTAAACTACTATAGAACGATGACTTACAGATCAAGTTTGAGTTTCATGCTGATTGCGTTATTCTTGTGTGAGTTACGGCCCTTGGAAATATGGAAAAGCACCAAAATATCAGTTTTCCAGTGTTTTTTTGGAAACGCTTCAATGGAATGATTTCATTTTTGGTAAACTACTATAGAAGGATGACTTACAGATCAAGTTTGAGTTTCATGCTGATTGCATTATTCTTGTGTGAGTTACGGCCCTTGGAAATATGGAAAAGCACCAAAATATCAGTTTTCCAGAGTTTTTTTGGAAACGCTTCAACGAAATGCTTTCATTTTTGGTAAACTACAATAGAACGATGACTTACAGATCAAGTTTGAGTTTCATGCTGATTGCATTATTCTTGTGTGAGTTATGGCCCTTGGAAATATGGAAAAGAGCCAAAATTTCAGTTTTCCAGACTTTTTTGGGAAACGCTTCAACGGAATGATTTCATTTTTAGCTCAACTTTGGCGAAGCCAAATTTGAGCTTATGCTATGGCCAGTCGTCTGTCTGTCCATCTGTCCGTCAACAATTCAATACAGCTCGGGCTAGAGGCCATGTTTATGAACCGATCTTTACAAAACTTCTTGGGTACCTTTGTTATGACCGTGGGACGAGAACGAGTGTTTTTGGGTTCGGTCCAAAATTCAAGATGGCAGCCAGCCACCATTTTGTACCGGCGATGCAGAAATCTGTTTTTTGCACAGAACTTCCATATGAAAGCGCTGATTTGAATAATTTTTTGTATGAATGTTTAGTACCATGGGATACATCACGTATAATACGGGTTTTTTTCTCGTACGTAAATTATGCAAATTAGACTAACTTTGATGTATTTAGTGTTACTTTCAGCACTGTCAGTGCAAATGTTAATACGGCTCTGGCTAGAGGCCGCATTTTTTAACCGATCTTTACGAAACTTCTTGGGTACCTTTGGTATCACCATGGGACAAGAACAAGTGTTTTTGGGTGTGGTCCGAAATTCAAGATGGCCACTGGCAGCCATTTTGTTCAAAATTAGAGGCAATCAGATTTTTGCGCAGAACTTCCACATGAAAGCTCTGATTTGAATAATTTTTTGTGTGAATGTTTAGTACCATGGGATACATCACATATAATACAGGTTTTTTTCTCGTGTAGAAATTATGCAAATTAGATGAACTTTGATTTTTTCAGTGCTACTTACACATAGTAAGTACACATGTCAATACGGCTCGGGCTGGAGGCTGTATTTATCAACCGATCTTCACGAAATGTCTTGGGTATCTCTGCTATCACCTTGGGATGAGAACGAGTGTTTCTGAGTGCGGTCCAAAATACAAGATGGCTGCCAGTGGCCATTTTGTACCGAAATTAGGTCTAATAAGTCTTTTGTACACAACTTCTATACGGCTCAGGCTAGAGGGCGTATTTATGAACCGACCTTTACGAAACGTCTTGGGTACCTTTGTTATCACCGTGGGATGAGAACGGGTGTTTTGGGGTGTGGTCCGAAATTCAACATGGCCACCAGGAGCCATTTTGTACCAAAATTAGTGCAATCAGTCTTTTGTACAGAACTTCTGTATGAAAGTTCTGATTTTAATAATTTTTTGTATGAATGTTTAGTAAAATGGAATACATAACATGCAGTACTGGGGGGTTTTTTCGTGCAGAAATTATGCAAATTAGATGAATTTTAATTTATTTAGTGCTACTTATACACTGTAAGTGCACATGTCAATACGGCTCGGGTTAGAGGCTGTATTTATCAACCGATCTTCGCGAAACTTCTTGGGTACCTTTGTTATCACCTTGGGTCGAGAACGAGTGTTTCTGAGTGCGGTCCAAAATTCAAGATGGCTGCCATTTTGTACCACCGAAATTAGGTCCAATCAGTTTTTTGTCACAACTTCTATACAGCTTGTATTTATGAACTGATCTTCACGAAACTTCTATTCGTTCATATTTGGGCAGGAGCCTGAATTTTTAACATAGGGTAATATGGGGAATATTCTTTAAAAATCATCTTCAGAACCACCAGTCAGAATCTTTTAATGTTTGGGATACATCATTGTTATGAGGGTCAGATTCAAGATTGTTCAAACCAAGTCCTTAGATTAATATTTGGGCTTCCATAGAAGCCCAAATTTTAACTTTGTTCAATATGGGGGATAATTTTTAAAAATTTTCTTCTTCAGATCCACCAGTCAGAATGCTTTCATATTTGGTATGCAACATCTCTAGGGGGGGTCAGATTCAAGTTTGTTCAAATCAAATCCCTAAGTATATATTTGGGCTCGCTGTGGTAGCCCAAATTTTACTTAGTGCAATATGAGGAAATTTCTTTAAAAATCTTCTTCAGATCCACCAGTCGGAATGCTTTCATATTTGGTACACAACATCTCTAGGGGGGTCAGATTCAAGTTTGTTCAATTTGAGTGCCTGGGTTAATATTTGGGCTCCATATGGGAACCTGAAATTTAACTTGATACAATATGAGGGAATTTCTTCAAAAATCATCTTCTTCAGATCCACTAGTCAAAATGCTCTCATATTCGGTATACAACATCTTGGGGGGGGGGGGGGGAGGGGGGGTCAGATTCAAGTTTGTTCAAATCGGATCCATAGGTTAATATTTGGGCTCGCTGTGGTAGCCCAAATTTTAACTTAGTGCAATATGAAGAAATTTCTTTAAAATTTCTCTTCAGATCCAACAGTCAGAATGCCTTCATATTTGGTACACAAAATCTGTAGGGAAGTCAGATTCAACTATGTTCAAATCGAGATTCTGGGTTAATATTTGGGCTCCCTGTGGGAGCCGGAAGTGGTCATGTTGCTGAAGAATTAAAAATTTTGTATTCAGTACCCTCTATGGAGGTGTGTAACTAAGATTAATCCACATAGGTTGTAGCAAGGGGCTTCATAGAGGAGCTCTACATTTTACATTATGATCAACTGAAGAAAAGGCATGATGCCCGGATTATTTTTGTCTCTCCTGTGGGGCTCCAGGATTGACAGTGTATCCTTCGGAAATGGATTGCTTAATGTAGACTCATTCTTGGACTCTGTTCAAGATGAGTGCTTCAGATCCTGTGAGGCCTCTTGTTTTTGTAAAACGTTGTATTAAAGTAACCTTAAGCTTTATTGCACATTATGTTGATCAATATTAGGACAGGCATGATTATGAAATTTCATGATTGACTTTTGAAGAAGAATAATTGATTAAAGTCAACTTTATGTGACTTCTATAAACTACTGAAAACAATATTTTTGGTCATTAGTTCCTCAGGCTGGACATTCTTTAAGTTTGCAGGCATGCTGCATGCCTACTGCATGTCGAGGAAAATTCAGACTCCTGAGCACCTCAGGTCCAAACCTGAGCCTAGCCTCAGGTTTGGATCTGGGGCGATCAAGAATCTAATAATAACTGCATTGAGATTGAACTCCTTGGCAGACGGAGAAGGGTAATTATCTGTACTTCCATATTTTCTGGAATGCCAGACCTGGTGTCGTGTTGTATCTTTATACTTCTTTCTAATATCACTTCAATGTATTTTGATATTCCACAGCCTCTGACACTTGGATGGGGAGGAGAGTAATAACTAATAATTTATCGGTAAATGAGTGATGAAAACCTATAATCGTTGACTTTGAAATTGTAGTTGATTGTGGGTGTTTCTCTCGATTAATCACGACAGGCCAAATCTATATTGTTTATAGGTGTTTTATTGTGAGGGTAATTTCTCTTAATCCTTCTGCTTAGTGTATGTGGTGTTATTTTGCCTGTTTTTCCTTTTTTCAGCAACAAATCTACAAACTTGTACTTGTAACAATTAAAGTCATCTCCAGTATCTGAATTGTAAGAGTTTGTTTGACTTAAAAAAATCCAGTGGCCCCAGGGCTTCCAGCGTGCAGCTAGGGGTTATTTTGGACCATGACTTCAGTACTTAAACCTTGTTTTTTTTATTTATTTTTTTTCTATACTACTCAAAGTTTGCTAAGCACAAAGTATATCCAACTACCTGTTTTACGTTTTAGTTGAAATATTGTAATGAAAAGTGTATATATTTTTTATTTAATTATATCTTTAATGATTTAAGTACAGAAATTAAGATTTTATTTGTGTTTGACATTATTTTTTAGCTTTTGAATACGATAACCATGGAAAACGGATATTATTGGTAAAAGAGAAAATTTTTCAATTTGCCAAAAAGTTGATGGGGCGAACTGGTATAGGTTCAGTACGAGTATGAGACCCATCCAGATATGTTCGATTGGATTGAGGTCAGGGGATCTTGCTGGCCAGTCCATACGCTCAATCCCCTCCCTTTGTCTGTACTCCCCGACAGCATGGGCAACATTAGGATGGGCATTATTGTCCATCAGAATGAATCTATCACCCACTGCACTTGCATACAATCTGATGTGGACATCCAGGATCTCATTAATATACCGCTGTGCAGTCAATGTACCACGTTCAAGGACACACAGAGTGCTGTACGTCCATCCCTGCTGATGCTGCCCCAGACCATGATTGACCCTCCACCATAGCGGTCATGCTCAGCAATGTTGGCTGCATGGAATCGCTCTCCTGGTCTTCTCCATACCTTAGAACGCCTATCTGTGTGGTCTAAGCATTACCTGGACTCCTCTGTAAAAAGGACAGGTCGCCAATCTTCTCTGATCCATCCAACGTGGTCCATGGCCCATTCATATCGTGCCTGGCGGTGGTTCTGGGACAGCAGAATGCGAATACTTTGTCTTCTCAATCAGAGACCACCATCGTGCAGCCTTGCCTGGATAGTCTGCGTCGAAACAGTTATCCGGATGCATTCTGGAAGGAACTGCAAAGCTGTGTTGCTGTGCCAAAGCTGTTCCTACGGGCCTGAATGATCAAAAACAGGGTCTTCAACTGCAGATGTTGGCCTGTCTTTGCCACCACTAGGCCGTCTTACTGTTGTGCCATACTGCTGAAATCTTGCCCAGGCTATGGTGATCACCGTATGGTGCATACCAAGGGCTTCAACCTGACGATGGGTAGCCCCTTGCTCCACCATCCCTACAGCCCACCACATTTCTGCTTCAGACAAATGTCTTCTTACATTTTCATTTGCCATATTCATGTACACGAAAATATCATGAAAATCAAGGGGTACATGCTTTCCATGACTGTCACGAAACGTCTGCCTGTCAAGAGAGCTAATGTAAACACTGGGAACCATCTCAATACATTCCTCAATCATATCCACCAAAAATATCGCAAATATGTCACAAGCAAATTTCACAATGATGTGTCAAATATTTGGTATTTAGCAAACTTTGAGTCGTATATATGAAAATTTATGCAATTTTATGTTGTAAGAAGTTGTCTTAAAGTAATTTTTTTTTAGCTCACCTTCCTCAAAGAAGTGGTGAGCTGATGTAATGACAGCATCGGCATCTGACATACATATCAAATTTTGTAAGAATTTGTGTTTAAGCTATTTTCTCAATGTCCAGTGGGTGCAGGGCTTACTGCATATGGAGGTTGTTGGGTTTATCACAAGCATTACTAATACTGTGACTTTTTGCCAGCCCAAACTCAGTCAATTTCTTTTGTAAGAATTAACGTTTTGGTCAGCTTTTGTGCAGATTGTGAGGCCTAAACTCCCTATTACTGCCAATTCTTTATTTCAGTAACATCTTTAGTTATTAAAGCCAAGCTTATACGAAGATTTTACTGAATTTTTTTAATTTTTCTGTCAAAATTTTCGTGTTTTTCTCAGACTTAGTCAATTTTAGGTTGTAAAAGTTTGTGTTATGGTGAGTTTTGTTTCTGTGGGTTTACCCAGGTCATTGATAATGTAGACTTTCATTACTGAAAACCTTTGCAGTAATATTAACTTTGTGTGATAATCATAATATATCTCCTTAAAAATATATCCATTATTTCAAGTGATATTAAACAATGAAAATCCAGCTTCATGGAGCTTTCTTGACATTGGATCGAAGCATAAAGCATGAATGTAGGTGAGTGGCTGGGATATAACATCTCTCTTGTTATTTTTAGTCCACCTCGGGTTACCGTGGAAGGACTTAAGAGTTGCACTCCATCCGTCTATCTGTCAGTCTGTTTGTCCAGTTGCCACCTGTATATCTGAGATGGTTGAATGTTGTGTTTCATTTTTTTTAACAATAATCAGTCATTATGAAAATATGATGCACATCAAATGTTGTAGAAAATAGAGATGGGCGGTTAATCAAAAATTTGGTTCGGTTTTGGTTTTGGTATCAAAATCGAATCTGAAACCAAAACAATTAGAGAAAACCCATCATTGTGGTTTTCAACTGCAATGTTGAAAAATTAAAATCAGGTCTTCACTTCTCAGGAATAAAAAGAGAAACAACCTAAAGTTGTTAACCTTCTTTTCAAACTTCAGAGTTCCGATACCCTGTTTTCAGAACTGCTGCACTAACTGGTCCTGCGTTCGAGCGTGACATTTACCACGAAAATAGGTGACCAAATTACTTCTTTGCCTCATGTTTTAAACGTTCATCTGTTTATCAAATGTGATTTCCTTTGCAGAACTGGAACTTGTCACTTGTTCCACATTTATAATGACAAATATATTTATTTCTCCACATAATTTTGAAAGCTTGAACTCCAAAGCCAGCCTCAAAATCACAGTTCAAGTTGGATGGTAATTTAGGGTTACAATGACCTATATGAGTGACTTTTACTCAATAAAATTTTTATGGTCGGCATAATCTTTTAGGGTTTATGGGGTTACCCTAAACACAGGTATTTGTTGGGGTGGGGGGGGAGGGTGGGGGGGGAGGGGTGCTCAGGAAATCAGAGTACCGGTAGATTACACAGGTGTGTTGTCCTGGAAAGGGAGTCATTGTGACACGGACTACACTGAGTGGCACCAAATACATCTTATATGCAAATGCAATTGATTGTTATGTTTGTACAATGAATACCGAAACCGAAAACCTGACTCTTTGACTGAAACCGAAGCCAGAACCAACATGAAATTTGAAAACTGCCCATCCCTAGTAAAAAAAAATTAAAGGTAGCTGAATGGCGCCCATTTGTGTTGGAATTTTTAAGCCCCCGAAAAATTGTTTGCCAGTTCTGTCTGTCCATCCATCCATCTGTCCATCAGGAAGATTTTCGTGTCCTCCCCATAACTCTGAGATGCTTCTTTGGATTTTGTTGAAACTTGGCATACATGTTGCTTATGGGGAGATGATGTGTCGTGTCCCAAAGTTTTTTTTGTTCGATGGAGGTGAAGGTCACAAATCAAGGTCATAGTTTGGGGGCATCCATGGCCATGCGGTCACTGTTAGTCTTGTTTACTTTTTTTTTATACTTTTATATCCTATTACCCTCTAACTTTGAGAGCGATAACTTGAACAAATATTAATGGATTTAGGATTTGAGACTTTCTTAATATCTTGAATGAGTTCGAAAACTGGTGCAGATTATCATTCTGAAGAAAATTATGGCATTTGATTAGTTAATTTCTGCACATTTTCAACTTCTAAGCGTGATAACTTGAACACATTTTTTAACAGATTCTGTCAATATTTAGTTAGACTTTCTTAATGTCTTTAACAAGTTTGATAACCAGTGCTGTTCGGTGATACTGAGTAGCGTTATGGCCCTTAATTAGTTAAATTTTGCACATTTTCAGCTTGTTAGTGTGATAACTTTAAGAAATATCAGATTTGGTCAACATTTAGAATATGGGACTTTCATAACAATGTCTTGAAGGAGTTAAAAAATGATGAAGTTTGATCATACTGATTAAAGTTATGGCCTGTAATTAGTTAATTTTTGCCTGTTTATAGTAGTTGAAACTTTTGCCCCTTGAAGTAAAATAAACTGTTTATTTCCACACTTCTCGAGTTATTCTCCTTGAATTATGAAAAAAACCTTCTAAAATTGAGGTTTTGTTTCTGTCAAATAAAATTTTTTGCTTCAAATGACTGATTTTTATTTTAGCTCACCTTGACAAAGTCAAGCTGAGCTTATCTAATTGTTCTCTGTCCATCAATCTGTCCGTCGTCCGTCAATACCATGTTTTGGTCTTCTCCTAAACCACTGGGCCAATTCAAGTGAAAGTTTGTGTGAGTGATGGTCCCGAAGAGGAATTGCATTTTTATTCAACTCCACATTCCCAGCCTCAAGGAGGTGGTGGGGGGAAAATGCTCCAAAATATTTTTGAAATCTTCCTCTCATGAACCAGTAGGTACAATGACTTGATGTTTGGTATGGAGCTCCCTTTTGAGCTGTAGAATCAAGTTTGTCCAAACGAAGTTTGTGTAGCAATATTTGCCTTTGTAATGGGAGGTGCAAGATTTTTGGCCCCACCCAAAATTTATATTTTCTGAACCAACGGTCCGATTTTAACCAAATTTGATATGTGGTATTATTGGGTCATAAGTATTGGACTCCTGCAAAAAAAAAGGAGCTAAAAAATAATATTTTCAAATACCTGTATTCCACATGGAACAGAGAACTGTTATTTGGTACGAAATTAGTAGAATTGAATGATTAAAAAAAATTGCCATCGGTAATGTCAGGGTGTTGTGCAGAGGGCATCAAAAAAATACTGAGTCAGCTGATTTACAGAAATTAAAAAAAAAAATTCTCCAGAACCCATGATTAGAATCTTTTGATATTTGCAGCACCCATAGGGGGTCAGATACAAGTGTGTTAAAATGAGGCCTCTTGATTCATATTTGGGCTCAGTACAGGAGCCCAAATTTTTAACTTGGGGCAATATGTAGAATCATCTTTAAAAATCTTCTTCAGAATCATCAGTCAGAATCTTTTAACGTTTGGTATGCATCATTGTTTTGAGAATCATATTCAAGATTGGTCAAACCCAGTCCCTAGGTTAATATTTGGGCTCCCTATGTCAGAATACTTTCATATTTGGTATACAACATCGCTAGGGGGAAAGGGGGGGGGGGGCAGATTCAAGGTTGTTCAAATTGGGTCCCTAGGTTAATATTTGGGCTCAATATGGTAGCCCAAATTTTAAGTTCTTGCAATATGTGTAAATTTCTTCAAAAATCATCTTCTTCAGATTCACCAGTCAGAATCCTTTCAAATTTGATTTACAACATCTCTAGGGGGAGTCAGATTCAAGTTTGTTCAAATTGGGTTTCTGGGTTAATATGTGGGCTCCCTATCGTATCCCGAACTTTAACTTTGTGCAATTTGAGGAAATTTCTTTTCAAAATCTTCTCTAGGGGGGCAGATTCAAATCTGTTCAAATTGAGTTCCAGGGTTAACATATGGGTTCCCTATGGGAACCCAAATTTTAACTTAGTGCCATATGAGAGAATTTCTTCAAAAATCTTCTTCAGATTCACGAGTCAGAATCCTTTCATATTTGGTTTACAACATCTCTAGGGGAGTTAGATTCAAGTTTTTTTTTTAAATCAGGTTCCTGGGTTAATATCTGGGCCCTCTATGGTAGTCCGAATTTTAACTTAGTGCAGTATGAGTCAGAATGCTTTTATATTTGGTATATCTCTAGTGGGGTGAGATTCAAGTTTGTTCATATCGAGTGCCTGGGTTAATATTTGGGCTCCCTATGGGAGCCAGAATGTGGCTGAAGAATTAGAAATTTTTTATTTATTAAGTACCTGCTAAAGGTGTGTAACTGCAAGGCACTTAACCCTGATTGTCCACATGGGGGTACGATGACACCGTGTCCTTAGGCGTACTGCACGTCGATGGTGCGCATGTCTTCAACCAATCTAACCCTGCCTGTGCTGCAGTGCGGAGTTACGATGTTGGGGAGCTGGCAGCTGCTCTTCGTTGCTCGGTGGTTCTCTCCAGGTACTCCGGCTTCCTCCACTTGTAAAACTGTCACGGTCATGATTAGCCATTATGCATAAATATGTGACCTTAAACACCAATAAATAAATAAATAAAGGTGTGTAACTTAGATTAAACCACATAGGTTGTATCAAGGGCCTCCATAGGGGAGCTCCACTTTTTATATTATGATCAACTGAAGAAAAGGCATGATGCTTGGTCTAATTTGGTCACTCCCGAGGGGCTCAAGGATTGACAGTGTAGCCTTTGGAGATTGAACCACCAGTCAGAATCTTTTAATGTTTGTATTCATCATTGTTATGAGGGTCAGATTCATGGGAACCCGAATTTTAACTGAGTGCAATATGAGAGAATTTCTTAAAAAATCTTCTTCAGATTCACTAGTCAGAATCCTTTCATACTTGGTTTACAACATCTCTAGGGGAGTGAGATTCAAGTAAGTTCAAACCAAGTCCCTAGATTAATATTTGGGCTTCCTAGAGATCCTTCCTTCCTTCTTCAGATCCACCAGTCAGAATCATTTCATATTTGGTATACATCTTGGGGGTGGGATTCAAGTTTGTTTAAATCAAGTTCCTGGGTCAATATTTAGGCTCCCTGTGGTAGCTCAAATTTTAACTTAGTGCAGTATGAGGGAGTTTCTTTAAAAATCTTCAGATTCACCAGTCAGAATGCTTTCATATTTGACATTCAATATCTCCAAGGGGGAAGGGAGTCAGCCTCAGGTGTGTTCAAATCAATTTTAACTTGGTGCAGTATGAGGGAGTTTCTTTAAAAATCATCTTCAGATTCACCAGTCAGAATGCTTTCATATTTGGTATTCAGTATCTCCAGGCGGGTGGGTGGGGGTGGGGGGGGGGGGGGGGGTGGGGGGGTGGATTTAGCCTCAAGTGTGTTCAAATCAATTTTAACTTAGTGCAATATGAGAGAGTTTCTTTAAAAATCTTCTTCAGATTCATCAGTCAGAATGCTTTCATATTTGGTATTCAACATCTCTGGGGGGGGGGGGGGGGGGGGTGTTCAGCCTCAAGTGTGTTCAAATCTGGTTCCTAATATTTGGGCTCCCTATGGGAGCCTGAATTGTAACTTAGTGCAATATGAAGGATTTTCTTTAAACATCTTTTTCAGATCCACCAGTCAGAATGCTTTCATATTTAGTATACAACCTCTCTGGGGGGAGTGGGGGTTAGATTCAGGTTTGTTCAGATTGAGTGCCTGGGGCAATATTTGGGCTCTCTAAGGGAGCCTGAATTTTAACTTGATGCAGTATGGGGTAATAATCATTATAAATCTCTTTTTCAGAACCACCTCTCAGAACCTATTGATATTGGGTATACTGCATCCTTACTGGAGGCAGATTCAAGTCCCTCGGTTAATATTTGGACTCCCTATGGGGACCCAAATTTTAACTTAGTGCAATATGAGGAATAATCTTGAAAAATCTTATTCAGATCCACCCATCAGAATCTTTTGATATTTGGTATACAGCATCCTTAGGGAGGCCAGATCTAAGTTGTTCAAATCAAGTCCCTGGGTTAATATTTGGGCTCTCTATTGGAGTCTGAATTTTAACTTAGTTCAATATGAGGAATCTTCAAAAATCTGCTTCTTGAGATGCAATCAGAATCTTTTGATATTTGGTATACAGCATCCTTAGAGGGTTCAGATTCAATTTGAAAGTCCCTGGACTGATGTTTGTGTTCCCTATTGGTGGGGGGGGGGAGGGATTCAAATTTTAACATAGTGCAAAATTGGTACTACAGTAGAACCTGTCTTGAGAGACCACCCCTTTTTCCAAGCAAAAGTGGTCTCTCAAGACAGGTGGTCTCTCATTAGAGATTTGAGGTTTTCGCTAGTCAGTAAATGACCAACCAGAGAATATTTGTTGCAGAAATGGAGAACCGATTTGATTTGAAGGGGCTGGTCCATCCAAAATAATAATTTCTTACTTTATGTAATGTGTACTCTTTCTATCAATATTTTCAAATGAGTTATTTTTATAATAATGTACAGTTGTACCATGAAAAGTCTGTTTTTTGTGTCTGTCAGGTTTTGGTTTATTGTGTTTCAATAGAAAATAATTTCAGACACACTTTAAGTAAAAATAAGCTTACCATGGTGTTTTAGTTTGCTTAATCCTCTTTGATTTTGTCACACTTGAGCAAATAATTGACATAAACTAAGTTTGTTTTTTTAACAATAACCTTTATATTTTCAAAGGGATCTTAATAAAAATTTCTCAGACTTGAAAAGTTATACAAATGAATAACAAAGTAATTGAAAACCAAGAAATATAGTTTTCAGACAATCTACAGTGAAAGATATTTATTGTACATGTGTATGTTTTCAGATATTTAGGTTTCTGGGAAAAATTGTCCTGACAATTTTACTGTTGGGCAGATGTCCTGGTTAAATTTTTGAACTATTGATTTCTGTACACATAGCATTGATCTTAATTGATTTTAATACTCTTAAATTGCAAAAATTGATTTCCCGGTCTTTCAAAACAGGTGAAAAACTGAGCTTTTGCCACAGTTTTGCCTTCCCTCAAGACAGGTGGTCTTTCATGACAGGTGGTCTCTCATGACCGGTCCATTATAGAGTGAAACCAATCGGTGCCTGGCCACAGTGGTCTCTCAAAACAGGTGGTCTCTCAAGACGGTGGTCTCTCAAGACAGTGGTCTCTCAAGACAGGTTTTACTGTATTCTCGAAATGTTTTTTCAGAACTGCTAGTCAGAATCTTTTGATATTTGGTAAACAACATCCTTCAAGTTTGTTCAAGTCCAAGTCCCTAGGTTCAAGTTACCCTCAACATGGACAAGGTCTGTTCTACCAGTGTGTGAGATGGCTGCCAACATCATGACTCTACCACCACCAAATCTGTCCACCTCCCTAACGCAGTTACGCGCAAAATGTTCTCCATGGCATCTGTACACACGGCATCATCCATTAAATCACTGAAGAAAGAAACGTGACTCGTCACTGAACTATACTGTTCTCCATCTCTGATGAGACCATGCCCTGTGCATCTGACACCATTGAAGTCACTGTTGACGATGCTGGGCCGTCAAAATGACGCCACAAACTGGCTGTCCAGTATGCAGACCTGCCTCGCATAGACGGTTGCGAACGGTCTGATCTGAAATACTCCGCCAACCTGGTAGCTTTGACGCTGTAGAGATTGCTTTGTTTGTTCTCTCTTGCAAATGACGTAAACGGATGTATCGATCCTGAGCTGTGGTAGTCACACAGGGTCTCCTGGGTCTTGTGTTGTCTCCTGGATTTGGTAGTGGTTCCAGAGGTGTGTGATGGTGCTCGGTGAGACATTGAACACTCTCTCTATATTCGAAGCTGATTCGCCTGTTACCAAGTGGCCACTGGCATTATTTCTCTGAGCTTCGGTCAAATGCGGCATTTTGCATGAGCAAGATCCCTTTAATGCTGTGCGAATTCCGACTGATTTCCATATCCATTTATACCCCCACATGCTCAGCTTGCATGCTCGGAGCGTCCAACTTCATGATCAGGTATTCACTCAGTGGAAACTTTGTTTTGTTAATTTCCAATATTTTTGGGTCACAGTGGCCAAAATTATGCCCCATTGTCCAAAATGTTACATAATGTTTAGACCACCACGATTTGTCTCTAATCATATCAACAGCCACACTTCATCACTATAGCCTCCAAAATTTGCCATGTTATCATGACTATACCCGTTTTACATTTCTTTTTTTGAAGAGTATATATATGACAAAATCAGATTTGACCACACAGTAAATACCGCACACAGCAGTACAAAATATATAGACGCACAATCAACAAAATAGGTGTTTTCAGCTGAACATTCACATTACTTACTCAAATTGGACTGAAACTCACATCTCAATCACGCATCGTAATCAGTCGAGCATTACTGTGAACACAGCTCACTAGGTTGTTGACAACATATTTTCACAAGCAATTATACAATATATATCGGGAGTAGAAACACCACTCTAAATATTTAAAGGTTATCTGCTAATATTTAAAGGTTATCTGCCCTTCACATATGATGTGTTTTACAGTTTGGTCACAGCTGCATGCATACAAGTTTTGGAACCCTCCACCCCCCCCCCCCCCCCCCCACCCACAAATCGAATTAAAGCGGTGAATAATGACATATACCAAAATAATGACAAAAGTATGCAAAACACAAATTTATCCACTTTTAAAAAAAAAAAAATTATTTTATTGCTTTTGATCACAAAGAAATTGCCAGCAACATAAGTAGACATGTTAACTCTCCCGGATTGCCCGGGAAAATCTCGGAATTTCAGTGTAGTTCCCGGCCTCCCGTGCGGGAATCAGTTTCGGACCAAAAATCCCAGAAAATAACAGTTGAATATTTCTTTCCCGTTGTAACTTATGTAAAACGTTCGGAGTCAAATCACATGCATTTCAAACTCTGGTAAAAACTCACGAAGCAGTAAAATATGGATTTAAGTTAAATTTATTTAAGAAAAGGATATTTTATGATATATATTTCAACTGTGTTCATGTTTATTTCGTTTTTTTTTGTCGTAATCAGAGATTCGTGATCAGTGTGCAAGGGTCGAAGTGAAAATAGGTGACTGACTTTCAAAAAAATGAAAACTCCACCTTCAATGCAGTTTTTTGGTAAATAAAATATATGAAAAGGAATTAAATAATATATATTTATTTATCCATAGAATAGCTTTAATCCTCATCCCTTTTCCAAAATCAAAACGTAAACACAACACCTTGACCTCAACTGATTTAACCGAGTTAAAAAATAGGTTAAAGTCGCTTAGGATGCCGAAAAATTATGCCTTCATATTTATACACAATGGACTTATTAGTCTGTGTGAAACACACAAACTATTGTTTTTGTACGGTTTTTTTTTTGGGGGGGGGGGGGGGGGTTTCTTCTTCTTCTTGTTCTTATTCTTTTGTCTTCTGTCTTCTATGCACTTCCTTGTCCTCAGGATAACTCGAAAACGAATCATCCTATCCCGCTGATTTTTGGCATACTGGTGGACAGTCAAAAATTCTCGGCCACCTATGTTTTTCAGGTCGCTAGAGCCACTGAGTATGGCCTAATCGGCCACAAGGCTTTCACAGCCTCCAGTTTCCTGATACAGTAAATTCTCCCCAAGCAATAGGATGCTATGTTATTCACACTGGAGATAATGTAAACACCAGTGGAGTAGCTGTCAAGAAATGAAGTATAATCTACTAACCTTGTTATGATAATGGGATGTAAGTTCCTGGAACTAAGTTGAGAGAAACCCTTTACATTGCAAGGAAATAGATTATAAATTATTCAGTTCAATGCTTTTAACCCTCTCAAGTCTTCAATGTGGATTGCACATATTTTATTTCAGGCAGAATAAAGTTAACCCTTTCCATAAAACTGTACTGAATAATTGTAAAATTTGTTGAAACCTATCTTATTCAGTTCAATGCTTTTAACCTTCTCAAGACTTCAATGTGGATTGTACATATTTTATTTCAGGCGGAATAAAGTTAACCCTTTCCATAAAACTGCACTGAATAATTGTAAAATTTGTTGAAACCTATCTTTTTCCATTCAATGCTTTTAACCCTCTCAAGACTTCAATGTGGATTGCACATATTTTATTTCAGGCAGAATAAAGTTAACCCTTTCCATAAAACTGCACTGAATAATTGTAAAATTTGTTGAAACCTATCTTATTCAGTTCAATGCTTTTAACCCTCCCAAGACTTCAATGTGGATTGCACATATTTTATTTCAGGCAAAATAAAGTTAACCCTTTCCATAAAACTGCACTGAATAATTGTAAAATTTGTTGAAACCTATCTAATTCATTTCATTGCCTTTAACCCTCTCAAGACTTCAATGTCAATATTGCACATATTTTATTTCAGGCAGAATAAAGTTAACCTTTTCCATAAAACTGCACTGAATAATTGTTGAAACCTATCACAAAACTGTCATGGTGCCGGTAACAACACTGACATGGTCGACTGTACTGTTAACTGTGTTAGTGCCATGACTGTTTAAAACTCATTTGTTAGAGGAGTTCTATAGTCTTTCACTGCGCTCGGCTCGGTCTCACCGAGAGTGCAGAAACCTTTGGTGCCAAAGTGCCATTAAGAGAATGTCTCTGATTTGTGCCGTTCCATCCCCCCGGAGTTCAAAAGCAGGTACTGTCAGCCGAGAAACTAAATGTTTTTCGCTTTATTTTCTTATTATTTAATTCTAGGTGGAATGGGACACCCTTTCAGTGTGCCTTCTAAAGTAAGGGTTCTTAACCCTTTAGCCAACATAACGGCGAAAACCGGACAACATTATTCACAGAAACGTCTATTCAGTTTTAATTACCTTTTCATTTTTGCTTGAAAAACATAGCTTATGTCCCTTTATTGGATTGAGCTCATTTTTAGAGGATTATTTTTTCATTGGTGTTTAATGTCACATATTTCTGCACAGTGGCTAATCATGACCACGGCAGTTTTTCAGGTGGAGGAAATCGGAGTACCCGGGAAGAACCACTGGGCAACAACGAGCAACTGTCAGATCCCCCACATACTAACTCCACACAAGCAGGGTTAGCTTTGGTTGAAGACGTGTGCATCATCGATGTGCAGTACACTTTAGTACACATCGCCACCATGCACCCACGTGGGCTATGGGGTGGAGTGTCTTGCCCAAGGACAGAGTGCGGACCTCACACCTTGCAGCCTGCACCTCTGCCAGCTGAGCCACTGCACCCCTATTTAAAGATTAAAATGGAGTATTTAAAGGGAATATTTTAACCCTCTAAGGATCTTAATATGGGGGCATTATTCAGAAAGACTGGGAAATGCATTTTATTACACCTTAATGCATTTCTAAAGTTTATGAATGTATTTCATCACTCAAATTAGTGGGCAGAGCCAAAAATGTCCATTTCTGATTTGTGTATCAAACCCTTTGAATGCTGGTCACATATATGCCATTTCTGGTTTCTTATAAAAATGTTCTGATTCCTGTATGAATATCTGTAAATACTGCAAACGAAAACCCATTTCTGATTTGTTCAAAAATATTTTACTCCCGAAAAATAAGCCTCCATGAATTCTCTTTGTTTATAGTCTATTCCTGATACTTGAACCCTTTTCACACAGACTTGAATTTACTGGTGGCAGTAAAGTCTGTGTCTCTAGTTTTCTAACACTACATTTATTCCGTTGAGCTGACTACAGAACTATTAACTGTTGGCCATCTGTACCCAGAAAATTTCCAATGGAATTAAAAAAAAATGCTTCAATGATGAAAAGAAAAGTTTTGTGTAGGGCACAAACGCCCCACATGCATGAAGTTTGATAAAGATACTTTCTAAGTACTAATGTTCTTGAAGTAACTGAACATTAGGACATCTTTTCCTGTTAACATTTCCAGACTTGGGAAATTATTAGGTAAGTAGACTTTGATAAGAGCAAACCACAGGTGGTGGTGCTTTGTGGGTGGGTGGGATGGGGTTCTCATGAAGAAGAGGATCGGGGGGGGGGGGGTCAAATCAACAGTTATTTTATGACTTTTTAACATAGCTTAAATGCATCAACATAGTTGACAACTAGTTCTGGATATAACCTGGTGTTAATAGTGGTCTGTGAGCTGAAAATTCACAAATTTTTTCTTTTATTTTTGTCCCCCGCGTGAACTTTTCCCTGAAATCCATCCCATTTCCCTGAAAATCACCCTCAGGTTCCCTGAAAAATTATTCTGGCGGTTAACATGTCTGCACATAAGTCACCATCAGGATTAACAAGGAATAGATCAGTGATTCGAATGTCTGAGTTGTAAATAAAAGACTCCATACTCGGAGAAAGCATATCATTTCATCACCAACATAGTGAGAATGCTTAGGGGAAAATGGATGACCACAAACTTTTGATTTTGTTCGGATGACATGTTTGTTATGATCATGTGGGTTTTTGACAAAGTTGGGAAATGATTTGATTTCCCAATATCTGAAATCTTAAAACATTTCATTTAACTGCTGTTCTTGAATATGGGAGGCGATGTAATTTACACCTCACGATACATTCATTGGAAAATATTCAACTGACAATGTGATAATTGCGAGATACAGTTCTTAGTAGCGCTGTTGAATTCAGAAACTGTACAATGTGATATCAGCAAGTGTCAAGAAGGGATTAATACGCCACCGATTCGAACTACTATTATTTGGTTGGTGACAATGATCAAAACATAAAAGTGGAAAATTATATTTGAAAACAAAAATATATTCACATCAACCTATATTACAGTCCTCACAATTGTATATTTACGAAAAAATAATTTTACTATCGCTGAACTATATTAGTGACATAAAGAAGGCTTGATGAAGTCTGATACAAAAAAAGAAGCCCAATGTCAAGGAGAATTATCAGAAAGGTTTCTTCCTGTACACCAAATATAGTGAAATGTTGTGCCATTGTAAATTTAAATATCTTCCTTGCACAACCACATTGTGTATAAGATGGATCAACGTCAATTTTGAGCACTGAGCATCAAAAGGTTGCGAAAATCTATGTGTGTTGACACTGTGGACAGAAATAGAAAAAATCTGCCAGGCGGACAAAAATCACATGAATTACCGAGATGAGGCCACAACGTGTCATAAGTGTTCAGATAAATTAATTTAATAACCAACATAATTCTGTTATTGTTCAGGCCGGTAACCCTCCACCTATAAAATTAGTATTGGTAAGCAGATCAGTAATTAATGTTCTTATATCTCACGAGAAAACAACAGTCAAGCCTCCTCAAACAGCAATTACAGAAGGCCGATAGTACCTAAACAAATGAAGCATACCAAATCATGTACATAAATGAATTAGAAGCCAGGATTTCTAAATTACCGTAGCCGATTGATGAAAGTATTCTGCACGCAGGACAGGTCATTTTTAGCTCAACTTTGGCGAAGCCAAATTTGAGCTTATGCCATGGCCAGTCATCCGTCTGGTCGTCTGTCTGTCTGTCCGTCAACAATTCAATACGGCTCAGGCTAGAGGCCGTATTTTTTAACCGATCTTTACGAAACTTCTTGGGTACCTTTGTTATGACTGTGGGACGAGAACGAGTGTTTTGGGATCCGGTCCGAAATTCAAGCTGGCTGCCAGCCGCCAGTTTGTACCAATGATGCAGAAATCTGTTTTTTTGCACAGAACTTCCATATGAAAGCACTGATTTGAATAATTTTTTGTATGAATGTTTAGTACCATGGGATACATCACATATAATACAGATTTTTTTCTCGTACGTTAATTATGCAAATTAGACTAACTTTGATGTATTTAGTGTTACTTTCAGCACTGTCAGTGCAAATGCCAATACGGCTCAGGCTAGAGGCCGCATTTATGAACCGATCTTTACGAAACTTCTTGGGTACCTTTGGTATCACCGTGGGACGAGAACTAGTGTTTTTGGGTGCAGTCCGAAATTCAAGATGGCCGCTGGCAGCCATTTTGTTCAAAATTAGTGGCAATCAGATTTTTGCGCAGAACTTCCACATGAAAGCTCTGATTTGAATATTTTTTTGTGTGAATGTTTAGTAAAATGGAATACATCACATACAGTACAGGTTTTTTTCTCGTGCAGAAATTATGCAAATTAGATGAATTTTGATTTATTTAGTGCTACTTATACACTGTAAGTGCACATGTCAATACGGCTCGGGCTAGAGGCTGTATTTATCAACCGATCTTCACGAAACTTCTTAGGTACCTTTGTTATCACCTTGGGATGAGAACGTGTGTTTCTGAGTGGGGTCCGAAATTCAAGATGGCTGCCAGTGGCCATTTTGTACCGAAATTAGGTCTAATCAGTTTTTTGTACACAACTTCTATATGTCTCAGGCTAGAGGCCGTATTTATGAACCGATCTTTCCAAAACGTCTTGGTTACCTTTGTTATCACTGTGGGATGAGAATGGGTGTTTTTGGGTGTGGTCCGAAATTCAACATGGCCACTAGCAGCCATTTTGTACCAAACTTAGTGCAATCAGTCTTTTGTACAGAACTTCTGTATGAAAGTTCTGATTTGAATAAATTTTTTTATGAATGTTTAGTAAAATGGAATACATCACATACAGTACAGGTTTTTTTCTCGTGCAGAAATTATGCAAATTAGATGAATTTTGATTTATTTAGTGCTACTTATACACTGTAAGTGCACATGTCAATACGGCTCGGGCTAGAGTCTGTATTTATCAACCGATCTTCACAAAACTTCTTGGGTACCTTTGTTATCACCTTGGGATGAGAACGAGTGTTTCTGAGTGCGGTCCAAAATTCAGGATGGCTGCCAGTGGCCATTTTATACCGAAATAAGGTCCAATCAGTTTTTTGTCACAACTTCTACACAGCTCGTATTTATGAACTGATCTTCACGAAACTTCTTGGGTACCTTTGTTTTCACCTTGGGACAGGAATGAGTGTGTTTTGGGGTGCCTTTGTTATCACTGTGCTATGAGAACAAATATTTTGGGGTTCAGTCAGACCCACTCTGGGACTCAAAGATTTCTTTTCTAGTTTAGCATCTGACTGTCGCCCACCTTTACAATACTTTACCTATACATTTGTTACAGGCTACGGTCAGTATTTATGTACAGGCCGTTACAATACTTTATATGTACCTTTGTTATCAGGTCATTACCTAGATGTTTGTCATTGCTGTGTCACATACTATACATGTACATATCTTGACAAGTTGAGCTACAGTGTCATTGACACTTTCATTTGTTAGCTTAACTTGACAAGGAGGAGTAACGTAGAGGCTCTGTTCTCTAACCGTCGACGGGAATGAGTAGTCTCCTACTCTCGATAATCAGGGTTAGAAAACGTTGATACTCGCCTTCCTACAGATGTTTGCCAAAGGGCCCAGGGTCTCATCGGGCTCGGGACGTTTCGTCCTCGGCGTTCTTTCGGGACGTTCCAGCCTCGATTGGGGCCGAAACCTCCCACCTGTCGAGGCTGTGACCATCCCCATTTTTCCAAAATATCGAGGCCGAAACGTCCTGAGGTCGAAACATCCCGGGGCCGAACTGGTAAAGGGCCGAAACGCCCCACTCCCTGCCAAGCTATCAGTGCACCCCCCCCCCTCCCTCATCCCCGCAAGTGACAGTGGCCTGAATCATATTCACCTGTTGTAAATTTACGTCCCCCGAAAAGTGACCCAGGGCGAAAAGGTAGTTTGTATACATTCTGAATGTTTCATTACCAAATGCCTTGCCTTTTCGTACCCATTTGTTTCAGTGCGAATGGGCCAGATACATGTATTAGGGTAGGAATCATCCTGATTCTCTGTCGCTGGGTTTTAGAGGATATTACGCCATAATTTCTTGGAATTTAAAACACAGCGCCGGTGGTCCAAAAAAATATTTCTGAAATTGATACAGTGATCGAATGCCCCAGCTTATTTATTATTTTGGCGGTTTGGGAGGGGGTCATATTGTATAGCATCAACTCGTACCAATAAGTCCCCCCCCCCCCCCCCCCCCCCCCCAAAAAAAAAAAAAAATTGGACGAGTAGGGTCACACAGGCGTTCAAATTATAATGGAAGGAAACAGCTTTTATACAAGTTTCAGTGTGTATCAAATGTAATTGACATTGGAATTTGTAGGCCTATACAGTTATCAATTGTTTTCTTTCTTCATTATATTTTAACGCTTTGTGTGCCCATCCTCGTCCAATTTCGGGGACGAATTTTTTGGAACAAGTTGACGCGGGTTTGAAAATAAAAAGATACACTCAAGTTGTACAGGATTTCCCCCGACCAAAAGAGCAACAATTTTGTGAAGCGTATTTTGATTGGACGTTGTTGGGGACAGAAGAAAATAACGTCCAATTGGAGGGCGCGTACTTTTGATACCCGAGTTTGTGCATAAATTAAAAGACATAATCATGGTGGAATCAACTTTGAAAATTCTCGATGCCAAGGATGAACATAAAGTTTGTGACCTTGATAAAGACCAGAAAGAAAAATTTCGGTGGGAATGGTTAGAGAAGAAAATTCCAGTTTCTATTCCTGGAAAACCTGTTACTGAAATAATACTGGGAGATTTCTTTCGGAAAGTCGCGGTGCCAGGTCATGTGGTATGCAGCATTTGTTCATACAAAATGGTCAAGTATGGAAATCGGTGTGTGCCAGCACTTGTTGATCATTGTAAAAGCGAAAAACATAAAAAACATTTGTCATCGCAGTCAGACACTTATTCTTTGAAAGAACATTTTTTTGGCGCAAGCAAAAAAACGTCTGTTGCACAACCGAACGAATTGAAACCGGTTGAGAAAATGCCAGAAATAAATTCGTCTAAAGAAGCTGTCAACTTCAAACTACCACAGCCGACACTGTTCTCTCCACAGAGTGACTGATTTTGATAAAAATCAGCTATTTGCGGGGAGAGAAGAGTGTCTGTTGAGATGCAAGTTTCCTTCGTGGAAAATGCTGAGAATGCAGGAAATGGCTTCCTTTACCCCAGAGCTTCTGGGGGCCTAGGCGGCCCCCAGACCCCCGGCCTAAGAGCCTTCGCCTCGCTGCGCTCGGCGAGATTTTCCTTTCCCTCTCTTTTTGAAGCTCTCTGTTCTCATCCCTGGGGCATGTCTAGATGAGAATGTCCCCTTTTGGTCATGATCGGTCAACCATGATGGCTCCCCCAAATCCCCAGCCTTTCTAATTTACTGATTGATACAAAGGACTAAGATTATGGTGCTCTACAGGCTACTCAAGCAGGAACTGTTCTCTCCACAGAGTGACTGATTTTGATAAAAATCAGCTATTTGGGGGAGAGAAGAGTGTCTGTTGAGATGCAAGTTTCCTTCATGGAAAATGCTGAGAATGCAGGAAATGGCTTCCTTTACCCCAGAGCTTCTGGGGGCCTAGGTGGCCCCAGACCCCCAGCCTAAGAGCCGGCCTTTCCTTTCCCTCTCTTTTTGAAGCTCTCTGTTCTCATCCCTGGGGCATGCCTAGATGAGAATGTCCCCTTTTGGTCATGATCGGTCAACCATGATGGCTGCCCGAGCCCAAAATCCGAAAACCTTTAGTATAGAAAACCTTTAGTATAGGCCGTATTTTCGAAGGGATTTCATTGTATCTTGGTAGGTTGACTGAGTATAATGTCCAGATGAGGACGTCCCACTTTGGTTGTGATCGATCAACCGTGATGGCTACACAGGCCCGAAGCCCATAAACCTTTAGCACAGTCTACAGGCCGTATTATGATGGGATTTCATTGTAACTTTATAGGATGACTCGTTTTGGAATAATTTCACTGTAACTTGGTAACTTTGGTTAACATACATTAACTGTGAGGGCCACATTAACCAACCCCTCAGTTCTTCAGTACAGTCTACACCTCAGATTATTTTTATTGAAAACATCGCATACACGGAACAGAAATTAACATATTCTCAATTATCACAATTCTTATCGTATTTCATAATCCTTTCAAAAACATTGAACATTATCCTTTTCATCAAACACAAGTTACACAACACACGGTCAAGTTAAGCTACAATGTCATTGACTCTTTCATTGTTTTGGCTACACTTGAACATTCAAATGACACTTTTGGCAGCTATCATTGCTCTTGCAACCCCAGAAATGGACACATATACTACCAAATGAGGATGTTTGGCAATTTTCCCTTTTTTGGTGTATCAATCTCATCGTCTTTTACCAATTTAATACAGATCTCATGCAAAATGGCACAGGATTGTGGGGGTATGTCACAGCAGTCTCACAAAAGCCTCATTGGATATTCTTCATTTCCAGCTTAACTTGCAAAGTCAAGATAAGCTATTGCCATCACGCGTGCGGAAGTCTATTAGTCTGTGAGTCTGTTCACATTTTCCTTTAGCACAGGCTACACCCCCTAGTTCTTGTCCGATCATCATGAAATTTCATATGCAGGTTTGAGGTCATGTCTAGATGAGAACGTCCCCTTTTGGTCACCATCGATCAACCATGATGGCTGCCTGAGCCAAAAACCTTTGGCACAGTCTACAAGTCATATTTATGAAGGGATTTCATGGTAACTTGGTAGGATGACTCGGTATAATATCTGGTTCATTGATGCACTCTCTCATGACTCCATACTTGTTCTTCTGAACTGTATGGATTTGACGCTTGGTGAAGTTCATAAAAGGTAAACAAACATAAGAAAAATGGCAGCCCTTTTGAAATGTAGGTATCCTAAATTATAATTGGTCTCGCAGTCCGTTCCTTGCAAGAATGAGAAAAAGATTTCTTTGAGTCTGTACTAGAAGGATTGCAGAATTTAACTATTCAGTAAATTTAAGGTTTTTTATTGTATGTTTGTTTGTTTGTTTGTTGGTGGTGAACGTCACATATTTATGCACCATGGCTAATCGTGACACAACATGGAGATGAAGTCAAGTTTAGTCAATCGTTGATCAACATGTTGCCCATTTTAGAGGACTTTCACCCCAAGCATTGGTGACTGGGTCCTATTTTACTAGTAAAGCGGAACTGGTTTACCACAGTAAACAAGTGCTGCTCACTTCCCGGGGTTCCCACGGGGATTTTTTATTGTATAAAATCTGATCTCTTACTTATGCAATAGCAGACTTTCAGGCATGTTTTCTGCCACATGGTAACGGTTCCAAGGCAAATATTAGTTTCCACAAAATCTATGTTTCATTCCAAACAAATGGATATATAATTTATTGTGGTTATTCCTTTCTGACGTTCTCTGGACTTTGGAGAAAATTACCTGAAATTTGGTTAAGTTAGGTCAGACATCCCCTTAAAGTTATTGTACGAGTCCACTTTGACTTTCTGCCCTGTTACTATGCACCTCATACTGTTTCTATGGCTTACAATTACCTACAGATCCTTACCCAGTGAAATTTTATCGATTTTTCGTGTTTTTGCAATGTTAGCCTTTTTTTGTCAGTGTGGACTTCTGACCGTTTTTGCTTTACATGAGTGGAGGCTACCACCAGTATGCTATGGCTTTTATATTTCATAATGATGTCATTAACCCTTAGCTGGATATTTTTCAAAGATTTTGGACTTTTTTAATGCAACGTTTGACTTTTTGTCAGTCAAATTTCTGACCTGTTTTGCTCTACATGAGTGGAGGTATGCTGCGGCTTTTATATTACATATATGTGTTAAATGCATCCATACAAGATAACATTAACCCTTGGCCGGACATTTTTCAGAGATTTTGGACTTTTTTAATGCAATGTTAGACTTTTGTCAGTGTGTACTTACAAAATTTCTGACCTGTTTTGGTATACAAGTACATGACCAGACATTTTTTGCAGATTTGTAATAAGCCTAGGTTTATTGCATGCCATGTGTTGGTGAGCTTGTTCTCACATGTTCGTCTAAACACAGGTATTTTTTTCTTTTTTTTGGCCTTATCTCTTGTTTTCACATTTTCATGATTTGTATTGCTCATAAGCATTGTTTTGGAACAATGAAAAGTTTCATTAACTCTTCAAAGATGTATATGGGCTGGCATTTTTCTCGTTTTCAGCTTAACTTGACAATGTCAAGATAAGCTATTGCCATCACGCGTGCGGAAGTCAGTGAGTCTGTTCACATTTTCCTTTAGCACAGGCTACACCCCGTAGTTCTTGTCTGATCATCACGAAATTTCATATGCAGGTTTGGGGGTCATGTCTAGATGAGAACGTCCCCTTTTGGTTGCGATCGTTCAACCGGTATGGCTGCCCGAGCCCAAAACCCCCAAACCATTAGCACAGTCTACAGGTCGTATTTATGAAGGGATTTCATTGTAACTTGGTAGGATGCCTCTGTTTAATCCCTAGATGAGAACGTCCCCTTTTGGGCATGATCTATCAACCGTGATGGCTGCCCAAGCCCGAAACCCAAAAACTTTTAGCACAGTCTGCTGGTCATGTTTAATATGGAGGGATTTCATTGTAACTTGGTAGGATGACACCTTATGATCTCTAGATGAGAATTTCCCCATTTGGGCATGATCTGCCAACCGTGACGACTGCCCGAGCCCAAAACCCGAAAACTTTTAGCACAGTCTACAGGTCATATTTATTGAGGAATTTCATTGTAACTTGGTGGGTTGACTTCATATAATGTCTAGATGAGAACATTCCCTTTTGGACGTGATTGGGCAACTGTGACGGCTACAGGGGCCCGAAGCCCAAAAACCTTTAGCACAGTCTACAGGTCATATTTATTGAGGGATTTCATTGTAACTTGGTAGATTGACTTCATATAATGTCTAGATGAGAACGTCCCCTTTGGACGCAATTGGGAAACTGACGGCTACAGGGGCCGGAAGCCCGAAAACCTTTAGCACAGTCTACAGGCCATATTTATGAAGGGATTTTAATGTAACTTGATAGGATGACTCATTTTGGAATAATTTCATTGTAATTTTGTTGATATATGTTAACTGTGAGGGCCACATACATTAACTGTGAGGTCATATTAACCCACCCTCAGCTCTTTAGTACAGTGTACACCTCATATTATTTTTATCATAAACATAGCATACAGGGAACAGAAATGAACATATTCCCAATTATCACAATTCTTGTCTTATTTCATAATCCTTTCATCAACATTTAACATTATCCTTTTCATCAAACTCAACACACAGACAAGTTAAGCTACAGTGTCATTGACACTTTCATTAATATAGCTTGTCAAAGACAAGGTAAGCTATTGCCACGGCATATGTGGAAGTCTGTGGGTCTGTTTATCTGTCTATAATTGTCCAGCACATGCTGTAGCCTGAAGTTCTCTTCCGATCATCACCTAATTTCATATGCAATCTGTCCATACCAATATAAGAGTGTTCTATTATGGCCACAGATGTGTGTCCATAATGGCCACCCCCCAGCCACCCTCTTAAATTATTTAGCACATGCTAGAGCACATGCCCGGGACCTCCTCTCTACCAGTGTATTACATCAGAGCAGTTCTCCACCACAGCGTTAATGTCAATCCAACCATAATTCTGGTAGAGAAAACAAATACCAAGGGCAATTTTATCAAACTTTCTTGCTGTTTGCTTGATATATCAGTTGCCTTATTTCTTTTGAAGTGAAAAATTATCGAAAACTGTTTGCCCAATTTATGTTGGCCTGCAGTTCAAGACATTTGATGGCTGTATAGCTGTAAGCTCTGATTGTCACTTGTCCTAGATGAGTGGTTTTCCTGAGCATTACCTTTAGGTGTTCTATATTTGGGTTCTCTGTTCGAGCATATCCATTTTCGACTCTGCCCAAAATTTGTATTTCAAGAACCAGTGGGCCGATTTGAACCAAATTTGGCATGTAGTATAAGTGGGAAATAGAAAAAAATATTAAAATGCCCATATTTCCCAAACCATACAAAACAGAACTGTTATTTTGTATGAAGCATCATTAGGACCAGTAGAATGGAATCATAAAAAAAATTGTCATCGGTTGTGTTAGGGTGTTTTGTACGGGGGCATCGAAAAAATGCTGAGTCAGCATATTTGCAAAATTGAAAAAATTTCTTCCTTCAGAACCACTGATCAGAATCTTTTGATAATTGGTATACAGCATCCATAGGGGAGGGGGGGGGGGGAGTGGGGGGGCAGATACAAGTGTATTCAAATTAAGCCCCTCAATTAATATTTGGGCTCAATATAGGAGCCCGAATAATTAACTTATTGCAATATGGTGTATATTCTTTAAAAATCTTCTTCAGAGCACCTGTGGGATTCTTTTGATATTTGGTGTACAACATCTCGGGGGGGGGGGGGGGGGGGGGGGGGGGGGGGTTCGGGGGGGTCACATTCAAGTTTATTCAAATCGAATCCCTGGGTTGATATATGGGTTCTTTATTGGAGCCCAAAGTTTAACTTAGTGCAACATGAGAAAATTTCTTTTAAAATCTTCTTCAGATCCACCAGTCAGATTCTTTTGATATTGGTATTCAACATCTCGGGGGATCAGATTCAAGTTTGTTCAAAGCAAGTCCCTGGTTAATATTTGTGCTGTCTATGGGAGCCCAAATTGTAACATAGTACCATACGAGGGAATATCTTTAAAAATCTTCCTTTCCACTTACACCAGTCAGAATATTTTCATATTTTGGGGGGGGGGGGGGGGGGGGGGGGGGTCAGATTCAAGTTTGTTCAAATCGGGCCCTTGGGTTAATATTGAGGCTCTTTATTGGGGCCCACAGTTTAACTTAGTGCAGTGTGTGAAAATTTCTTGAAAAATCTTCTTCTTCATATCCACCAGTCAGAATCTTTTTATATTTGGTATTTGACATCTCTTGGGGTGTCAGATTCAAGTTTGTTCAAATTGAGTCCCTTGGTTAATATTTGGACTCTGTATGTCGGTCACTTACTGATACATTCATCTCTTTTGACAACATGAGCCAGGTGAGCGTTTTAGGCTGCTATGAGCCTTTGGTTGTTAAACTGTATCTTTATGTCAATTATTATAAGTAAATATCAGCTGCTATCTCATTTCAGAATTTATGACATAACTTCTACTGAGAAACCAATACAGACCATCCAGTTTGATGACACTGACAGAAGTTTTATATCACCAACTAAGAAGTCCTTCAGTCGGGCCTTAGGGGAACATCCAGTCTGCTTTGATTTTGGACCTCCCCAAGAAGTTTCCCAACAACGACAACATCAGCATACAGTAAATACAGAAAAAGATGCAATGATTGTTGTGTGGCCAATTTATGTTGTTAAGGGAAATGGAGATATTCTGGTCACCTGCACTAATTTTACTTCTGACAGGTATTATCAATAGTCAGCATCGTAGACAGAGGGAGATTGGCAGGGACCCTCTCCCCATCACAGGAAGATTGGCAGGGACACCCACTCCCCACCACAGGGAGATTGGCAGGGAGCCCCCCCCCCCCCCCCCCCCCCCCCCACACACACACACTTTTCCTAAAAAATGCCAACCTTAGGCTATTAAAAAAAAATTCTTGTTTCTCAGGCACCTCCCTCATCATAGAAAATCTGTCTCATCCCCTTTTTTTCACCTGGAAATCTCTTCATTGACACTATTTTACACTTGTAGGACAAATATTTAACCACAGAGTTCTGTCAAACAAGATATAGTTGGTTAAATTTTACACTACATTATTGGAAATTTTCACTGCTAAAAACATTGGTTTGCCACATAATAGTGTAAGTAGTTAAATATCTGATACAAACTATTTTCGGCAGTATTTTGTGAATAAACAAGAAAAAAAGACCCCTCTCACCCCCCCCCCCCACCCCCCACCCCCCATCCTAAAATTGAGGTAAAACAGCAGGAAACAAGACATTTCTTTTTATAGGCCTTATACACATTTATTCCCCAAATCCCTGTAATTGGTTCATGTGCACTGACTGATATTTCTTGGGTCCTTTTGCTATGGTTATCCCTCCACTTTTTGGGTACTTAAACCTTCAAAAATTGCCCAGGGTGCTCAAGTTTGATTGAGAAGTTAGTGTCTTTTCCCGGTGAGGGCCCTGGACCCTCACCTATGGGGAATATCCAATCTTAACCCAACATGATATGAAATGAAGTGGGAGGAGGTAAAATATTTTCCGTCTGCCATTGTTAGCAGAAAAATATTTTGTTACCCTGCTTCATTTCACATTGCCCCTGTCTGTAGTGCTTCCACTTAAAAAATACCTGTTGTGGTAAGTCTTTCTTTTGCATGTAATTGCGAAACACCAGTACATTTATCACATCTTCAGTGCAGAATTAACATCTTACCAAACCCAGAACATGACATTTTTGCAAATTTAAAAAATCTTTGGAGGACAACTAAAATTAAATTTTTGCTACCAAAAAGGTTTATCACCCCATATTGGAATGTGCTCAACAACCTCATTTCCCTGATGAAGCTTTAGCAATGTTGGGGAAACAAAAAATAACCAAATTTGAACATTGATTTTTAGCTCAACTTTGACGAAGTCAAATTTGAGCTATTGTCATGGCCCGTCGTCCGTCGTCCGTCTGTCCGTCTGGCCGTCTGTCCGTCTGTCCGTACGTCAACGATTGGCTATGGCTCGGGCTAGAGGTCGTATTTATGAACCGATCTTTACAAAACTTCTTGTGTACCTTTGTTATGACCCTGGGACGGGAACGAGTGTTTTTAGGTGTGGTCCGAAATTCAAGATGGCTGCCAGTGGCCATTTTGTACTGATGATGCAAAAATCAGTTTTTTGTACAGAACTTCTGTATGAAAGTTCTGATTTGAATAAAGTTTTGTATAAATGTTTAGTACCATGGGATACATCACATATAATACGGGGTTTTTTCTCGTGCGTAAATTATGCAAATTAGACTGACTTTGATTTATTTAGTGTTACTTTCAGAGCTGTAAGTGCCAAGCTGCTATGGCTCGGGCTAGAGGCCGTATTTATGAACCGATCTTTACGAAACTTCTTGGGTACCTTTGTTATGACCGTGGGACGAGAACGAGTGTTTTTGGGTGCGGTCCGAAATTCAAGATGGCTGCCAGCTGCCATTTTGTACCGATGATGCAGAAATCTGTTTTTTGTACAGAACTTCCATATGAAAGCTCTGATTTGAATAATTTTTTGTATGAATGTTTAGTACCATGGGATACATCACATATAATACGGGTTTTTTTCTCGTACGTAAATTGTGCAAATTAGACTAATTTTGATGTTTTTTGGGGTTACTTTCAGCACTGTAAGTGCAAATGCCAATACGGCTCGGGCTAGAGGCCGTATTTATGAACCGATCTTTACGAAACTTCTTGGGTACCTTTGGTATCACCGTAGGAGGAGAACGAGTGTTTTTGGGTCCGGTCCGAAATTCAAGATGGCCGATGGCAGCCATTTTGTACAAAATTAGGTGCAATCAGATTTTTGCACAGAACTTCCATATGAAAGCCCTGATTTGAATCATTTTTTTGTGTGAATGTTTAGTACCATGGGATGCATCACATATAATACAGGTTTTTTTCTCGTGCAGAAATTATGCAAATTAGATGAACTTTGATTTTTTCAGTGCGACTTACACACAGTAAGTACACATGTCAATACGGCTCAGACTAGAGTCTGTATTTATGAACTGATCTTCACGAAATGTCTTGGGTACCTTTGTTATCACCTTGGGACGAGAACGAGTGTTTCTGGGTGCGGTCTAAAATTCAAGATGGCTGCCAGTGGCCATTTTGTACCGAAATTAGGTCTAATCAGTTTTTTGTACACAACTTCTATACAGCTCAGACTAGAGGCCATATTTATGAACCAATCTTTACGAAACTTCTTGGGTACCTTTGTTATCACCGTGGGATGAGAGCGAGTGTTTTTGGGTGTGGTCCGAAATTCAAGATGGCCACCAGCAGCCATTTTGTACCAAAATTAGTGCAATCAGTCTTTTGTATAGAACTTCTGTATGAAAGTTCTGATTTTAATAAATTTTTGTATGATTGTTTAGTAACATGGAATACATCACATATTGTAAGGGTTTTTTTTTCGTGCAGAAATTATGCAAATTAGATGAACTTTGATTTATTCAGTGCAACTTACACAATGTAAGCACACATGTCAATACGGCTCAGGGTAGAGGCTGTATTTATGAACCGATCTTCACAAAACTTCTTGGGTATCTTTGTTATCTCCTTGGGATGAGAATGAGTGTTTCTGGGTACGGTCCAAAATTCAAGATGGCTGCCAGTGGCCATTTTGTACCGAAATTAGGTCCAATCAGTTTTTTGTCACAAGTTCTATACAGCTCGTATTTATGAACTGATCTTCACAAAACTTCTTGAGTACTTTTGTTTTCACCTTGGGACAGGAACGAGTGTGTTTTGGGGTGCCTTTGTGCTATGAGAACAAATATTTTGGGGTTCAGTCAGACCCACTCTGGGACTCAAAGATTTTTTCTAGTTCAGCATCTGACTGTCACCCACCTTTACAATACTTTACCTATACATTTGTTACAGGCAACGGTCAGTATTTATGTACAGACCGTTACAATACTTTATATGTACCTTTGTTATCAGGTCATTACCTAGATGTTTGTCATTGCTGTGTCACATACTATACATGTACATGTCTTTGTCTTGACAAGTTGAGCTACAGTGTCATTGACACTTTCATTGTGTACATTGATTGGAAAACTGAGGCAATTTATTTATTAAATACTTAGCCTGTGCTTCTGGGCAGTGAGGTACATCCCAAAATGATCAGTCATAAACAATTAATCCTTTGTCCTTGCACTCGACAATCCATGTTCAAGATAGTTTTGTGAAATTTGCAATCCTCCGGAATCAATCTCCAAGTGAGTGGGATTACACTTTTAGCTCAACTTGACAAAGTCAGTCTGAGCTATTGTCATCACTTCTCATCCGTCGGTGTACATATGTACATCCACAGTTTCCCTTGGCACATCTCACATGTCACATTTATGATCAGATCGCTTTGAAATATGGTATGCTTGTTTGGGGTGACCTCTAGATGGGAGCTATCGATTTTCTTCCATTTCCATAAAAAAATGTTGCCACTGGCAACGTTCTTTGAACTTAGTTAAGTCAGACCTCAATATTTTCCTTTGGCATGCCCTACAGGGCACATTTATGATCAGATTGGTTTGAAACTTGGTATGCTCGTTTGGGGTTACTTCTAGATGGGAGCTATCAATGTTCTTCGATTTCCGTCAAAAATGTTGCTGCTGGCAATGACCTTCGATGAACTTAGTTATGCATCAATATTTCCCTTTGGCACACCCTGCAGTGCACATTTTTTACTGGATCACTTGGAAACTTTGTTTGCTTGTTTGGGGTGACCTCCAGATGTGAGCTATCGATTTTCTTCCATTCCCAACAAAAATGTTGCAGCTGGCAATGACCTTTGAACTTGGTTTAGTCAGGCATGAATATATTCCTTTGGCATGCTCTACATGGCCCATTTATGATCGGATCGTTTTGAAACTTTGGAGCTATTGATTTTCTTCCTTGTCCGTCTGAAATATTTGCCGTTGGCAACAACCTTTGATGAACTTAGTGCAGTTACGCATCAATATTTCCCTTTGACACACTCAACAGGGCACATTTATGTTTCGATCACTTGGAAACTTGGTGTGCTTGTTTGGTGTGACCACTAGATGGGAGCTATCAATTTTCTTCCATTTTTGTCTAAAAATGCTGCCTCTGGCAACAACCTTTGAACTTAGTTTAGTCAGGCCTCAATATTCCTCTTTGGCACACCCTTCAGGGCACATGTATGATCAGATCACTTTGAAACTTGGTATGTGTGTTCGGGGTGAGCTCTAGATGTGAGCTATTCATTTCCATAAAAAATTATTGTCATTAACATCAGCCTTTGAACTTAGTCCATTTGTGTAGCAACTTATACCTTTTGCAATCTCTGCTGGGAATATTAATGAATTTTCATAAAAAAGATAGAAAAAATATTGCCACAAGCAATGACCTTCAAACTTAGTGCATTTGTGCATTAACATCTTCCTTTGACATGCCTCAGAGGGAGCATTCATTATCGGGTTGTTTTGAAACTTTGTATGCTTATTCAGGGTGAGAAAGATAGGAGCTATCGATGTTCTTTTCATTTCCATCAAAAACTGTTGCACTGTTAGCAATAACCTTAGAATTTATTGCATTTTTGCATAAACATTCTTCTTTCACATGGCCTGCAGGGCACATTTATCATAGGATTGTTTTTGAACTTGGTGTTCTCATTAGGCGAGACCTCTAGATAAGAGCTATTGATAAGCATTCATTTCTGTGGAAAAAAGTTGCTGTTCACACAATAACCTCAGAACTTGCTGCATTTGTGTATCAACATTCTTCCTTTAGCCAGCTTTACAGTTTACATTTAAAAATGTTTGGAATGCTCTGATGTGCACACACAATGCTGTTAGGTTGAAGTTTCACCAAATAACATTGCAACCAATGATCTTCAATTTTGCCATTTCACTTTCATTTATAACTTACCAAGTTCAAGTTTGTCAAGCTGAGCTACAGTGTCACTGACACTTTCATTATATACCTAATAGGTGAGTATTTATGAATCACCCTAGCATGCACATCCCATTGTGCCACAGGCTAAATACTTTAGTACTAGGCCATATTTAACCAAAGTTGGAACCAGACATGTTAAGCTGATGAATTGTAAAATAGTGAGATTTCTGACCAAAAATAGCGAGATTTTAATTTTTATATGGATCAAAGAGGAAAATAAATGAATTTTAAGATTTAGATTCTGTTAAAAATCCCTATTTCAGGCTCATTTAACAAAAATTTATTATGGAAAATAGTGAGTCTCCCTCTAAAATAGTGAGGCATAACATGTCTGGTTGGAACACATGTTCCCTATTGCCTTAAAATTGAAGTTGGTTCAAATCGATCTGCCCTGTCCTGCCCCTTTAGAGTCCCCAAAACATTGATAATTCAAAAACTTAAACCAAATCTATTTCAGAACCACTGTTGAGAAAGTGTTTTTTTTTTTGGCAAGCAGTATCTTTCACTCATAAACATTCAACTTCATTCAAGCCAAGTTTGCGTGTTCATATTTGGGCTCCTTTTGGGAGCCCAAAAATTGCTTTTGGGATGCAAAAGTTGTTATTTGTGAGGTAATTTCTGTTCGTTTGATGTGACTTGGTTATTTACATAGCTAATGTTACTGCATCAGATATGTGTGCCATGTATTTTTTTTCAATTGGATGCAGAACTTTTGTAAATTTTGTGATATTCATGCAGTTTGTCACCCTACAGAAAGTGTTGATTTCTGGCAAGTAGCATTTTTCAGTCCTATATATTCATTCTACTTGTTCAAGTCAAGTTTCTGCATCCATATTTTGGACTGTTTTGGGGAGTCCAAAAGTTGCCTTTGAGCTCTAAATACTTCTTTCGGTGACTTTTATTTTGTTTTGATCATGCATCCAACCATATCTTTTCTAGGTTCCAAAATGCAAAGATTTGTTAGCTCCACCTGACAAAGTGTCAGCAGAGCTTTTATAATGCCAAGTCATCAGTTATCCATCTTCTGTCCATCCATACATCTGCCATCAACATTTTGTTTGTTCTGGCCATTATTTCTTAAGCACTGAATATTTTTTAACAAAACTTGGTAACCGTATGTATTGTCACTAGACAGTGTGCCATTTGTCATATTGAGGTCGCTACCCTCAAGATGAAGGTCACAAAAATAATATTTGTATATTGCTATATTACCCTTGTCCGGTCTCTATTATCTGATCCATATGATTGATCTTGTTTATTCTTGACACAGTTGCAGACCATAACCAAAGGTCATGTTCTTGACCCAAGGTCATATTCTCATGGTCAAGATCACATTCAAGAAAACTTAAATATTTTGCTATCATTTTTGTCCGGTCCATATAATTTGATCTAATTGATAGATCTTGTTCATACTTCAAACAAATATCACCCATGACTGAATTATTATTATTATTATTATTATTGGTGTTTAAGGTCACATACTTATGCACAATGGCTAATCATGACCGTGACAGTTTTACGGGTGGAGGAAGCAGAGTACCCAGAGAGAACCACCGAGCAACGACGAGCAGCTGTCAGCTCTCCAACATCGTAACTCTGAACTCTGCACCGCAGCACAGGCAGGGTTAGATTGGTTGAAGACATGCGCACCAATGACGTGCAGTACGCCTCAGTACACAGCGTCATCGTGCCCCCATGTAGGCAATCGGGGTGAAGCATCTTGCCCAAGGACACAACGCGGTTGCCGCAGGTGGGATTCGAACCGAGGACCTCTCGGCGTGCAGCCTGCACCTCTACCTACTGAGCCACCACGCCCCCACCCATGACTGAATAGTGTATCATCAAGGTCAAGGTCATATACAGCCCTTGTCCATATAACTTGGTAAGCTTGACAGATCTTACTTATACTTGGTACAATTACTGCTTGTGACTCAAAGGTGTGTTGCAACCGTGATTCAAGGTCATATCAAGGTCACTGTCACAGACAGAATACTTACGGTCTCAAGCACTAACACTAGGATTCTTGTCTTGTATTTAGCTTCCCTTAAAAGCAGTGACCCTGGGCCGAGCTCTCAAGGCTGAGAGCCTCTTGTTTGGTAACCATCCCTGGAGTATACCCTTTCTATTTTGTTCAAATGCAGCCTTCTTCAGACTCTGGTCAATGATGCCAAACCCTAAAAATCTTTAAAAATCTTCTCATGAACCACCAGAGAGATTGCCTTGATATATGGTATGGAACACTTTTTGATGTTGAAGATTAAAGTTTGTTCAAGGGAAGTTGGTAGATCAATATTTGGGCTCTCTGTGGGCACATACCCATTTTGGGCTCCGCCCAAAATTTCTATTTCTAGAACCGATGGGCTGGTTTGAACCAAATTTGGCATGTAGTATAAGTGGGTCCAAAGTACTTGATTGATGCCCCCAAATTTTTTTTTGTAGCTCCGTGGGTACCCCTGGGGCTAAAAATAGAAAAAATTCAAATGCCCATATTTCCCAAACTGGAGGCGTGGTGGCATTGCAGTAACCAGTTCTTGTCAGATAACCAAAGTTAAGCAACGTCGAGTCCAGTTATTCCTCTGATGGGTGACCGTCTGAGTGATCGATTCGGACTCCCATGTCGTGTCCTTGGGCAAGGCTCTTAACCCCAGTTATCCACATGGGGGCATGATGATGCCGTGTACTAAGGTGCACTGTACGTTGATGGTGTGCATGTCTTCAACCAATCAAACCCTGCCTCTGCAGCAGTGCGGAGTTACGATGTTGGGGAGCTGGCAGTTGCTCGTCGTTGCTCAGTGGTTCTCTCCGGGTACTCTGGCGGCTTCCTCCACCCGTAAAACTGTCACAGTCATGATTAGCCATTGTGCATAAGTATATGACCATAAACACCAATAAATAAATAAATATAAATAATTTCCCAAACTACACAGAACAGAGAACTGTTATTTGGTATGAAGCATCCTTTTGATCAGTAGAATGGATTTTTAAAAAAAATGGCCATCGTTGTGTCAGGGTGTTCTGTAGGGGCATTTGGAAAAAATTTTTTTTCAGAACCGTTGATCAGAATCTTTTGATATTTGGTATACAGCATCCATAGGACGGTCAAATACAAGTGTGTTCAAATTGAGCCCCTCGATTCATATTTGGGTGCAACACAGGAGCCCAAATAATTAACTTAGGGCACTCTGGAGAATAAGCTTTAAAAATTCTTCAGATCAAACAGTCAGATTCTTTTGTATACAACATCTCGTCAGGGGACAGATTGAAGTTTGTTCAAATTGAGGCCCTGGGTTAATATTTGGGCTTCCTATGGGAGCCCGAATATTAACTTGATGCAATATGGGGAATAATCTTTAAAAACCTTCTTCAGATTCATTAGTCAGATTGTTTTGATATTTGGTATGCAACATCTCTAGGGGGGTTAGAGTCAAGTTTATTCAAATGGGATCCCTGGAAGAATATTTGGGCTCTTTATTGGAGCCCAAATTTTAATTATTTATTTATTTATTGATGTTTAAGGTCACATACATTTTAATTCAGCGCTATATGAGAAAATTTCTTTAAAAATATTTTACTTAGTGCAAGATGGGGAATTATCATTTAAAATCATCTTCAGATCCAGAAGTCAGATTCTTTTGATATTTGGTGTACAACAGCTCATGATGGGTTAGATTGAAGGTTGTTCAAATCAAGTCCCTGGGTTAATTTGTGGGCTCTTTATTGAAGCCCAAAATTTAACTTAGTGCAATATGAGAAAATTTCTTGAAAATTCTTCTTCGTCCAGTCCACCAGTGAGAATCCTTTCATATTTGGTATGTAACATCTCTAGAGGTATCAAATTCAAGTTTGTTCAAAAATCAAGTCGCTTCTTTTTTTTAGCTCACGTGACTGCAAGTCAGTGGGAGCTATTGCCATCACTTTTGCCCGTCGTCTGTTGTCGGTAACTTTTTGCAAACTTGACATCTTCCTCACAGCCACTAGGCCAAATTCAAACATATATTGCACAGACCATCTGTGGAGTATACCCTTTCTATTTTGTTTAAATGAAGCAGCTGCCATATTTGGGCCCTGGTTTATGCCCCAAAAGCTTAAAAACCTTTAAAAATCTTCTCATGAACCACCAGAGGGAATAATATTTGGTATGGAACATCCTTTGGTGTAGAAGATTAAAGTTTGTTCAAGGGAAGTTGATAGGTCAATATCTGGGCTCTCTTTTGGGACATATTCATTTTGGGCTCTGCCTAAAATTTCTTTTTCAAGAACCGGTGGGCCAATTTCAACCAGATTTGGCATGTAGTATAAGTGGGTCCTAAGTAATTGATTGATGCCCCCCAAAAATTTGTTCACAGCCCTGTGGCAACCCCAGGGGCTAAAAACCGAAAAAATTCAAAAGCCCATATATCCCAAACCACAAGGAACAGAGAACTGTTGGTATGAAGCATCCTTTGGACCAGAAGAAGGGATTGATTAAAATAAATTGCCACCGGTTCAGTTAGGGTTGCCGGTATAGGGTATTGAAAAAATGATTAGTCAGCATTTTTGCAGTAGTTTATCGTCGAGGAAAATTTTCATTCACTGAGAACCTTGATTGACATATTGTTCTTAAAATAACAGAATTGCTGCTATGAACATTGTGATCTTATTATTTTAATCAGAAGATTGTTAAAATTTGTGACTTCAATTTGTACTCCAAAGATTTTATTTCATGTTGAATGAACCATTTCAATACTGGAACCATTTATCTGATCCCTGTATGCATGTCTTTAACTTAACCCTCTCAAGACTGCAATGTGGGTTCCAAAGATTTTATTGATGCCATGAACAAACAAACTCCTTCAATGCTGTATATGTTTTTTCTGGTTCCTTGGAAAAACAATTGATCTATTTCCTGTATGAATATCTTTAATTTAACCCTCTCATGACTTCAGTGTGTTTTTCCAAAGATTTTATTTCATTATGAACTCTTTCACTGCTGTGCATTTATGTTTTTTTCTGGTTTCTTGGAAACATTTATCTGATTCCTGTATGCATATCTTTAATTTAACCCTCTCATGACTTCTGTCTGTTTTCCAAAGATTTTATTTTATGTTGAACTCTTCAATTCTGTGCAAATAGATATGTGTTTTTTCTGGTTTCTTGGAAACATTTATCTGATTCCTGTATGGATGTCTTAATTTAACTCTCTCAAGACTTCAGTGTGGCTTGCAAAGATTTTATTGATGCCTTGATCAAACCTTTTTCAGTGCTGTGCACATATATGTTTTTTTTGATTTCTTGGAAACAAATTCTCAAATTCCTGTATGAATAGCTTTAATTTAACCCTCTCAAAGCTTCAAAGTGGTTTCCAAAGATTTTATTTCATGTAATACTATTATTGAAAACCTATTTCTGATTTCTTTAAAAATATGTTACCTCCCAAAATAAGCCTCCATAAATTCTCTTTCTGTTTTGTTTATTTTTGATGCTGTAACCATTTTCACACAGACTTTAATTTACTGCTGGCAGTAAAATTCTGTTTCTCTAGTTTGAAATCTTTCTTATTCCTTAAAATCACTGGGCCAAATTCATTCATTTATGGCACAGACCTTCTTTGGAATAAACCTTTTCTCCTTTGTTCAAATGAAGCTGCTGCCATCTTCAAGCTGGTGGAATTTACTCTTCTGATTTTTCCCTCCAAATTACTATATCCCTCAGGGTGGGGGTTAATGCTCCATAAGCCTAATGTGCTTTTAAAATCCTCTTTTTGTAAGCCACTTGCAATGATGTTTAGATTTCTTGTTTGGAACTTGCTTTAGTGATGCAGATTCACTTTTTTCAAATAAACTCAGTAAGTCAAAATTCGGGCTCCCAAATTTTGGGCTTCTCTCATTATTTCTATTTTCAGATTCAGTGGGCAGATGTGAACCATATTTGTCATGTACTATATAACTGGGTCATAAGTATTTCATTTGTGTCGGAATTATTATTTTTTTTGTTGAGGGGTGGTGGGGGGAGAGGGGGGGGGGGGAGAGAACCACAGTAGTTGAAAACAAAACAAAAATTCACAACAGAGCTTGCTAGAAAGCTTTCCTAGGACCAGCAGAAATGAATGGCCAAAAAAGTTGCCTTGGTTGTGTCATAGTAAATAAAAAAATTGCTCTTGCTGCTGATCATTTACTGATACACTCATCTCTTTTGACAACTTGAGCTAGGTGGGCATTTTAGGCTCACTTGAGCCTCTAGGTTTTTTTTCAAATCAGCTTGCCCAGCCTCATAGGGAGGGGGGTGGTGGAAAATCCTCCAAAATTCTTAAATAATCTTCTCATGAACCAGTGGGTACAATGACTTGATATTTGTTATGGAGCTTCCTTTTGAGGTGTAGAATCAAGTTTGTTCAAACGAAGTTTGTGAATCAATATTTGCCTTTGTAATTGGAAGGGCAAGATTTTTGTACCCGATTTTTTTTTTCTGAACCGATTGTCCAATTTGAACTAAATTTGATATGTGGTATTATTGATTTATAAATAGTTGCTTGATTCATGCAAAAAGAAATTTTTCCGTTTCCCTGTGGGAATCCATGGAGCTAAAAATAGAAGTATTTTCAAATTCCCATATTTCCCAAACCACACAGAACAGAGAACTTTTATTTGGTATGAAGCATCCTTAGGACCAGTAGAATTGAATGGTAAAAAAAAATTGCCATCGGTTGTGTCACCAAACCACACTGAACAAATAACTTTCATTTGGTACGAAGCATCCTTAGGACCAGTAGAATTGAGAATTGAATGGTAAAAAAAAAAAAATTGCCATCGGTTGTGTCAGGGTAGTTCTAGGAGGAGGGGGGGGGGGGGGGGGGGGCGGCGGCGGCGGCGGCGGCATTGAAAAAATGCTGACTCAGCACATTAGCAGAATTTTTTTTTTTTTTTTTTTTTTTTTTTTAATTCCTTTCGCCACAATCACTGATCAGAATCTTTTGATATTTGTTATGCAGCATATATAGGGGATGAGATACAAGTGTGCTAAAATGAAGCCCCTTGGTTCATATTTGCACTCAATACAGGAGCCCAAATTTTTAACTTGGGATAATACGGGGAATGATCTTTAAAAATCTTCTTTCTCAGATCCTTCCGTCAGAAGGCTTTCGTATTTGGTATGCAATATCTTTAGGGGTTTCAGATTCAAGTTTGTTCAAATCGAGTGCCTTGGTTAATATTTTGGCTCCCCATGAATAAATTAGTGCAATATGATGGAATTCCTTTAAAAATCTTCAGATCCACCAGTCAGAATGCTTTCATATTTGGTATACAACATCTCTAGGGAGATGAGATTCAAGTTTGTTCAAATCAAATGCCTGGGTTAATATTTGGGCTCCCTATGGTAGCAGTGCAATATGAGGAAATTTCTTTAAAAATATTCGTCTTCATATCCTTAAGTCAGAATGCTTTCATATTTTGTATACAACATCTCTGGGGGGGGGGGGGGGGGGGGTGAGATTGTTCAAATCGGGTCCCTAGGTTATTATTTGGTCTTCCTACGGTAGCCCAAATTTTAACTTAGTGCAATATGAGGAAATGAGGCACACCACGTTGGTTGTCGGTAGATGGCTCACATGTTCTATTGGTTATACTATACTTTCGATTTGACCAGAGGAAATTATTTTTGTTCATGAAAATATATGCATGCTTGTTATCGCAAAAGTTGAAATATTTTTTGATGAATATGTTGAATCACTGGAATAACACCATTAAACGTCTGAAAAACAGAAATGCAAGTTAATTGAAGATGTGTTGAAAACATTATGTTTGAAATACAAACTTCGCTCTTAGATTTCCATTGCTGTGTTAAGAGCATATTTGACTCAAATTGTTACTGGTAATTAGATGGTTCTTCAATTCCACAGTACTTTGACATTTTTTGTAGATATGGGTCATGTTATACACCAAAAGTGTCCATAATAAAAGAAGAATGCATGTTACGTGTAGAAATGTTGAATCTGTTACTTTTGATGAATAAATATACCTGCAAGCTTTTCCTCAGTGTGCTTAAAATTGGAGACATTGTGTTAGTTATACAATTTACAATGCACAATCAATTAGTATAAGATGAACACTGTTTTATGTACAGTATGGCCATTGAGCTTTGGGAAACGCTTCAACGGAATGATTTCATTTTTGTTAAACTACTATAGAATGATGACTTACAGATCAAGTTTGAGTTTCATGCTGATTGCATTATTCTTGTGTGAGTTATGGCCCTTGGAAATATGGAAAAGCGCCAAAATATCAGTTTTCCGGACTTTTTCTGGAAACACTTCAACGGAATGATTTCATTTTTGGTAACCTACTATAGAACGATGACTCACAGATCAAGTTTCATTTACACTCTGTCCATCCATCCATCAGTCTGTCAGTCAGTCTGTTGGTCATACTTTAGTTTTCCAGACTTTTTTTTGGAAACTCTTCAACGGAATGATTTCAATTTTGGTAACCTACTGTAGAACGATGACTTACAGATCAAGTTTCATTTGCACTCTGTCCATCTGTCAGTCTGTCAGTCAGTCTGTCAGTCATACTTTAGTTTTCCGGACTTTCTTTTGGAAATGCTTCAACCGAATGACTTCATTCCTGGTAACCTACTATAGAACGATGACTTACAGATCAAGTTTGAGATTCATGCTGATTGCATTATTCTTGTGTGAGTTACGGCCCTTGGAAATATGGAAAATCGCCAAAATATCAGTTTTCTGGACTTTTTTTGGAAATGCTTCAACGGAATTCATGCTGATCACATCAAGGTTATAGCATTTGTATAATTATTAATACTCATTAGTCCGGTAGGGGACATTGTATTGCTTCAGCGGTACGTGCGCTCTTGGTTTTCATTCATACAGGCATTGGAATTTATCGTAGAACATGGAACTCAAATACAAAATTTCCATTAATGAAGCACCGATATAACAATTTATACTCCCCTCCCCTCCCCTCCTCGGATGAACTAATTTAACTTCCCACACCCTGATTACCCCCCCCCCCCCCCCCACACACACACAGTGACACACACACCTAATTTTAATTTTTTTTTTTTTGCTTTTCCATGTAATGAAACTTTTTAACAAATTTTGAACTCAAATGTTTTTTTGCTGGAATCCGTATTTTTGAAATGCATGTATTTTTAGCTCACCTGACTTTCAGTCAGGAGAGCTATAGTGATCACTCACCGTCCGTCTTCGTCCGTGAGCATGGTGTTTGCATCTTCTCCTCCCAAACCGCTGAACCAATTTAATTGATATTTGAGATAATAGTTTATGACATCGCAATTTGATTTTGTTCAAATCAAGTTGCCTCGCCCCTTGGTAGGGCCACACCCAAAAAGTGTGCTGAAATCTTAAAAAATCTTCTTCTCATGAACCAGCAGTAGCAGAGACTTGATATTTGGTGTGCGGCTTCCTTTTGAGTTGTAGACTCAGCTTTGTTCAAGAGAAGTTGTGGGGTATATTTGCCTTCGTTATGGGAGGGGCAAGAATTTTTGCCAGTCCCAAAATTTCTATTTTCCAAACTGAGAGGCAGATTTGAACCGAATTTGATATGAGGGCTTATTGGGTCATAAGTACTTAATTTATGCCCAAATTTTTTTCCCGTCGCCCCATGGGAACCACAGGAGCTAAAAATAGAAAAAAAATTAAATTGCCCATATCTCCAAAACTACACGGCACTGAGAATTCTTATTTGGTGTGAAGCTTCCTTAGGACCAATAGAATGGAATGGTCAAAAAAAATTGCTATCAGCTTTATCATGGGGTACTTTTTGGGGACTTTTGAAAAAGTGTTGAGTCAGCATTTTTTAACACTGTGGGTAATGGGAAAAACATGTAAGACTACTTTTCTCCCAAACCACTGCTCCAAAAGCTTTCAAATTTCACAAATAACATCTTTGGAAGATTGTTTCACATGTTTATTGAAATCAATTCCCTGGGTCCATATTTGGACTCTCTATGGGAGCCCAAATGTTTAAATTAGTGCAGTATGAGGAATATTCTTTAAATATCTTCTTCTTTAGATCTACCAATAAGAATCTTTTGATATTTGGTATGCGTCATTCTTAGGGGGGTGAGATTCAAGTTTGTTCAAGCCAAGTCCCTGGGTTCATATTTAGGCTGAAAATTTGGGGCCCTGTTCCGGACTTAGAAATTTTGAACCAAAATCCGGAAATTTTTTGTTTGTTTTTTTATGTGTTTCTGTCAATTTTAAGACAAAATTTTTTTTTTTTTTACACTGAAAATTTGGAATCCTGGTGGGAAAATTTTTGACCAAAATCCAGAAATTTTTTTTTGTTTTTCATGCGTTTCGGTCAATTTTAAGACAAAAAAAATTATTTTTTTTTACACTGAAAATTTGGAGTCCAGGTGGGACTTCGGTGGGACTTAGAAAGTTTTGGACCAAAATCCGGAATTTTTTGTTTTTGTTTTTTATGCGCTTCGGTCAGTTTTAAGACAAAAAAAATTTTTTTTTTTTACACTGAAAATTTGGAGTCCGGGTGGAACTTCGAAAATTTTGGACCAAAATCCGGAAATTAGTTTTTTGGTTCTTTATGCGTTTTAAGAAGAAAAAAAAAATTTGGGCTGAAAATATTTTGTTTGGGAAAAAAATCTGTTTTTTATGCGTTTATCTCAATTTTGGGACGTAAAAGTACAGGAACTGAAGATAGAAGGAAAATCCTGTGTATTGTGTAGGCACAATCGCGTCATCTAGTTGGTATATGCTTTTCTTAGGAGGGGCGTATATGCAGCTTATTCAAGTCCCTGGTTTGAAATTTAGTCTATCATGTCAGGTGAGCACCCTCAGCCCCCCCGGGCCTCTTGTTTATATTAGTATATGTATTGAATAAATTTTATTGTCTTGACACTGTTGATTTCTTGTTTTCTTGAAAACATGACATTGTCCTGCCTAACTGTATTTCTTTAACATTTCCACTTTGCATAATTTTTTGAACACATAAATATTGTTCAATTTGTTGTACTGTTTTAGTTTGTGTTGCAGTGAATTTTATTATCCATAACTTAACTCCTGCAATACTAGTGCAGAGTGATTTTTTATTTGTACTGTTTTTATAAGTCTGCTGCAAGCCTGGAGGTCCTTGGTTCGAATCCCACATGCAGCAATTGCAGTGTGTCCTTAAAGCAAGACACTTCACCCACATTGTCAGCATGGGGGCACGGTGGTGTTGTGTACTAAGGCGTACTGCACATCAATGGTGCAGTTGTCTTTAACCAATGCTAACCCTGCTTGTGTGGAGTTAGTAATATTGGGGAGTCTGACAGTTGCTTGGTGGTTCTCTCCGGGTACTCAGGCTTTCTCCACCAGTAAAACTGTCTGACACAAGGGGACCCTAACTGTCGAAAGTTTTCTGTTATTTATCTTGGGACAAAATGATTATCCCACTTAGAATAATCTTCTTGGGATGAATAATCCTGGGGCAAACTGGTTTTGGGACGAGACGTCCCAGAAGGATTGGTTGGACAAGTAAAATAATATTAATCAGTTACTTACTCATAAAGCTTGTTTTGTAATAAATTATTGGTGGACAGTCCTTGGCTGGAATTTTCCAATATATTGTTACAAAACAAACTGCATGAACAAATAAAACTGTGACAAATCGTCAAAAGGGCTAACTCAGTAACTGTAACAGTTGTTAGTGTTACAAATATTGGTGATCCAAAAACACCTCTTGTCACATTTAAAATATGTCTAAAAATGAGTTATTAGACAGATAATTTTATACTACTAAGTTAATTATGAGAAAACCTCCATACTCAAAAGGCAGGTGTCACTGAGAAATGCCCAAGTGAATCGCTTTATTCCATACGTGTGTTTCAGTAACTTGAGTACTCGGGGCATATCAGACTCAAGTTGTTACTGGTAATTAGCCTTTATTTCACGCGACATAATTTTGTAATACCCCATGAAAATGTTTCGTGTTTTGCACCAAATGCGTCTGTAATAAAAACAGAGTGGAGGTGAAGTTGAGAATATCCGAAGGTAAAAAGTGGTCTTTGCGGACGAGTTCCCCTTTTTCAGTTTTTGCATGTCCGACCGGCATCCAGCATTTTGACGATTGCTTCGTCTCGAGACATTTCTTTTCAAAGCTTTTATTCATCTTTCGTGTAAATTGTTTTGTTTTTTTTAAACATGTAAACACCTGTAACATTCCCACATAATGGGACACAACTATTGGGTTGCATTATTGAGGGAACAGTTGTTTTATCAATATTTTGAATACTGAGCTTTCCGCTATTGTGTGTGCATTGTTAAATGTAAACAAAAACCAATCTGCATTTCTAACCAGTAGTACTCTCGTGCCATCTATTGGTAGTTTGTAATCGCAGTGCTTCCTTTTTCTCTAAAAATATTCTTCTTCAGATTCACCAGTTAGAGTCCTTTCATATTTGGTATCCAGCATCTCTAGGTGGGTCAGATTCAAATTTGTTCAAATCAGGTCTCTGGATTAATACTTGATCTCTCTATTGGAGCCCGAATTTTAACTTAGTGCAATATTAGAAAATTTCTTTAAAAATCATCTTCTTCAGATCCACCAGTCAGAATCCTTTCATATTTGATATACAACATCTCTAGGGGGGGGCCAGGTTCAAGTTTGTACAAATCGAGTGGTGTTAATATTTGGGAGCCCAAATTTTAACTTGGTGCAATATTAGGGAATTTCTTTAAAAATCATCATCTTCAGATTCACCAGTGAGAATAATAATAATAATAATAATAATTTACTAGAGCGTAAAACCGCAAATAGTGCTCTAAAATGCTTGACAGAAAATAAATACACTTTTCTGAAATAAAGAGTCACATCTGTTTTGGTTGCCTCTTACAGAGGTTCAGGAGAATGCTTCAGGGAATAGGAAAGTTTTAAGATTTCTTTTGGAGACATCAAGAGTTTCTGAAATTCTGACACTAAATGGCAGGGAATTCCACAATCTAGGACCCACGATGGAGAACACACGATCATGAACCTGATTAGATCTGCTAAAAGGTACAATAAGTTGAATTTGGTTTTTAGATCTGAGACTGCGTGATGGTTTATATACAGTGATGAGCTCTTGCAGGTAAACTGGAGCCAGTTTGTGGATACATTTGAATACTAAGATCAATATTTTTTTTCTCTGTTTAACTGGAAGCCAATGTAGTTGTCTTAAAACAGGTGTTATGTGTTCAGAGCATTTGGTACCAGTAATTATCCTAGCAGCAGTGTTCTGAACTTTTTGAAGCTTCTGAATCAGGCACTGGGACAGCCCCACTAACACTGAATTACAATAGTCTAGTTGTGAGGTGATGAAGGAGTGCACAAGTTTTTCAAGTGCTGACTGGTTAAGTTAAGGTCGCAGTCTTCCAACATTACGAAGCGGCCAGTAGCATTTTTGACATATTTTATTGATATGGATGTCTAGTCTTAAATTTGAGTCTATAATCAGTCCAATATTCCTGGCCGATTCACTTTTCATAGTGATGTTGTTTCCAACCAGAATTGATGTAACAGGGGGTGTAGGCATGCGAACCCCGGATGTCAGTAAGAATTCAGTTTTAGAGTCATTCATTTTCTGTTTAAAGTCTATCATCCATTCCCGCACAAGATTTATGCAAGTTTTCATGTTATTGACTGCGGTGAATGAGTCACTTGGAACAGATGGGTTGAATGTGATGTACAGTTGGGTGTCGTCTGTGTACAGATGATATGATATGCCATGCTTTTTAAGAAGGCAACCCAAAGAAGAAGTGTAGAGAGTAAACAAGAGTGGTCCAAGAACTGAGCCCTGAGGAACACCACACTTTAACGTCCTGCTTTCTGAACTGATCTTATTGATATATATTTGTTGACTGCGATCTTCTGGATATGATGCAAACCACGATAAGACAGTTCCACATATGCTATACTGTGTCAATGTCTGCATGAGAATTCCATGGTCGACTGTGTCGAATGCTGCTGACAAATGCAAGAGAACAAGCAGTATGTACAGCCTTACCCTCAGACACTGATTTAACAATGTCATTGTTGACTTGCAGTAAGGCTGTTTCTGTACTGTGGTTGGCTTTATATGCAGACTGGAAGGGCTCTAAAAGATCATTTTCATGCAGATGATTTTTGAGTTGTAAAGCAGCAACCCTTTCCAACAAGTTAGACAGGAAAGAGAAGTTCGATACTGGTCGATAATTCTTCAGGTTGTCAGGATCAAGAGATGGTTTCTTGATGAGTGGTGTAACAAGTGCTTTTTTTCAATGGGTTTGGAACAAACCCCTCATGTAGGGATGCAGATATAATAGATGTTATGGCTGGCAGAAGATAATCAATTGTCTCTTTTAAAAGGAATGTTGGAATTTGATCAAGATCATTAGATTTATTGGATGATGATAAAATCAGTTTTCGAATGTCGTTTTCTGAGACAGAGTGAAAATTAGAAAAATCACTTGTTATGCCAAGATGATCAAACTCTGATGGTTCACATGATGCTATACTATCCAGAATTACTTTAATTATCATTATGAAATAATCGCTGAATTTTTCCAGAATTTTTTCAGTATTTAGATGATCTGGGAGAATGACTGTTTGTTCTTTACCAAGGAGACTATTGGTTAGCGAGAATAGCACCCTTGTATTAGATGACCCCTCTATAAGCGAATGGTAGTACTCCCTCTTCGTCTTTTTGATGATCTTATTAGTTGTATTTCTTTGGTGGCAGAACATCTGCCGGTGAACCTCAAGCTTCGTTTTATTGTAAAGATGTTCAAGTCTGTGACGCTGTTGTTTAGCAGCTCTGAAATCTTCTGTAAACCACTCCACTTTTTCCCTATGAGTTATAATTTTTGACTTGGGTGGTGCATGTTCAGCTATCAAGCCCTTAAGAGTTTCTTCAAATAAAGATAGCAATTGCTCAGATGATTCATGACAACTACAAAAATAGTTCGAACACAGAATTGATGAACTGATATCCATTTTCAGGGCATCAGTATTTATGGATTTATATTTTCGTTAAATAATTTTCTTGGGAGGAATTTTTTGAAGTTGCTAGTGTAAATTCGGCCAAGACTGCATAGTGATCAGACAATGCTGGATCTGTGACATGGACATTTTGTACTGACGTGCTGTTACTTTGACAAACAAGAATTAGATCAAGGTGTGTCCTCACTTGTGGGTTGGTTTTGAGTCCAGTTGTGAATAGCCAAATGATTCAAACAAATTTGTGAATTGCTTGGCAAAAGTGTCTTTTAAATTGTCAAAATGGATGTTGAAATCACCAGCAATAGCTATATCACATCCATACAAGGCATAGAAGGACAGACGTTCTGAGAATTCATTTAGAAACTGTGCTGATGTAAGTTTGTTCCTTTTTGATGGTGGCGGTTGGTAAACTACAAGTAATCGAAGTGAATGGTTGCTCGACATGAGGCAGTCTATCATTTCAAAAGATGGCAGAGGTTTGTATAAATCGGGATGCTGTTTTATGTTTGAGGCATCACTGTGGATGACTGCTACACCGCCACCTCGACTCCCCCGTGAGTTGTGTAAGATGGAGAAACCCAGTGGTAATAGTTTTCCAATGGAAAAAATGTCACTATCATTTTCTTTCAATCACATTTCAGTTAGAGCCAAAACACTGAGATTGTTATCTAGTATGAAGTCTTTTAGATCATGTTCCTTCCCAGAAACAGATCTTGTATTAAGTAATCCAAAGTTCAAATCAGGTACTTTGTTCCTCACAGATCTGGCATTAACCGTTGTAAGTATTATATTGGAGGTAGTTTTGTAATGAGCTGTATCTTTGTGGATTAAACTAATGTTACTGAAATTCACACCAGAATTAGTGTGTCTTTTGACAGCCTGTCTGTGTTGTAATTTGACAGTTTCTATTTGGTATACTTTGTGTGATCTGTTGATGGGACGACAAAACTCTGGTTTCAATATTCTTTCTTTTTTCAAGGTTTTGAATACACTAGCTTTGGGTCTATGCTTAATATGGTTCATTGTTTTGTTGATGGAACTGAGATCATTTGAGGTGTAACTGATCGAACACATTTTGATTGTCCACAATTCAGAACATCAGTCTCTTGTAACATCAGGTGTGAAAAAACTATGTCCAATTAGCAGTGAATTAGGTGTGAAATGAATCTAACAGTACAAGCTAAATTGGAACAATGGATTAAATAATCCTGGCTAACTAGTGCATTGAATTTTGAAACAAGATTGGAAAAATCTTCAACATGTTTCAAGATTTTTTCTCATAAAAGTACAGAAGTTGTTAACAAATTCCTTTAAAAGTCATATCCAAAGAGTCTACAACAGGTACAGAAAATCTGGAACAAATTTCAACAAATAAATCCAAAGATATCCACTTGAAAACTGTGAAAAAGCATGAGCTCAGAAATGTGTGACCACACTTGGTGGCAATACAAATAAATCTGTAATATCATTTCATATTTGACATACAACATCTCTAGGTGGTTCAGATTCAGGTTTGTTCAAATTGGGCCCCTTGTTTAATATTTGGAGCCCAAAATTTAACGTGGTACAATATGAGGGAAGGTTGTTCAAATCCATTCCTTAGTAGTGATGAACCTATGATTGGAAACGGCCATCGGAACTGGCCGGTTATGGACCATCGGCTGATTGTGACAACCGGCAGTTTCCGGTTATTCTATATTTAACTCTGACTTTTAAAATCTCTTTGCTACCTGGTCATTTCAATAAAGTTTCCCCATTAAAAACGTGTGTAGTTCATATCAGAATATTTAAGGATTTGCAGAGACATGATATTACAGAATTTACAATCTGCAATGGGTATGAGATCACCACTATTCCCAGCTGATTGAAGTCACCGGTCTTCAATCAACGTGCTGTACAACGTTGCATTGGGTACATGTATAAATAAAATGTGTTCACCCATTAGTCTAGTACTTCATGATGCAATCATCACAATACAATAAGAAAGGAAATTTGGAGAAAAACAAAACACTCTTTTTTCGATGGTAGATGATTGTAACGCAACATGCAAGTCACAGACACGTTTTCAGTTTGTCAAGTTCATTTTTTAATTCAGTTACCTCCCTTCTTGTAAACACTGAAGAAACACATCAAGGGGAGTAACAAATTGAACAATAAACATTAAATATTAATAAATAATATCTTCTGACCTCGTGTGTGTCATACAACTTCACAACACATATTGACATCAAAATTATTATTCAGTTAAGACACAAAGTATGTCTGCTCAGTATCTTCCTGGTTAATACAGCTGCGTGTATTATATTCTTACACAAAAGCGTATTGACACTATTTACCAGAATAACACACAATCATCACAAGAGAACAATATCATGTGATTATATCATTTATAACGATCTTCCCCCAACCCCAACTTCCAAAAATGCAAATATTATTTTGGCTAATATTGCCCAGCACTAAACATGCATGCTCTGAGAATGTATGTGGTATTAAGCTTTCGTAATTGGTGATTTATCAACAAAATACTGCAGTATGACAGGTTCTAATAGATTTTCTTCTTGGTCCTATTTCAACCATCGGAATCGGAATCAGAATTGGCATAATCAGCAGAGAAATAATCAGTAATCGGTTCATAGCAAGTTTTGATAATCGGCTCATCACTATTCCTTAGTGTTTTACCATAAAATTTGCCTTTCAAACTGCAGTGACATAACAACCCTTGGAAGTTTGGCAGTGCTTGTCTACAGCTGATAGAACTGGAAGCAGTCAGGAAGACCTAGGATAATAATCATCTGACATGGACACTAGAGTTATGAATAAATTCTTGCCTTCATTCCTCTGTAGTGCTGATGAACCACGACTAACTGAGCTGTGACCCAAAATACTTTTTAGCTCATCTGGCCTAAAAGGCCATGTGAGCTTTTGCCATCACTTAGCATCCGTTAACTTTTCACATTATCATCTTCATCTCTGGAACTGCTGAGCCGGAGTGAACCAAACTTGGCAGGAATAGTCTATGGGAGGCCCTCTACAAACGATCCTCATTTAGTTCCTGTCAGATGAAAAACATGGCCGCCAGAGGCATTCTTTGGTGGATTTTGAAAAATAATCTTCTCTGAAATGTTTTGATACTTCTCATTCTGTTACCGTGCATCGAAAAACATGGCTGCCAGAAGCATTTTTTGATTCTGATTGGTGGATTTTGAAAAATCTTCTTCTCTGAAACAAAGTTTTGAAACTTTACACGACAGAGACACTCTCTTCTGAGGATCTTTATTTAATGTTGATCGGGTTAATATCATGCCTCAATTGCGGCTTACAGTTACTAAGAAACCCTATGGGAAATCACATTTTCATCTTCTTTTCTAGAACTACTGAGCCAACATGAACCAAACTTGGCAGGAATTGGTTTATGGGAGGTACTCTACAAACGATCCTCTTTTTGTTCCCATTGGTTGGAAAACATGGCCACCAGAGGCATTCTCTGATTCTGATTAGTGGATTTTGAAAAAATCTTCCCCTCTGAAACCACAAGGTCAAATGTTTTGAAACTTCACATGGTCGAATACTAGGACCCCCTCTACCAACGATCCTCATTAAATGTTGATTGGGTTGCAAACATGGCCGCAGTTGCGGCTTATAGTTACCACAGAAACCCTATGGGAAATCACATTTTCCACTTCTCTCGAATTACTGAGCCGATGTGAACCAAAACTTGTTAGGAATGGTCTATGAGAGGATGGAAATACATGGATGCCAGAGGGTATATTCTAATGCTTAAACCAATGCCTCTGCGGTTTGCATGAAGATTGGAACTGTCAGCAAAATACTTGGTTTTTTTTGAGAATCTGGTAAGGGTTGGTTCCAGTTTTCTCCACTGAGAACTGGGGAAAACCACAAAAATATTGTGTATGCAGGACATGTCAAAATAAGTTGTAGCATAACCACAATAAACTAAGTATACTGCTGCTACAAGTTTGCAGCTGTAATTATGTTAATATTACTCTCAAGTTACTCATCAGAAATACTGATTGATGCGGGGGGGGGGGGGGGGGGGGGGGGCAGAAAAACATTACAAGAACATAGGTCATGAACAATTAGTATAAAAATATTGGAGAATTTCATCCAAAACTGACTTATGGATGGGGGTGGGTGCCCAATATTGAGTGGCAAAAATTCTAAAGTCAACAAAAATATCCATTCACAACATAATTCATTCATATCAAGTTGTTTTTTTTTTATAGAACATTCTTTAAAATAAAGTATAGTATATATATATGATAAGTCATAATAGCTAGGTGGGACTGATTTTTCAAATTGAAAAAATTTAAAATATTAATTTTTATTTCAACAAACAACAAAAACAAAAAAGTTGGATTTAACAAAAACAAGTATTTTTGATCTCAATCCTGGTATGCAGATGCGTTAACAAAAATAGAAACATAAGGTTTGCCCTTCTTGAGCCAGAACAAAAACAAGTTCCCATTTTCTCAACCAATATCTGCAACAGATACACTGTTACAGTTTAAGCAGTAGTAAATTAATTATGGGCACAACAGGCACAGTGCTTACATAGGCCTGCATATGCCATGATTTACAGAAACTAGACTGTTCGAAATGCATATCCCTGCATATTGGAGATAAAATTAGGAAAAGCTTATTTAAATTGGGTTTAAAATCAAAGGTTTCTGAGAAAAAGAATAAATGAGTTTCATTTACAAGGTAAACACTGAGAAACTAAATTTGTAAGAATATTAAGCAACACATTTAGTTTGTCTCAGTGGTCTGATCTGGTTTGATTGGGGTTTTACATCACTTTCAACAACTAAGGGTATATGATGCCTATATCACAGCATTGTTAGTTCCCAAGATGAAAGTAGAAGTTTTCAAACAGATCCATTGAATGGCCAAAGGAATTCAACAGCCACTGGAGGAACTAATAAGCTCATCCACACAAACACCTCAGTATAAAGATAAAACAAATTCCTTAGAATTTGCTACATCAATATAATATTAAAATGTCTGTATGAACAGCCAGGCCATCACTGCTGTGTGTTAACAACTGGGCTACCAAATATGGACCTATTATACACAGGGTTCAAGCTATACAGTAATGTGTCTTTGTGGACTGATGTGAATCGGGTAAGTCTTCAAAAATGCATCTGATAGAGTAAATGGAAATATGTTTAGACGTATAAAAATGTGCATTGAATCTGTGTGCATTATGCGACGTTTCGAGTTAGTGTCCGAGTGCCAAAGTTTTGTAGAAAATGTATGAGAAGGGTCCCCAAAATATCATGGAAAAATTATGCAGGAAAGGGTGCGTGGGTCATAAAATCTACAAATAAAAATTCCACCTATGTTCATGCATTTTTTTCCGGCCCTTCCACCATCTCCCCCCCCCCCCCCCCCCCCCCCCCCCCCTGCCAAACTCGGATTGATGACAGGTGTTTGGAAGTTTTTTGTTTATTTTGTATACCATCATGTAGAGCTGACCAGTCAATTATGATATCATTTAAGATAGGACAAATTATTTGAATAAAATGTTGTGTTTCCTGTAATCCTTTACCTATCCAAAGCTATTTGAAAGAGAGTACTGCTGAAAAAATTGTAAATTTTTATACTGTACCAATGACCCAGACTTAGCTGGTGCAAACTCATTAAATTCAGGGCCAAACCAAATTTTGCCCCCCCCCCCCCCCAATCCCCAAAGTTTGCATCAAAAACCAAAAATAAGATGTCCTGGTAAGTCCTCCATACTTTTACTGTACTGCGCATGTGCAGTGTCAAGGAGGTCTCGAAATTCCCGCCAAAATGTCATTCTTTGTTTGGCCCTGTAAACAGTGTCACATCACTGATATTTGTGCTGTAAATCTCACTTTTAATGATGCCAGACACATAATTATGAGAGAAATGGTGGATAGGAAGTGCATTTAGGATGAAGAGAGGAGAAAAACAGTGGTTTCCAATGTTCAGGGCTGTAACTTAAAATTTTTTTATAAAAATTTATTCATGTTGCCTATTGTCGAGGCATAGCCCTGCTGTTGTCATTCTTGCCATGAATGTTCCATTGTTTGTTCATTGTTTCCTCTCTCCCTTTCCTTCATTCCCCCCTTGCCATTCTCCCATGCTTTTGGCTTATTTTTGTAATTTTTATTACTAAAAATTTCTTGGGAGTTTTGGCTTGGAAACAGAATTTTTTTTTTCTTTTCTGTCCCCATGTTTACGTCCTCACCCTAGGGGTGTTTAGGCGTTTAGGTCTGCATCTACCATCTGATGCTCTGCAGTCTCTTCTGGGGAAGGCTCTGTTTAGCAACAGATAGTGTTTAAATTGGACACTGATTACTGGGCCATGTTTTCCAGTGCCTGGTGTCAGTTTTCTGGTTTGTTTACACTGTTTGTTTATGTTGACAACAGTTACTTCTGATAAGCGATTCCTTGTCTTCTGCCTTGATTATTCATAATAAGGTACATTAATATTGTCCGTAAGTGTTGCATTAATTTTTTCAGAATGATTTAAAATTTTTGTCCACACTTTGGCTTTTTTGGGATCCATTTGGGCTCTGGGTTCCCTTTGGGAACTTGGGCTTTTCTGAAAAAAATTTTTCAAAAATTTGTTTTCTTTTTGAATTGTTTTTTCATATTATTATAATGGATTTTTATACTATGTATCTTTGTTTGCAAGGTTTATTGCGGGTACTATGATTGATTATTTTTACAATGAAAGATTATTGTTCAAATTGTAATGGAAGGAAATCTTCCTCTGATTCTCATGATTTCTGCATTAATTGTAGTCAGTGTACCCGCACTAAGCCTTGTGCTATATGTAGCATTTGGGATGACAAACGTTGGACACTTGTGTCACGGTATATTGCTAGCAGGGAGCAGGGCATGCTGGTCCTCTCTCCGCAAGGTCACTCAAGTTTTTCACTCTCTTTTTCAGAGGAACAAGAATTGGGTGATGTTTCCGTGATGTTGTCTTCCAGTGTGCGTCCGTCGTCACAATCCAGAGAAGAGCTAGCGGCAAAAGTGCTCATGGATATACGGCAATTGCCTAAGAGGCCCCTCGTTGGGTCGACGGCATTGGCGTGTACATTCGCCAGCTCGCCCGGTGTCGCATCCATTTACCGAATGGTACAGCACCTGGGTTCGTCCGTTGCGGTCCAGGAAAGAATTAAGGGTGTTGCAAGCACTATAAATATTCCTCAGGCACACACAGTGACGACGGATCTTGGTTTAGGATGGAAGAAGCCTTTGGGTTCGGTCCCTAGCTCGTCCAGCTCCGCACGGGCTGCGAGCGAGAGAGGTCTCTCGTACAACAACATCGCGGTCCGGATGCTGTTGTACAAAACGTTCCTCAGTCGGAGCTTATGTCCACCCCTCGGGACGCTCCGGTGTATAAACAGTCCAGAGAGGCTGTATCAAGGGCTTCTTCCTCCTCACGTCAGCGCACTCGACCACACCTTGGCTACGTGACCGCCGATATCCAGCCGGCATCGACTTCCAGAGATTCATCGACAGCCAGGTCACGCCATCCGATAGCCAAGGATTCGAGGCCACCTTCATCTGGACGTTTGCATAAAAGAAGTATGCAAGAGACAACGTCCATGGAGCTTCCTGCGGCTAAATCACACAAGACCGCAGCTCCGCAGGCCTCGTTAATGGACGTGCTATCGCAGATAGCACAAATCAAAGCAGCATCCGGCAGAAGCCCTATCAGAGCAGGAAGAATCTGATGATGCTGGGTCGGTACGTTCCGCAGCTGGATCGGGAGAGGACGACCGAGATATCCAGGAGGTCCGTCAGGATGGCGAAAGGGATATGGATGAACTGGAGTTCTCCCTTTCGGAACAGCACAAAATCGCCGTCAAGTTAATCCGGAAACTTCAAGGCTTCAGAGAATACACTCAGGCGACTAATCGATGAGTGATTCACTAATCAGTTAATAGATTTGTTTAGTACTAATTGTGTCGGCATCGACTAGTTGAAAAATTGTTTCAACACTAATGATTGATGACTGGGACATCCTCTACCAATGATCCTCATTTAGGGTTGGTCGGGTTGCAAACATGGCCTCCATTATGGCTTATAGTTACCATAGAAACCCTTTGAGAAATCACATTTTCATCTTCTTCTCTGGAACTACTGAGCTGATGTGAACCAACCTTGGCAGGAATGGTCTGTGGGGGGCTTCTCTACAACTGTTACTCATTTTATTCCTGTTGGATGAAAAACATGGCCACCAGAGGCATTCTTTGATTCTGATTGGTGGATTTTCAAAAGTCTTCTCCTCTGAAACTACACGGCAAATGTTTTGAAGCTTCGCATGATTGATGACTGGGGCACCCACTATCAACAATCCTCAAGTAATATTGATTGGGTTGCAAACATGGCTGCAATTGCAACATAGTTAGTATAGAAATCCTATGGGAAATCACATTTTCATCTTCTGTTCTGTCAGGTGAGTGATCGCAGGCTCTTTAGAGCCTCTTGTTACATTATGATTAACTGAAAAAAAGGCATGATGGTTGGACTATTTTAGTCACTCCTGTGGGGCTCAAGGATTGACAATGGATCCTATGGAGATTGATTGCTTAATGTTGATTCATTCTTGGACTCTGTTTATATCAGGTTCTGTTCAAGGTGAGCATTTCAGGCCCTGTGGGTCCTCTTGTTTTTTTTAATTTTCCAAAATTCAAATGTTTTGTTGTATGCCCCCATCCAACTAGTATATCCAATCCAGTTTTGTTAAAAATCTGTTATGTTTTTTAAATTCACCTCCATTCATTTCCAACCTGGAGTTGTGGTTGAGTTATGATCTGATTGATATATTTTCACTGTGGGAATGCAGGGAAGTGAAGAAACAGTGTTTTTTTACTGTGGTAAATAAGCACTGTTTTACAGGTAAAATAGGACTCTGTCGCCAATGCTTGGGGTGGAAGTCCTCCAAAATGAGCAAAATGGTATAAATGATTGGCTGGACTTGTCTTTATCTCCATGTTGCAGTCATGATTAGTCATTGTGCAGAAGTATGTGACCTTAAACACCAATAAATAAATAAATAACTGATATATTTATTTAATATATTTTAGTGTTTCCAAATGTCATGTATGTGGTCCATTAACAATGTATCCACCAGCAGAAGATAATTACGGTAATGATGCCTGCTCTATTTTATGCTTACTCACAACTCCTCCGGTAATAGTTGTGTCAACATGCGAGGGAAAGCTTCACCACTGTGTTGTATTGCATGAAAACCCTGAGGAAACCATCCAGGTAATATATATCATTATTTGACTACCACAAATATCCCCTCAGTATCACAAGCCTGCCTATTAATGTGGCATGTCAGAAAATGAGTCCCAGCTTTTACTTCCCTGTGTTGTTTTGCATGAAAACCCTGAGGAAACTGTCCAGGTAAGGCTATTTAAAAAAATTATTGTTTCTCAGGCACCTCCTCCCTCATAGAAATTCTGCCGCATTCCCTTTTTTCACCTGAAAATCTCTTCTATTACCCAATTTTTCAATTGTAGAAAAAATATTTAACCAACTATACCTTGTTTGACAAAGCTCACAGAGCAAATTGAAGTAGGAATTTTCAGCTACATTATGGGAAATTTTCACTGCTGAAAACATTGGTTTGCCAAACACAGCCCAACTTTTCCACATCATGCCTGTCTCAAATGAATCTCTTGTGTTGTCACTGGCATTCAGAGAGTTTCACAGAGACAATTTTACGAAAACAATAAAAAACTCAAGTGCTTTGTTGCCGAGCAATGAGGACAAACATCCATACTCTCAATTTAGCTCTCCTGAGTGTAGCTCAAGGGAGTTTTACTGATCACTTTCCATCGTCATCTGCCTGCCTGTCCATCATGAATGCTACATTATCGACTTCTCCTCACTGACCGAATTGAACCATGAACCAAATTTTGTATATATGTTCCACATCATATGGCAATTTAACTTTGTTCAAATGAAGTTGCCACTCCCACAAGGAGCACCACAAAGGCATAATTCTGGTAGCTCCCCCCAAAATGTTTCAAAAATTAAAACATTCTTCTCCAGAACCACCAATCAGAATGTTTTGATATTTTGTATACAGCCTCCTTTAAGGGGTCAGATTCAAGATTGTTCAACTCAAGTCCTTGATTGAAAAGGCAGAAGCAGAAACAACGGCATGTTTACAGGCAGTTTTGGGAGTCCATCACATGCCGTTGTTGCAAAGAGAGTAAGGATATCTCAAAATCAGTCTTGTGGTTGCATGTTTACCACTGCAGATTAAGTGCTGGGACATACGGTGGGACCAGCACACATAAACTGATTTTGGAGAAATTTTTTTTAAAGTAGTAGAAGTTTGAAGGGCAATTCTTGGGAATATGGCTATTACATCAGGTAAATTGTTACATACAAGCAAATAGAATTACTGATGTATCTTTCCTGCACAAAATTATGTTTTTAGACAGAAAAACATGGAAAAATATTCTTTGAAAATTGCTACATATAATATTGTGTTCTGTCTCTCACAAAAAAATTAAAAAGATGAAAAACATGGAGAACTTTTCTTCACGGAGAGGTACTTACAACATTATCAACAAAAAACAATAATTTGTTTTGAGCTTTCTTCACTCATTGCTGGTTAAATTTAATCGCTTTGTGGATTTGGGGGTTCAAGGGAAACAAACATCTATTACAACAGATGTACTGATGACTCAGTTTTGTTTTTGTTTAACACACAGGATATCAAAATTTATTGTTTTAATTTTTAACTCACCTGGCCTAGGCTGTGTGAGCTTTTGCTGTCACTTGACGTCCGTCATCGTCCGTAAACTTTTCACATTTTCATCTTCACTGGAACTGCTCCGCTGGTGTGAACCAAACATGGCAGGACTGGTCTATGGGAGGTCCTCTACAAACGATTCTCATTTTGTTCCCGTCGGATGGAAAACATGGCTGTCAGAGGCATTCTTTGATTCTGGTTGGTGGATTTTCAAAAATCTTCTCCTCTGAAACTACAAGCCAAATGTTTTGAAACTTTGCATGGTTGATCACTGGGACCCTCTCTTCCTACGGTTTACAAACATGGCCACAATTGTGGCTTATATTTACTATAGGAACCCTATGGGAAATCACATTTTCATTTTCTTCTCTGGAACTACTGAGCTGCTGTGAACCAAACTTGGCAGGAATGGTCTATGGGAGGAACTTTACGAACGATCCTCATTTTGTTCCCATCGGATGGAAAACATGGCCGCCAGGGGTATTCTTTGATTCTGATTGGTTGATTTTGAAAACTCTTCTCCTCTGAAACTACAAGGTCAAATGTTTTGATGAAACTTCACATGATTGAGGACTGGGACACCTACCAACTATCCTCATGTAATGTTCATGTAATGTTGCAAATATGACCACAATTGCGGCTCATAGTTACCATAGAAACCCGATGGGAAGTCACATTTTTAGCTCAACTTGACAAAGTCAAGCTGAGCTATTGCCATCACTTCTTGTCCATCGGCGTACGTACGTTAGTATGTTAGTACGTACGTCCACAATTTCCTTTGGCACACCTCACTGGTCGCATTTATGGTCAGATCGCTTTGAAACTTGGTATGCTTGTTTGGGGTGACCTCTAGATGGGAGCTATCGATTTTCTTCAATTTCCATCAAAAAATATTGCCGCGGCCAACGTTCTTAGAACTTAGTTTAGTCAAACCTCAATATTTCCCTTTGGCACACCCTACAGGGCACATTTATGATTGAATTGCTTTGAAACCTGGCATGCTTGTTTGGGGTGACCTCTAGATTGGAGCTATCAATTTTCTTCAATTTCCGTCAAAAAATGTTGCCACAGCCAACGTTCTTGGTTTAGTCAGACCTCAGTATTTCCCTTTGGCACACCCTACAGGGCACATTTATGATGGGATTGCTTTGAAACCTGGTATGCTTGTTTGGAGAGACTTCTAGATCGGGCTATCGATTTTCTTCAATTTCCGTCAAAAAATGTTGCCACAGCCACTTTCATAGAACTAAGTTTAGTCATAAGACCTCAATATTTCCCTTTGGCACACCCTACAGGGCACATTTATGATCAGATTGCTTTGAAACCTGGTATGCTTCTTTGGGGTGACCTCTAGATGGGAGCTATCGATTTTCTTCAATTTCCGTCAAAAAGTGTTGCTGCGGCCAACGTTCTTAGAACTTAGTTTAGTCAGACCACAATATTTCCCTTTGGCACACCCTACAGGGCACATTTATGATTGGATTGCTTTGGAACCTGGTATGCTTGTTTGGGGTGACCTCTAGATGCGAGCTATCGATTTTTTTCCTTTTCCGTCAAAAAATGTTGCCGCGGCCAACGTTCTTAGAACTTAGTTTAGTCAGTATTTCCCTTTGGCACACCCTACAGGGCACATTTATGATCAGATTGCTTTGAAACCTGGTATGCTTGTTTGGGGAGACGTCTAGATGGGAGCTATCGATTTTCTTTCAATTTCTTATCAACCTACCTCAATTGTTTACAACAGGCTTGCACTACAGTGGAAGAACCTAACTCGGATAAAATACTCTCTATTTTAATCTTTCCCAAGATTTGGGAAAGAAAAGTGGTGTAAAAACACCACGAAAAAATAAGCCAAAACTGTGTCGAGTGCCATAGGTGCACACCCAGTATGGGACGCTCTTCCATAGTACAAATCCACGACTTCCATAAAACAGTGCGCAATGCGTCAATTCGTCATTCTTTTGATTATCCGCACACGTGGTGGATGTGTGCCATCTTTGCTGCAGTAACAGTGATATTTTAACTCGTCGATAATGGTTTTCCTGTGACTGGATTTATGGATCTGAAGATCGTATAATAACAGGACTGTGTTTTATATATTCTCGTTTATATTTTCAACCACATTCTCATTGTATATTATTTACTATTCCGTTTTTGCGAATGTTTTGTTTTCGACATCACGCAATTCGACAACAAATTTTTCGGTTGATGAATTAATTTTTGGAGTTAGGTGTCAATCTGGGACTGTCTGGACAGGATTTCTTCACTCTGTTGAGGGCTGAATTTCTGTTTTTTCGGTCCCTGTCGACCGTCTGGGTTCTGTCATGTACCCACCGTTTTTTTTTATGCCACCTTCTCTCGTAGTTGAGGGTGTTCTTCTACTTTCTGTTTCTGTTGAGTTCACCTTTTTCTTCTACTGCTCTCACCTCTGTTATTTCCAGTTCGGTTCCTTTAGGGCAATTCCTTTTGCCCTCGCCTTGGTGCGTTCTCGTGGCCGTTTCTTCTGCACCTACGGGTGATGTGGAACGCTGTCGTTTCGGGAGCCTCCCAACTCGACCACGTCTGGTGTGAGTTTGACCCCCTCCATGGGGGATGTGCAGCTCCTTCCGCCCCCGGGGGTGGGGAATGCTATCGTTTCAGGGTCGCCCGATTTCACCATGTCTGGTGAGAATTGCTCCCCCTCCGTGGGGGATGTGCAGCTCCTCCCACACCAGTGGGGGGTGGGGAACGCTGTCGTTTCGGGGCTTCCCGACTCGACCATGTCTGGTGAGAGTTATTCCCCTTCCGTGGGGAATGTGCAGTTTTTTTACCATGGTCTATACTGTGGGAGCTGTTGGATTTCTGGTGAAGAGATGCCTGGTTCCGGGACTATGCGCCCTCTCCAGTCGACATCTGAGGCTGTCACTAGGGTTGTGACTCCTCCTTTGGAGGCCGAGCTTGGTGGCTCTCTCCACTTTTCCGCCAGTTCCAACAGCTCCCGTCGTATCTGCTGCTACTGCTGTTCCGTCATTGGGCACCGATTTTAGCCGGCCTCGGCTTATCCCTGCCAGGGTCTGCAGGGATGTCTGTAGTGTGGTTGTGGGGTATCGGCCTCAGGCTTCCCCAACTTCCACTCGGCGAAGTCGGATTGGGCTGCCGACTGAACCCCATACTGTGTCCTCTCAGCCATTGAGCACAGTAGTTTTATACCTGCAGTAGTCTGCTGCGGTATCTGGTTGTGTAGACGTGGGGGTATCGGCCTCAGCCTTCCCTGACTTCAACTTGGCAAAGTTGGAAGTGGCTGCCGGCCGGACCCTCTACTGTGGTCTCTGCGCCGTCGAGCACCACAGTTGTCATTGGATTCGGATGTTCTTAGTGGGACACTATGAACTCTGTGGCATTTCCGTGCACTCATTCTGGCCACACGACCAGTTTTGGGGGACCAACGTCTTTTGTGCAGCCTGGACCTTATGCCCTGCAGAGGTCCGCGGTGACTCTCATGAGTTCCCGCTATGTTGATCCTCGGGGTGTGTCACACCCCTATACACGTCTGCCTTCAGACGTTTCGGCTGCCGCCCGTCGTCCCACATCGGGTGTTTTGGAGGATCGTGACCCTTCGCTGGTTAAGAGGGTCAGAGGTGAAGCCACTTTGCTGGTTCGTTCCCCTGCCAAACCGGCCAGTACGGGCAGTGAGCTTAGGGAGGCCCTCTCCTTATTCACTCAGGTTCTGTCAAAGAGCCTTCCTGTTGCTTCCAGCAAGGCAGCGAGTGGTTTCCAGGTGCCCCCTATGGCGCCGCCTCCCGGGATTGGAAACAGGCCGCTTTCTGATCCCCCTGGTGTTCCGACACCATGGGAGGCATCAGCTGGTTTGCCCACGATGGGCTATTGTCTTCCGACTCAGGAGAAGAGTCAGACATGCTTGATGTCGAGAGCCAGCAGTCTTCGGACTTGTGGGCAGCTCTTGATTTCGTGTTTGGGTTCCTTCCGGATCTCAAACCATTTAACCAGTCGACAGTGTCAGCCAGGCCGCGATCATCGGTCGCCCACCAACGGCCTATAGAGCAACCCGCTTCTGGGCATCTTCGACCGTGCCAGTTGGTACAGTTGGTTGAAGCATTTTCAGCCTTGGACTCTCAGCTAAGTTCCAAGGCTGTGAAGGTTCCCTTCTTCACCAGGGTTGACACCTTTTTGCCTCCGGCGTGTTATCGTTCCTACGATTCCGCCAATCCGTCGGTCTACCAGACTTTGAAGGTTTTGGATCAGGCCTCCAATTCCCTCGGGCTTTCCAAGTCCAAGTCTGCCATCATTCCGATGACGACTCTGGGGTCCACATTGGGCTTATCGAGAGAAATGCTTGGTATACTTTCTCTCTCCGATCACGTCGTCTCAGCTTTAGCTGCTTATCTACCCCCAGATAAGTTTGACGAGGTACAGGCTCCTTTGCATGTGCTGTCCAAGGCGTTCATGCATCTTACTCACACGCATGCCTGTAACAAGGCTAATCTGGAATTAGTTCGAAGGGACACTGTGCTGGTCACAGGCCGATCCCTTCATGAGGAACAGTGCGCTACTCTTCGATCTGCTTCTTTGGCAGGTCCGCAACTTTTCCATGGTTCTGTGTTGACGGTCCGGGATGACGTCCTACGTCATTCCAACGATCAGCTGCTGTTTCTTCAGCTTGATAGCCTTCTAGGGTAGGCACGGGCCATTCCAAGCCTAACAAGTACCCTCTGCTTCCTCTGCGAAGCAAAAGGGCTGATCCTTCTGCCTCCGCTTCTTCTTCTTACTCAAGGGGTAAGGGTAAGCGTAGGCAGTCTTGAGGGAAGTCCCAGGATTCTTCATTCAGTAGAGGAGGTGTTTTCTCCTCTCGCGAGCCTCATCGGGGTTCGAAATGAAGGTCCTCACCTCGACTCGTCCCAGGTTGGAGGAAGGATAGCAGAGTTCGCAGACCGTTGGGCCACCATCACATCCGATCCTTGGGTGTTAGATGTTGTTTGGTCCGGGCTGCGAATATCCTTCCGAAGGCACCCCACTCTGTCCAGGGTGCCTCTTCCAATCACAGTTCCTTCAGACATTTTACGTCGTGAACTTTTGTCCATGGAGATAGACATTCTCCTGACAAAGGGGTCGATTGAGGTCATCAAGAACATTAGGTCAGTGGGTTTCTATTCCCGCCTGTTCTTGGTGCCGAGGAAGGACGGCCGACTCCGACCGGTTATCGATCTGAGTTTCCTGAACCAGTCTATCATTGCTCCCAAGTTCAGCATGGAGACTTTCAGGTCGGTCCTCTGTTCAATTCGCCAGGGAGATTTTGCTTCCAGCTTCGACCTGCAAGACGCTTACTTTCACGTTCCGATTCATTGGGCGTTACGGAAGTATCTCAGGTTCGTTTTTCTGGGGCTAGTTTACCAGTTCAAGGCCATGCCTTTCGGCCTCAACCTGGTTCCTTAGGCCTTCACCAGACTGATGTCGCATGTGATAGCTTTCCATCGCACACAATCGCTAATCGGTCTCTGCTGTTCGGTGACGGATCTCATTCCTCTAGGGCGGCTGCGTGTCAGACCTCTCCAACACTTTCTGCTCAGTCGTTGGAGGCCGAATGTAGATTTTCTGGATCTGTTGCTTCAGTTTCCAGAATATCTTTATCCTCACCTTCTCCTCTGGGCGGATGTCCAGTGGCTTTCGCAGGGTGTTCCATTGGACTTAACCCACGTCCGATCGCGTTCTGACGGCAGATGCCAGCAATCTCAGATGGGGTGCAACGTTGGATCCTCTAGGTCTTTCCATTCACGGGATGTGGGACCAGGATCATGCAGCTCTACACATCAACCAGAAGGAGCTTCTTGCTCTTTCTCTGAGTTTCAGACTGTGGATCTCTCGCCAGGTCCTTCTGTTGTCCGACCATTCGATGGTGGTTGCTTACATTCGGAACCAGGGCGGCACGCACTCTGTTCCAATGTACGAAATGGCTCGGGATCTTCTACTGCTCGCTCAGGATGTCCACGCCGGGGTGGCTGTTCGTCACATTCTCGGTCGTCTGAACGTCCTAGCCGACTCCCTGTCTCATCGGGGCAGGGTCATTTCCACCAGGTGGATGCTCCACATGGCGAGTTCCATCGATCTCTTGCGACTCGTTGGAACCATCCGGTGGACACTTTTGTGTCCCCATGACCAGATGCTCTGGCTTTCGCCGTGGACGCTCTGGCCCTCCTTTGGGATGGTCTTGTCGGCTATGCCTTCCTACCGGTTCTAATTCCGCCTCAGGTTCTCGCCCAGATATGAACCTGCAGTCGTCGAATCCTTGCGATCACACCCGTCGCCTCGGTGTGTGTGGATCAATCTGCTCCGCTCTCTGTTAGCGGCGATTCCGGCATGTCTCTCTCTACCTCGCGACTTTCTTTTCCAAAGTCGCCCGAGGAGGTTTTTACGTTGACCCGACTTCATTGTGCCTTCGCACATGTCTTTTATCGGGTCCTGTCTCCTCCGTAGTGGTTTTTCGAGACATGCAGTGGAGTTGCTTTTCTTCTTCAAGGAGGCACTCACTCCACTGGTTTAGCCTCTGTGGCTAAGTGGAAGGTTCTTCTGTCGATGGTGTGCGATCACTCTGTTGCTTCTGTCACTCCTTCGATCACACTGCTTGCGGAGTTTCTGGTATATGTTTGTTTCTGGGGTCTCCAGCAATGTGTACATGTCCATGCTTCGGAGACATTTTTAGCTCATCTTGACAAAGTCAAGCTGAGCTAATCTCATCGCTCTCTGTCCGTCGTCCGTTGTCCGCCGTCCGTCAACACCATGTTTTGCTCTTCTCCTCCAAAGCCACTGGGCCAATTCAAGTGAAAGTTTGTGTGAGTGATGGTCCCAAAGGGGCATTTCATTTTTGTTCAACTCAGCATGCCCAGCCCCATAGGGAGGGAGTGGGGGAAATGCTCCAAAATATTTTTAAAATCTTCTTCTCAAGAACCAGTGTATACAATGACTTGATATTTGCTATGGAGCTTCCATATCAGGTGTAAAATCAAGTTTGTCCATACGAAGTTTGTGAAGTAATATTTGGCTTTGTAATATGAGGGGTAAGATTTTTGGCCCCGCCCAAAATTTCTATTTTCTGAACCGATGGTCTGGTATGAACCAAATTTGGTTTGTGGTAGTATTGGGTCATAAGTACTTGACCCATGCAAAAAAAAAAAATTCCTGCATCCCCATGGGAACCCTGGAAGCTAAAAATAGAAATATTTTCAAACGCCCATATTTCCCAAACCCCACGGAACAGAGAGCTTTTATTTGGTATGAAGTATCCTTATGACCAGTAGAATTGAATGGTGAAAAAAAATTGATATTTGGTATACAGCATTCATGGGGGGGGGGGGGGGGGGGTCAGATAAAAATTTGTTGAAATAAAGCTCATTGGTTCATATTTGGGCTCTCTACAGGAGCCCGAAGTTTTAACATAGGGTGATATGGGGAATATTCTTTAAAAATCTTCTTCTTCAGAACCACCAGTCAGAATCTTTTAATATTTGGTATACATCATTGTTATGAGGGCCAGATTCTAGATTGTTCAAACCAAGTCCCTAGGTTAATATTTGGGCCCAAATTTTATCTTTGTTCAATATGGAGGGTAATTTAAAAAAATTTTCTTCTTCAGATCCATCAGTCAGAATGCTTTGATATTTGGTATGCAACATCTCTATGGGGGTCAGATTCAAGTTTGTTCAAATCAGATCCCTAGGTATTTATTTGGGCTCACTATGGTAGCCCAAATTTTTACTTAGTGCAATATGAGGAAATTTCTTTAAAAATCTTCTTCTTCAGATCCACCAGTCGGAATGCTTTTATATTTGGTATACAACATCTCTAGGGGGGTCAGATTCCAGGTTGTTCAATTCGAGTGCCCAGGTTAATATTTGGGCTCCATATGGGAACATGAAATTTAACTTAGTACAATATGAGGGAATTTCTTCAAAAATCATCTTCTTCAGATTCACTTGTCAGAATGCTTTCACATTTGGTATACAACATCTCTAGGGGGTCAGATTCAAGTTTGTTCAAAGCGGATCCATAGGTTAATACTTGGGCTCACTATGGTAGCCCAAATTTGAACTTAGTGCAATTCGAAGAAATTTCTTTACAATTTCTCTTCTTCAGATCCAACAGTCAGAATGCTTTCATATTTGGTACACAACATCTCTAGGGAAGTCAGATTTAACTGTGTTTAAATCAAGAGCCTGGGTTAATATTTGGGCTCTCTATGGGAGCCGGAATTGGCCATTTTGCTGAAGAATTAAAAATTTTGTATTCAGTACCTTCTGGAGGTGTGTAACTAAGATTAATCCACATAGGTTGTATCAAGGGGCTTCATAGGGGATCTCTACATTTTACTTATGATCAACTGAAGAAAAGGCATGATGCCCAGATTATTTTTGTCACTCCTGAGGGACTCAAGGATTGACAGTGTAGCCTATGGAGATGGCTTGCTTAATGTAGACTCATTCTTGGACTCTGTTTAAATTGTGTTCTGTACAAGATGAGCGCTTCAGGCCCCGTGGGGCCTCTTGTTTCATATGTGATACCGCATTGTTTCGACACTCATCCTTGCCTCTCCAAGCTTGTTCAGCTCTTTTCCTTGAAAAGGCCTAGGACTTTGCAGTTTCCTCCAAGATGGTCACTTTCTTGGGCACTGCTATGCTTGGGGGTGGGGGGGGGGGGCATTCACGCCTTTATCCTGGACGAATATGCGTTTTCTCACATGCCAGATCTCTCCTGCATCCATTTCTTCGTGGATTTGTCTTGCTATTCGTGCAGCTTCCGCTCTTCTAGCTACTGGTGATTGTATTACCAATTGTTTTTTCTGCCACGAGGTGCGTGCATTGTCTTCCTCTTTTAATAACTCTGTCATGTTGTCGGATGACGGATGTTATTCTGGCAGCCTTCTGGAGAAATGCTACATTGTCCTTTTATCTGCGACAGTTGCAGGAGCCGACAGAGAACCTTGGGGCCCTCTTTCTTTGGCTCAGGCTGTTGTCTATCCCAGCCTTTCAGCTTTTTTCAGGGTCAGTTCCAGCTTTGTGCTGTTACTGCCCTTTCTGTCTCTGTGTCGCACTTCACCATATGCCTCATCTTTCATTGTCTTTTCTAATGCTTGTGATGCAATGGTTTGATAGGCCTAGGGATCTCTTCCTCTGTCCACGGTCCCAGTGCTATTGAGTTATGTGTGGGTTGGTTATGTGATTCCCTCCAGCTTTTTGTCTATTCAGCCTGTAGTAAACAATTGAGGTAGGTTGATAAGAAGTATAAATTTTATAGTAAATTTCCTTTCTTATTATATCTACCGAAATTGTTTACATGGAGGCCCTCCCATCTTCTTATTCGGGTAAGAATCCTTCCTTCCCGCTGATCACATAACTTCTGTGTTGTTCGGAATCAAAAGAATGACGAATTGACGCATTGCGCACTGTTTTACGGAAGTCGTGGATTTGTACTATGGAAGAGCGTCCCATACTGGGTGTGCGCCGATGGCGCTCGACCCAGTTTTGGCTTATTTTTTCGTGGTGTTTTTACACCACTTTTCTTTCCCAAATCTTGGGAAAGATTAAAATAGAGAGTATTTTATCCGAGTTAGGTTCTTCCACTGTAGTGCAAGCCTGTAGTAAACAATTTTGGTAGGTATAATAAGAAAGGAAATTTACTATAAAATTTATACTTCCGTCGAAAAATGTTGCCGCTGCCAATGTTCTTAGAACTTAGTTTAGTCAGACCTCAATATTTCCCTTTGGCACACCCAACAGGGCACATTTATGATCAGATTGCTTTGAAACCTGGCATGCTTGTTTGGGGAGACCTCTAGATGGGTGCTATCGATTTTCTTCCATTTCCTTCAAAAAATGTTGCTGTGGCCAACGTTCTTAGAACTTAGTTTAGTCAGACCTCAATATTTCCCTTTGGCACACCCTACAGGGCACATTTATGATCGGATTGCTTTGAAACCTGGCATGTTTGTTTGGGTGACCTCTAGCTATCAATTTTCTTCCATTTCAGTCCGTCAAAAAAGGTTGCCGCTGGCAACGATCTTTGAACTTAGTTTAGACAGGCATCAATATATTCCTTTTGCATGCCCTACAGGACACATTTATGATCAGATCAGTTTGAAACTTTGTATGCTTGTTTGGGGTTACCTCTAGATGGGAGCTATCAATTTTTTTTGATTTCCGTCAGAAAATGTTGCCACTGGCAATGACCTTCGCTGAACTTAGGAAAAACTTAGTGCAGTTAAGCATCAATATTTCCCTTTGACACACCCTGCAGGGCACATTTATGATTGGATCGCTTGCAAACTTGGTGTGCTTGTGTGGGGTGACATCTGTATGGGAGCTGTCGATTTTCTTCCATTTCTGTCAAAAATTGTGGCTGCTGACCTTTGAACTTAGTTTAGTTAGACCTCAATATTTCCCTTTAACACACCCTTCAGGGCACATTTATGATCGGATCACTTTGAAACTTGGTAAATGTGTTCGGGGTGACCTCTAGATGTGAGCTATTGCTTTTTTTCATTTCCATAAAAAATTATTGTCGTTATCACCAGCCTTTGAACTTACTGCATTTGTGCATCAACTTATCCCTTTTGTACTCTCTCTGCAGGGTATATTTATGAATTTCCGTACCCCCCCCCCCCCCCCAAAAAAAAAAACCATTGGCGCAAGCAATGACCTTCTACTTAGTGCAGTGCATTTGTGCCTTAACATCTTCCTTTGGCATGCCTCAGAGGGCACATTCATTATCAGGTTGTTATGAAACTTTGTATGCTTATGCAGGGTGACAAAGATAGGAGCTATTGATTTTCTTTGCATTTCCTTCCAAAGCTGTTGATATTAGCAACAATCTTTGAATTTATTGCACTTGTGCATCAACATTCTTTGACATAGCCTACAGGCCACATTTATCATAGGATTGTTTTTGAACTTGGTGTTCTCATTAGGCAAGACCTTTAGATAAGGGCTATTGATTAGCATTCATTTCTGTGAAAAAGTTGTCATTTACAATAACCTCTGAACATACTGCATTTGTGTTTCAACATTCTTCTTTTAGCCAGTCTTAGAGTTTACATTTAAAAATGCATGATTACTCTGACGTTGTGCACACACAATGCTGTTATGTTGAAATTTCATTAAATAACATTGGTACCAATGAACTTCAATTTTGCCATTTCATTTAAAACTTACCAAGTTAAAGTTTGTCAAGTTGAGCTACAGTGTCATTGACACTTTCATTATATGTAGTTCTGCCAGGTGAGCGATTACAGGCTCTTTAGAGCCTCTAGTTTGGTCTTCTCCTCCAAAACCACTGGGCCAATTCAAGTGAAAGTTTGTGTGAGTGATGGTCCCAAATAGGCATTGCATTTTGTTCGACTTAACATGCCCAGCCTCATAGGGAGGGGTTGAGGGAAAATGCTCCAAAATATTTTTAAAATCTTCTCATGAACCAGTGGGTACAGTGACTTGATATTTGTTGTGGAGTTTCCTTTTGAGGTGTAGAATCAAGTTTGTTCGTGAAGCAATATTTGGCTTTGTAATGGAAGGGGTAAGATTTTAGGCCCCTCTTAAAATTTCTATATATTTAGCTCACCTGACTGAAAGTCAGGGTGAGCTATTCTGATCACTTTTCGTCCATTGTCCGGCATCCGGCATGAAGGTGGTGTTTGGGCTTTTTCTCCCAAACCACTGGCCGCATATTAATGAAATTTCATGTGAGTAGGGGTTATATAAGTGGATTTTGATTTTTTGTCAAATTGGGTTTCTGCTCACATTGAGCAGAGGCATGGGGCAAAAAATGCTCCAATTCTTAAAAAATCTTCTTCTCAAGAACCAGCAATAGCAGAGACTTGATATTTGGTATGCAGCTTCCTTTTGAGGTGTAGACTCAAGTTTGTTCAAGAGAAGTTTGAGGGGCTATATTTGACGATGTTAAAGGAGGGGCAAAAATTTTGGCCCCACCCCAAATTTCTATTTTCCAAATCGTGAGGCCAATTTGAACCAAATTTTACATGAGTGCTTATTGGGTCATAAGTGCCTAATTTATGCCGAAATTTTTTTCCCCGTAGCCCCATGGGAACCACAGGAGCTAAAAATAGAAAAAAATGGAAACGCCCATATCTCCAAAACTACACGGCACTGAGAATTCTTATTTGTTGTGAAGCTTCCTTGGGACCAACAGAATGGAATGATCAAAAAAAAATTGCCATCGGTTTTATCATGGGGTACTTTTTGGGGACTTTTGAAAAAGTGCTGAGTCAGCATTTTTTAACACTGTGGGTAATGGGAAAAACATAAGACTACTTTTCTCCAAAACCACTGCTCCAAAAGCTTTAAAATTTCACATATAACATCTTTGGCAGATTGTTTCACATATTTATTGAAATCAATTGCCTGGGTCGATATTTGGGCTCTCTGTGGGACCCCAAATGTTTAAATTAGTGCAGTATGAGGAGTATTTTTGAAAAATCTTCTTCTTCAGATCTACCAATAAGAATGTTTTGATATTTGGTATGCAGCATCCTTAGGGGGTGTGAGATTCAAGTTTGTTGAAGCCAAATCCCTGGGTTCATATTTAGGCTGAAAATTTGGGGTCCCGTTGCGGACTTCGAAATTTTGGACCAAAATCCAAAAAAAATTTTTTTTTGTTTTTTCTGCATTTCGGTCAATTTTAAGACAAAAAAAAAATTTTTTTTTTTTTTCGCCTGAAAATTTGGGGTCTGGGTGGGACTTGGAAAATTTTGGACCCAAATCCGAAAAAAAATTTTTTTGTTTTTCTATGCATTTCCGTCAATTTCAACACAAAAAAAATTTTTTTTTTTCCTCTGAAAATTTGTGGTGCGGGTGGGACTTCGAAAATTTGGGACCAAAATCGGAAAATTTTTTTGGGGGGGGTTTTCAGCGTTTCAGTCAATTTTAAGACAAAAAAAAAAAAAAAAAAAAAAAAAATTTTCCTCTGAAAATTTGGGGTCCGGGTGGGACTTGGAAAATTTTGGACCCAAATCCGAAAAAAAAATTTTTTGTTTTTCTATGCGTTTCTGTCAATTTCAACACAAAAAAAAATTTTTTTTTTCCTCTGAAAATTTGGGGTGCGGGTGGGACTTCGAAAATTTTGGACCAAAATCGGAAAAAAATTTTTTTGGTTTTTTCAGCGTTTCGGTCAATTTTAAGACAAAAAAAAAAAAAAATGTTTTTTTTTCCCCTGAAAATTTGGGGTCCAGGTGGGACTTAGAAAATTTTGGACCAAAATCCAAAATTTTTTTTTTGTTTGTTTTTTCTGCATTTCGGTCAATTTTAAGAAAAAAAAAAAAAAAAATTTTCACCTGAAAATTTGGGGTCCAAGTGGGACTTGGAAAATTTTGGACCAAAATCCGAAAAAAAAATTTTTTTGTTTTTTTATGCGTTTCCGTCAATTTTAAGACAAAAAAAATAATTTTTTTTTTTTCCCCTGAAAATTTGGGGTCAGGGTGGGACTTAGAAAATTTTGGACCAAAAGCCGAAATTTTTTGGGGGGGGGGGGTTCTGCATTTCGTTCAATTTTAAGACAAAAAAAAATTATTTTTTTTCCCCTGAAAATTTGGGGTCCGGGTGGGACTTCGAAAATTTTGGACCAAAATCCGAAAAAAAATTTTTTTGTTTTTTCTGTGTTTCGGTCAATTTTAAGACAAAAAAAAATTTTTTTTTTACACCGAAAATTTGAGGTCCAGGTGGGACTTCGAAAATTTTGGACCAAAATCCGTAATTTTTTGTTTTTGTTTTTTTATGCGTTTCTGTCAATTTTAAGACAAAAAAAATTTTTTTTTTTTACACCGTAAATATGGGGTCCGGGTTGGACCAAAATCCGGAAATTTAGTTTTATCGTTTTTTATGCATTTTAAGAAGAAGAAAAAAATTTAGGCTGGATGTATTTTGTTTGGGAAAAAAATCTGTTTTTTATGCCTTTATCTCAATTTTGAGACGTAAAAGTGCAGGAACTGAAAATAGAAGGAAAATCCTGTGTATTGTGTGGGCACAATCGCTTCATCTAGTTGGTATATGCTTTTCTTGGGAGGGGGCGTATGCAGCTTATTCAAGTCAAGTCCCTGGTTTGATATTTAGACTACCATGTCAGGTGAGCGCCCTCAGGCCCCCTGGGGCCTCTTGTTATACTAATAACCAATGGCCCAGACTTAGCAGGTGCAAACTCGATATTATCAAGGGCCAAACACAAATTCTGAACCCCCCCAATCCCAAAAATTTGCATACAAAACCAAAAATTAAAAGTCCTATCTGGCCCTCCATACTTTTACCATCTGCGCATGCGCAGCAGTCAGGAAGAGACCGGAATTGGCGCAAATTTCATTCTTTGTTTGGCCCTAAGGTCAGTAACAATGAACTGACATCTGTGCTTTTAAATCTCCTTTTTTGAGGATGCCAGACACAAATCAATGAAAGAATTGGTGGATCCAAGGCTGTAAATGGATGATGGAAGTGAACAACGGTGGTTGGAAATGTTCAGGGCTGTAACTTAATAATAATTATAAAAATTATTTCATGTTTCCCAATTTCGGGACATACGCCTGACGTCATCATTCTTGCTTCTGATTTATCCACTGTTTGTGAAGTGTTCCTTCCCTATCCTCCCTTGAAGCCCTCCTGTTAACTGGTAAAGTGCTGAGTTTTTTCTGACAACAAATCAAAGCTCATCATATACTGCTCTATTACATTTAATTGGATAGTGCCTTATAGGGACTATCCAATTAAATGTCAGAGAGCAAGGTATTGTATAAAAAATCTGATCCATATCGGGGACAATAAGGCTTCCTCAGGCAGACTGTAGCTACAGACAGTTATTGTCTGTCACTTTTAGTGAAGCCCAAAATAGGGCTTTCAGCACTCTACCAGTTAAACTCGTAAGCTTTTTGGCTATTTTTTATTGAAATTTTTTATTAAATTTCTTGGGTGTTTAACATGTATTACAGAATGTTTATTCTGTTTATCCCCATGGTAAAGTCCTCACCCAAGGGGTGTTAGGTCATTTTGGTCTTGCATCTTCTATCCAATGTATCTTTTTTTCTTCGTATGAAGATCTAGCTTTACATCTGGTAGCATTTAAATCGGTTACTGACTTTGGGCCTTTTTGTGTGCCTGATGTCTTGTTTCTGTTTTTTTCCTTTGACGTTGTTTACATTGGCAACGTCCTCAAATATATGTAGTATTTTGTATTATATTACTGTAGGATTATTGTAGGATACATTGATTATGATTCCGGTAGTATAGCTCAAAAAAATTGGATTTTGTCCTCACTTAGGCTCTATCGGGATGCCCTTGGGCTCATCATGTTCTCTTTGGGAACTTAGGCTTTTTCAAAAATCTTTTTGATTTAATTTTTTGAATTTAGTTTTGATTGCTATTATTCATGTATCTTTATCATATATTTTGTTGTGGAGTTTGTAGGAGTGCTATGGACTTTGTATTTTGTTTGTAATTATGAAAGCTTCCTGCTCTAAATGCAAGGCGAGGAAGTCTACCTCCGATTTACATGCTTGTTGCCTTGCCTATAGTCGATGCACTCCTACGGATTCTTGTCCTACATGTGTTCATTGGGATGACAAACGTTGGAGACGGGTGTCACGGTACGTTGTTGGCGGTGAGGTTCCTATGCCGGAGCTCACCGCAATATAATTCGAGTTTTTCTTTTTCTATTTCAGAGGAACAAGAACATGGTCCTGGTTTTGTAACACCCATCCAAAGTGTGCTACCATTGTCATGCTCTGATGAGCAAATAGAGCTAGCTGCAAGGTGCTCATGAATATAAGCAAGGGATAAGGCCTCTCATTAGTGTTGTGATCCTTTGCAAGCAGCTAGCTCGACCAGTGAAGCGGTAACTTCTTTCGTGGGAGCCGTGACACCGGGTAAGTCTGTTGCGGTCGAGGGAAGTGTAGATTTGGGTAAAGCGAGCACCTCAAAAACTAAAGCTCACCCAGCGACGACGAAAATAAGGAGGAAGCTTGCAAGTTTCTCTTAGTGAGGCTCGGCAAGATCTGATAGGACCGCGAGCAGGAGAGTCCCCTTTGTAACCCAGCAACATTTGGGGCCAAATGTTGTTGAGAAACTTGCTTGTGTAGTATTTTGCAAGTTTATCTCAGGGAGGCTCGGCAAGGTCTGAAAAGACTGCAAGCGGGAGAGGGGCCAAAATGTTGTTTGGTAAACTTGCTTGTGTAGGAGCTAATGTCCACACTTGTCGCTCGGGATGCTCCTTCTAAACTGCAGCCGGGGTCGGCTACAGTTACGGCTTATTCCTCAGGCAGATATAGCACACACGATATCCAGGCAGCCACCAGAAGAAGTATCCCGTCTTCGCCCATGAAGTCGGCCTATCCGGTAGCTAGTGATCCGAGGCTTCAATCATTGGGACGTTCGGAGTAGAGATCTACATCCGGATCTTCATCCCCGGAGCAGCAAACAGTGTAATATGGAAGACCGCTGTCAAAAGATAATAAGAACGAATATTTTCTCACCAAAAATGTACAGACTCAACAAAGAATTTACATGAATAAATGGCATGAGTGAAGAAAGAATGCTTGTGTTGGTTCTTGAACGTTTTGGTACTGGGACGTTTCGGCCCAAGATGTTTCAGCCTCCATGTATTGAAACACCGGGATGGGCTTGCATGAGCCAGAAAAAATGGCCGGACTGAGGAGGGGTGGGGGGGGGGGGGTGGGGTGTGGGGGTGGTTGGTACAGGCAAAGGCTAGATATGTATCATGCATTCAAGTGTATGCATGCCTTTCATGGTTCCTCGATTGGCGGCTGGGTCGTGTTCTAACAGCAACCACATGGGCACTTCCACTATTTAGTTGGTTTGTTTCCTGTGCTTGTTCGTTGATAAGTCATATACGAGCATATGGTTCCTTATCAATAAAATTGCTAGCCTTCGTGTACCTGTGTGGCTAACTTGTCAATTATCTGGGCGACATTCTCCAATGTGGCAATTAGTCCACTCTGAAAAGTTTCGCCCAGACTGCTCTGTCCTTTTCTTACGACGTATGAGTTTATAACTCAGTTAACTGCATAATAACATATTATTCTTTCAGTTTCCTGGTTACACTTGTATCACTCGGTCATACCATGGACACAGGCTGTATTCAGATGAGTACATGTGTGATTTCATTGCTCGCGTGCATAATATGTGTATTTATTAGGCATTAATGAACAGATTATATAAATTCTTATTCTGCTTCTAGAGCTCATTGAGAATTTTTGTGCTATTTGGATCATTTATGGAACTTCCAATAGGCCGTCTATGCATACGTTCTCAGTTTTTTGGCATCATTATTCAGAGTAGTATATTCTTTCTCCGAACAGTCATTGCTTGTTACGGGCCAAGCAACAATTAATTATTTTGGGGATGATCTGTGACGAGTCTGTTAATCATAGCTCATTTCATGTTCTAAGTCCAGGTTTCTCCCACAGATGGTACACTGGAGAATTCACATTCTCATATATTCGTACGGTTCAATTGGAGTTTTATTATTGGAATTAATTGTACACCTGAACGGGGTCACCTGTAGGTTGCCTTAGAAGCATGTTTGCTCTCACAGATACTTTCCATTGGATTTCAATTGGACAAGTGTATGGTTGTACACGTTATATCACTGGTTTTTGACCTATCTACGTATTCCGACTCGGGTATACGTCAGAAGCGTGCGCTATTAATAACCGGGATCGCCACAATAGCCTTAGCTTCTGAAGTGGCATTAAGCACCAATAATTAATAATAATTAATATCTGGGTGCATGTTGGGCGAATATATATTGATTATTTGGTACTGCTTTTCACTGATTCCAGAGCGCTTCCCTCTTTGTTTTGAAGAATATTCCTTCAAAAAATGGGGGTGGGGTGATTTTTCTTCATCTCGCCCAGCTTGAAATAAGTATCACTATGAGTGAAGCTGTTTTTGTCTGTAGATTATTACTGATCTTAGATACAGCTTGTTTATATTTATATATATATATAGCGTGTGTTTGTGGGGGTTAGTCTCTCACTCTCGAATACGCCATCCTGATTTAAGTGGCTTAGGCTGGTATAGCCTTAAATTGGGGGCTCATTACACCCAATTAGCATAATCATTAATTATTAATAATTAATCATTAATCATAATCATTCATGCTAAGATTACGGAATTTACTTTGATATGGCTCTTTATTGATGATATGTCTTCTCTATTATTTTATATAGAGAGATACATGTAATTCTTTTAATTTTAATCTCCTTGTCACCTTGGAATGCAGGCTTAGGAGCTATATTTTGTCTGCTAATTCTTAAGTCCTAGGCCCTCCGCCTTTTTACAATTCAGCTAAGTCTGGGCCATTGGTTATTAGTATAAAAATATGATAAATTTAAAGTAATTTGTATATTTTTCATACTTACCAATGGCCCAGATGGGGATGGCCCTCCCATGAGTGGGCACTCATACCTACCTGCTGAGTTATTTAGTATGCTCATCTACAGAGAATGAGGTTGGCGCCAATTCCGGTCTCTTCCTGACTGCTGTGCATGCGCAGATGGTAAAAGTATGGAGGGCCAGATAGGACTTTTAATTTTCGGTTTTGTATGCAAATTTTGGCGGTTGGGGGGGAAGGGGTTCAAAATTTGTGTTTGGCCCTTGATAATATCGAGTTTGTACTAGCTAAGTCTGGGCCATTGGTAAGTATTAAAAATATACAAATTGCTTTAAATTTATCATTTTCTGAACCGATGGTCCAATTTGAACCTAATTTGGTATGTGGTATTATTGGGTCATAAGTACTTGACTTGTGTAAAAAAAAAAGTCCTGCATCCCTGTGGGAACCGCATCAGCTGAAAATAGAAATATTTTCAAATGCCCATATTTCCCAAACCACACGGAACAGAGAACTGTTGTTTAGTATGAAGCATCCTTAGGGACAGTAGAATTGAATGGTAAAAAAATTGTCATCAGTTATGTTAGGGTGTCCTGTGGGGGGGGGGGGGGGGTATCAAAAAAAAAAAAAATGCCCAGCAAATATTTGCAAAAATTTTAAAAAATCTTTTCTCCAGAACATATGGTCAGAATCTTTTGATATTTGGTATACAGCATCCAGGGAGGGGGGAGGGAGGTTGTCAGATACAAGTTTGTTAAAATGAAGCCCATTGGTTCATATTTGGGCTCAATACAGGAGCCCAAATTTTTAACTTCGGGCAATATGAGGAATATTCTTTAAAAATCTTCTTCAGAACCAATGGCCAGAATCTTTTAATATTTGGTATACATCATTGTTATGAGGGTCAGATTCAAGATTGTTCAAACCAAGTCCCTAGGTTAATATTTGGGCTTCCTATGGAAGCCCAAATTTTAAGTCAGTGCAATATGGGGGATAATCTTTAAAAATCATCTTCTTCGGATCCCCCCAGTCAGAATGCTTTCATATTTGGTATACAACATCTCTTGTGGGGTCATATTCAACATTGTTCAATTCGAGAGCCTGAGTTAATATTTGGACTCCCTATAGGAACCCAAATTTTAACTTAGTGCCATATGAGGGAATTTCTTCAAAAATCATCATCTTCAGATTTACCAGTCAGAATCCTTTCATATTTGGTTTACAACATCTCTTGGGGAGCCAGATTCAAGTTTGTTCAAATTGGTTCCCGGGGTTATTATTTTGGCTTGATATGGTTGCCCAAATTTTAACTTAGTGCAATATAAGGAAATTTCCTTAAACATGTTCTTCTTCAGATCCAATTCAGAATGCTTTCATACTTGGTATACAACATCTTTTGGGGGGGGGGGGGGGGGGGGGGGGGGGGGGGGTCAGATTCAACTTTGTTCAAATCGAGTGCCTGGGTTAATATTTGGGCTCCCTATGGGAGCTGGAATTGGTCATGTAGCTGAAGAATTAGAAATAATTTTGTATTCAGTATCCTCTAGAGCTGTGTAACTAAGATTAATCCACATAGGTTGTATCAAGGGGCTTCATAGGAGAGCTCCACTCTGCATTATGATCAACTGAAGAAAAGGCATGATTCTTGGACTATTTTAGTCACTCCTGAGGGGCTCAAGTATTGACAATGTATCCTATGGAGATTGATTGCTTAATGTAGATTCATTCTTGGACTCTGTTTATATTGTATTCTGTTCAAGGTGAGCACTTCAGGCCCAGTGGGGCCTCTTGATTTAAATTGTTCCAAAAATTTCAACAAAACCATATCATGTGACCCCTCATTGGAACAAGGGTGAAGAGCTCATTCCAAAGAGGAGTCACTTGATTTGGTTTTGTTGAAACTTTTGAAAAATATATTTTCTTCAACTGCTAAATTTGAAAATTACACAGGCAGATGCAACCAACTCATTAGGTAAAGGATAAACTAGATAATTTTCTATTTTTTGCTTTTCAATTTTTTTACAGTGTGAAAATTACGTTTTGAATTCAAATTCAATGACAAGTGTTTGTGATATTCGTGGGGAACCAACATTGTATGTCTATGAAAGTGTAGAACTGGAATTATCACTTACAACTGTGAAATGTGATACAGCAGAATTTATAGAAGATGATTTTACATGTCCTATTAAATTAATAAAAGGTAGGTCATTGTTTGTGTTTGATCTTGTTCTCCATATTGTTGTGTTCACAGCAATAAGAATCAGACTCAGTCTTTTAGATTTTGAGGCATGCTGTCACTCTTGTCTGCCATTGTGCCCGCAATTTTTTATATTTTACAAGTACTCAACAGCATGCCTCAACTTTGCCTTGCAAGTTATTAATGTCCATTTGTGGAAAAAGGGTCAAAATAATACAACACTTGCACAGAAATGAATAGTGTCTCAAAATAGCCTGAACTTATATGAGAAGAGATGAAAATTGAAGAGCCATTTTGGAGAATTTGGATCAGCAGAGTGTTAAATAAATAGATAAGAAATGCACACAAGCATAATAATGCAATGCCTTTACAATTCAATGTCTGCAGTTCTCCTTTACAAAAATAAAACACCAATTTCTAGGGTTGATGTCCAGAGTGTACAAAAATGCAATCAAATTCTCATTGTTGAGATTGACAGGAATATTGTGAGAATTGGATTTTGGGTACCTTTGAAAAATTATGCTTGATCTCAATGTAGTTCAAATAGGAACCTCAGGAAATGTAGCAGTGTTTGTATATTGTGGTTGACAATGTATTACTCATTTAAAAAAAGTTACCTTGAAACTCTGGTAAACAAAGTATTGCACAAATTCTTAGACTTTGGTTATTTAATGTGTTAAAACTAAAAGATGGGGTTATACAGACAAATAGTGAAAAATAAAACATAATTTTCTAGATTTGAATAGAGATGACAGAAATCCAATCAGATTTAAGTTTGGAGTTTTGCAGGAACTCTATGAGTAATGAATTCAGAATTCCACTTGGAAAATGATTCTTGGTCTTATTAATTGGGCTTGTATTTCCAATAGGCTGTGAAGCAGTGTTTGTTTACTCTGGTTGATGATATCTGTGTCACTGTTATAAGAGGACCCGGTAAATGGCTGGGATGATATTCCTCTAAAGTGAACCAACATAATTATGTGCAATGAAATTGAAAACTTGACTTCATATGTACATTGCATATGCAATATAGCCAGAGTGACCCTAAAATTATTGTACAATTCTTAACCCTTGATATTTTAATGGAGAGAAGATAAAAGCTGGAGTTATATATACATATGTGTACAAATAAAGCACAAATTTTCTAGATTTCATTACTGGAGACCAAGTCTGGAAATAAGCAATCTGTCATTTGCAGAATGAGGTCTCCAGAGAGTGAATTTGCTGATGCTGGCTATCCCACACTATGGGCTAGAATTAGGCCCTTGCGAACCCTAACTTCTGGTTCTAATCGAATCTCAAATCGAATCCTAGAGAAGATTCGAATCCAAATCAAATCCATCAAAGGAAATTAATCTGGCAAACTAATCAACTATTTCAATTTTCGCGATAAAAAAACAAAATCAAATCAAGAATGATTGGGCAAATAGGGTACTTGAAACAAAAAGCAATCATATTCAATGTCTATGGGTGCGTATTATAATCACCTTGTACAGACCCCAAGTTCACAATTAAATTAGTTCCACTAAAGTAGTTCAAATTTTGTTCTGATTCCCATTTTATTATGACAAGCATTTAATGATAATTTCACACTTTTTGCAAATAGTCATGACATAACGTCATATAAAAAGCGATAGACGTACTTTCAATATCCAGAATGTGTATTTACATTTGCATCTAGTGTAATCATATCTCACTGCATTCTCATGGTGATGTTACAGAATTGCGATAAAATGTATAACCAATATTTCATGGTTCACGTAAAAGAATTCAAGAACTGCAGACGCATAATTATGTATCTGTACTTTGCAGTTAGTATGGTCATAAATTAGTGATTCGCTGACATTGACGTGTAAATTATTATCATAGATTTGCGCATGACAAAGTGCTCTATGGATTCAAAATTTCGAATACTGACAGGGAGTGCGGTGGCTCAGTGGTAGACTGTTGGACTTCTATGCTAGAGGTCCTCAGTTCAATCCCCATCTGGGACGACCCGCATTGTGTCCTTGGGCAAAGCAGTTTATCCCAGTTGCCTACATTGGGGCACGATAACACCATGTACTAAGGCCTACTGCACGTCGATGGGGCACATGTCTTCAACCGCTGTAACCCTGCTTGAGCGGAGCTTGAACAAAGTTAAAATGTTGAGGAGCTGACAGTTGCTCATTGATGCTCAGTGGTTCTCTTCAGGCACTCTGGCTTCCTCCACCTGTAAAACTGTGACGGTCATGATTAGCCATTGTGCATAAGCATGTGATCTTAAACACCACTAAATAAATAAATGAATACTGACAGTGGAATCGAATTGAATCCCATGAAGGATTCGAATCCAAATCGAATCTTGAAGCTTCGCATGGGCCTTGCTAGAATCTCCTAATTTATCCTCTGGGTACCTCTTTCTGTTTAGGCCTGAGCCCTTGATTCAGATTGTCGTTCACAGAGCATAAATTTGCTGTGTAGGGTAAAATCACCAAATTCACCTCTCTGCAGACCTCATTCTGCAGATGACACTGCTTATTTCCAGGCTTGTTGGAGTCAACAGAAATGCAGTCAAATTACCGGTGTTCAGATTGACAGGAATATTATGAGAAGTGGATTCAGGATTTCTCTTGAAAAATTATGATTTTTAAGTAGACTTGTATTTCCAGTAGTAACCCAAGGAACTGGAGCAGTGTTTGTTTCGTCTGGTATACAATATCCTGAATTACAGATATAAAAGGATTCGGTCAAGGGCCAGTATGAGTATCCACTAAAATGTGCCACAAAATTTTGATTGACTGAATGAATTTGACTTCATACTTATGTGGCGATATAACCACAGTTGCAGAATATTATTTTAAACCCTGATGAACAAACAAATAAATTATTGTTCACTTTCATAGACCTTGGTAGTCCAATGTGAAGAAGCCAAAAGCTGGCATTGTATTCACATTTTACCACTTTCAGTTTCATATTTTTGGGAAAACTAAAACTAAATTTTCTTTTTATAGTTCACAATAGCTTTAGCTTCTTTTATATATCTTATGTAATTGTAATTGTTGTTTGGCTTTGCTTTTGTTTTGACTGCTCATATTTCTATTGTAGATCCACAGTGTACAGATAGATATCACTGCTGCCACTCAGCAGGCCTCCATACTGTAGGCTTACCATGGATCCACCATTATCAGAATTTTTGTAAACAAGGTATGTTATCTGTTGTTGCACTACTTTTCAGTTAGCTGCGAGGAAATTTAAATCAAAGCTTCAGCTCTTAACCTGCAGAGTATTTTTTTAAAGATGTGAAGCAGCCATGTCTAGATTTGATGAAAGATTCATTAAAGTTTGCCTCAAGAAATCGCTGGTCAGAAAGCCGGTACAATTTGTAGATGAAAATTTCGGGGTGCTCAATTTTTACTTCATTATACCCCACGCAACGAAGTTGCTGGGGTATAATGTTTTTGACTGGTCCGTCCATCAGTCCTACTTGTTTTCCGGACTTTTTTTCTACACGCTTCCAGATATTGAGCTGATTTTGGGCACGTGAGTCTAACATGGTAGCCTACAGATCAAGTTTGCATTTTTTTCCGCTCCACTGATTTTTACCGAAATTACGACCCTTGGACTCTGAAAAGTTCATCAAAATTACAGTTTTCCGGACTTTTTTTCTACATGCTTCCAGATATTGAGCTGATTTTTGGTATGTTAGTCTAACATGGTGGCCTACAGATCACGTGTGCATTTTGTTCTGCTCCACTGATTTTTACCGAAATTACGGCCCTTGAACTTTGAAAAGTTCATCAAAATTACAGTTTTCCGGACTTTTTTTCTACACGCTTCCAGATATTGAGCTGTTTTTGGGTATGTTAGTCTAACATGGTGGCCTACAGATTAAGTTTGCATTTTGTTCCGCTCCACTGATTTTTACCGAAATTACGGCCCCTGAACTTTGAAAAGTTCATCAAAATTACAGTTTTGCAGACTTTTTTCCTACATGCTTCCAGATATTGAGATGATTTTTGGTATGTTAGTCTAACATGGTGGCCTACAGAACAAGTTTGCATTTTGTTCTGCTCCACTGATTTTTACCGAAATTACGACCCTTGGACTCTGAAAAATGCATTAAAATTACAGTTTTCCAGACTTTTTTCTACACGCTTCCAGATATTGAGCTGATGTTTGGTATGTTAGTCTGACATGGTGGCCTACAGATCAAGTTTGCATTTTGTTCCGCTCCACTGATTTTTACTGAAATTACGGCCCTTGAACTTTGAAAAGTTTATCAAAATTACAGTTTTCCAGACTTTTTTCCTACACGCTTCCAGATATTGAGCTGATTTTTGATATGTTAGTCTAACATGGTGGCCTACAGAACAAGTTTGGGTTTTGTTTCGCTCCACTGATTTTTACCAAAATTACGGCCCCATAGACTTTGAAAAGTTCATCAAAATTACAGTTTTCCGGGCTTTTTCTCTGCTTGAATTCTTGCAATACCGTTGAAACTACAGAACACTGTTTTCTGCAGTATTTCTAGAATCTATGTTTATTTTTAAAAAATGATTAGAGCTTGAAATATCGGGGCACGTGGGGTATGTGAGCGTGCTCACTAAGGTTCTATATTTTTAGTGGCAAGTGATTTTTCTGTCCTGGGCAGGAATATCTCAGAAACATGCAAGGAGTTAACCCATAAAGTCTTAATTCTGTAGACTTTTTGGTTCTTGAACTAATCTCCCAATGAGGTAATCTTTCAGAAATTACTTGAAGCCCACTAACCGTGTTCCAGTCAAGTGTAGCTGCTTATGTGGGACCCAAGTCAATGGATTTAGAGGAGTAGTATTTCTGGTAAATTGTCCAGACCCTCTTTGGATAGAACAAGAATTTTGTTCTGGGAGGAATTAGGTTCATCATATTTATTAAAAACATTACTGTTTGGTGCAGCTGTTTGTTGTAGTCTCCTTCTGTGAATTAAGAAAAAGTACAAGTTTTTTAATGCTGTTTATTTTATCCAAAAAAAAATGACCCACTCTGTGACATTCTCTGAGGCTATGGCAAGACATTGGTTAGTATGTAGGATTCAGAAAATGTAGTCATGCCCAACAGTTTGTAAAAGTCTTCAAGTGTATGCACTGAAAAAGGTTTCCTCAATGAACTCAGGAGTCTCAAGTATTGATTAACTGTGGCTGCTACCTCAATTTTTAGCTTAACTTGACATGGTCAAGATAAGCTATTGCCATCACACGTGCGGAAGTCTGTTAGTCTGTGAGTCTGTTCACATTTTCCTTTAGCACAGGCTACACCCCGCAGTTCTTGTCTGATTGTCACGAAATTTCATATGCAGGTTTGGGTCATGTCTAGATGAGAACATCCCCTTTTGGTCGCAATCGGTCAAACGGTATGGTTGCCCAAGCCCAAAACCCGAAAACCATTAGCACAGTCTACAGGTCATATTTATGAAGGGATTTCATTGTAACTTGGTAGGATGCCTTTGTGTAATTCCTAGATGAGAACGTCCGCTTTTGGGCATGATCTGTCAACCGTGATGGCTGCCCAAGCCCGAAACCCAAAAACTTTTAGCACAGTCTGCAGATCATGTTTAATATGGAGGGATTTCATTGTAACTTGGTAGGATGGCTCCTTATGATGTCTAGATGAGAATTTCCCCATTTGGGTGTGATCTGCCAACCGTGACAACTGCCCGAGCCCAAAACCCAAAAACCTTTAGCACAGTATACAGGTCATATTTATGAAGGGATTTCATTGTAACTTGGTAGGATGACTCCAAATAATGTCTAGATGAGAACGTCCCATTTTGATCGCGATCATTCAGCCTTGATGGGTGCCCGAGCCCAAAAACCTTTAGCATAGACAAAAGGTCATTTTTATGGAAGGATTTCATTGCAACCTGTTAGGTTGACTCCATATAATGCCTAGATGATGACATCCCCTTTTAGTCGTGATTGGTCAACTGTGATGGCTACAGGTGCACCGAAGCCCAAAAACCTTGAGCAAAGTCTACAGGTCATATTTATAAAGGGATTTCAGTGTAACTGTGTAGGATCACTCCAGATGATGCCCAGATGAGATTGTCCCCTTTGGTTGCGATCATTCAACCATGATGGCTGCCCGATCCCGAAGCCCGAAAACCTTCAGCACAGTCTACAAGTCATATTTATGAAGGGAGTGTAACTTGGTAGGTTGACTCCATGTAATGTCTAGATGAGAACGTCCCCTTTTGGACACGATTGGGCAACTGTGACGGCTACAGGAGCCCGAAGCCCAAAAACCTTTAGAACAGTCTACAGGTCATAATTATGAAGGGATTTCATTGTAGCTTGATAGGATGACTCCAAATAATGTCTAGATGAGAACATCCCCTTTTCGTCACGATCGTTCAGCCTTTATGGCTGCCAGAGCCCAAAGACCTTTAGCATAGTCTATAGGTCGTATTTATGGAAGGATTTCATTGTAACTAGTTAGGTTGACTCCATATTATGCCTAGATGATGACATTCCCTTTTGGTCGTGATTTGTCAACTGTGATGGCTACAGGTGCCAGAAGCCCGAAAATCTTGAGCACAGTCTACAGGTCATATTTATGAAGGGATTTTATTGTAACTTCGTAGGATCACTCCAGATTATGCCCAGATGAGAATGTCCCCTTTTGGTTGTGATCATTCAACCATTATGGCTGCCCGAGCCCGAAGCCCGAATACCTTTAGCACAGTCTACAGGTCATATTTTTGAAGGGATTTCATTGTAACTTGGTAGGTTTGACTTCATATAATGTCTAGATGAGAACGTCCCCTTTTGGACATGATTGGGCAACTGTGACAGCCACAGAGGCCCGAGCCCAAAAACCTTTAGCATAGTCTATAGGTCGTATGTATGGAAGGATTTCATTGTAACTTGTTAGGTTGACTCCATATAATGCCTAGATGATGACATCCCCTTTTGGTTGTGATTGGTCAACTGTGATGGCTACAGGTGCCCGAAGCCCAAAAATCTTGAGCACAGTCTACAGGTCATATTTATGAAGGGATTTCATTGTAACTTCGTATAATCACTCAAGATGATGCCCAGATGAGAATGTCCCCTTTTGGTTGCGATCATTCAACCATGATGGCTGCCCGAGCCCAAAGCCCGAAAACCCTTAGCACAGTCTTCAGTTCATATTTATGAAGGGATTTCATTGTAACTTGGTAGGTTGACTTCATATAATGTCTAGATGAGAACACCCCCTTTTGGACACCATTAGGCAACTGTGACGGCTACAGGGGCCTGAAGCCCGAAAACCTTTAGCACAGTCTACAGGTGATATTTATGAGCGGATTTCATTGTACCTTGGTAGGATGACTCCAAATAATGTCTAGATGATAACGTCCCCTTTTGGTCACGATCATTCAGCCTTATGGCTACCCGAGCCCAAGACCCCCAAACCTTTAGCATAGTCTATAGGTCATATTTATGGAAGGATTTCATTGTAGCTTGTTAGTTTGACTCCAAATAATGCCTAGATGATGACATCCCCTTTTGGTCTTGATTGGTCAACTGTGACGGCTTCAGGGGCCCGAGGGGGGCGCGGTGGCTCAGTTGGTAGAGGTGCAGGCTGCAAGCCGAGAGGTCCTCGGTTCAAATCCCACCTGCGGCAACCGTGTTGTGTCCTTGGGCAAGACACTTCACCCCCATTGCCCATGTGGGGGTACGGTGATACTGTGTACTAAGGCGTACTGCACGTCGAAAGTGCACCTGTCTTCAACCAATGCTAACCCTGCTTGTGTGGAGTTAGTATGTTGGGGAGCTGACAGTTGCTCGCCATTGCTCAATGGTTCTCTCCGGGTACTCCGGCTTCCTCCACCCATAAAACTGGCATGGTCATGATTAGCCATTGTGCAGAAATATGTGACCTTAAACACCAATAAATAAATAATTGAGGGGCCCAAAGATGGATAACCTTGAGCACAGTCTACAGGTCATATTTATGAAGGGATTTCATTGTACTTTTGTAGGATCACTCCAGATGATGCCCAGATGAGAGTGTCCCCTTTTGGTTGCAATCATTCAACCATGATGGCTGCCCGAGCCCAAAGCCCAAAAACCTTTAGCACAGTCTACAGGTCATATTTATGAAGGGATTTCATTGTAACTTGGTAGGTTGACTTCATATAATGTCTAGATGAGAACGTCCCCTTTGGACGCAATTAGGAAACTGACGGCTACAAGGGATTTCAATGTAACTTGATAGGATGACTCATTTTGGAATAATTTCACTGTAACTTGGTAACTTTTGTTGATATACGTTAACTGTGAGGGCCACATACATTAACTGTGAGGTCATATTAACCCACCCCTCAGCTCTTTAGCACAGTGTACACCTCATATTATTTTTATGAAAAACATAGCATACAGGGAACAGAAATGAACATATTCCCAATTATCACAATTCTTGTCTTATTTCATAATCCTTTCATAAACATTGAACTTTATCCTTTTCATCAAACACAACACACAAGTTAAGCTACAGTGTCATTGACACTTTCATTATTTTCCCCTTCATGCATGTGCATGCTTTCATATTTGTATATTCATACTTAACTGAATTTTTTTTTTTTCAATAAATAGAAAAAAAATTGCAGATAATGTCAAATAAGTCCTTGAATTTAGACAAGAAAAGGTACTTTGGAAGCCAGAAATGTCCAGTTGTTTTGTATTATGTCTTCTAAATTTAAGGCAAGCAATTTGAAACCATGTTGAATTGGATGCTTTTAAAGTTTCCCTGAAAAATGTTCTATTTTATTGTGGATTGATCACAAGAGTTGTTTTCAAATGCATGTTGATTCCCATTTCGCACTTTGTGTGGGGTAGGTGCAAAGTTTGGCAACCCAGAGCAACTTCTCCCTAATCGTTCTGTAGGCGGGTCTATAGTGTAATTTGACACATTACCTAAAGAATCAGTCAGATCCATACATACATCAGGGCTCTGCCCTTTGTAAACCTCAAGAAGTGGAGCCATGCTTATTTACTGCAGTAAACAAGTTCTGCTTTACTGGTACAATAGACCCAGAACGATTGTCTGAACTTGACTTCATATGTTGCGATCATGAGATAGCCAAAGATGTTGAAAGTGACCTTAAACAACCATAAATAAATAGATATCAGGAATCGTATAGGTCTTTGAAAGTGCTTGAATTTTTTAACTGAAATTCATGGTCCTAAGCCCACAAGGGCCTGGATATTTTTATACATTTTTGCTATACTTTCACCGTCCACATCCTGTGACTTTGCCACTGTAGGCAGCAAAGACTTGCCTAGAAACAGCCACCAAGATACTTAGATGTAACTTTCAAATTTACCCAGAGGCTGCATGTTGGATTACCTGTTCAGTTGACGTAGAAAGTCGGAATTAGGCACTTAGGGTTAAAAGTGTTTAAAAATCAGGCTGTCTTAGTAAATGTCATGGAAAGTGCTTGAAAAATGAATTTAATAATTGCTTGGCTCATTTTGATTTGTTTGTTTGTTTATTAGGATTTAATGACACTTTCAATACTCAGGTTCATATTGTGTCAGAGAGTTTTACGGGTGTAGGAAACCAGTGTACCTGGAGAGAACTACCCAGTAGTGGCATGCAACCTCTCAAACTCTCCAGCTTTCTGACTCTGTACATGCAGAGTTGGCAGAGGGTGAAGGAAGTGTACCACTGTGTACCCATAGGGGCAATCAGGATTAAGTGTCTTGCCGAAGGACACATTGTAATTACTGCGGGTCAGAATCAAACCTTCAACCTTTTAGTTTTAAGTCCAGTGCTCTGACCACTGAGTCACGGTGCTCCTATTTTGATCTAAATATGATGGAGTTAATTGTGACTGTTGTGTGTTTTTAGCTCACCTGACTGAAAGGGTGAGCTATTCTGATCATTCTTTGTCAGTCGCCATCCGATGTCTGTTGTAAAGGTGGTGTTTAAGTCTTGACCCAAACTGCTGGACCGATTCCAATACAAATTCATGTGAATGATGAATGGGGAGGGGCAATTCAGCTTTGTTAAAATTGATATCCTGCCCCGCCATGAGGAAGGGGTTGAGAATATTGCCAACAATTTTTTAAAAAATTTCCCAACAGCTGATGGATGGAATAACTTGATATATGGTAGGAGGTGCAAAAAATAGAATTTTTTCAAATGCTTATAACTCCAAAACCGGACAGAACTGATTTAAATTTCTTCAGCTGCAGTCCCTAGATTCATATTTGGGCTCCCTATGTGCGGGGGGGGCTAATTTTAACTTAGTGCGAAGTATGGTTTTTTGTTTAAAAATCATCTTCTTCCAATCTGGCAGTTAGAATTTTTTTTATATTTTGTATATAGCATCTCTATTGGGGTCAGATTCAGTTTGTTTAAATCAAGTCTTCAGATTCATATTTGGGTTCCTTAATAGGGCCCAAATTTTAACTGTGCAATATGAGGAAAATTCTTTAAAAATTTCCTTGTTCTGATCCACCGATCAAAATCTTTTGTATACAGCATCTTTATGAAGGCTAGATTTACATTTGTTCAAATAAAGTCCCAGGATTTATATTTGGGCTCCCTATGGAAGCCCAAATTTTAACTTGGTGCAATATGAGGAATATTATTTGAAAATCTTCTTCCAATCCACCATCAGAATTTTTTGATTTTTAGAATACAACATCCTTTTGGGAGTCAGATTCAAATTTGTTCAAATTAAGTCCCCGGTATCACACCTGGGCTCCATACAGATGCCTGAATTTTAACCTAGCGCAAGATGAGTATAATTCTTTAAAAGTATTCTAATTCAGATCCTGCAATCAGAATCTGTTGATATTTGGTATATGAAATCCTTAGTGGGGTCAGATTCAAGTTTGTTCAGATCAAATTCTTATCAGGCCAGGGACGGATCCAGGAATTTTTTGGGGACACCTGTTTTTCAATTGAGGATGTCCCCAAATAAATTGAGATGTCTTAATACAGATGATTTCATTACATTACATTACATCAGACATTTAGTATAGCGCTCGAATTTGTACCACTGCCCCAAATAATTAGGGACAGGGCCACATTCTATGGCGCTTCACAGAAACATATAATACACATTTAACATATTTAAACATTACACATACACATTTAAAGGATGATAAAGAAGTATTCAGAAGTGTGGTGCATTTTGAAAACTTTCTTAAATAGATATTGTTTTAATAGTTTTTTGAATGTTTTCAGGTCTGGGCTTATTTTTATGTAACCTGGCAAGGAATTAGACTGTATGTGTCTTGAAGTTCTATTATCAACTGCATGTGTAAAGATTTCTACTAAATTTTGGAAATAATTGCTTCAAACTAGTAGATTTCAAAGTTGAATGATATTTTCCTGCACAGGGGCAAAATTTAGATGCGAATCCACAAATCAATTTGCATAAAGATTTGCCCAAATCTCCAAGTATGCAAATCTTAGTAGATTTGTGTAAAAAAAATACCATTTTGATTGTGGAACACTTGTTACTCTCTGCATTTTGAATTATAAATCTGACCAAATGAATAATGGTTACAGAACCTCCCTCGTGGTAGCACCAAAAACACCATAAGCAGTGTGAAGTGAATTAGGTTGCGTCTTTATGCACACCCAGGGGAACCACTCCCCCCCCCCCCAGCTTAGTGATAAGACCTACTAGTCTTGCTTGCAAGCCCCATCCGATGCTACTATCTAAGCGACTGCTCTCAAAATATAACACTATCACACTTTGCTTTAATTACCATATGGTCACAAAACATCTCTTTACCAATTTAAATCATGTTTTTGTTTGAGATGCTTGACAATTGTCTACCAAAACGAAACAATTAACAAAGACGCACCTCCATTGTCTTAGCCAATACCTGTGATGTTGATTCACTCCAATGACCAATCACATCCTTTCAAGACATCACATGTACACCTGCATGAAGTCTCGTAACACTCTGATAACCATTTCCTACAAGACAGTGATACATTGCAGTATGTTTATCGGCAGCCATTTTGAAATATTCTTTTCATACCAATGTTTGACTCGTATACACTGTTTATACTAAATTATTTCTACAACACACTTGTATATACTCAAAACCTTAATCCGCATAGGTAGTTATTCTGAGTCAGCATTTTGCTTTTGTTATTTTCGCTCTCATTTTTAGCCCGACTGTTTAAAGTCAGGGCAATATTCATGACTTTCGTCCATCTGTCCATCTATCTGTCCATCTGTTAATATTTAGAGTTTTGGTTAAAGTTTGTGGTTACAGTTTTTAGCTCAACTTGACAAAGTCAAGCTGAGCTATTGCCATCACTTCTCGTCCGTTGGCGTATATACATACGTACGTACGTTAGTACGTTAGTACGTACGTCCACAATTTCCTTTGGCACACCTCACAGGTCGCATTTATGATCAGATCACTTTGATACTTGGTATGCTTGTTTGGGGTGACCTCTAGATGGGAGCTATTGATTTTCTTCAATTTCCGTCAAAGAATGTTGCCGCAGCCAACGTTCTTAGAACTTAGTTTAGTCAGAAGACCTCAATATTTACCTTTGGCACACCCTACAGGGCACATTTATGATCGGATTGCTTTGAAACCTGGCATGCTTGTTTGGGGCGACCTGTAGATGGGAGCTATCGATTTTCTTCCATTTCCGTCAAAAAATGTTGCCACGGCCAACGTTCTTAGAACTTAGTTTAGTCAGACCTCAATATTTCCCTTTGGCACACCCTACAGGGCATATTTATGATTGGATTTCTTTGAAAGCTGGTATGCTTGTTTGGGGTGACCTCTAGATGGGAGCTCTCGATTTTTTTCCATTTCCATCAAAAAATGTTGCCGCAGCCTACGTTCTTAGAACTTAGTTTAGTCAGAAGACCTCAATATTTACCTTTGGCACACCCTACAGGGCACATTTATGATCGGATTGCTTTGAAACCTGGCATGCTTGTTTGGGGCGACCTCTAGATGGGAGCTATCGATTTTCTTCCATTTCCGTCAAAAAATGTTGCCACGGCCAACGTTCTTAGAACTTAGTTTAGTCAGACCTCAATATTTCCCTTTGGCACATCCTACAGGGCACATTTATGATCGGATTGCTTTGAAACCTGGCATGCTTGTTTGGGGTGACCTCTAGATGGGAGCTATCGATTTTCTTCCATTTCCGTCAAAAAATGTTGCCACGGCCAACGTTCTTAGAACTTAGTTTAGTCTGACCTCAATATTTCCCTTTGGCACACCCTACAGGGCACATTTATGAGCGGATTGCTTTGGAACTTGGTATGCTTGTTTGGGGTGACCTCTAGATGGGAGCTCTCGATTTTCTTCCATTTCCATCAAAAAATGTTGCCACGGCCAACGTTCTTGGAACTTAGTTTAGTCAGACCTCAATATTTCTCTTTGGCACACCTTACAGGGCACATTTATGATCGGATTGCTTTGAAACATGGCATGCTTGTTTGGGGTGACCTCTAGATGGGACCTATTTATTTTCTTCCATTTCCATCAAAAAATGTTGCCGCGGCCAACATTCTTAGAACTTAGTTTAGTCAGGCATCAATATATTCCTTTGGCATGCCCTACAGGGCACATTGATGATCAGATCGGTTTGAAACTTTGTATGCTTGTTTGGGGTTACCTCTAGATGGAAGCTATCAATTTTTGTTGATTTTCATCAAACAAATGTTGCCACTGGCAATGACCTTCGATGAACTTAGTAAAAACTTAGTGCAGTTGAGCATCAATATTTCCCTTTGACACTCCCTGCAGGGCACATTTATGATTGGATCGCTTGCAAACTTGGTGTGCTTGTTTAGAGTGACATCTATATGGGAGCTGTCGATTTTCTTCCATTTCTGTCAAAAAATGTTGCCTCTGACCTTTGAACTTAGTTTAGTCAGACCTCAATATTTTCCTTTAACACACCCTTCAGGGCACATTTATAATCGGATTTGAAATTTGGTACGTGTGTTCGGGGTGACCTCTAGATGTGAGATATTGCTTTTTAGCTCAACTTTGGCGAAGCCAAATTTGAGCTTATGCCATGGCCAGTCGTCCGTCGTCTGTCTGGCTGTCTGTCCATCAACAATTCAATACAGCTCGGTCTAGAGGCCGTATTTATGAACCGATCTTTACGAAACTTCTTGGGTACCTTTGTTATGATCGTGGGACGAGAACGAGTGTTTTTGGGTCCAATCCGAAATTCAAGTTGGCCGCTGGTGGCCATTTTGTACAGACTTAGGTGAAATCAGGTTTTTGCCCAGAACTTCCATATGAAAGCGCTGATTTGAATAATAATGAATGTTTAGTACCATGGGATACATCACATATAATACGGGTTTTTTTCTCGTACGTAAATTTTGCAAATTAGACTAACTTTGATGTATTTAGTGTTACTTTCAGCATTGTAAGTGCAAATGCCAATACGGCTCGGGCTAGAGGCCTTATTTATAAACCGATCTTTACGAAACTTCTTGGGTACCTTTGGTATCACCGTGGGACGAGAACGAGTGTTTTTGTTATCACTGTGCTATGAGAACAAATATTTTGGGGTTCAGTCAGACCCACTCTGGGACTCAAAGATTTCTTTTCTAGTTAAGCATCTGACTGTCACCCACCTTTACAATACTTCACCTATACTTTTGTTATAGGCTACAGTCAGTATTTATGTACAGACCGTTACAATACTTTATATGTACCTTTGTTATCAGGTCATTACCTAGATGTTTGTCATTGCTGTGTCACATACTATACATGTACATGTCTTGACAAGGTGAGCTACAGTGTCATTGACACTTTCATTTACTGAAGGTTAAAGTTTTTTTTATTTTTAATTAATATTAATTACTATTGTTTGTATCATTCTCATTATGTTTCATGTTATTTTGGGAAATATTTAACCCTTTTTGGAAGCCAATTTAACTTGGAACTTCCAGGTTAAAGTATTTGTTTTCAAAGTTACACCTTTAAATCTTGAAACAGTGAAATGGCATTGTTTCTAATTTGGGACAATGTCTACTGTCTACTGAAGCTTTCTACAATGATTTTAATTAATATCAGCATGATTTTAATCACGTTTTTAGACTTGGTTTCTTTGTATTTGAAATTAGGCTTTTACCACATACTTTGTTACTTTAATTCTTGCATGCTCAATACAATTTAATGAATGCATTACATCAGTGATTTCTTTTTGCGATTTTAGGAAATGTTTAACCCTTTTTTGCAGTCAACTTTACTTGGTATACCATATTTCATCTAAATTTTCAGACAGTAAAAAATAATTAAATTTGGAGCTGTCCGAAAATTTAGAAAGCCACCAAATATTTGGCAATGCCATCGCAGGTGTTGTTTACAACGAAAATTGGGGATAAATCTAGCAGAGTTTGCACGTGTTTCACATGAAACAATAATCGGTATCACTGTTTTTTCAAAACATTTATTATCATGACAGGTTATAATTAACATATACCTGTACCTGTAAAATCAGGTGTTATCAGTGTCACTCGCTTGCATTGATTATTTAATCTCCAGCAATTTCGGAATACAACAATGAGTGAATATCAACACAAATCATGAAAACATCAAACATGTGTTTTCATAACGGATCAAAAAAGGTACTGAATGGCGGTGTTGAATATTATTATATTATTAACATTTTGGTGAAGGTGAGATCTGTATTCAACTGCCGAATATTATTAACACTTTGGTGAAGACAGGTTCACAAAAGTGTGTAAATTGTGTTTCTACAAAATGAAACAGGCTTATAAACAGCAGCATTGGATGGGATACCGCATATCAGTTTCACTGCGTGTACAGTCTATCAGTATATCACAATATGGACAAATTCATCATTAAATACCAAACTGCTGAAGAGGCCAAGCCGAAGGTAATGCAAACACAAATGAAACCTGTAATGAAAAGCCTGGTTGGAAGATCACGGGAAAGAAAGTTGGCAGAATCAGAACCAGTTGAAACTGACCCACAACCCAAGAAACATGTGAAGGAATCAAAAGAAGGACAGCCTTTTGTCAAAAGCCCTACATTGAAGACGTTACATGAGGACATAGTAAAAGAATCTACCGTCGAACCTGTAACTGTAGTAACACGTGGGCATTACAAACATTATTCCCTGCAAGAAAAGAAGGAAACTGTCGAAATAGTGAAATTGACTGGATTGAGACAGGGAGCACTTAATTTAAAAATCCCGAAATCGACTTTATGTTGCTGGTCAAAAATCAATTTTCATGAAGATGAGAGAGCTCAGAGAAGTGGACATCTAACAAAGAGCGGTCGACCTATCACCTATGGGAAAGAGATCGATGAGAAAATTTCAGAATGGGTTCTCATACAGTGAGATCTGCAATTGCCGGTATCATTAGAGACTTTATGTTCCTATGCACAGAACTTGTAAAAAAGGAGGCTACCAATATCAGCTTCAAGGCCAGTCTTTGATAGACAGAAAAGTTCATGGCACAGCATAATCTTAGCCTGAGAATCAAGACGTCATTGGCACAACGACTGTCCAAAGACTTGAAAGAGCAAATCACAAAGTTCCGTGATTATATTAAAGAGAAGAGAATCGAGGATGAATCTGAAGACAACTACATCATCAGTATGGATGAAACACTAGTGTATTTCGACCTTATACCAAATAAGATAGTAAATCCAGTTGGGCAATAGTCAGTGAAAATCAGAAGTACGGGAGCTGAAAAGCGCCATTTGACTTTAGTATTGGCAGTGTCGGCAAGTGGTAAAGTTTTACCACCCATGGTTATTTATTTTCAAAGGGAAGAGGAAACTGAATCTCGAGGCACAGAAAAATTGGATTGTTTGCATCAGGATTGATGTCATGCTGGGTGAAGGAAATCCTCGTGCCACATACTGAGAAAGAGAGATCGTTATTGATTATGGACAGTTTTAGAGGCCACATTATGAAATCTGTTAAAAAAAACAACTGAGAAAAGTCAATGCTGTTCCAGCAGTGATCCCGGGGGACTGCACATCGACGTTACAGCCGCTCGACGTGAGCTTCAACAAACTTGTTAAGGGAGACCTCTGCCAAAAATGTACAGAGTTCATAGAAGCTGGCACAAAGGAAATTATTGAAAATAAAGAACAGCAACTTAAGCCAGCAAGTGAACAAGAGATTGTGAATTGGATTTGGTTTGCTGTTGACAATTTAGAAAAACAACCTGAAATGATAAGGCGATCGTTTAAGGTGTGTGGTCTGTACACCCATTTAAATGGTGCTGAGGACAAATGTGTTAATGATGGTGAATATCTTGAAGAATTAACTCCCTTTGAAAACCTTGATTTAAATGAGGAATGTGAAATGTTTATTGACAGTAATAAAATCCTCAGCACTGCAGATATTATAGATCAGATTTTTAATTCTGATGATGAAGATGGGTTGAGTGATTTAAATGAACATGACTGAGTGTTGCTTTCCACTATGTAATGTGTTTATTCGTGATTTTCAGAATTTTTCTTTATATGACCCGTTGTGTTATTTATATTTGTCAATTTTTGACTCGAATCTGATAGATGTGTGATAAATTGTAAAACGTGATTGAGTGTGGGTATAGAAATTATGTTTGCTTACGTCAATTATCTTTGCTTACATCGTTATGTAATGTGTTTGTATTTATATTTGTCAAATTTGTTGATGTTTAATACATTGTGTATAATTTATCATGGAAATTATGTTTGCTTACGTTGTTAGAAGATATGATATTATTGTAAAAGGTTTGCAAAAAGTTCTACTTTGTAATAAATTTATTGACTTGAATTTTGAGTTGTTATTTATACTCCCAAACCTGGAAATTGGGTGGGATGACACAGGGCATTCTGATATTTGGTTCGAGAGCTGGGGACCATATTCATTTTCTTCCAATTCCTATGCGTATCTGCGCAGTTCTTCCGCTTGCAGTATTTATATGGATAGGCGTGCATTGAAAATTGGGCGAGATGGCACAGAGCACTTTTGATATAGGACAGATAAGCTAGGGTCCACATTCATTTCTTCAACCCCTATGCATTTTCTGCACAGTTGTTCTGATTGTGAATTCCCAGTGGCATTTTTTGGCTCACCAACGTTAGTTGTGTGAGCCTGTGGCATAGCCCTCATGTCGGCGTCGGTGTCCGCTCTCAAATATTTTGAACTTTTGTGTACAGGTTTTGATTTTTTGGCTTTTTAAAATTTTTTTTAGTTTCTGCATATTGCTGTGGTGGTTCACTATAACATTTAACTCTTTTCCAGGGTATTTTGTCTTAATTTTAACCTTTTGAATCAAATTTTAGACTTATTTTGATGTTTGCGTGCAGGTTTTGATGTTTTTTTTTTCCTTTCTTCCAAGTGGAGATTTACCTTGCAGTATATGTCCATGCTTTCTATTGTATGTAAACATGCATCTTAGGGCTATGTTTGTATTATTTAACCCTTTTCCTGCTGAATTACTTCAATTTTGGACTTTTATGTACAGCTTTTGGACTTAGGCTTACAGCTTCTTACTTTTATGTACAGGTTGTGATAAAAAAAAACTATTTCAAGTGAGGTTGACCTCACTGCATATTGCAGTGGTGGTTATTATAACACTGATATCTTTCAGTGCATTTTTAAAAATTTTTTAACCCTTTGAATAGATTTTTAGACTTAATTTGACGTTTGCGTGCAGGTTTTCATGGGTTTTTTTTTTTTCCTTTCTTCCAAGTGTAGAGTTTCTGCATATTGCTGTGGTGGTTCACTATAACATTTAACTCTTTTCCAGGGTATTTTGTCTTAATTTTAACCCTTTGAATCAAATTTTAGACTTATTTTGATGTTTGCGTGCAGGTTTTGATGTTTTTTTTTTCTTTCTTCCAAGTGGAGATTTACCTTGCAGCATATGTCCATGCTTTCTGTTGTATGTAAACATGCATCTTAGGGCTATGTTTGTATTATTTAACCCTTTTCCTGCTGAATTACTTCAATTTTGGACTTTTATGTACAGCTTTTGGACTTAGGCTTACAGCTTCTTACTTTTATGTACAGGTTGTGATAAAAAAAAAACAATTTCAAGTGAGGTTGACCTCACTGCATATTGCAGTGGTGGTTATTATATCATTGATATCTTTCCAGTGCATTTTTTTAAAAATTTTAACCCTTTGAATAGATTTTTAAACTTATTTTGACGTTTGCGTGCAGGTTTTCATGTATTTTTTTTCCTTTCTTCCAAGTGTAGATTTACCTTGTAGTATATGCTTTCTATTGTATGTAAACATGCATCTTAGGGCTATGTTGTATTCTTTAACCCTTTTCCTGCTTAATTATTTCAATTTTGGACTTCTTTTGTTTACAGGTTTGGATTTTTGTGCTTTTAAAAAAATGTTTTTCCTCTTTGCATATTGCTGTGGGGGTTCACGATAAAATTTAACTCTTTTCCAGGGTATTTCGTCTTAATTTTAACCCTTTGAATCAAATTTTGGACTTATTTTGACGTTTGTGTGCAGGTTTTGATGGTTTTTTAGCTCAACTTTGACGAAGTCAAATTTGAGCTATTGTCATGGCCCGTCGTCCGTCTGGCCGTCTGTCCGTCTGTCTGTACGTCAACAATTGGCTATGGCTCGGGCTAGAGGTCGTATTTATGAACCGATCTTTACGAAACTTCTTGTGTACCTTTGTTATGACCCTGGGACGGGAACGAGTGTTTTTAGGTGTGGTCTGAAATTCAAGATGGCTGCCAGCGGCCATTTTGTACCGATGATGCAAAAATCAGTTTTTTGTACAGAACTTCTGTATGAATGTTCTGATTTGAATAAAGTTTTGTATAAATGTTTAGTACCATGGGATACATCACATATAATACGGGTTTTTTTCTCGTGCGTAAATTACGCAAATTAGACTGACTTTGATTTATTTAGTGTTACTTTCAGAGCTGTAAGTGCCAAGCTGCTATGGCTCGGGCTAGAGGCCGTATTTATGAACCAATCTTTACGAAACTTCTTGGGTACCTTTGTTATGACCCTTGGACGGGAACGAGTGTTTTTGGATGTGGTCCAAAATTCAAGATGGCTGCCAGTGGCCATTTTGTACCGATGATGCAAAAATCAGTTTTTTGTACAGAACTTCTGTATGAAAGTTCTGATTTGAATAAAGCTTTGTATAAATGTATAGTACAATGGGATACATCACATATAATACAGGTTTTTTTTCTCGTGCATAAATTATGCAAATTAGACTAACTTTGATTTATTTAGTGTTACTTTCAGAGCTGTAAGTGCCAAGCTGCTATGGCTCGGGCTAGAGGCCGTATTTATGAACCAATCTTTACGAAACTTCTTGGGTACCTTTGTTATGACCGTGGGACGAGAACGGGTGTTTTTGGGTGCAGTCCCAAATTCCAGATGGCTGCCAGCAGCCATTTTGTACCGACGATGCCGAAATCTGTTTTTTGTACAGAACTTCCATGTGAAAGCTCTGATTTGAATAATTTTTTGTATGAATGTTTAGTACCATGGGATACATTACATATATTACAGGTTTTTTTCTTGTGCGTAAATTATGCAAATTAGGCTAACTTTGATTTATTTAGTGTTACTTTCAGCACTGTGAGTGCAAATCCCAATATGGCTCGGGCTAGAGGCCGTATTTATGAACCGATCTTCACGAAACTTCTTGGGTACCTTTGTTATCACTGTGGGACGAGAAGGAGTGTTTTTGGGTCCAGTCTGAAATTCAAGATGGCCGCTAGCAGCCATTTTGTTCAAAATTAAGTGCAATCAGATTTTTGCGCAGAACTTCCAAATGAAAGATCTGATTTGAATAAATTTTTGTATGAATGTTTAGTACCATGGGATACATTACATATAATACAGAGTTTTTCTCGTGAATAAATTATGCAAATTAGGGGTCCGGGTGGGACTTAGAAAATTTTGGACCAAAAACTGGAAATTAGTTTTTTGTGTTTTGATGCATTTTGGTCAATTTTAAGAAGAAGAAGAAAAAATTTTAGTCTGAAAATATTTTGTTTGGGACTGAAAATTTCCACACAAAAATAACAATCTACAATGATTGGTCTTAATCTGTAGTCCATTACAGTCACCTTGTAATTCTTTTATTATTGTTGACTGGGCCAAAACAAATACTAATTCCTGTCATATTCTTTATTCAGTTGTCTTGGTCACAGCAAGTACTAATTCCTGTCATATCCAAGTTGAGCTACAGAGTCATTGACTCTTTCATTACTTTTATGTGCAGGTTTTGAGGTTTGTCTTTCTTTTCTTCCAAGTGGCAACTTACATTGTAGCATATTGCCATGGTTCCTATTTTATGTTAGGATGCTTCTTGGGGCTATTATTATATTATTTAACCCTTTAGCTGCTTATTTACTTTAATTTTGGACTTTTGTGTGCAGGTTTTGTACTTTTGTGTGCAGGTTTTGAGGTTTTGTACTTTTGTGTGCAGGTTTTGATATTTTTTTTTAAGTGGAGTTTTACTTCTCTGGCATATTGCCATGGTGGTTACTGTAACATTTTCAGGGTATTTTTCTAAATTTTAACCCTTTGAAACAAATGTGATACTTTTATGTGCAGGTTTTGAGGTTTGTCTTTCTTTTCTTCTAAGTGGATATTTTTCAAGTAGACTTTCACCTTACTGGCATATTGCCATTGTGGTTACTGTGACAGGGTATTTTTCTCAATTTTAACCCCTTGAAACAAATGTGATACGTTTTTTTACTTTTATGTGCAGGTTTTGAGGTTTGTCTTTGTTTTCTTGCAAGTGGTGACTTACCTTGTAGCATATTGCCATGGTTCCTATTTTATGGTTAGGATGCTTCTTGGGCTATTTTTATATTATTTAACCCTTTAGCTGCTTATTTACTTTAATTTTGTTCTTTTCTTTGCAGGTTTTGTACTTTTGTGTGCAGGTTTTGATACTTTTTTTAAGTGGAGTTTTATCTCACTGGCATATTGCCACGCTGGTTATTGTAATATTTTCAGGGTATTTTTCTAAATTTTAACCCTTTGAAACAAATGTGATACTTTTTTTTACTTTTATGTGCAGGTTTTGAGGTTTGTCTTTCTTTTTTTCAAAGTGGAGACTTACCTTGTAGCATATTTGCCATGGTTCCTATTTTATGTTAGCATGCTTCTTAGGGGTTATTATTATATTATTTAACCCTTTAGCTGCTTATTTTCTTTAATTTTGCACTTTTGTGTGCAAGTTTTGAACTTTTTTTTTTTTTACTCCAGCCACCCCTTTGCATTGGCCACCTGTTGGTGAGCCACGGGGTACTGATACCCCTTCTAGTTTAAGCAACCTGTGACATCAACGCACATGCAACTATTTTTTGTTTTGGAAATTTCTCGAATTATTTCTGTTATGGAGATAAGGATTTACCAGGTACTGTAATTCCATGCGCGGTGAATGTGTTTATTCAAATGTGATCTGTTGTTGATGCCTGGTCTGTACTGCATTATGTGGATATATGTTGTTATATAAGGTCTGTAAAACATAACATTTGTGGGGTTTCTTTCCCATATCCCAAAAGGAGTTGAAAGCATGCTTTTTCAAAACAAAAATCTGTTTGGTCAGTTCGTCAGACATATGAGTTTGATAATGAAAACAATACTTACCTTTCAAAAAATAATTAACAAGTTTGCAAATAATGTTGTTTTAATGATTCTTTTTCTATTATACAATATATTATGCATACAAAACATTATTGAATATACAACAAAGAAAGAAAGGTGTAATATTCAGTTTCAAAAAAATATTTTTTTTTAATGTTTACTGGGATTCACCACCACCGGCTCAGGACGAACTTTGAGTAGGTGTCCAAAAATTTTGAGACTTAAAAAAAAAAAATTTTGCTGAAAAAATGGTGTCTGAAAACAAAAGTGTCTGAAAATTTAGATGAAATACGGTACCCAGCTTAAAGTTTCAGATTAAAATTTTGCTTTTCAAGGTTCTGCCTTTAATTCTTCAAACACTGTCTGTTTTTCATTTGGGGCAAGGCCTACTGAACCTGTACACAGTTGTTTCAAATAATATAGGCATTAATTTAACCCTTTAAAAACAGTTTTCGAACTTAGTTTCTTTAAATTTGAAATTAGGCTTCTACCGCATACTTTGTTACTTTTTATACCTCCACAAGTGGGGGATACAGCATACAGCTCCATCCATCTGTCTATCTGTCCATCCATCTGAACTTTGTTATAGCATAACTTGAACAATAGTTAACAGATTTCAATTCTTTTTGGGATATGTCTCTCTATCAACAATGTCTACGACAAGTAACCAAATATTAATTTTTTTTTTGTATATAACTCTTTGGGAACAATATCTACCTCACATTCGATGACCACCATTATGCAATGAAAATTGTGGAAGTTTTTGCCCTGACCCTCTCAATCCCCACTCCCCCAACAACAATTAGGCAATTTTTTTTCTTTGCTCAAAAATGTATTTTGAAGGATTGAGAATGATTACATGCGTAAAAAAAAAATTTACTCCTATACCACCCCACCCCAACATCCTCCCCGGGCGAATTAGGTAAATATTTTTCTTTTCTCCAAAATGCATTTTGAAGGATTTAGATTGATTACATGCGGAAAAAGAATTGACTCGCCAATTAGGCAATTTTTTTAGGATGGTCCAAAATTTTTAGAGTGTGTACATGCGTAAAAATTTTTTTACTCCTATCACCACCTACCCCCACTCCTGGGTCAATTAGGCACTCTTTCGTTCTTTGCTCACATATATATTTTGAAGGATTTAGAGTGATTACATGCAGAAAAAACCGGTCAGTTAGGCCTCAAATATTTTATTCTTTCTTTCTCCAAGATGTGTTTGGCCGGATTTAGAGTGATTTTATGTGGGAAAAAAAACCCACCTCTGCTCCCCCCTCCCTGATTGGGGTGCCGGGGGATTAGCAGCAATTGGCATTGCAGGCCTCCTGTTGTTCTTACACGATCAATACACCTTTAATTATAGCATTTACAGACATGACTTCGCTTACTTTTGCCTTCTGCAGCATACTTCTGTTGTTTTACAAAAAACAATACAGGTGGGAAGGAAATGGGAGTGAGGGTCTTTAATGTTGCCGCCAAAACTTCGGTGCAGATGGGTAGAATCAATCCACCCCTCCCTCCACCCCATGTTCTCCAGAAGATAAATCCATTTCTAATTATACGATTCTCGTTAAATTTGATATTACTTTTTTCAACAAAAAAACACAGCTGCACTTTGAATTTGAAGTATAGTCTTTTAAAATATAAACCATAAATTTTAAGTTAAAAATTCCAACTTATATTGACAGCAATTATCTTTCCTAATCAACAGAGCAATGCAGCTGATGATCAAACTACAAATTTTGTTGACATTTTCAGAAAGCATGTAATTTTGCACTTTCTTTCAGAAAGATGAAAAAAGCAGAACATTTTTCTTGTCACTTTTTACCAAAATTATTTTTCAGTAGTATTAAAATAGAAAATTTTGGAAAGAGAATGTTTTATATGCTGCATCTTTAACCCTTTACCTAACACAAGTTGAAGCCAACAGTACAAATTATTTTTCTGAAATATCAAGATTTTTCAATTTTACCTGCGTCGCCAGTGGCAGAGCAGGTCTAGTAACTGCTCGACTCCGTCCGTCACTCCGTCCATCCATCAGTCCGTCCGCACACACAAATGATTACTTATGTGGCTACGAGTTAGTAAAACAGGATACTTATGTGGTTAAAGTCTGTTACGTGGCTAGCCGCGTAACAGAATCTCTTACTGTGAGGGGCGGGGGGGAGGTGAGGGTTTGGATAAATGTAGAGTAGGGTTAGGGCATTCCAGGGTGGGGTTTAGGAGTGTGGGGGGGGGGGGTCAGTGAAGGGTTGTTAGAGTTATGTGGCTAGGGTTAGGGTTAGCTTAGGGTTATGGTTAGGGGTGGGTAGGGTTAGGGTTAGCTGAACCCCCAAAAATTTTCCCCCAAAAAACTTGTTTTATTATGTTGGACATGTGTTTTAGGTTAGCCACCTAATATGTCCATAAAATAGCCACATAAGTAGTCATTTGTTAGAACGTCCGTCAGTCCGTCCGAAACACTTCTTCTGTCAAAGTTTTCTTGGCTTCTATGAAAGGGAATGATTTTATATTTGGTCTGCTGCTTCATAATGTTGAGTTGTATCGTGTATCTAATTTTCAGATCTTCCGTGCAGCCACTTCCTGTTTGCCGATACTTTGAAGTCTGTTCATCTCTGTAATCAATTGCATGCAGCGACGCAGGTCCAGACCCGGTATTGGTCTTGGCTTGTTTACTTCTGATCATTGCTTATTAGTCCTTATTGGAACAAGCTCATCAAGCTTGTTCCATTAATAGGTCATGAGGTATGTTTTAGGGTAGAAAAATGTAAAAATAAAATTTGAATAGCAATTTTTGTATATCATGAGTGCAGATATGGCAGATTCGTTCGGTAAACGGTTAACAAAAAATACCACAAACTATTTTGTGTCTAAGCATTGTCATTTCTGGGGCAGTCAGGCTCTATGCATGACATCACTCTAGTTTAATGTTTATTCCAGCCAGTAAGACAGTATTTCTCTTGTTACCTGCCAGCCAGGCCAGTGCGACCCATACCTGTGCTACCACCTGTCACAGCTGAATTATACCTTTCACACAATCTAGTCTACCCACCACTTGCCACGGTAGAATTATACCCTGGTAGACCTACATCAGTTCACCACAGTCGACCAACGACAGCAAAGAATACCTCTCCGAAAACATTGTTGAGCTAATGTGCATCAGCTCTGGGCGCTTGGATTGCTTGACTGTGTTTGTTCATGTTACCTGCCGGATCCAACCAGTTCGACCCATACCTGTGTCTTTACCTGAGACGGTTGCACTATACTTTTCACACAATCTATTCTACCCACTACTTACCATGGTAGAAATATATACTGGTAGACCTACACCAGTTTACCACCAACGACGGCAAAGGGATACCTCCCCAAAAACATTGAACTAACAGTCATCAGATCTTGGTGCTCGGATTAGTACCCACCGATAACTACCAATAAAGTATTCGCAATCTCAACACAACTAGCTTCCAAATTCAACAGTTTTCAGTCAACAATAGCACCACCATATAAAGTTGTGACATATTCCACCTCTCACACTCACGACTGCCTTACCAAAGTCGCTGTCACTTTTAATCCTGCCCAACAGGATCACACATCGGACAACTGTAGAGACTTTTACCCACCTGAATACAATTTGGTAACATTACCTCTGAAATATAACAGATCTCTGTATTTTTTTGTTTGATAAAATTGAACAGTCTGAAACCTTGGTTACACTTTGCGAAAGCCAATCCAGACAAATACGAATAGAGGTCCACCTCACCTACTTCAGCCATCCACCTCATCTCCACCATGGAGTCGTTTCACCCTGAAACACACTAAGCTCCGACTACAGCTCAATAACACTCAGAGACTCACCATAAACACTACATTTACCAACAATGCAACTCACAAAATGTCTTATCCAACTAGTGTTCAACCGATGAACAGAACTGGCCACCAACATCAGCCGATTGTGGGCAATCGGATGACAACGGCAACGGCTCCTGAAACATCGGTTCAACTGATTGTTGCCAAGCATTTTGTGATGATTCATCAACCGTTTTTGATTATCTTTTTGCAATTGTTAATATAAAAGAATGTCAATGATACCATTCAATAATGTTAAGAAACAACCAAAATTTGTGTCTTAATCTCTCTAGATGCCACTTTACGGGATATATAAGTTGAACGGCATGTAACACTTATATACAATTGAGCGTACTTGCAGCAATAGCTAGTTCATACCAGAAATTTGAAAGGTTGCATTCCATTGACTTAAATTGCAGTAAAATTACCAGTAGAGAGCACATGGGCAGTACATGAGAGCCACATGTACTGCCCAATTGCATGTGATAGGCAATCGTGATTGGTACGAGATTGCCGCAAGTACGCTCACTTGTAAGCAGTAGTCTGTAAACACTGTAAAATATGTTCAATCTAAGGTCTATCTACGGTGACCCTACATTAAAAACTATGGAAGTAGTGCCCACAGGCATCCAGCCCTGACCGCAACACCAAGGCAGTGCCACCATACCCCCCCCCCCCCCCACCAACCAGGGCCACGTCTGAGTGCGAAGGGCCACCATGGCTCTTCCACACACTGGTTGGGTCACCATGACTCCTGTCTCGCACCACCAATAGATGTCTACACCTGAAGCATGGGGGCGAATCTAGTGCTGTCCCTTTATTAGCTCACCTGACTGAAAGTCGGGGTGAGGTATTCTGATCACTTTTTGTCCGTCGTCCATCATCAAGGTGGTGTTTGTGTCGTTTTCTCCCGAGCCACAGGCCACATTTTATAATTTTTCTTGTTTCGGTTCGGTTATTTGAAAAAAACTCAGTTTATAGGTCGGTTTTCGGTTTTTTATAGTAAGACATCTGCAGTTTCCAACAGAAACTATGTAGTGTCGATATAATGCCCATACTGTCATATTTTCAATGATGATTTAATTGGCATTGTCTAGCATTTGTGCTAAGTGTATAAATGGCAGGCATTATCAAAACAAAATAATATAAAAGAAAATAAAATGTAACAGTGTTCGTAGAATAATCACCACTCACCAATTCTAGGCACATGCCCCCCCCCCCCCCCCACCTCTTGTCTTTAAGTTCAGGCATAGAGAGTCTATGATGAATTGATATTAACACATGGGTGTGAAAAGAGCTAATTCACAATTTCCCAGCGCCCTGTTCAGTGCAGACTCCTAGGTGGGCCCTGGGGCAGCCTAACAAAATGACCCTACCAGGCATTGCAAATAATAACAAGCATTGCCAAGTGGGTCACCTAAACACCCATCCTAACATATTTGACAATGAACTGATGTATGCACTCCTTTCAATACCCCCCCCCCCCCCCCCCCCCCACACACACACACACGGTGGTGACTAGTGCCACCACCCGCTTTAGTAAAATAATCAGCAATCATTTCATGTCAGCCTGGAATGGGAAAGTCATATTGTTTGTATCTGGGTGGGCTTCAAAACGAACCACTTTACCAAATACCTATTGTCTCCTCCCCCCCCCCCCCCCCCCACCACCTCGCGCATGCAATGGTTTTAGCTCAGCGGAATTGATTTCACAAATTCACTGGTGTACTGTTATATATTGTAACTTTTTTGCGTTTGCCTCTTGTCATTCCAATTTCTAGTTCTACCGCTGATTTGTTCCTTTGGTTGGCCCCCTTAAAGTAAGTTGTGTGGGAATGCAACCGTGGCACTTTGACAGCGACATTACGGAATGCAGCTTTATCCGTGGATATGGACGATTTGGTCTTGGAACGTTTCGGCCTCGGGACGTTTCGGTTCAAGACATTTTGGCCTTCATATATTGAACTAAATAGAATAAGAACTTGCGGTTTCGCGTTTTAGTGGGCCGAAGCCTTCAGGACAAATCGTCTCGGGTCGGAACGTCCCAAAACTGAATTGCAGTAAAACCTCTTCCCAGATAAGCACATCAAGGGAGGCAACAGACAACATCCGATGCACGTGGTGGGGCCATCCGTGACAAATGTTATTTTTTAATACGACAATGAAATACCAAGACCTTTTTCTGATATGATATTATTCCCTGTCCAACAGATTGTAGATAAGTAATTTTAATTAAACTGACTGACTATGTCATATAAACCTGTTCAAAAACGAAGCCAATTGCGCAAGGTATTTCCTGTAATCAGTGAAATGTAGGCGTGTTGGCTGTCTGTTTTGTCATTCTCACAGAAAACACAAACCCATTTTTACGTCAATCATTTGTGATTGACAACTTGTCATACATAATTCTCGAGTGATCTGGACATGCTGCAGTGGCCTCTTTGCACCCAGAATGTGGCGTACATTGACGACACTGTTATTTCCTGACAAAGCTTGACATTTCAGACATCGTTAGTGCAAACTGAATAAAGAAAACATCTCTTCCCGACATTTTAGGAAAAAACCGAAACCGTACTCATTTACCAGTTACACGGTTTCGGTTTCGGTTTTCAAGCAAAACCGAAACCGACTTATAAAACCGGTTAACCGTACAACACTATTGTTTAGTAAAACGTTATCCAAGTCGGAATTTGACCTTTAAGGGTTAGGAAGGACTGGAAAGGCCTGTAAAACCAGACATTATTTTTACAGCATGTATGTAGTTACTTTTGTAGCATTGGGTGTGTTCTGTGTACATTTCAAGAGACACTGTTTCTATTATCTTCTTATGAAAAGTGTCATGAAATTGTTTTTTTTAAAACTGAACAAATAAGGCCATAAAAAAAAGAACCTCTGTTTCTCAGGCCCACGCGCATGGTCATTTTTGGTGTGCATGCAACCTTTTTATGACCACAAAAAATCTTCAAAAAAAGTTTGAGATATTGTGCTCATTTCGGTAAATCTATATCGATGCATTCGCAAAGTTTTAAATTAACACACTTCAAGCTTTTTCTACATCATACTTTAATAAAGTGAGTTGGTTTTAGCAATATTCACAACAGAAAGTGTTTTATTCTGTAAAAGGTAAGTCATAATGACAGTAAGAAGGTCTGACAACAAACAGTCACAAAGGGGAATGGTCGATTCGCACCATGTTTGATTCGCACCAACCCTCAGAATGTCTGCAAAGTCAGGTGCTATGTTGAATGGAACACAGTCTCCTGGCATTTATTTTTAGTAACATTTGTGTTGTAAATGGCCGTCATTGGGAATTTATGTACTGTTATTTGAAACCGTTACAAGTTTCCCAGTTAATTTAAATAAATGCAGGATAATTGGATAACTAATAGTAACCGTTGCTTGATATAAAAGGAACAGTCATAATTGAAAATAAATCGCATATAGGCAGGTATGTGCGGTCGAATTGGTTAATAAAAACACGCAAACATTCGTTTTGTATTTCAGATTTCCGAAAAATATGATTTATGGATGAACTGCTCATTCAAATGGGTTGTGATAATTTTGAATATAATGGGGAAAAATTGCGATTCACAGGTTTATTAGGCAGGTTGTGAAAGGATTTTTTTTTGGGGGGGGGGGGGGGGTAAAATAAATCTGTGAAAGTTGGCACTTTGACATTTGCTTTGTCCCAGAGACGTTTCAACCCGAGACGTTTCACCCCGAGGCGTTTCGTCCTGTGTTAAAATTTTCACGTTTCACTGAAAAAACAAACATTCAAACCCCACTTCATTTATGACCCAACACCCCTACGGTGAATAACTAATATATTTGCGAAATTTTTCGTGGTCCAGCAGTGTTTGGGTGGGGGTCAAATTACCACAAACAACCTCTCAGGAAGAAAAGAAAAAGAAAAATGCCCGCCCGCATGCTTTTTTGGAAAAAATGGCCTGAGAAACAGACAATCAACTTTGTATGGCCTAATCATTCAATTGGAGTAATAACAATGGAATCATGTCATTAACACATGGAGAGTACATTTTCGAACATTTGTGGTCAGAGAAGATATAATTTAGTGCGTGGTTATTAGTGCCGATAGTCATATCTTGGATGGTAAGGTTGTAAGTTAATTTGTTGGTGTGGTACATCATTAAGGGCAGCCTCACTGTCCAAGTTTGGACTGATCAGCATCAAGTGAAATGTAAAGTTTGACATTAAAAGGTAATGTTGTTTTTTTCCTGTTCAATGTAACATTCATTGGCAACTGAAAAGTACTGGCATTTTCTTCATTATACCCCTGCAATTGGTTGTGTGGGAGTGAGGGGAGGTGGGTACACTGGAATTATCTTATCCATCTGTCCATCCATCTGTCCGTCCGTAAATATAATTTTTTTTCTTAGATGTTCATGGACCAATCTGCTCAAAAATTGGTTGAATGTTCACCACCATGGGAATCTGTATACTTGCGATTATAGTTCCGGTCGGATTATTTTTGCCAGAATTATGTCCCTTTTTGACTTGAAAAAGCAGGCCTAGAATTTTGTCAGGAGATTTTCTCAGATGTTTGTGGGTTGATTCCTTTGAAACTTGGTATGAATGTTTATTGCCATCAAAAACCTCTGCACCTGCAATTATAGTTTCGATCCTATTTTTTTTGCCTGAGTTATGCCCCTTTTTGTGTTAGAATAATCACCATGGCAGGTGGTATGGGCAGCTCACATCTCTAGTTAAGGTTGGTGAAGGTATTCTAGGTTAATAATATGTCAAAAACTGTTACGGATGGACTTTCTGTATGCATTCCCTGTAAGGTGGGGCAGTGCTTGTTTATTGTGATAAATAAGGTCTGTATTACTTGTAAAATGGTACCTGGTAGCCATTGTTTGGGGTGGAAATCCTCGAAAGTGAGCAGCTTAGGTAAAAACACTTGGCAAAACTTGTCTTTGAACTTGTGATGCAGTCATCATGTTTCAGAATTTAGGTGTCATCTTTCAGTTTCAAGCAACACCTATAAATGTGTCCGAGGGTAAGTCTGCTTTTTACCTCTGGGTTAAAAAATGGGATTCACTTTGCCTTCATGTTTCCGAATTTGTGCATCATTTTTTCAATTTTGGGTGACACCTATAATGTGTCAAGTATATGTTTGGCTGGCTGGCTGGCTTGCTGGCTGGCTGGCTGGCTGGCTGGCTGGAGGTGTGTTGAACCTAAAACCAATTAGCACAAGAAAGGAAAACAGTATCGGATATGTTCAACCTTTTACCTTACTCATATTGGTCAGAGCAATAGACTATCAACCAAACGATCTATGATTTGATCCTGACTTGCGGTAGCTGCATTGTGTCCTTGGGGAACACTTTTAATCCCAACTGCCTGTGTGGGGGCATGGTGGCAAAGTGTATTGAAGTACACTACATGTTAATTATGCACATGTCTTCCACTGCTGCTTGGTGGTTCTCTCCGGGTATTCAGGTTTTCTTCACCCACAAAACTTCTGACATAATGTCAACCAGCAGGCGACTCAGTGGTTACGGTATTGTACTTCAAACTGAAAGGTCCATGTTTCAATCCCCGCTAGGAGCAACTGTGTTGTGTCCTTGCGCAAAGGCGCTTAATACCAATTGCCCACGTAGGGACATGGTGGTGCTGTGTACTAAGGCGTACTACACGACGATGGTGAACTTGTCTTCAACAAATGTTAACCATGCTTGTGTGGAGTTAGTACATTGGGGAGTCTTACAGATGCTTTCCATTGATCAGTGGTTCTCTCTGGATACTCTGGCTTCCTCCACTCATAAAACTGTCTGAGACATGAGGTGTCCCTGGCTATTGACAGTGTCATTAAACCCCAATAAATAAATAAATGGGAGATACCACCAGCATTCAGATGGTTAAAGGGAATTGACAGTTACTTAACTGGTAGAGTGCTGGAAGCCCATATTTGGACTTTATTCTGAAGTGTCGGTACCACAACTTAAAGGCTTCATATGCAGTGGATGTTCTCCATATCACTTTTGAAGAGAAATTATTTAGTCTGTGAGGATTTGTCTTGTTACAATTTATGAGAGAGTGCCTATTGGCACTCTCCCATAAATTTTAACAAGGCAAAGATATGTGAACAAATTTTGATGACCAAAAAAAATTCAGCACTCCACCAGTTAAAAATAAACAACTGGAAGGGAATCTTCTACAACTGTTACTGTCATTATTTTGTTGAAGTTTGTTACTGAGAAATAACTAACTTTGCCAGTATTAAACAAGTGTCCACTAGACAGCAAGGGAATATTGACCAAGGATCAATCAGTTGAAATTAGTGCTGAAAAAAGTACAGTGTTTGTAATTATCTTTCTTATTTGAATGTATCATTATTTAAAATTATAAACATTTCTTGGCTATAGGATTTATCTGTATATATAAGGATTTGTCAGTCCTCTTTGGACAGGGATGGATGCCCATGCAATTGGGAAATTCCAGTTTGTATTGGGAAAAATCATGGCCAAATGCCATTTGGAAATGATTCCATATCAGCCCCTTTAGACAACCAAATAGAATCCCTGATATAAAACTAGACTTTATGATTCTGGAGAATCATGGCTTTTCCCGATGAGATTCCATGATTTTTCATGACCCCACGGTGTCTGATGAATTGTTTTTAATTGTCTCACTGGAGTTCCTTTATTAATGATATGAGAAAGGTGGGTATCGTAGTCTCAAATGACTCAGTTTGAGAAAAAAAAATGTTTAGGTGCAAACCATCATTAATGGAGGGGAGGGTTAATATCAATATCGCCGTCAGACAAGTTAATGACCAACAGAAGGGGTTATGTTTGTTTGACACATACCCATCGTGTGCTGTGGCAATTTGAGAATGGTCCATTTTAACTTATATATCCAAAATATTGATGTCTGGCAGTTTGTAGAGAGTTAACAATTGCTAACAGGAATATTTTTACATGCAACTTGTAATGTCACATCAAGAACTGCGAATGGCCATTTTTTCTTAAAAATCTACAAATTGTTTTCAGAGAAATCCAGGGAGAACACAAGATTCCATGATCTTTTATGACACTGGAGCATCTGAAGAATTGTTTTTAATTGCACCACTAAAGTATTTTTATTGATGCCTTGTGAAAAGTGGGTATAATAGTCTCAAATAACCCAGTGTGATAAAAGAAAGTTTTGGTTGAAACATTACTGTTGGTGGAGAGGGTTAATATAACTATCAGCGTCTGAGAATAAGCGTCTAATGCAAATAGCCCATTATATCTCAAATTTATCTAAACTTTCGATATTTGACAGTTTGTGGAGGGTTAATGAAGGCTTGCGAGAATAATCCTTCTCCAGAGTTTATTGAAGATATCCACAGAAAATGTGAACTTTAAGTTCTAGAGCATGTCATGTGTCGTCTATGTATCAATTATCTCCTGTTCGACCACAGTTGTTATGCATCTTTACGTCATCTTTTCACATCTTCTAGAGCTATTGACAACGAGAAACATGAATTTATAGACAAAAATAATTACATATACAAATAGGAAGTGTTGTTCGTACATCTGTGTAAATAAAATATAGGCTGCGATGGAGGATGGGCAGGATAGCCGTCTTACAAACTAGTATATACCTAGGCCCATTGCCGGGGAAATGTTGGCGACACCACTGCATTTGATAACTGCATTACAGAGTATTAAACATACCTGCCCCCCTTCCCATATTGGGGAACTCCCGCTTTTATTGTAAGACTCCTTAGGCACAACATAACGTCTGTAAGATGGCTATATACTGCCACGTCGTCACCCTGGGGTGGAGGATGGGCAGTGTATAACTGTTTTACAGACTAGTATATACCTGGACCCACTGTCAAGGGAATGCTATAGTGTCAATACTGTATTTGATATTATAAGTAAATGATCCCACTGTGGCTAACTTTATTTACTGCTTTCTTATCATGCAGTGGCGGGGGCAGTTGCGTTGTGGTAACCGGTTCTCGTCAGATCACCGAAGTTAAGCAACGTCGAGCCTGGGTGACCATCCAAATGATCAATTCGGACTCCCGCATTGTGCCAGTGGGCAAGGCACTTAACGCCAATTATCCAAATGGGAGCATGATGCCGCCGTGTACTAAGGCGTACTGCACATCGATGGTACGCATGTCTTCAACCAATCTAAACCTGCCTGTGCTGCAGTGCAGAGTTACGATGTTGGGGAGCTGGCAGCTGCTCGTCGTTGACTGGTGGTTCTCTCCCGGTACTCCGGCTTCCTCCATCCGTAGAACTGTCACAGTCATGATTGGCCGTTGTGCAAATATCATGCACTGTAGTGTGGAATATGAAGTGAGACGTACCTTTCAATGTGTGTTTGGGTTTGGTTGGAGAAAGAGAGAGGGGGGAAGGGGGAGGGTGGTAAGATCGGTAATTTTGTTGGGATAAATCGACCGATGGCGTGGGACACCGTGAAATTGACCGACGAAACGGGACGTTGTGGGAGTGGAACTTATGGGCGGTTATTCTTGATAATAAATATACACTTACTTTTGAGTTCATGATGGAGAGGATTCACTGGAAATCATATATCGACCACCGATACTTCTCAATTATGCTCTGCTCACCATCCTATGAATTGCACTTCAGACTTCTCAAATCCAGCACTCATCCCCACATCATACCCCGCCAGAATTTTGGCTCGCTAAAAACTTAATATTTACTGTATTCTCCCAACATCTAACATAACAACAACTAGAGGTGCTTCGCAGGGCCACCGGGAGCACGGGCGGGCAGGGCAACTCATATGTTCGGGGCTCGTACCCCAGAGCATATGTCCTAGGTAAAAAAAAACTGCAGGAGGCAGGTGCCCTAGGTGAAAAAAAAGAACATGGCGATGGGGGTGGGGTGGGGGGCTGATGTCCCCGCTAATTAATTTTAATAGGAGGCGGTTGTTCATGGGGCAGGTGTCCATATCCCATTGTCCAGTATTCCAAATGTTCTATGGTACCTGGCCTTGACAAGAAACAACGGGAAACCTTTTTGCAGTAATGCTGCATATATAAACTTGATTTTACTACTTCGATACCAGCGTTCCTTACTCTCGTCCTTTCAGTGCATCATCACAGTATTTCACCCGAATCGAGTTCTGGCGGCATGCAAGTTTGGCCGACATACTTTCAATTTTGTAATTCCCAACTACATATTTATAATTCCATGATTACTGATCGGAATTTTGAAAATGACACATGCAATCGCGACAGAGTTTTCTGAAAAACTTGATTCTGCAAAAGGTTTTAGTGAAATTGGATTTTTTTTTCATTTTCAATTTCGTTGACTCTTGATGAAAAGGTGTTAATGACTGATCATCCCAAATGAGGTCAAAGATTAATGCCAAAGATTAATAAAAGACAAAGAATCTTCTAAAAATATACATGTGTATTCCTAAAATGCAATAAATCAAATGAGAAATTTTGTATACGGACAAAGTACACACTGAATAAAATAATTGGCATTATTTCCGCAGACATATTTTTATCTTTGCTTCTTGGGGAAATCCATGCTGCTAAATACGACGAAGGAGTGTTATCTAATGAGGTCAGGTGGTCGGGTCCAACAGCCCTCCTCACAGTAGATTTAGTGGGGCAGGGGTCGATTTTACAGGTAATATAGGCATGGTATGGTATGGGCTGTCTGTCTTTAATTTTTAACCTTTATAGGGGTATCACTCTGTAACCAGCCCTAAACGGGTTAAAGCTTGGTTTTGTGAATACCTTCATTACTTACAAAAATGATCGTGCGTGAATTCCACTTCCAATAAAGGAGGTTGTGTTTATCTCGCAGGTACACATTTGGTGTTATGGTTGCCCAAGAACAGCCCATTTTCTCAAAATGTCTATGCTTGGCAGCCTCTGGAGGGTGAACAAATGCTTACCGAAATATTTTGTCCATGCAACTTGTAATGTCACTCCAAGGCCTGCAAATGGTCAATTTTTTTTTTAAATTTTTTTTTAGAAATCTACAGAAAACTGGAATTGTAAGCTTTTAGGGGTATATCTCCTTAACTAGCCAAAAATGGGTTAAGACCTTGTTTTTTGAATACACTTACTACTTACAAAAATGTTTCCCTGGCAGCTTTGCGTCCGGTAAAAGAAGTTATTTTTCTCTGTTGCCTTCTCATTTGATGTTGTTGGTATCCAAAAATAGACTATTTTTCAGAATTTTGACATTTAGCAGCTTATAAAGGGTTAACCAATGCTTACCAGAATAATTTATCCATTCAAGTGGTAATGTGACAGCAAGACCTATCAATGGCCATTTTTTGTTGAAAACCATACCAGATGTTTGTAAAGAAATCCAGGGAAAACATAAATTTTTAAGCTTTTGATGGGTATCACTATTAACAACAACAAATGGGGTTAACGCTTGGTTTTTTGAATACCCTTATTACTTACAAAATGGTCCTCGGTGAATTCCTCAGGTACACGTCGGGAGGTGTGGGTGTCCGAAAACAGCCCATTTCAACAAAATTACGATGCTTGGCAGCCTGCAGAGGGTTAATAAACGCTCACCGGAATATTTTGTCCATGCAACTTGTAATTTCACACTAAGACCTGCGAGTAGTCAATTGTTCTTGAAAACCTACAGGATGTTTCAGCTAAATCCCCAGAAAATGGGAATTTTAAGATTTTAAGGGGTCTCTCTCTTTAGCCTAGCCAAAATGGGTTAAGACTTCGACTTTTGAATACCCTTACTACTTACAAAAATGTTTCCGTATAGATTGTGCGCTCGATAAATGAAGGCACTTTTCTTTGTGGCGAACCCATTGGGTGCTGTTGGCATCCAAAAACAGCCCATTTTACCACAATTTTGAGTTTTAGCAGCCTGTGTAGGGTTAACAAATGCTCACCGCAGTATTTTGTCCATGCAACTTCTATTGTCACATCAAGGCCTGGGAATGACAATTTTTTCTTGAAAATCTACAAGACTCGTTTAGAGAAAACCACGGAAAACTTGAATTTTTTAGCTTTATGTGGGTATTGCTGTTTAACCAGCCCAAAACGGGTTAATGCTTGGTTTTTTGAACACCCTTATTACTCACAAAAATGATCTCCGGTGAATTCCACTTCCAATAAAGGAAGTTATGTTTATCTCTCATGTATCGTTTGGGTGCTCTGGGGGCCTGAAAATGGCCCATTTCATCAAAATTTCGATGTTTGGCAGTCTGTGGAGGGTTACCATATGCATCGCCTGATATGTCGTGTGTATCAAAGGTCGTGTCACAGACAGGTCAAGTAATGATGAATGTTTAAAAAAAATCTACAGGACGTGTTTCGAGAAAGTGCCGATAAACCCCAATTTTGACAGTTTTTTGCCAATTCTGACGAATTAAGGGTTAAATCGAAAATTCCGCTTCGATACGTTTTTAGATTTTGTGCCCTTCTATGCATGTGCAAAATGTTGTGAAAATCGGTCCGAAAATGGCTTCGGAATCGCGCGGACAAAATGTGTGGCAAAACCAAAACACCCCCCCCCCCCCCAAAAAAAATAATATTCCGTAGAAAAACAATAGTCTTTTCCAGAGGGAAAAGCCTAAATTTCTGTTTTTACTATTGTAGAAAGTGCAAATGAATATTTGTCTGGACAGTCTGGTTGTATAGTTGAACACTTAGTATGCACAAAACCATTACCATCCAGGTAAGAAAATATATTTACATATCTTTTCATTCTTTCAGCCCTCATTATGTGTTAATCCTTTACAGAAATATTCAGCCAGTTCTATTCATAAAAAAAATGATTCCAGTTTTATTACTCATTCAATTGTCACTTCTGAAACGTAGCTTATGACCCCTCATTGAACTGAGCTCATCGTTTTTTGAAGCAAAAAATGAAAATTTTTACATAAGAACTTTTTTTGACGGACATATTATGTTATGGCATTGTCTGTCTGTCTGTCTGTCTGTCTGTCTGTCTGTCTGTCTGTCTGTCTGTGTCTGTCTGTCTGTCTGTCTCTGTCTGTCTGTCTGTCTGTCTGTCTGTCTGTCTGTCTGTCCGTAAACAATTTTTGTGTTGCCTACTCCTCCAAAGGTTTACATGCTATATTGTTCAAACTTTACAAACATGTTGATCAGTAATTGCCATTGCGCATGTGACAAGAGCAGGTAACTCAGTTATGTATTTCCTGAGTTATGCCCCCTTTTAGTACTTGAAACATCAAATTATGGTCGCTTTCTCCTTCAACATTTTACATGCTATATTGTTCAAACTTAGCACACATGGTGATCACCAATTGCCATTGCGCATGTGACAAAAGCAGGTAACTCCATTTTGTATTTCCAGAGTTATGCCCCTTACCTGCCCCTTAAAACATTACAGTATTGTGTCGCCTACTCCTTCAACATTTTACATGCTATATTGTTCAAACTTTGAACACATGTTGATCACCAATTGTCATTGTGCATGTGTCAAGAGCAGGTAACTCTGCTGTGTATTTCCAGAGTTATGCCCCCTTTTAGTACTTGAAACATCACAATATTGTGTCGCCTACTCCTTCAACATTTTACATGCTACATTGTTCAAACTTTGCACCCATGTTGATCACCAATTGCCGTTGTGCATGTAACAAGAGCAGGTGACACTGTTTTGTATTTCTAGAGTTATGACCCTTTATAGTACTTGAAACATTACACTATTGTGTCGCCTGCTCCTTCAACATTTTACTTGCTTTATTGTTCAAACTTTGCACCCATGTTGGTCATCAATTGTCGTCGTGCATGTGACAGGAGCAGATAACTCCATTTTATTTTTAAACGACGAGAATCCTCCGCGTTTATAGCTGTTATGATCCTCAAAATGTCCTTTTCCTAGGCGCAACCTATTTTCAATCGTTATCAATGAAGTTAACCTGTCAGTGTATGGACGCTACCATTGTAAATGGCGAGCAGAATCTTCTACACCTAAAAATTGTTTGCATTTCCATTCTGCATACTAAAATTTCACAAAAACAATATGAAATGTGTGCACACAAGCATACAATTTGAAACCCTTTACCCCAGACAGGGCAGAGGAATGGGCAATGATTGGAGGGGGGAGGGGAGCAGACATAGTCGAGTCAACAAAAATTTCAAACTTTACCCCAGAGAAACATGTGCTTGTTCCAGTTTTGACGGGCTTATGTTGCCCCACTGGGCGGTGCTCTTGTTTACAAATGTCTTTCACTGTGCATGTTAGGTAAAGGTTTAACTTTTCGCATTCAATTAGTATTGATCAATTTAGTATCGGAAAGTAATTCAGCTTTAAATGCTTCCGTGCTTAAATCTATGCTATAATTGTTATAGTAGCGCCCTCTGTTGATTGAATTTGTCATGCAGGGCCATATCCAGGGATAATTTGGGGATACCTGTCCATATATGTCACAGGCATAACCGAAAGCCATAGGCGGTAGAGACAGAAACTGAAAGTAGGATTACTGTACTAAACACAGTGTTTTTAGCTTAACTTGACATAGTCAAGATAAGCTATTGCCATCATGCATACGGAAGTTGGTTAGTCTGTGAGTCTGTGACTTCTGTTCACATTTTCCTTTAGCACGGGCTACACCCCGCAGTTCTTGTCTGATCATCACGAAATTTCATATGCAGGTTTGGGGCCATGTCTAGATGAGAACGTCCCCTTTTGGTCGCGATCGGGCAACTGGTATGGCTGCCAGAGCCCAAAACCCGAAAACCATTAACACAGTCTACAGGTCGTATTTATGAAGGGATTTCATTGTAACTTGGTAGGATGCCTCTGTATAATGCCTAGAAGAGAACGTCCCCTTTTGAGCATGATCTATCAACCGTGATGGCTGCCCAAGCCCGAAACCCAAAAAATTTTAGCACAGTCTGCAGGTCATGTTTAATGTGGAGGGATTTCATTGTAACCTGCTAGGATGACTCCTTATGATGTCTAGATGAGAATTTCCCCATTTGGGCATGATCTGCCAACCGTGACGACTGCCCGAGCCCAAAACCCGAAAACCTTTAGGTCATATTTATTGAGGAATTTCATTGTAACTTGGTGGGTTGACTTCATACAATGTCTAGATGAGAAAGTCCCCCTTTGGACGTGATTGGGCAACTGTGACGGCTACAGGGGCCCGAAGCCCGAAAATCTTTAGCACAGTCTAGAGGTCATATTTATGAAGGGATTTCATTGTAACTTTGTAGGATGACTCCAAATAATGTCTAGATGAGAACGTCCCATTTTGATCGCGATCATGCAGCCTTGATGGGTGCCCGAGCCCAAAAACCTTTAGCATAGGCAAAAGGTCATATTTATGGAAGGATTTCATTGTAACCTGTTAGGTTGACTCCATATAATGCCTAGATGATGACATTCCCTTTTTGTCGTGATTGGTCAGCTGTGATGGCTACAAGTGCCTGAAGCCCGAAAACCTTGAGCACAGTCTACAGGTCATATTTATGAAGGGATTTCATTGTAACTTCGTAGGATCACTCCAGATGATGCCCAGATGAGATTGTCCCCTTTGGTTGCAATCATTCAACCATGACGGCTGCCCGAGCCCGAAGCCCGAAAACCTTTAGTACAGTCTACAGGTCATATTTATGAAGGGATTTCATTGTAACTTGGTAGGCTGACTTCATATAATGTCTAGATGAGAACGTCCCCTTTTGGACACGATTGGGCAACTGTGATGGCTTCAGGGGCCCAAAGCCCAAAAACCTTTACCACAGTCTACAGGTCATATTTATGAAGGGATTTCATTGTAACTTGGTAGGATGACTCCAAATAATGTCTAGAAGAGAACGTCCCATTTTGGTCATGATCATTCAGCCTTGATGGGTGCCCGAGCCCAAAAACCTTTAGCATGTCTGTAGGTCATATTTATGGAAGGATTTCATTGTAACTTGTGAGGTTGACTCCATATAATGCCTAGATGATGACATCCCCTTTTGGTCATGGTAGGTCAACTGTGATGGCTACAGGTGCCTGAAGCCCGAAAATCTTGAGCACAGTCTGCAGGTCATATTTATGAAGGGATTTCATTGTAACTTCATAGGATCACTCCGGATGAGAATGTCCCCTTTTGGTTGCGATCATTCAACCATGATGGCTGCCCAAGCCTGAAGCCCGAAAACCTTTAGCACAGTCTTCAGATCATATTTATGAAGGGATTTCATTGTAACTTGATAGGTTGACTTCATGTAATGTCTAGATGAGAACAGCCCCTTTTGGACACCATTAGGCAACTGTGTTGGCCACAGGGGCCCAAAGCTCAAAAACCTTTAGCACAGTCTGCAGGTGATATTATGAAGGGATTTCATTGTACCTTGGTGGGATGACTCTAAATAATGTCTAGATGAGAACGTCCCCTTTTGGACACGATTGGGCAACTGTGATGGCTTCAGGGGCCCAAAGCCCAAAAACCTTTACCACAGTCTACAGGTCATATTTATGAAGGGATTTCAGTGTAACTTGGTAGGATGACTCCAAATAATGTCTAGAAGAGAACGTCCCATTTTGGTCATGATCATTCAGCCTTGATGGGTGCCCGAGCCCAAAAACCTTTAGCATGTCTGTAGGTCATATTTATGGAAGGATTTCATTGTAACTTGTGAGGTTGACTCCATATAATGCCTAGATGATGACATCCCCTTTTGGTCGTGGTAGGTCAACTGTGATGGCTACAGGTGCCTGAAGCCCGAAAATCTTGAGCACAGTCTGCAGGTCATATTTATGAAGGGATTTCATTGTAACTTCATAGGATCACTCCGGATGAGAATGTCCCCTTTTGGTTGCGATCATTCAACCATGATGGCTGCCCAAGCCTGAAGCCCGAAAACCTTTAGCACAGTCTTCAGATCATATTTATGAAGGGATTTCATTGTAACTTGATAGGTTGACTTCATGTAATGTCTAGATGAGAACAGCCCCTTTTGGACACCATTAGGCAACTGTGTTGGCCACAGGGGCCCAAAGCTCAAAAACCTTTAGCACAGTCTACAGGTGATATTATGAAGGGATTTCATTGTACCTTGGTGGGATGACTCTAAATAATGTCTAGATGAGAACGTCCCCTTTTGGTCACGATCATTCAGCCTTGATGGCTGCCCAAACCCAAAACCCCAAATCCTTTAGCATGGTCTATTGGTCATATTTATGGAAGGACTTCATTGTAACCCGTAAGTTTGACTCCATATAATGCCTAGATGATGACATCCCATTTTGGTCATGATCATTCAGCCTTGATGGGTGCCCGAGCCCAAAAACCTTTAGCATGTCTACAGGCCATATTTATGAAGGGAATTCATTGTAACTTTGTAGGATCACTCCAGATGATGCCCAGATGAGAATGTCCCCTTTTGGTTGCGATCATTCAACCATGATGGCTGCCAGAGCCCAAAGCCCAAAAACCTTTAGCACAGTCTACAGGTCATATTTATTAAGGGATTTCATTGTAACTTGGTAGGTTGACTTCATATAATGTCTAGATGAGAACGTCCCCTTTGGACGCAGTTGCGGAAACTGACGGCTACAGGGGCCCGAAGCCCGAAAACCTTTAGCACAGTCTACATGCCATATTTATGTAGGGATTTCAATGTAATTTGAGAGGATGACTCGTTTTGGAATAATTTCACTGTAACTTGGTAACTTTTGTTGATATACGTTAACTGTGAGGGCCACATACATTAACTGTGAGGTCATATTAACCCACCCCTCAACTCTTTAGTATAGTGTATACCTCATATTATTTTTATCATAAACATAGCATACAGGGAACAGAAATGAACATATTCCCAATTATCACAATTCTTGTCTTATTTCATAATCCTTTCATAAACATTGAACATTATCCTTTTCATCAAACACAACACGCAAGTCAAGCTACAGTGTCATTGACACTTTCATTAAAAGACCCAAAATTGAAATTATCGTAATGCCAACACATGCTTTCCGCATACCTGTTCTGTGTGTTTTTTTCATCAGAGTGCAATTGCCTCCAGCATATTTTTAGTTTGCTGAAGTATCCTAATTCAGGGTTCAAGGGATTAACTTCGTGTTGGTTTTAGTCATGTACAATTTTTCCGGAATTTTGACTGTTTTAGCAGACTATGGGATGGAGGTTATATGCAAATACAGTGAGTTTGGGCACCTGGAGTTTGGTATATCAGTACCAAAAACATCCTGGATATGGTCCAGCCATGTTTCCAGAAAATAATATTCAATTAACAAGGTTTGGTCATTTTACTACCATCTCGTGCAAAATTGTGTATTTATCCTTTTATATCCAGTGTACAAGGATTGATAGCTTCACTTCCCAGTGTTTTACATAAAAAGAAGTTGCGTTACTCAATAATCGCCACATATTCTTATTATTGGTGGGTGATAAAAAGATAGTAAGTAAATTAGGTAACTCCATTTCATAACATTAACAACATTGTGCTCATTTTTATACGCCCGTAATTATACCCCCGCTTCGAAGAAGTGGGGGCTATATAGGAATCGGCCTGTACGTCCGTCCGTCCGTCCGTCCGTCCGTCCATACGTCTTTCCATCCAAACAAATTCTTGTGTGCGCAACTCCTCCTGCATTAAAGAACCGATTTTGAAGAAACCTTTCAAACATCATCACTACTAAGTGAACATGCGCATATTCCAAAATTTTTGATCTGCGACAATTTTAACCAGGTTATCTCTCTTGAACTTTGATTTAATGTGGGTTTCTACATGAAATTCTTGTGTGCGCAATTCCTCCTACATTTATCAATCAATTTGGACAAAACTTTTCAGACATCATCACTACTAAGTGAACATGCGCATATTCCAAGATTTTTGATCTGCGACAATTTTAATTTTAAACTGGTGTCACCTTAACGATTTAACATAGGTACAAAAACAGGAAATGGCAATAATTCACTCTGCAACAAATATTGATTATGGATGACTTACTTACGCACGCTAGCCTATGCCAAGATTAGGCTATAATTGCAACTAATTAGACCCCCACCCTCAGAGGGGGTTATAGGAACCCTCTTGTCCGTCCATCCATCTGTCTTGAAATTCAATCAGTAATTGCTTGTAAAGTACTTGGTTGTGTGGCTTGATATTTGGTTTGCAAGTATATCCTATTGCCGTATACTCATAGTGAAATGCAGGTGTTCTGTGAGATTTTATTGCCAGAGTACTTTCTGTTATGAACTTAGAATTTGTCCGCCTTGAAATTAATTCATGAATAACTTGTAGAGTACTCAGTGGAATGACTTCATATTTGGTGTGCTAGTCTATCAAATTTATGTCTACCCACAGTACAAGGGTAGATGTTATGCAGTGTATTATTGTAGGAGTTTTTGCATTTTTATACCACCCGCAAACAAAGTTGGGGGGGGGGGTGGTTATATAGGAATCACTCTGTCTGTCCATCCATCCGTCTGTCCATCCTTATAAGTGCAACTCCTCCTAAACGGTTTGAAGAAATTTCATGAAACTTAACACAATGGAAGAACTCCATATGAAGATGTGCATGAAGCAATATAATTCCGTTCTGACAGGTGCGGGGGTATCACTTTGTGAGCTTGCTCACAGTACCTCTAGTTTTTTGAAGGACGTATTATGTTGTGGCATCTGTCTGTCTGTGTCTGTCTGGCCAGTCTGTCGGTCACGGTCTGTCTGTCTGTCTGTCGGTCGGTCGGTAAACAATTTTTGTGTCTCCTACTCCTCCAAAGGTTTGCATGCTATATCGTTCAAACATGTTGATCAGTAATTGCCGTTGTGCATGTGACAAGAGCAGGTTAACTCCATTTTGTATTTCCAGAGTTATGCCCCCTTTTAGTACTTGAAAGATCACAGTATTGTGTTGCCTGCTCCTTCAACATTTTGCATGCTATATTGTTCAAACTTTGCACACATGGTGATCACCAATTGCCTTTGTGCATGTGACAAGAGCAGGTAACTCTGTTTTGTATTTCCAGAGTTATCCTCCTTTTAGTACTTAAAACATTACAGTTTTGCGTCGCCTTCTCCTTCAACATTTTACTTGCTTTATTGTTCAAACTTTCCACCCATGTTGATCATCAATTGTCGTTGTGCATGTGACAGGAGCAGATGACTCCATTTTATTTTTAAATGACAAGAATCCTCGCTGTTTATGGCTGTTATTATCCTCAAAATGTCCTTTTCCTTGGCACCACCTATCGGCGATCATTATCGATGAAGTTAACCTGTCAATGAATGGATGGGACGCTACCATTGTAAACTGTGAGGAGAATCTTCTACAATTAAAAATTGTTTGCATTTCCATTCTGCATACAAAAATTTCACAAAAACGATTTGAAATGTGTGCACACAAGCATACAATTTGAAACCCTTTACCCCAGACAGGGCAGGGGAATGGGCAATGATTGAGGGGGGTGTGTGTGGGGGGGAGGGGGAACAGACAGTTGAGTCAACAAAAATTTCAAACTTTACCCCTGAGAAACTTGTGCATGTTCCAATTTTGACGGGCGTGTGTTGCCCTGCTAGGCAGTGCTCTTGTTACAATCTCAGTTCATCCAGATCGTTTAGCATGCGTGTTGCCAACAGTTTCTGATTCTTAATTACTAAAATTGAATGCACCCAGTTTCAGCATGGTTGACAATAAAATCACGTGAAGCCATACACGCAAAATAGTATCACTGAAAACAATAACAAAATCACTTTTTATCAATGAAACTGATGATGAGGGGAAAATATCTTGCTAAAATGTGAGATATTTTCTTCCAATTTCACAGCTCTCTGTGCTGAACCAAGGAGAAGAGGTGTGTTCATGCTTTCTCTATAATCAAGGTTTACAGACATTTAATCCCAATCAATCAACACCAATATCTTCCTGAACTGAACGGGTCATTTAGCACTAGGACGATACTTCCCCTCCTGAATCAGAATACACAAAGAATTTTTATTTAATTATTTTTTTTATTTGTTCCACTTTAAAGTACAAAAACAAAATAATTATTTCATTGCCCTACTGCCCCTACAGTTATGATTGTTTTTCTTTATCACTTGCAAAAAATGTTGTTACACACTCATCTGAATTATCAGTGCCTCAGTTCATCTGTCACAGTTAAATTGAGTGTTTAAAGGACACAAAATATACAAATGAAAACACAGATAATTTGTTTCACTTTTTTATTTCATTCATTGTATTCACTCTCTCATCAATAACAATCCACTGCATATTCTAGGTCCTTAACATTTGCAGGTCTTAAACTGTAAATCAGGATAAGAAAATGGGTGCAGAATCAATAAGAAATAAAAAGAGGTTCCCCGATTGCTCTTGTTGGGACCCAAAAATAGTTCTATGGGGTTCCCAGGCATCAGATACACGGAACCTGTTTTAAGGTTCCGAGAATTTCTGAAATCTGCATGCCTGTCGCCATATCTGACAAATTGTTGGATTGCAAAGTCAACAAAGGCAGAGAGATACTATAAGTTATCTCAGTCAGCATGTATGGTATATGGAGATTTAATACCTGGATGTCGGTTTTTAAACCCCAAGCCGCAAGTGAGGTGTTTAAATGAGACATCCAGGTATTAAATCTCCATTTACCATACATGTCAGCGGAGATAACATTTTTGTCCCATTTGAAACACAATAGAAACATAGTGGAAATAAATTTGTGGATGCGTTTCTCACACTCCACAATCAGTTGGACCAAATTCATGAATAATTGTTTTTGTTTTTACAAATGCAGAAGACAACAGATATTTACATCCCTTGGGTCATTTAGGAAACAACTAAACAGTATTTTGTTGACAGATTTGCTCTTATTTTATTTTTCTCAGGTTGTTTGATTTAATTATTCGACTATTTAATTAAACAGGAAAATTTAATTGAATTGTCAGAAATCTGATGATATTTGTGACTATTTTCAGGTTGTGGGGTTCTATTTTTATATTGAGATGAACGAAAGCGAAAAGCTTTCATTTAAAACATATACTCCTGATGTTTCGCATGCCCTTATACCCTGGATTTTGCACACTCTCATATACCTTGGATGTTGGGTGCATCCATTTCCCTTGGGTATTTGTCCTAGGCATTCTGACCAATCCGAAGACAGAATTTATCGGTATATAGGGACAAACTTGCTTGTATATTAGATATGTTGTTCTCTCTTCAAACTGATGTCAAAATACCAAATTTCAAGCTAAAAATATTTTTCTCATAATGCAACAATTCATTTCACTATTTCAGTCTCAAATGACAGAGACCATTGAGCTCTTGTCAAACAAGATTGAATCAGTTAAATCAGTTAAATTCCTAGCTGTTTTATGGAAAAAATCTGCAGCTTTAAATTTTTATATTTGGTCATCACTGTACTCTTTCCCTAACAAATTGGCCAGATCTGCCTACATAATATGCAAATTCAGCATTTGAAAAAATATCAGCTTTTAAAAATATTTCAACAAAAACTTTATCATGTGACCCCTCATGGGAATGGACTCATTGAGCTCATTCCAATGAGGGGTCACATGATATTGTTTTGTTGAATTTTTTTTTTAATTTGGAAAAATCATATTTAACATAATAAATTTTGATATCAACTATGTTGGGTAAGGGTTATCAGAATTCTTCTGAAAGTTCTTGAATTGCACCAAGGGCCATGAAATTCCCCCTGTGTGGTCCAAAAATCATTTCGATTCCGTTTGAGATCACTTGGACTGAATTAACCTTTTTTGGTTAAAAGTCGCCGAATTGGACCGATATGGAGTTGCAGAGATTCAGAGTCATCACATTCTAATAAGATGTTTATCATTCTTTTTTTTACCGAACATCAAATTCTTAGAAAACTTGCCTTTGACAACTATAAATTATGTCTCCCAGATGACCTTTATATCACAAATATTCTCATATTTCTTAAAAAGTATTTCCACCTTACAACTCTCATATGGAGAGTGAATTTGGACTAGTCTTATAAAGGCCTTCACCATGAATTTATCTCTCATAAGTATGTAGGTAATTTATTATATCACATTTCTGTATTACAGAGCTTTTTATAATACCTTGTCACATTTTCAGTCCACCATCACCTTTGCTGGGATTGAATGTTATTACAGATGTTAGTTTGGGATCAACATTGATGGCTCTGACAAATGAATATGAATTTGTTGCAATACCACTCAGGTATGTTTTTATATGTAGCACAGTGCTGGAAATGAACAGAATTGATGGGTGCAGTTTTAAGCTCCTGTGAAATCAGAGATGGGAGTAAATTACGCCCATAAAATGATAGTATATGAATTTTGATACTTTCACCAAACACTTCAAACTTTAAATGTATAAGGACCTGCTGAACTATGAGAGTAATTTCCCATTGGCCACAGGGTGCAGCTTTCTCAAAACAACACAAATTTATATGCCCTCACAGTATATTAGTGCTCCACAATATTTTTCAACAAGTGCTTTTTTTAGCTCCAGTAAAATAGAAAACACGGGTGATGATGGGAGCGATTGCACTCGCACACGTCTCATTTCCTGGACTGATGTAGCACACAAAATCTTGCTTCACATGCACCACCCTCAGCAATGAAATTCTGCCTCTTAATTTTTGTTTTCTCTTGGTTTATTTTTAACTAGATGAAAGTTTTGTTACTTCATCCGATATATGTAGCACTTGTACATCTACCAGGGCTCGATTTAACAGGATTCGCATAGCAGTTTTCGAATCAATTTTCAACTATAGCTAATCATTTTCAAATGAAAAATCTTGTGAAAAATAGAAATGCTAATCCCAATTTATCCAAGTTAGAAAACTGTGTTTGTATCTTTAAAAATTGAATAGACTCCTGACATCTACCTTCTCTAAAGCTATTCTTTCTGAAGTTTGATTAGTAATAAGTATGAAGAAAACTTTGAATTGTAAAAAACATCTGTTGAATAACTAAATTAATTTCCTGGAGTGAAAATTTTAATTTCCAGCACTTGGTAATTTGATAGAAATTTCTATGTTAGTCACTTGTTTTGCAAATCATTTGAGGGAGAGGGGTTACATGTTGGATTGCACTACCATTTTCAACATCATTCATGCTGAAATTGATATGAATATCAATTATTCCTCATTGTAATGGAAATGACAGCATATGTGAAATGATTTCACCATACAACTCAACCTTAAAGACGAAGTTGGAGTTGGTTTACATGTCCAACCCCTTTCAATGGAAGCAGCACTGTGTAAAATTATGGTAGTATCAATGTTATTAATGTCCCAGTTTCTCCAATTCTGTCTACAAATTTACATTGAACTTCTTCTGGTGTCAATTCTGATATTGACATGATCTTTTGATTATCTTTTTTTCTTATATTCATTTCCTTTCCTTTCCCTCTGTTTATGTTTTTCCCTTTTTTAGATCACCGAAGGGAGCTCAACTTTTCACTTGCCGTCCGTCGTCGTGAACATTTTTCAAATGACTTCTCCTCTGAAACCACTGGTCCGATTTTCACAAAACTTCTTGTGGATGTTCATTACTATATGGCAATTCATGTTTGTTCAAATGAAATGGCCACGTCCCTTGGGTGCTCTGTATGGAGCATAACTCGGAGAGCACCATATGAATTATCGAAAAATTATTAAAAAATCTTCTTCTCCAGAACCAGTGGGCAGAATCTTTTGATACTTGGTATGCAGCATCTTGGTATGGGTCTGATTCAAGTTTGTTCAAATCGACTCCTTCAACCAATATTGGGGCTCACTATGGGGGCGTGAATTTTTACTTAGTGCAATTTAAGAAAAATTATTAAAAAATCTTCTTCTCCAGAACCAGTGGGCAGAATCTTTTGATACTTGGTATACAGCATCTTGGTATGGGTCTGATTCAAGTTTGTTCAAATGGAGTCCCTTGATCAATTTTGGGGCTCACTATGGGGACCTGAATTTTTACTAAGTGCAATTTAAGAAAAATTATTAAAAAATCTTCTCCAGAACCAGTGGGCAGAATCTTTTGATATTTGATATACAGCATCTTGGTATGGGTCTGATTCAAGTTTGTTCAAATTGAGTCCCTCGATCAATATTGGGGCTCACTAAAGGGGTGTGAATTTTTACTTAGTGCAATTTAAGAAAAAATCTTTAACAATCTTCTTCACCAGAACCAGTGGGCAGAATCTTTAGATATTTGGTATGCAGCATCTTGGTATGGGTTGGATTCACGTTTGTTCAAATTGAGTCTTTTGATCAAAATTGGGGCTCACTATGGGGGTGTGAATTTTTACTTAGTACAGTTCAAGAAAAATTCTTTAAAAATCTTCTCCAGAACCAATGGGCAGTATCTTTTGATATTTGGTATGCAGGATGCTAGTATGGGTCTGATTGAAGTTTGTTTTCAATGTGGGGGCATGAATTTTTATTTTGTGCAATTCAAGTCTAATTCTTTAAAATCTTCTCCAGAACCAGCATGCAGAGTCTTTTGATATTTGGTATTCGGCATTCTAGTATGGGCTTGATTCAAGTTTGTACAAATTGAGCCCCTTTGTTCATATTAAGGCTCATTATGGGAATTTGAATTTCAACTTGGTGCAATTTACAATTTTTCATACGACTTCTCCCCTGAAACCACTGGTCCGATTTTCACGAAACTTCATGTGGATGTTCATTACTATATGGCAATTCATGTTTGTTCAAATGAAATGGCCACGTCCCTTGGTGGCTCTGTATGGGGCATAACTCTGATAGCACTGTATGAATTATAGAAAAATTATTAAAAAATCATCTCCAGAACCAGTGGGTAGAATCTTTTGATACTTGGTATGCAGCATCTTGGTAGGGGTCTGATTCAAGTTTGTTCAAATCGAGTCCTTCAACCAATATTGGGGCTCACTATGGGGGCGTGAATTTTTACTAAGTGCAATTTAAGAAAAATTATTAAAAAATCTTCTTCTCCAGAACCAGTGGGCAGAATCTTTTGATACTTGGTATACAGCATCTTGGTATGGGTCTGATTCAAGTTTGTTCAAATGGAGTCCCTTGATCAATTTTGGGGCTCACTATGGGGACCTGAATTTTTACTTAGTGCAATTCAAGAAAAATTATTAAAAAATCTTCTCCAGAACCAGTGGGCAGAATCTTTTGATATTTGATATACAGCATCTTGGTATGGGTCTGATTCAAGTTTGTTCAAATTGAGTCCCTCGATCAATATTGGGGCTCACTAAAGGGGTGTGAATTTTTACTTAGTGCAATTTAAGAAAAATTATTAAAAAATCTTCTTCTCCAGAACCAGTGGGCAGAATCTTTAGATATTTGGTATGCAGCATCTTGGTATGGGTTGGATTCACGTTTGTTCAAATTGAGTCTTTTGATCAATATTGGGGCTCACTATGGGGGTGTGAATTTTTACTTAGTACAGTTCAAGAAAAATTCTTTAAAAATCTTCTCCAGGACCAGTGGGCAGAATCTTTTGATATTTGGTATGCAGGATGCTAGTACGGGTCTGATTCAAGTTTGTTTAAATTGATTTCTCATCATTCCCCCCCCCCCCCCCCCCCCCCCCCCCCCCCCCCGATCAATATTTGGGTTCAATGTGGGGGCATGAATTTTTATTTTGTGCAATTCAAGTCTAATCCAGAACCAGCATGCAGAGTCTTTTGATATTTGGTATATGGCATTCTAGTATGGGCTTGATTCAAGTTTGTACAAATTGAGCCCCTTTGTTCATATTAAGGCTCATTATGGGAATTTGAATTTCAACTTGGTGCAATTTACAATTTTTCAAACGACTTCTCCTCTGAAACCACTGGTCCGATTTCCACGAAACTTCATGTGGATGTTCATTACTATATGGCAATTCATGTTTGTTCAAATGAAATGGCCATGTCCCTTGGGGGCTCTGTATGGGGCATAACTGATAGCACTGTATGAATTATAGAAAAATTATTAAAAAATCTTCTTCTCCAGAACCAGTGGGCTGAATCTTTTGATACTTGGTATGCAGCATCTTGGTATGGGTCTGATTCAAGTTTGTTCAAATCGACTCCTTCAACCAATATTGGGGCTCACTATGGGGGCGTGAATTTTTTTTTACTTAGTGCAATTTAAGAAAAATTCTTTAAAAATCTTCTTCTCCAGAACCAATGGGCAGAATCTTTTGATATTTGGTATGCAGCATCTTGGTATGGGTCTGATTCAAGTTTGTTCAGATCGAGTCCATCAACCAATATTGGGGCTCACTATGGGGATGTGAATTTTTACTAAGTGCAATTTAAGAAAAATTCATTAAAAATCTTCTTCTCCAGAACCAAAGGGCAGAATCTTTTGATACTTGGTATACAGCATCTTGGTATGGGTCTGATTCAAGTTTGTTCAAATCGAGTCCCTTGATCAATATTGGGGCTTCCTATAGGGGCATGAATTTTTTCTTAGTGCAATTTAAGGAAAAATCTTCTTCTCCAAAACCGGTGGGCAGAATCTTTTGATATTTGGTCTACAGCATCTTGGTATGGGTCTGATTCAAGTTTGTTCAAATGGAGTCCCTTGATCAATTTTGGGGCTCACTAAGGGGACCTGAATTTTTACTTAGTGCAATTTAAGAAAAAAAAAATTAAAAATCTTCTTCTCCAGAACCAATAGGCAGGATCTTTAGATATTTGATATACAGCATCTTGGTATGGGTCTGATTCAAGTTTGTTCAAATTGAGTTCCTCGGTCAATATTGGGGCTCCCTATGGTCCGTGAATTTTCACTTAGTGCAATTTAAGAAAAAATTCTTTAAAAATCTTCTTCTCCTGAACCAGTGGGCAAAATCTTTTGATATTTGGTATGTAGCATCTTAGTAAGGTTCTGATTCAAGTTTGTTCAAATTGAGTCCCGCTATCAATATTGGGCCTCACTATGGGGGCGTGAATGTTTCAAGGAAAATTCTTTAAAAATCTTCTTCAGAACCATAATGCAGAATCTTTTGATATTTGATCAGCAGCATTGTCCCATTCAGTCCTGTTGATGTTTTAGCTCCACAGAGAGTATAGATTTACTCTGTAGAACCTTAAGAATAACTTTTGATAAAATTTGTGTCTTAACAGTATGGAACATTCGGTGAGCGTCTTAGGCCCCCTGGAGCCTCTTGTTATTGTTTTATCGTACTTTTTAGCTCACCTTCACAAAGTCAAGCTGAGCTTATCTAATTGCTCTCTGTCTGTTGTCCCTCAACACCATGTTTTGGTCTCACTCCAAAACCACTGGGCCAATTCAATTGAAAGTTTGTGTGAGTAATGGACCAGAAGGGGCATTGCATTTTTGTTCAACTCAACATGCTCAGCCCCAAAGGGAGGGGGTGGTGCAAAATGCTCCAAAATATTTTAAAAATCTTCTCATGAACCAGTGGGTACAAGGACTTTATATTTGTTATGGAGCTTCCTTTTGAGGTGTAGAATCAAGTTTGTTCAAACGAAGCTTGTGAAGCAATATTTGGCTTAGTAATGGGAGGGGTAAGGAAAGCTTTGCTGCTGATGATATTGATTTTTAGCTCACCTGAATGAAAGTCGGGATGAGCTATAGTGATCACTCACCGTCAGTTATCCATTTTCTGTCGTCCATGCACCTGCCCCTCCTAAACCTCTGAACCAATTTTAGTTATGTTTTGAGGTGATTGCTTGTTCTGACATCGCATTTTGTTTTTGTTCAAATCAACTTGCCTAGCCTCATAGGGAGAGGGTGGGGGAAAATCCACCAAAATTCTTTAAAAATCTTCTTAACGAAATTCGTGGATCAATATTTGCCTTTGTAATGGGAGGGGCAAGAGTTTTGGCCCCACCCGAAATCTCTGTTTTCTGAACCCATGGTCCAGTTTGAACCAAATTTGATATGTGGTATTATTGAGTCATAAGTACTCAATTTATACCAAAAAAAATGCCCATATTTCCCAAACCACATGGAAGAGAGAACTGTTATTTGGTATGAAGCATCCCTAGGACCAGTAGAATTGAATGGTATGGTAAAACAACAAAATTGCCATCGTTTATGTCATGGTGTTCTTTTGGGGGGATTCATGTGGAGGGGGTGGTCAGATAGAAGTGTGTTAAAATGAAGCCCCTTGGTTCATATTTGGGCTCAATACAGGAGCCCAAATTTTTAACTTAGGGCAATAGGGGAGGTGCCGCATTTTATTTTGTTAAAATCGAGTCCCTGGGTTCATATATTTGGGCTTCCTATGTGAGCCCAAATTTTAACTTGGTGCAATGTGAGGGAATTCCTCTAAAAATATTCTTCACATTCACCAGTTAGAATCCTTTCATATTTGGTATACAACATCTCTAGAAGGGGCAGATTCAAGTTTGTTCAATTCGAGTGCCTGGGTTAATATTTGGGCTCCATATGGGAACCTGAAATTTAACTACAACATGAGGAAATTTCTTCAGAAATGTTCTTCAGATTCACCTGTCAGAATCATTTCATATTTGGTTTACAACATCTCTAGGGGAGTCAGATTCAAGTTTGTTCAAATTGGTTCCCTAGTTAATATTTGGGCTTCCTATGTAGCCCAAATGTTAACTTAATGCAATATGAGGAAATTTCTTAAATGTTCTTCTTCAGATCCACCAGTCAGAATGCTTTCATATTTGGTATATGACATCGCTAGGGGGTCAGATTCAACTTTGTTCAAATCGAATGCCTGGTTTAATATTGGGCTCTCTATGGGAGCGTGAATTTTAACTTAGTGCCATATGAGACAATTTCTTTAAAAATGATGTTCTTCAGATCCACCCAGTCAGAATGCTTTCATATTTGGTATAGAACATCTCTAGGGTAGTCAGATTAAACTTTGTTCAAATCTGGTCCGTAGGTTAATATTTGGGCTTGTTATAGAAGCCCAAATTTTAACTTAGTGCAATATGAGGAAATTTCTTTGAAAATTTACTTCTTTAGATCCGCCTGTCAGAATGCTTACATATTTGGTGTACAATATCTCTAGGGGGTCAGATTCAACTTTGTTCAAATCAAGTGCCTGGGTTAATATTTGGGCTCCCTATGGGAGCCTGAATTTTAACTTGGTGCAATACAAGGGAATTTCTTTAAAAATGTTCTTCTTTCAAATCATCCAGTTGGATTGCTTTCATATTTGGTATACCACATCTCTAGGGGGTGGGGGTCAGATTGAAGTTTGTTCAAATTGAGTGCCTGGTTTAATATTTGGGCTCCCTATGGAAGCCTGAATTTTAGCTTACCCGGTAGTGCAATATGAGGAAATTTCTTTCAAAATCTTCTTCAGATCCTCCAGTCAGAATGCTTTCATATTTGGTATACAACATCTCTAGGTAAGGGGGTTCAGATTCAACTTTGTTCAAATCAGATCCCTAGGATAATATTTGGACTTGTTATGGTTGCCCAAATTTTAACTTAGTGCATATGAGGAAATTGCTTTAAAAAATTTCTTCTTCAGATCCACCTGTCAGAATGCTTTCATATTTGGTATACAACATCTCTGGGGGAGGGGGGGTCAATTCAACTTTCTTCAAATTGAGAGCCTGGTTAATACTTGGGCTCTGAGGAATTTCTTTAAAAAATCTTCTTCTTCAGATCCACCAGTTGGAATGCTTTCATATTTGCTATACAACGTCTCGGGGAGGGGGGATATGTCTGATTCAACTTTGTTCAAATTGAGTGCCTGCGTTAATATTTGAATCGGAGTTGGCCATGTAGCTGAAGAATTAGAATTTTTTTTTATTAAGTATCCTCTAGAGGTGTGTAACTAAGATTAATCCATATATGTGGTATCAAGGGGCTCCAGAGGGGTGCTCCACTTTTTACATTATGATCAACTGAAGAAAAGCTTCTGTTCAAGGTGAGTGCATCAGGCCCTGTGGGGCCTCTTGTAATTCAGTCCCATCACATACATAGTGGGTGGAGATACACATACAATTGTTTGTAAAGCTTATTTGAGAAAACTAGCTCTAAGTTTTTTAAAAAATCAACTTAAATAATTAGCATAGCCACTAAAATCAGTTTTAAAGATAACAACAATAATACTTTAGTCATACTGCTGTTTGACACAAGGTGACCCTGGCTGTCGAAAATGTCATTAAACCCCAAATAAATAAATCAGTCACACTGCCCCACCCCCTTCCCCCTTTTCAGCCTCAAGACCAGCCCAGAAAAATTTCTGACCAACTCACTCCCAAAGGCTGGTCAATCCACCCTCATTCTTGGGTCAGCCAACCCTAAAAATTGGGCTGGCACACCCTCATCCTTCAGCCTACCCACCCTTAAAATGAAATTGATTTTGAATTGCCATCAGCCCAGTCTTAGGTTCATTGACCAAAAAATGGAACTGACATCAAACTAAATTATTAGGTCACTAGCTACCCCTGTATGACCTAGTGGTGGCATAATGCTCTATCAAATTGTCCTTATCACTAGACTGATAACATTTAGGAAAGAAACCTCAATTTTGAGGCTATCTAAAGAACTTTTTTTCTGGATGTTCTCCAGATTAGTTAGTCCTCCACTGCCTGTATTTAGTGAGGGCATATACTCACCTCATATGAGAAGTGTTTAAGAATGGATGTTTAAAAGACACCATCTCCTTGAATTAACTGGAAGCTGGAAATGTGTGCCTATCAAATATTCAGGCCTAAAAAAAAGTCTAACAAGCCTGGAAATTTTCCTACAGATTGTTTTGTGGAGGTGAGAGTGGGGTTCATCCTCCCTCCAACATGATCTGTATGTAAAAGAGAAAAATATGATCGTAATCTTGTTCCCAGGAAACATCTTATTTTGGCTGGTACTTCCACTGGTAAATTTAGAGGTATTATATTGGACATGCAAACACACTTTAGGTAAAAGAACACTGTGGTTTGTCTAGAAACTTGCCTTTTCGTGTCAGAAACGATAGTGTTTTTGCAAATAGCTCTTATAGATGGATGAGAGAAAGAGATAGAGAGAGATGAGGTTTAACCCTTGCAGGCGTAATTCCTCTTTTGCTTACTCTTTACCACAGCTGAAAAGGTGCCTCAACATATGGTCTCTAGGTAAATTTGAAAGTTATATTCTAAGTATCTTGGCACTTGTTTCAAGGCAAATCTTGGTTGCCTATATAGGCAGCCAAGACTTGCCTAGAAACAACTGCAAAGTCATAGGATGTAGACCATCAAAGTGTAGCAAAAATGTATAAAAATCTCCAGACCTTTAAGGGTTAAAAATATAGGCAATAATAAATATTCCATTTATCACCAAATATCAAAAATTTCATCCCTTACTCAACAAAGTGAGAACAAAAAACTCAAGTTTCTACTTCAGTCGTTTGATCAATTACTGTGGGGATCATTAAAAGTTCCAGTGGTATTATTCATGGTATTTAATCTATATTTAGCACAGCTATTATGAATCAACAAATTCCATGGTACAGGTTAGTTTTAAATGGGAGGTGTACATAATGTTATAGAAAAATTGCTGCATGAAATTTTGATATTCTGACATCAGTATGCTGAAAGTTGAGGTGTTGGTCGAAAGATTACTGTTCTCAGTCATGCAATCTTGAAAAAAGAATTTAATCAGCACATCTCTTGTTTTGTTGTCTCTTCTAAAAATGACATTTCTCAAGTCTTAAATCTTGAAAAAAACTATTTCATCTGCAAATTTCTTTAGTTTTTGTAAGGAAATGACATGTTTCTTCTCAAATTTAATCCTGTTAAAATTTTTTATTTATCTTATCTAGATGTTTTTATCTCAGATCTGTCATTCTGAAACGCACAGATGTTGATTGCCTTTTAATTTTGTCTGCTTCTCTGTGGAGAGAGGTATAAGCTTAGTAGAGATGAGTCGATTAGAAAAATGTCCCATCTGACGAATGCCGATTATTTTAGACAACAAATGGCCGATACTGAATGCCGATGTCAGATGGTTTCTTTATTATTCAAGCTTACTGCAGAAGCTGGCTGATTTACAGTAATCAGAATTTAATATACGTGCCATTAATCCCCATCAACCCGGGAAAGATAACACACTTTTAATACTCACTTAAATAAATTAAATAACAGACATCAAAGGGTTAATTTTATGTCAATGAAGCACCATCAGTGTAGTACATTTTCGATTTAAAATAAACAGCTAACAGGTGAGTTGAGAACTCATCATGTGCATCATCACGGTAAATTGTGTTCTGAACTTTAGATGCAGTTTATATCAACACTGGCAACAATTCATTTCAAAGTCGGGTCTTTGCCCAATCGCCCTCTACATGGGCTTTGATAAATCATGAAGTCGACTATCACAGACAGTCTTTGAAGTTAACTATCAAAGGCATTCAAAACGCGCTGAAAAAAAAAACAGAGAACAAAGAACACGAGCGTGTTTTTGTTTTTTCCGAATTAATGCCAGTACCACATTTCCTGTGTGCCTAAAATTGAAAAATAGGCAGACGAAAAATTGATATTTACATGAAGGCGGTTTTTCACCCTTGAATGAAAATAAATATATTTGGAAGAAAATGTTTCGTGAAAATCAAAAGCCATCGTTGGAATGACACGTTTTAAAGTGGGAGTTTCTTTTCGGTAAACCCATATATGGGATTGTCTCACATGAGTCATGATGTTGCACTGCATTATCTATTTTTATCACGTGCTCCACACCTTTCAACATGAGAAAAATTCAGTGGCTTTGTGTTGATAAATCCCACCCCGAATGGCCTGATATTAAACTTATTGCACCCAAACCTCTCACAGTTAACACGGATTACTAATATGGAAGAATTATCTGTCTAATATGGTAATAAAGAATGCCATTATATATTAAATGAGACGATGAGCGTGGTTGAAAGAAATATTGCGACATTTTGCAGAATGCAGTACAGTTTGGGCAGTGGAGAGAGTCCGTATTCACAATATGGATAAAAAACAACTGGGAACACAGTTACACAATCAAAATCTTTAATATAATATTCTGCCTTTTCTTTCATGAACCATCACTTACCTGATATCAATAACAGACGAGTGACGTACCGATCGCTTGCCACTGGTTGTCCCACGAAGGGGAAGAAAGTTCAATATTTATCATCCATAACACTTTCACTTTCACTGAGTTTCAGACAATCTGTGAGGGCCAATGTTGAACCATCGAGTGCCGATAGTGAACCAGTGGGTGCTTATCAGCCGAGTGCCGATGTTACACTGATTAATCGTCTTATCTCTAAAGCTTAGTAATAGCATTTTTAGCTCAACTTGGCAAAGTCAAGCAGAACTATTGCCATCACTTCTCGTCCATTGGCGTACATACATACGTACATCCACAATTTCCTTTGGCACACCTCACAGGTCGCATTTATGATCAGATCGCTTTGAAACTTGGTATGCTTGTTTGGGGTGACCTCTAGATGGGAGCTATCGATTTTCTTCAATTTCCGTCAAAAAATGTTGCCGCTGGCAATGTTCTCAGAACTTTTTTAGTCAGACCTCAGTACTTCCCTTCGGCGCAATCTACAGGTCACATTTATGATCAGATTGCTTTGATACTTGGCATGCTTATTTGGGTGACCTCTAGAAGGGAGCTATCGATTTTATTCCATTTTCGTCAAAAAATTTTGCCGCTGACAACGACTTTTGAACTTAGTTTAGTCAGGCATCAATATATTCCTTTGGCACACCGTACAGGGCACATTTTTGATCAGATCAGTTTGAAACTTGGTTTGCTTGTTTGGGGTTACTCTAGTGATCCGAATAATTAAATTTCAATAAAAATTCCAGCCCGTACGATCCTTATTTGACCCCCTACGATTATTAAATTTTGCATTTTCAAATGTTCAATTTAATATACGATGAAATCTCAATCGCAAAACATGAACTCTCTAATGAAAATCGCATCGTAAAGTTGGCTAAATTTCTCAAGAAAATAGACTAACACTTGGTTCAAAAGCGCAAATATTGACGAAATAGAATAAACCTTGCGTCCCTCCAAGTGGTCAGTTCGATTTTATACCGGGTCATTGTGTGTCTTCGTAAATTTCAAACACATACTTCGACTGTGAGGGTTGTATACAAGCACCTCCATCAAAAGGAGTGAGACATTCTGTTAAAAGAAAAAGGGAGCCTATTCTCAGTCTGCCCAACCACTTTGAAAGTAATGATGACCGAACAGCCCCCCCCCTTCCTCCCCCCCCCCCCCTCCAATACACACACACAATCGGAGTCTGAAGTTCTGGTGTCCGTAATGTTGGCACACTCAGCTCGGATCGGAAGTGTCCGCGCGCAGTATTCTGGGACTGTTGGGGCTTCTCCATAATTGTTGACAAACATGTGCTCGCTCGTGAAAGTGTTTGCTTTTGTTTTTTTTTGTTCAATCTTTGAAAATTCTCAGTTTTCATGTGGGAATTGGATGGATATCAATAATACAAAAACACAACAAAATAAGTTTGTATTAAATATTCTATTCTTTCAAAAATGCAGAACAGCGACACTCACCTGGTTAATATATCTGCGATTCAAATCCACTCGATGTCTGTCATATTTAAATTCTGGGAGGTTCGCCCCACTGGTAACCAGGTTCCCCGCCCTCGTGTCCCAAAAAATAGAGGGTAAAATATATATTTTGGACAAAAATGTGGTTCAGGAATAATAACCGAAACCGATACCGGAATCCACTCTTTTTGTATAAAAAAAAAAACCGAGTAGAAACCGATACAGAGTGAAAATTTCATAACCTGCCGTTTCCCAATATTTTATTTATTGGTGTTTAAGGTCATACTAGTATTGCCAAAAAAGGCTAATCATGACCGAAACACAGATATAAACTCAAGTTTAGCCAATCATTTAAACCCATGTCGCTCATTTTAGAGGACTTCTACCTCAAGCATTGGTTACTGGGTCCTATTCTACCAGGAAAACAGGGCGTGTTTACAAAAGTGAACAAGCACAACTCCACTTCCTGGGATACCTACAGGGAAGCTTCCAACACTAATTTCAGCAAATTTTATTGATTGCCACTCTCGTGCCTGCATTTTCCACCTCCTACTATTATTCAAACCCCTTACTATTATTAAAATTCCGAAATTTTCCACCCCTTACTATTATTCAAACCCCCTACTATTATTAAAATTCTGAAATTTTTCCACCCCCTACTATTATTCCGACCCCTACTATTATTCGGATCACTAGAGTACCTCTAGATGGGAGCTATCGATTTTCTTCGATATCAGCCAAGAAATGTTGCCGCTGGCAAGGACCTTTGATGAACTTAGTGCAGTTATGCATCAAAATTTCCCTTTGGCACACTTAGTTCAGTTATGCATCAAAATTTGCCTTTGGCACACGCTGCAGGGCACATTTATTATCAATCACTTTGAAACTTGTTTGGGGTGACCTCTAGATGGGAGCTATCTTTTTCTTCCATTTCCGTCAAAAAATGTTGCCACTGGCAACGTTCTTAGAACTTAGTTCAGTCAGACCTCAATATTTCCCTTTGGCACACCCTACAGGGCACATTTATGATCGGATTGCTTTGAAATCTGGCATGCTTGTTAGTCCCCTACGGGAACCGTAAGGGGACTATAGGATTGCACTCTGTCCGTCTGTCTGTCTGTCTGTCCATCCGTCCATCCATCCATCCGTCCATCCGTCCGTCCATCCATCCGTCCGTCCATCCATCTGTCTGTTTTTTATGTTACCACCTCTCCCTCCAACATGCTTTAAGCTACACCTTTCATATTTGGTACATGGATAAATGGTTCTGAGGGGATGATGCACGCTCAAAATTTTTTTTTCAAAATCCAAGATGGCGGCCATTTTTGTTGTGTTTTTTAAGCTTTTTTTTCTCTATTTTCATGTTACCACCCCTCCCACCAACATGGTTCAAGCTACACCTTTCATATTTGGTACATGGATAAATGGTTCTGAGGGGATGATGCACGCTGAAAATTTTTTTTTCAAAATCCAAGATGGCGGAATGGCGGCCATTTTTGTTGTGTTTTTTAAGCTTTTTTTCTCTATTTTGATGTTACCACCCCTCCCACCAACATGGTTCAAGCTACACCTTTCATATTTGGTACATGGATAAATGGTTCTGAGCGGATGATGCATGCTCAAAATTTTTTTTTCAACATCCAAGATGGCAGAATGGCGGCCATTTTTGTTGTGTTTTTTAAGCTTTTTTTTCTCTATTTTGATGTTACCACCCCTCCCACCAACATGGTTCAAGCTACACCTTTCATATTTGGTATATGGATAAATGGTTCTGAGGGGATGATGCACGCTCAAAATTGTTTTTTCAAAATCCAAGATGGCGGAATGGCGGCCATTTTTGTTGTGTTTTTTAAGCTTTTTTTCTCTATTTTGATGTTACCACCCCTCCCACCAACATGGTTCAAGCTACACTTTGAATATTTGGCACATGGATAGAGGGTTGGGAGGGGATGATGCACGTTCAATATTTTTTCTTCAAAATCCAAGATGGCGGCATGGCGGCCATTTTTGTTGTGTTTTTTAAGCTTTTTTTCTATATTTTATGTTACCACCCCTCACTCCAACATGGTTCAAGCTACACTTTTTATATCTGGCACATGGATGGAGGGTTGTAATGGGATGTTGCACGTTCAATATTTTTTTTCCAAAATTCAAGATGGCGCCATGGCAACCATTTCTGTTTTTTAAGCTTTTTTCTCTATTTTATGTTACCACTACCTACTCCCTCCAACATGGTTCAAGCTGCACTTTTCATATATGGTACATGGAATAAGGATGTTGTGAGGGGATTATCACGCTCAATATTTTTTTTTCAAAATCCAACATCTGTCTGTCTGTCCGTCTGTCTGTCTGTTTTTACCACCTCTCCCTCTAATATGCTTCAAGCTACACCTTTCATATTTGGTACATGGATAAATGGTTCTGAGGGGATGATGCACAGTCAATATTTATTTTTCAAAATCTAATATGGCAGAATGGCGGCCATTTTTGTTGTGTTTTTTTAAGCTTTTTTCTCTATTTTATGTTACCATCCCTCCCTCCAACATGGTTCAAGCTATGCCTTTCATATATGGTACATGGATAAAGGGTTGTGAGGGGATTATGCACGCTCAATATTTTTTTTTTCAAAATCCAAGATGCTTATATACTCTAGTGTCTTCTGTGACAAAAACACCTTATGTCACAAAAGCGCCCTAGGGGACTAATACCACCTCAGTGGTCAAACACTTGTTTGGAGTGACCTCTAGATGGGATCTATTGATTTTCTTCCATTTCCATCAAAAAATGTTGCCGCTGGCAACAACCTTTGAACTTAGTTTAGTCAAGCATCAATATATTCCTTTGGCATGCCCCAAGGGCACATTTATGATCAGAATGGTTTGAAACTTGGTATGTTTGTTTGGGGTTACCTCGAGATGGGAGCTATCAATTTTCTACAATTTCTGTCAAAAAATGTTGCCGCTGGCAATGACTTTCGATGAACTTCGTGCAGTTATGCATCAATATTTCCCTTTGGCAAAGCCTGCAGTGCACAATTTTGACCGGATCACTTTGAAACTTTGTGTGCTTGTTTGGGGTGACCTCTAGATGGGAGCTATTGATTTTCTTCCATTTTCGTGAAAAATAGTTGCCATTGGGTACGACCTCTGATGAACTTTGTAAAAATTTAGTGTAGTAATGCATCAATATTTCCCTTTGATACACCCTGCAGGGCACATTTATGATTGGATCACTTGGAAACTGGGTGTGCTTGTGTGGAGTGATATCAAAATTGGAGTTATCGGTTTTCTTCCATTTCTGTCAAAAATTGTTGCCACTGGCAACGGCCTTTGAAATTAGTTTAGTCAGGCTTCAATATTTCTCTTTGGCACACTGTTCAGGGCACATTTATGATGGGATCACTTTGAACCTTGATATGTGTGTTCTTTAGATGTGAGCTATTGATTTTTAGCTCAACTTTGGCGAAGCTAAATTTGAGGTATTGTCATGGCCTGTCGTCCGTCTGTCTGTCTGTCCATCTGTCACGCCATCAACACTGCTCTGGCTAGAGGCCGTATTTATGAACTGATCTTTACGAAACTTCTTGGGTACCTTTGTTATCACCGCGGGACGAAAATGAGTGTTTTGGGGTCCGGTCTGAAATTTAAGATGGCCGCTGGCAGCCATTTTGTACAAAATTAGGTGCAATCAGATTTTTGCGCAGAACTTCCATATGAAAGCGCTGATTTGAATAATTTTTGTGTGTGAATGTTTAGTACCATGGGATACATCACATATAATACGTGTTTTTTTCTCATGCATAAATTAGGCCAATTAGACTAATTTGATCTATTTAGTGTTACTTTCAGCACTATAACTGCAAATGCCAATACGGCTCAGGCTACAGGCCGTATTTATGAACCCATCTTTACAAAACCTCTTTGTTATCACCGTGGGACGAGAACGAGTGTTTTTGGGTGCAGACCGAAATTCAGGATGACCACCAGTAGCCATTTTGTACTTTAGTTAGTTCAATCAGTTTTTTTGTACAGAACTTCTGTATGAAAGTTCTGATTTGAATAAATTTTTGTATGAATGTTTAGTAACAATGAATACATCAGATATAATACGAGTTTTTTTTCTCGTGCATAAAATTATGCAAATTAGATGAACTTTGATTTATTCAGTGCTACTTATACACTGTAAGTGCACATGTCAATACGGCTAGGGCTGGAGGCTGTATTTATGAACCGATCTTAACAAAACTTCTTGGGTACCTTTGTTATCACCTTGGGACGTTATCACCTTGGGACGAGAACAAGTGTTTTTGGGTGTGGTCCAAAATTCAAGATAACGGCCATTTTGTACCAAAATTAGTGCAATCAGTTTTTTAGCTTAACTTGAGAAAGTCAAGATAAGCTATTGCCATCATATGTGCGGAAGTCTGTTAGTCTGTGAGTCTGTTCACATTTTCCTTTAGCACGGGCTCTACCCCGCAGTTCTTGTCTGATCATCACAAAATTTCATATGCAGGTTTGGGGTCATGTCTAGATGAGAACGTTCCCTTTTGGTAGTGATCGGTCAACCGGTATGGCTGCCCGAGCCCGAAAACCATTAACACAGTCTACAGATCGTATTTATGAAGGGATTTCATTGTAACTTGGTAGGATGCCTCTGTATAATGCCTAGATGAGAACGTCCCCTTTTGGGCATGATCTATCAACCGTTATGGCTGCCCAAGCCTGAAACCCAAAAACTTTTAGCAGTCTGCAGGTTATGTTTAATATGGAGGGATTTCATTGTAACTTGGTAGGATTACTTCTTATGATGTCTAGATGAGAATTTCCCCATTTGGTCGCGATCTGTCAACCGTGACGACTGCCCGAGCCCAAAATCCGAAAACCTTTAGCACAGCCTACAGGTCATATTTATTGAGGAATTTCATTGTAACTTGGTGAGTTGACTTCATATAATGTCTAGATGAGAATGTCCCCTTTTGGACGTGATTGGGCAACTGTGACGGCTACAGGGGCCCGAAAACCTTTAGCACAGTCTACAGGTCATATTTATGAAGGGATTTCATTGTACCTTGGTAGGATGACTCCAAATAATGTCTAGACGAGCACGTCCCCTTTTGGTCGCGATCATTCAGCCTTGATGGCTGCCCGAGCCCAAAACCCCAAAACCTTTAGCATAGTCTATAGATCATATTTATGGAAGGATTTCATTGTAACCTGTTAGTTTGACTCCATATAATGCCTGGATGATGACATCCTCTTTTGGTTATGATTGGTCAACTGTGACAGCTTCAGGGGCCCAAAGCCAGAAAACCTTGAGCACAGTCTACAGGTCATATTTATGAAGGGATTTCATTGTAACTTTGTAGGATCACTCCAGATGATGCCCAGATGAGAATGTCCCCTTTTGGTTACGATCATTCAACCATGATGGCTGCCCGAGCCCAAAGCCCAAAAACCTTTAGCACAGTCTTCAGGTCATATTTATGAAGGGATTTCATTGTAACTTAGTAGGTTGACTTCATATAATGCCTAGATGAGAACGTCCCCTTTGGACGCAGTTGGGAAACTGACGGCTAAAGTGGCCTGAAACCTGAAAACATTTAGCACAGTCTACATGCCATATTTATGTAGGGATTTCAATGTAATTTGATAGGATGACTCATTTTGGAATAATTTCACTGTAACTTGGTAACTTTCGTTGATATACATTAACTGTGAGGGCCACATACATCAACTGTGAGGTCATATTAACCCACTCCTCAGCTCTTTAGTACAGTGTACACCTCATATTATTTTTATCAAAAACATAGCAGAAATGAACATATTCCCAATTATCACAATTCTTGTCTTGTTTCATAATCCTTTCATAAACATTGAACATTATCCTTTTCATCAAACACAACACACAAGTTAAGCTACAGTGTCATTGACACTTTCATTGTACAGAACTTCTGTATGAAAGTTCTGATTTGAATAAATTTTTGTATGAATGTTTAGTAACATGGAATACATCACATATAATACAGTTTTTTTTCTTGAGCAGAAATTATGCAAATTAGATGAACTTTGATTTATTCAGTGCTACTTATACACAGTAAGTGCACGTGTCAATACGGCTCGGGCTAGAGGCTGCATTTATGAACCGATCTTCACAAAAACTTCTTGTGTACCTTTGTTATCACCTTGGGACGAGAACGGGTGTTTCTGGGTGCGGTCCAAAATTCAGGATGGCTGCCTGTGGCCATTTTGTAAAGAAATTAGGTCCAATCAGTTTTTTGTACACAACTTCTATACAGCTCAGGCTAGAGGCTGTATTTATGAACCAATCTTTACGAAACTTCTTGGGTACCTTTGTTATCACTGTGGGACAAGAACAAGTGTTTTTGGGTGCGGTCCAAAATTCAAGATGGCCGCCAGCAGCCATTTTGGACCAAAATTAGTGCAATCAGGTTTTTGTACAGAACTTCTGTATGAAAGTTCTGATTTGAAAAAATTTTTGTAGGAATGTTTAGTAACATGGAATACATCACATATAATACTGGTTTTTTTCTCATGCAGAAATTATTAGATGAACTTTGATTTGTTCAGTGCTACTTATACACAGTAAGTGCTCATGTCAATACGGCTCGGGCTAGAGTCTGTATTTATGAACCGATCTTCACGAAACTTCTTGGGGTATCTTTGTTATCACCTTGTGACAGGAACGAGAGTTTTTTGGTGCCTTTGTTATCACTGTGCTATGAGAACAAATATTTTTGAGTTCGGTCAGTCCCACTCTGGGACTCAAAGATTTCTTTTCTAGTTTAGCATCTAACTCTCACCCCACCTTTACAATACTTTACCTATATATTTGTTACAGGCTACGGTCAGCATTTATGTACAGGCCATTACAATACTTTAATGTACCTTTGTTATCAGGTCATTACCTAGATGTTTGTCATTGCTGTGTCACATACTATACATGTACATGTCTTAAACAAGTTGAGCTACAGTGTCACTGACACTTTCATTTTTCATTTCCATAAAAAATTATTTATCACCAGCCTTTGAACTTACTGCATTTGTACAGTAACTTATCCCTTTTGCACTCTCTGCAGGGTATATTTATGAATTTCCATAAAAAAGTGAGAAAAAGACATTGCCACAAGCTATGACCTTCACATCTTCTTTTGGCATGCCTCAGAGGGCGCATTCATTATCAGGTTGTTTTGAAACTTTGTATGCTTATGCAGGGTGACAAAGATAGGAGCTACTGATTTTCTTTTCATTTCCATCAAAAACTGTTGCTGTTAGCAACAATCTTTGAATTTATTGCATTTGTGCATCAACATTCTTCTTTGACATGGCCTACAGGCCACATTTATCATAGGATTGTTTTTGAACTTGGCATGCTCATTAGGCGAGACCTTTAGATAAGAGCTATTGATTAGCATTCATTTCTATGAAAAAAAGTTGCCATTTACAATAACTTCTGAACTTACTGCATTTGTGTATCAGCATTCTTCCTTTAGCCAGTCTTAGTTTACATTTAAAAATGTATGGTTACTCTGACGTTGTGCACACACAATGCTGTTATGTTGAAATTTCACCAAATAACATTGGTACCAATGACCTTCAATTTTGCAATTTCACTAATAAATTACCAAGTTCAAGTTTGTCAAGTTGAGCTACAGTGTCATTGACACTTTCATTATCTTTTACAGTTTGAAATACAGAAGTTCCTCCCAAGTGCTACTGTCAGATTTTGAGGGGGAGAAAATGCTATCGCCTCTCAGAAGACTACGAAAGGAACCATTTAATGAATATATTGCAAAAATCTTAGAAAGAAATATATCTAATCCTCTACTGAAGTAAGTATTTAACTGTTCCATCATTTTAATCCTTTACATAACATAATGGCCATAAATGGTTAGTGCTATTCACAAATCTTACCACTTAGTTTTCTTCACTAACACCCTCTACTAGTCCGGCAACCAGATGGGGATTTTTTGTCAGACCTGGTTTTGCCCGTTAAAGTTTTTTTCTTTGCCGTTTCCATTAGTCCAGGGTTACCTCTTGAAGATTCAGGTGGGTGACTGTTCGGATCCTTTGGGCAACTTGAGATATTGACCGTTTACTTTGATTATAGTCTGGGAGCCATGGGGTCGAACATGGTTTTGCCGGTTAAAATTAAAAGGCAAGGGAATGTGATTGTCATCCAAATTCAACGAGAAGAAGGTCTGTATCAATGCATGTGTGTCGTTCATTCATTTGCTCACGGTGAAAATGCAATATTACACTTTTAGGAGGGGGTGACCTCAAAAAGGAGCCAATATTCTTGAACATCTCACACCCACCTACTCAGATCAGGAGAGGAAAAAACTTTAACCGGCAAAACCAGGTTCGACCCCACGGCACCCGGACTATAATCAAAGTAAACGGTCAATATCTCGAGTTGCCCAAGGGATCCGAACAGTCCCCCCCCCCCCCCCTCCCCCCCCCCCCCCCCCTGAATCTTCAAGAGGTAACCCTGGACTAATGGAAACTGCAAAGAAAAAAACTTTAACCAGCAAAACCAGGTTCGACCCCACGGTTCCCAGACAATACCCCCTGCCCCATGAACCTAAAATACACTCATCAGCCGATTGTTTTCACAGTTGGAGTATAACTTCAATCTGTTGTGCATGTTGCTTATTTATGTGAACAATCTAAAAATAGTGTATGGCCATTTTGTGCATGAACTTCTGGGATTGGTTTTCATTTGTAAAACATTATAATTTTTCTATTCGCTTTTAAACTTGGTATGCTTGTTTGGGGTGACCTCTAGATGGGAGCTATCGATTTTCTTCTATTTCCATCAAAAAATGTGGCTGCTGGCAACAACCTTTGAACTTAGTTTAGTCAGGCCTCAATATTTCCCTTTGGCACACCGTACAGGACACATTTATGATTGGATCGCTTTGAAACCTGGTATGCTTGTTTGGGGTGACCTCTAGATGAAAGCTATCGATTTTCTTTCATTTTTGTCAAAAAATGTTGCCACTAGCAACAGCCTTTGAACTTAGGCATCAATATATTCCTTTGGCACACCAAAGAGGGCACATTTATGATTGGAATACTTTGAAATTTGGTATGCTTCTTTGGGGTGGCCTCTAGATGGGAGCTATTGATTTTCTTCCATTTCCGTCAAAAAATGTTGCCACTGTCAACATGTAGGGAACAGAAATTAACATATTCTCAGTAATCACAATTCTTATCTTATTTCATAATCCCTTCATAAACATTGAAGATTATCCTTTTCATCAATGCAACCCACAGTCAAGTTAAGCCACAGTGTCATTGACACTTTCATTTGGTTATGAATTATTGGTGTCCAGAGGAAGCTTCTGTTCGAATTAGGATCATATAACCAATTCAATATAGCTGTCTTAATGGCCATATTGAATTTGGTTTCCATCCAAAAACAAAATGAATGCTGACTTGAATCAATTTTATTTTTAGCTCAACTTTGGCAAAGCCAAATTTGAGCTTCTGTCATGGCCCATCGTCCGTCTGTCCGTACGTCAATTTTGGCCATTTTGTACTGAAATTAGGTCCAGTCAGTTTTTTGTCACAACTTCTATACAGCTCGTATTTATGAACTGATCTTCACAAAACTTCTTGGGTCCCTTTGTTTTCACCTTGGGACAGGAACGAGTGTGTTTTGAGGTGCCTTTGTTATCACTCGGCTATGAGAACAAATATTTTGGGGTTCAGTCAGACCCACTCTGGGACTCAAAGATTTCTTTTCTAGTTTAGCATCTGACTGTCACCCACCTTTACAATACTTTACCTATACATTTGTTACAGGCTACAGTCAGTATTTATGTACAGACCGTTACAATACTTTATATGTACCTTTGTTATCAGGTCATTACCTAGATGTTTGTCATTGCTCTGTCACATACTATACATGTACATGGCTTAACAAGTTGAGCTACAGTGTCATTGACACTTTCATTTGTTTATGTCTAGAGAAAGCTTACTTTCAGTTTTTGGACCAGTCAGTTGAACCAAGATGGCCACCAGTGGCCAATTCAGTATGGCTTCCATGGCAGCCATCTTGAATTTGGTTTCCGTTCAATAACTAATGAATGCTGACTCAAATCAATTTTATTGTTTTGTGATGCATTGTGGGTGTCTAGAGGAAGCTTCCTTTTGATTTTGTTTATGCCCCCGAGAGACGAGGCCTACCCTTTTATGACACCGTCGGGTGCATATGCCATGCTTCGCATTGCTCCTGTTATACCCCCCACAACGAGTTATGGTGGGGATTACTAGAACCACCTTGTCCGTCTGTCCGTCTGTCTGTCCGTCCGTCCGTCCGTCCATCCGTAGACATAATTTTGTCCAGAGATTTTCTCTGACGTTTATGGACCAATCTGCTTGAAACTTGGAATGAATGTTCACCACCATGGGAACCTGTGCACCTGATTATAGTTCTGGTCGGATTATTTTTTTTCAGAATTATCCCCCTTTTCAACTTAAAATATCAGTCCTACAATTTTGACAAGAGATTTTCTCAGATGTTTATGGGTCAATTCCTTTGAAACTTGGTATGGATTCCTCTGAAACTTGGTATGGATGTTCACTACCATGGGAACCTGTGCGATTATAGTTTTGATCAGACTTTTTTGCCAGAGTTACACCCCTTTTCATCTTAGAATGCATGAATTTTGTCTGGAGCTTTTCTGAGATGTTTATGGGTCAATTCCTTTGAAACTTGGTATGGATGTTCACTACCATGGGAACCTGTGCACCTGTGATTATAGTTTTGATCAGACTTTTTTTGCCAGAGTTATGCCCCTTTTCATCTTAGAATGCGTGAATTGTTGCCGGTGATTTTCTCAGACGTTTATGGGTCAATTCCATTGAAACTTGATATGGTTGTTTACTACCATGGTATCCTGTGCCCCTGCAATTATAGTTTCAGTCAGACTTTTTTTGCCAGAATTATCCCCCTTTTTAATTGGATTCACCTATGATTATAGTTTTGATCAGACTTTTTTTTTTCCAGAGTTATGCCCCTTTTTATCTTAGAATGTGTGAATTTTTTCAGGAGATCTCAGATGTTTATGGTCAATGCCTTTGAAACTTGGTATGGATGTTCACTACCATGGGAACCTGTGCACTGCGCTTATAGTTTGATCATACTTTTTTGCAAGAGTTATCTCCCTTTTCAATTGAAATATCAGGCCTTGAATTTTGTTCAGAGATTTTCTCAGATGTTTATGAGTCGATTCCTTTGTAACATGATATGGATGTTCACTACCAATGTGAATGTTCCTTTGAAACTTGGTATGGACGTTTAGTACCATGGGAACCTGAGCACCTGTGAGTATAGTTTTGATCAGACTTTTTTTTGCCAGAGTTATGCCCCTTTTCGTCTTAGAATGTGTGAATTTTGTCAGAAGATCTAAGATGTTTATGGGTTGTTTCCTTTGAAACGTGGTATGGCTGTTCACTATCATGTGAACCTGTGCACCTGTGATAATAGTTTCGATCAGACTGTTTTTGCTAGAGTTATGCCCCTTTTCATCTTAAAATAATTATGACTGTGGGGTTATGGATAGGCCCATCTGGGAGTCACACCTGTGCACCTGCAATTATTGTTTTGGTCAGAACTTTTTGTGCCAGAGTTATGCTCCTTTTCATCTTAGAATTTGTGAATTTTGTTCAGAGATTTTCTGAGATGTTTATGGGTCAATTCCTTTGCAACTTGGTATGGATGTTCACTACCATGGGAACCTGTGCACCTGTGATTATAGTTGTGATCAGACTTTTTTTGCCAGAGTTATGCCCCTTTTCATCTTAGAATGCGTGAATTCTTTCCGGTGATTTTCTCAGACGTTTATGGGTCAATTCCATTGAAACTTGGTATGGTTGTTTACTACCATGGTAGAGGGCGCGGTGGCATTGCAGTCACCGGTTCTCGTCAGATCACAGAAGTTAAGCAACGTCGAGCCTGGTTAGTCCTCGGATGGGTGACCGTCTGAGCAATCAATTCGGACTCCCGCGTTGTGTCCTTGGGCAAGGCACTTAACCTTGATTGTCCACATGGTGCACTATGATGCCGTGTACTAAGGCGTACTACACGTCGATGGTGCACATGTCTTCAACCAGTCTAACCCTGCCTGTGCTGCAGTGCGGAGTTACAGTGTTGGGGAGCTGGCAGCTGCTCGTCGTTGCTTGGTGGTTCTCTCCGGGTACTCCGGATTCCTCCACCCGAAAAACTGTCTTGTCATGATTAGCCATTGTGCATAAGTATGTGACCTTAAGCACCAATAAATAAATAAATATAAATAAATACTACCATGGTATCCTGTGCCCCTGCGATTATAGTTTTAGTCAGACTTTTTTTCAGAATTATCCCCCTTTTCAATTGAAATATCAGGCCAAGACTTTTCTCTGATGTTTATGGGTCGATTCCTTTGAAACTTGGTATGGGCGCTTACTACCATGGAACCTGTGCACCTACGATTATAGTTTTGATCAGACATTTTTTTGCAAGAGTTATGCCCCTTTTTGTCTTAGAATGAGTGAATTTTGTCAGGAGATCTTCTCAGATGTTTATGGGTCAATTCCTTTGAAACATGGTATGGATGTTCATTACCATGGGAACCTGTGCACTGCGATTATAGTTTCGGTCAGACTTTTTTGCCATAGTCATGCCCTCTTTTCATCTTAGAATGCCTGTATTACCTAGAATTTAGTCCAGAGATTTTCTCAGATGTTTATAGGTCGAATCCTCTGTAACATGATATGGATGTTCACTACCATAGGAACCTGTGCACCTGCAAGTATAGTTTTGGTCAGAACTTTTTGTGCCAGAGTTATGCCCCTTTTCATCTTAGAATTTGTGAATTTTGTTCAGAGATTTTCTCAGATGTTTATGGGTCAATTCCATTGAAACTTGGTATGGATGTTCACTGCCATGGGAACTTGTACACCTGCGATTATAGTTTGATCAGACTTTTTTGCCAGAGTTATCCCCCTTTTCAATTGAAATATCAGGCCTAGAATTTTGTTCAGAGATTTTCTCAGATGTTTATGGGTCAATTCCTTTGAAACTTGGTATGGACGTTTAGTACCAGGGGAACCTGGGCACCTGTGAGTATAGTTTTGATCAGACTTTTTTTTGCCAGAGTTATGCCCCTTTTCGTCTTAGAATGTGTGAATTTTGTCAGAAGATCTCAGATGTTTATGGGTCGTTTCCTTTGAAACGTGGTATGGCTGTTCACTATCATGTGAACCTGTGCACCTGTGATTATAGTTTCGATCAGACTGTTTTTGCTAGAGTTATGCCCCTTTTCATCTTAGAATAATTATGACACTGGGGTTTTGGATAGGCCCATCTGGTAGTCACACCTCTAGTTTTAAAATCGTCTTATTCATATTCACCTGTCGCAATCTTTTAATATTTGGATATTTCATATTCAGCATCTCGGATGGGAGGGAGCAGATTCAAACTTGTTCAAATCAAATGCCTAGGTTCAAATTTGGGCTCGGTAGTGTTAACAAGCCATTCATGCTGAATGTTACCTAACATCCTTCCTTAAACAAATTTTTCTTTGGACTAAGGCCTTGTGGGGCCTCTTCAATTTATTGTCATACATTAGGTGTTGTTAACCATCAAAAGTTCTTGATCTGCCTCTGACTAACTCCAGGGACGTAGAATACATTATTTTACATACAGTTAAGAAGAGGTCCTGTTTAACAGATTAGGTAATTACCTAAATTTGAAATTGTCCGTCTTCAAAATTTATTTTTTTTCAAATAATTGGAGAATTGCTGTTCATCAGCAGCAATCAATGAAAAAACAATAATTTCTCATGGTAGTAATACTTTATTTTCAAGATCAGGTCAAAAAACTCAGCTCAATGGACAGGAATGTTTTCAGTTACTGACAAGGACAACCCAAGTATTTAGAGAAGAATACATTCAGAAGCAAGACTTGGCTAGACAAGAAATAGAGAAACGGTAAATATTTTTTCAGTTGAATTCACAAAGGCAATATTATTGGAAACAAGTTTTGAGATCCTTTCCATCAGTTTGCTATTTATGTTTCATTCTTTGAGCAAATTGCTAAATGCTAAATGCTTCCTGCATGTGATTACATTTTTGAAAAATTTTAACATGTTCCATGAAATGTACACACACTGAAATGTGGGTCATCAGTAGTTAATACCCGATTATAGTACCCCTTCAATATTTAGGCCATTCCCTATGGGCTACATAAAATGTGAGCAAGAGATGGGTGAACAGGCGTGAGTTTGCGAGAGACAACAAAGTGCCAACAAAAAGTTAGTCGATGTCAAAATACCCCAGTCACAATAAGCCAAGCTCTAGGAGCTAAGTTATGGTAACTGCACATACATAAAGTTTGTATCAGCACTACAGGAACATCTGTATCAACTACACTGTGCACTGTGTAGAACAGCTAACAAGGTATACATGTATAACTCGGAAGAGGAAGTACAAAGGACACAGGTCATTTATTAATAAAAAGGGCGTTGGTAACTTGGTTGGCTTCTTTTCAGTAGAAATAAAATAATGATGTGAGAGGTGTTGTTCCAAAAATTATTTCTGTACTACTAGTAATTCACTTAAGTGGTTGTTACAATATAATGCATTGGACTTGAAGCTATTATATTTCTATCTTATTAATAAAATAAATAAATACTGTGTTCGTCATAAACGATGTCTAATTTGAGTGTACACCCTCCCAGTATCCCTCAAACTCGACAGGACTGTGTCTGAACAACGGTGTAGGTAATACTACTATGAGCATTTGTTGCGTAACCAATGTAAACAAATCGTAGTAAAATTCGCAGTAAAAGTGGGAACTTTTGGCTAAGAGTGAGGCATATAAATCCCAATAGACTGTTTATTGAGTTCCAACAGTTATATATGGGAGGCTCGTATTGATGTATGTATTTCAATCCATAATTCTTTTGTATGTACCTTTTAAATTAAATTATGATGACTTTAATTGTCTGTTTAATGTTAGTTCAAATCTGCCATATGTCAATATGCTAATTTTCACTGGTAAGGCTTTGTTGTGGTGCTGGTAAATGACATGGAGAAGACCTCCGCAATTGAGCGTCTCTCCTTTTATACACCTGACCTCCGGAAAGTTCCTCCGGCTCCAGTTCAGCCAGTGAGCTTCTGGTTGTTGCTCGGATGTACCTTCACCTTCCGAAAAGGCCAATGAAAAAGTAAATGGGTTGGACGTAGTAAAACTACTTCCAATTTCGGAGGTCGGAGTGTGGGAAAATAACCATAACTACTGAGAAACGTAGCTAAATTTAGTACGAGTCCCATAATACCTTGCATAGTAATGGTTGACAGAAGTAAACTTTGCGCTAATAAATGATCTTGCAATGTGCATTTTGTCAAATATTAACACATTATCAACCCTAGCCATAACAAGCGGTGCACCAAAGGTAAAACTAGAGTTCTTGAAACTTACGCGCTTTATATTTAATTGGCCCGTGGGAACCCCGGGAAGTAAGCAGCACTTGTTTACTGTGATAAACCAGTTCCGCTTTACTAGTAAAATAGGACCCAGTCACCAATGCTTGGGGTGAAAGGCCTCTAAAATGGGCAACATGTTGATCAACGATTGACTAAACTTGACTTCATCTCCATGTTGTGTCACGATTAGCCATGGTGCATAAATATGTGACGTTAACCACCAACAAACAAACAAACAAACATTATATTTAATTGACGTTAATATAAATAAAAGGGTAAAATCCTACAAAAGTTTATTTCGCCAAAACGATGTAATACCAAAATGGAGAATAGCTTTGGGCAGGGGGTTCGACGCTCTACTAAATTACCAACTTTAATTATTATACCCCACCTTTTATAAAAGGGGGGTATATAGTAATCACTTTGTCCATTCATCCTTCCATCCCTTCGTCCATCTGTTCGTCCGTCCATCTGTTCATCCGTCCATTCATCTGTCCGTCTGTCACACTCGTTTCGGGCAATAACTTTTGTACCATTGGTCGCACAGTACTCATACTTCACAGGCAGGCTGGTTGTGATGGGATTGCTCTTGGGATCTGTAGGTCAAAGGTCAAGTTCACTGTTACTATAAATAGAAATTTTTACAATGTAAACCAATGGCTCAGACTAGCTGGTGCAAACTCATAGTTATTAAGGGCCAAACACAAATTTTGAACCCCCCAATCCCCAAAATTTGCTTGCAAAAACGAAAATTAAAAGTCGTATCTGGCCATCCATACATTTACTCTCCGCGCATGCGCAGATGTCAGGAAGTGTCCGGAATTGGAGCCAACATCTTTCTTTCTTTGGCCCTAAAAGTCATCAACAATGAACATCTGTGCTTTAAAATCTCCTTTTTTGAGGATGCCAGACACAAATCAATGCAAGAATTGGTGGATACAAGGCTGTTATTGGATGAAGGAAGTGTTCAACGGTGATTTTGGACGTTCAGGGCTGTAACTTTATATTTATAAAATTATTTTATGTTTCCTAATTTCGGCACATATGCCTGACGTCATAATTTTTAAAAATGATTATTCCACTGTTTGTTAAGTATTCCTTTCCCTATCCTTCCATGAACCCTTCCTGTTAAACTCTTAAGCTTTTTGGCTATTTTTTATTGAAATTTTTTATTAAATTTCTTGGGAGTTTAACATTTATTACAGAATATTATTCTGTTTCTTCCCCAGAGTTACATCCTCACCCTAGGGGTGTTAGGCCATTTAGTCTTGCATCTTCTGTCCAATGTATCATTTTTTCTTCGTATGAAGATCTAGCTTTACATCTGATAGCATTTCAATTGGTTCTGATTTTGGGCCTTTTTGTGTGCCTGATGTCTTGTTTACATTGACGTTGTTTACATTATCAACGTCCTCATATATAGGTAGTTTTTTATATTCTATTACTGTAGTATTCTGTAGAATATATGGATTGTTATTCCGGTAGTGTAGCTAAAAAAAATTGGGATTTTGTCCACAGTTAGGCTCTATTGGGATGCCCTTGGTCTCTTAATGTTCCCTTTGGGAACTTGGAGGTTTTTTGAAAAAAATTTTGTTTACAAAAAATATTTTGAACTTAATTATGATTGCGCTATTCATGTGTCTCAGTTATATATATATATTGTTGTGGAGTTTGGAGGACTGACTCTTGTCATTCTTGTGTTGCACTGGGATGACTGATGTTGGAGTCGGGTGTCATGGTACATTGTTGGCAGTGAGATTCTGAGGATCAGAGCCTCTTACCGCATTTTAATTCATTCTGTCAGTTTCTATTTCAGAGGAACATGAACATGGTGATGATATTCTGACACCCATCCAAGTGGGCTACCGTCGTCACGCTCCATGGAGCATATAGCGCTAGCTGCAGTGCTCTTTATTGCAAGAGTTAGGGCCTTTTGTTAAAGGTTTTAATCTCTTGCAAGCAGCTAGCTCGACCGGTGAAGTCCATTGTGGTCTAAGAAGTGGATTGGGTAGAGCGAACACTATAATATAAATAGCTCACCTAGCGACAACGGAAATAGGGAGGAATAGGGAGGAAGTCTGCAAGTTCTTGTACTCGGCGAGGTCTGATAGAGCGGGAGAGGCCCCCCTCTCTAATCTAGCAACGTCTGGGGTCAGATGTTGTTTTGAAAAACTTGCACAAGCCGGTGCATATGTCTGTCCTCCACTTGGGACACTCTGTTTAGTCTGCAGCCGGGGTCAGCTTCAGTCAAGACTTACTCTGCTACGTTTCACAAGGCCGAAATGAAGTTTTCTGGTTGGAAACTTGCATGAGACAGAGCATATGTCCGCCTGTAGCTCGGGACGCTCCATCTACGTTATTTAAGCACACACGACCGCATCCAAGCTACCCGACTTTGGATATCCAGCCTGCTGCATGAAGAAGGAACCACTCTTCACCCATGAAGTCAGACCATCCGGTAGCTAGGGAGACGAGGCCTTGATCGTCAGGCCGTTCGGAGAAAGGATCCGTTTCTGACACACCGTCCAGGAGCAGCATGCGGCTAAGGAATGGAAAACCGCTGCTCCTCACGCCTCGATGACGGACTTGCTGTCGCAGATTGTGCAGCTAATCGCAGCATCCCAGCAAGTGCAGATGCAACGTCCCTCAGACTCAGAATCTGAGTTCTCAGACGGTGCTGTGTGTCGGTCCAGTCGTCTGTTCGCGCAGATGCAATGGACCGAGATTTGCAACTGATTCTCTCGGATGGTAAAAGGGATAAGAAAGAGGATTACCCTTCCCTTTCAGAACAGTACAGATGGCTTTCATCCTTCAATACTACCCTGATTTTGTTCTGCCGAATCAGAATGCTGCGACGACAAGAGAGAAACCGCTGGCATCGTTAGGCACAGACTTTATCCGGATAAAGGAGGAAGTCCTTTCTCTTCCGGTTTAGTTTATGCAGGTGTTGCAGGCCTTCGGCCATATAGACTACGCCATATTTATCCTCTTGAGTGCGAGGAAGAAGGCTGTTTCTTATCTTCATCTTCCGTATACATACCGCTTTTTGGACCACGTTCATTTAAAAATGGTCGGGGGAAGATGTTCAGAGAGTTCTTCTGCATTTGGATGAGCAGGCCAGGGATCTAGAGGTATCCTTACCTGTATTATTCACTATTTGCTCAGACACAATTGAGACGGCAATTTCTTCAAATAGAGCGAATTTGAACGTTATGTCTTATGCAGATCACCTTACAAGAGCTATGGTGCAACGTCTCAAGGGAAAGGAATTTGAGGACGATCGTATCTCTCTTAGAGTTCTTTTCAGGGCAATTATGTATACCACGTATAACTCTGCCCTAACAGTGGCTAATCTGGAGTTAATCAGATGTGATGCTGCCCTTGCGTCGTCATCACTGATAAGATGACAAGGTGAAAAGCTCTCTCTGAGTCGCTCCGGTTTCCAGACATTTTTTTTTTCAACGACTGACTTTTGTTAGTCTATGAACAGGCTTCCAAGAAAGTGTCTAGTGCTCTACTTTTGAAGTCAGCGTATCAACAACCCATTTCAGCAGACAAGAGTAAAGTAGGGCGTTCCAGACAAAAATCGTCAAAAGGAAACTCCTCACAAGGGTACAAGAAACCCTCTTATAATTACTCTGGAGGTGGTCAGTATAGCGACTCAGGAAAGGGGTGTAGGTTTGATCGGGACTATAAGTCAGATGCCCCTAGGCCGACGAGACGAGATTTTTCGCGGGGAGGTCATGGTTCCTCCTCCCGTAAGCCACGCAGGTCATACAGGTGATGGGTTAGACCTCTATTGCTGGCCAGTTGGCGGAAGGTTATCAAGCTCCGCAAAAAACTGGATAACAACCATGGAAGATCAGTGGGTGAGAAGTGTAGTCTCGGACGTCTTACGGCTATTATTCCGAGTAATACCCCACTAACAAGTGGTCCGAGTTGGACAAATCTTCCATCAAATTCCTGCATAAGAGAGTTTCTCCTACCGGAGGTATAAGCTCTCTTATCGAAGGAAGCAATACAGGTCATCGAGAATCAGGATTCTCAAGATTTTTACAGTCACCTGTTCCTCGTACCAAAGCCAGATGGCTCGTTCCGACCAGTAATAGACTTGAGCTGGATAACAAGTTTATCGTGGCTCAAAAAGTTTATTTATGGAAATCAATCAGTCGGTAAAAGCGAACGTTCGAGTGATCGACTATGCGGCAAGCATAGATCTAAGGATCCGTACTTTCATGTCCTGGTACATCCGGCATTCTAAAAGTACCTGCGGTTCACCATACAAGGGAAGGTGTATCAGTTCAGAACAATATGCTTTGGTCTGAATCTGGCCCCCTGGGCATTTCACTCGAATAATGAACTCTGTAATGTCTTCCTTACGAACTCATTTGTCTGCAGTAACGTCGGCTTACTTGGACGACCTTCTACAGGGATACGGCAACAGAATTTTTCTTCAGAACGATGTTCAGAGTCTGCTTCTATTACTCCGACGTGTCGGTTTCATCGTAAACGAGAAAAAGTCGGATCTTGCTCCATACAAGTCGAAAACGTCTATTCACTTGGGATTGAGCTTTGAGACTCACAACAATCTGGTTCGTCTGCCGTTACCCAGAGCGAAATTAGTCAGTTATGCTCGCTTTTGTCTACACTCAGATGCATTAATAGTGAGGGAATTCATGCGACTGTTGGAGCTGTGCAGAGCGGCTGTGGATCTCATTCCAATGGGCCGCCTGTGCGCACGCCCCTCCAGATATTTTTTATCACAACTGGAGTGTGAAGACGCTTTCGCTTGATCCAGTATTGTTTTAACGGACCTAGTAAAACAAGGGTTCAAATTGGGCAGATATTCAGTGGTTAACTCAGGGAGTTACGCTGCAACTGCCAGATCCGGCTTTCACGATTATGACGGATGTGAGTCAGACGGGTTGGGGTGCGACCCTAAGTCCCGCAGTCTTGAAGTGTCAGGGTCTTTGGGACCCTCGGTTCCAGGAGAAACACATGAACATCAATGAGATGATGTTAATTATAACTAGCGCTACAACATTGGATTCACATAATAACGGACATCCATGTTCAATTCTGTCGGACTACTCCACAGTAGTAGCGTACATCGGGAACCAGGGCGGCACCCATTCATTTCCATTATGCCAACTAACGGAGAAGATTTTCCTAATACGTCATGAATCATCATGTTCATCTTTCTGTCCGTCATATACCGGGTCGTCGGAACGTACTAGCAGACTCGCTCTCTCGGAAAGGTCGCCTGTTGCAATTAGAGTAGACGCTCAACAAGCGACTATTTGGACAGACTTGCTACCATAGGGATCGCCCCATGATAGATCTGTTTGTGACACACCGGAACAATCAGTTACCGTCGTTTGTGTCGCCATGCCCAGACCATTGAGCATATGCAGTAGACGCTTTGCCGATCTCATGGGGATGGATGGTAGGATACGCATATATTTCCAATTCATTTGATTCAGTAGATTCTGTTTAAGATCAAACAGTCTCGTTGTGAAGCCTACTAGTAACACCTCTGTCGTCACAGAAACCTTGGATCAGTCTTCTCAAGTGTCTGTTATGGGACGTTCCCCGGAAGCTTCCTCCATGAGAGGACCTTCTTTATCAGGTGAAGTTTTTGTTCTTCACGTCCTTCTCCACCCATAGTGGCATAATGGAGTCGGTTAAATGTGAGGGAACCATTGCGGTTCCCATTTTATTTTATGACTAACACAAGAACGATTCAGTAATGCGGGTGAGGAGGGTTCAATATGACTTTGAATCCCCCTTCATAACCCCCCCCCCCCCCCCCCCCCCCCCTCCCCACACACAATGCCAATGTATTTAGAGGCGATTACCGGGCAAGACATTGTTTTCTTCCTGCAAGCCTCATATGAGTTTAAATACCTACATGCATTTCTTCACTTCTCGATTGGTGGCTGGGTCGTGTTCTATGGCGACCTCATGGGCACATCCACTTTTTAGTTGGTTGGTTTCCTGTTATTATTCGTCTATATTATGTCATATACATTTCATCATAAATAAATTGCTAGTCTTTGGGTACCTTAGAGGCTGCATAACCAGTTAACTGGTATTCAGATGATTACATGCTGGATTTTAATGCTCATGCACATAATAATTATTAGGCTGACGCTTTATTGTATGTTATGGACCTTGAAATTATGAATTATTTCGGGGGCGGTCCATGTCTGAGCCTGTTAATCATAGGCCTTCACGGTATTGAGATTTCGATACCAAGTTTCGGTATTTTAAAAATACCGCGGTATGATTGAATACCGAATAGTGATGGAATGTACAAATATTTGATCAGAGTTTCATCACAACTTTGGTCAAATGTTTGTACACTCCAGCACTCTAACAGCTAACAACTGCTGCCTTAAAAGGCTATATTAATAACTTGTTTATTTACCTGCGAGGCGTGAAGGAAAATAGGATTATTCGGCCATTACGGAAATTTACGCTTCTGCCAGTCTGTCACTTCCGTTTGCGACAATACAGGCACTTGTCGTATTATCAGAATTTTACATTTTCAGTCATTTTTAATATTAATACTATCAACTAAAATATAAAATTTGTGTTGATAGTATAATATTAAAAAGGATTGAAAATGTAAAATTCTGAAAAAACATTAAAACCAAACAAAAAAAGTAATGCAAGTTAACACATTATAATGCGACATGGATTGGAAGGGGATGTATGTTAAAAGAGACGCATTGTTTTGTGTATGCTAACAATTACACAACAGGATGTTCGATAATAAAGGAGCATTGAATTTGCCGCAATTTGGTGTGGGATTAATTAACAAATTGTCGCCGGAGAAAGCTATTTTACATAGTTGTAAACTACTAATAAATCAGTATTGTCTGTGGATTAAAAGAAATCAACTCACAGTATTATGCTCAATTTAATCCCTTGAAAAACTTCTTAGCTTTACATGTGATTATGTTTCGCACTTTCGCTGTATGTGGCCATTACGGGATTAACATGGAGCATGTTCAAGCGAACAAATGTGAATTGTATTCAGCTGAATGATATTACAGACATTCCTAATCGGTAATACCATGAAAGTCAATATATCGAATGAGTTGAAATTCTATTCGATATTCATTCGGTATTGAAAAAAATACTGAGTTTCGGTAAAATACCGAAATACCATGAAGGCCTAGTTAATCATACCTTCTTCCATTTCTAGATCCAGGTTTCTATTAATGCCAGTACTCAACTCGTATATTCGCACCTTTATTGTGTCAGATATCGGATAGTACACAGCGGGGAGTGTTGTTACTGGAATTTATTGTACACCTGAATGGGGTCACCTGTGGGTTATCTCGGAAGTGTGTTTACTCTCCAGAGATCGTTCATTGTGGTTCGATTGGACATGTGTTTGTTATATATTATATCACCGGTTTTCGACCTATCTGCGTATGCCGTCTCCGGTGTACGTTATATAGCGGGCAATATTAATTACCGGGATCGTCGCTATAGCCTTAACTTCTGAAGTGGCATTAAGCACCATTTATTAATAATAAAATAATAATACCCGAGTGCCTGTTCGACAAATATTTATATTGTTTTTTGGTACCCGCTTTTACTGATTCCAGAGCCCACCCCTCTTTGAAGATTCCTTCAAAAGAAAAGGGGTGGGGGGAGGGGATTTTTTTTACCTCTTCTCTGACTTGATAAGGTATGTAACTATGAGGGAAGCTGTTTTGTCCATAATTATATCCTGCATACAGCAGGAGTTTTATTGTATATGGCGTATGTTTGTGGGGGATATTCTATCATTCTCAAATACGCCATCCTAATTTTTGGGGCTTAGTCCAGACTAACCTTAAAAATTGGGAACTTGTTACATCCAATTAGCATAGTCTTCATGCTAAGTATACGGAATTACTTGAACTGGGTTCCTTTTGTATGATATGTCTTCTCTTTTACTGTATAGAGAGACATACATGTAATTCCTAATAATTTTAATTGCCTTTCACCTTGGATTACAGGATTGGAACTATGTTGATCAACTAATTCTGAAGTCCTAGGCCCTCCACCTTTTTATGATTCAGCTAGTCTGGGCCATTGGTTTACAGTGTAAAAATATAAATTTACGGTAATTTGTATATTTTTATACTTACCAATAGCCCAAGCGGAGATGGCTCTCTAGTGCTGAAACAATTAGCTATTTTCGAAAGTTGACTAGTCGCCGGTAGTAATCGACTTCAAGTCTACTAGTCGGCCCGTTTTGCTGCAAAAATTCAAGATTACTTACCAAGTGTTATCTCAACTTATCTGGAAGTCAATGGAAGCCGTTATTGCTTTTATGATGTATTAAATACAGGAATGTTGTGTCCTGGACTTTTCCTGGTCACTGCAGGGGTTTCATTTTTATTTTTGTCGTTTTGAAAATAGATTCTGTAGTCGGAACGCCTGTATTGTTCCAATGTTCATCTGGGGATGGAGGGGGCGCGGTGGCTCAGTTGGTAGGGGTGCAGGCTGCAAGCCGAGAGGTCCTCGGTTCGAATCCCACCTGCGGCGACCGCGTTGTGTCCTTGGGCAAGACACTTCACCCTGATTGCCTACATGGGGGCACGATGACGCTGTGTACTGAGGCGTACTGCACGTCGATGGTGCGCATGTCTTCAACCAATCTAACCCTGCCTGTGCTGCGGTGCAGAGTTCAGAGTTACGATGTTGGGGAGCTGACAGCTGCTCGTCGTTGCTCGGTGGTTCTCTCCGGGTACTCCGGCTTCCTCCACCCGTAAAACTGTCACGGTCACGATTAGCCATTGTGCATAAGTATGTGACCTTAAAAACACCAATACAATAAATAATCTGGGGATGGAAGAGGAACTACCATCGTCTGCCGAACAAACGAGGCATGGTAATTCACCTAAATTCTTTATCCAGTTAAAACTTAAATATGAAGCCCATGTTTGATCACAAACGTCACATTTAAATAACTGATCGCCGCCATTCGCCAATGACCAGTGCAACAAGGATGATCTTATGTTAGAATTTGTTCCAACTTCAAAATTTTCGAATGTCCATGTTGGAGACATCGGGGGGAAGCAAAAAAGTAAAAATGCCTGAAGATCCGCAGAGAAAGCGGTGAAAGCACTAGCAGGAATATATTCAGTAATGTCGTTGTATTTGTTTCGAACTTTAATAATTTTTTCTTATATATACATATATATGTATATATCCCATGGGAGGTAAGGCATTGGGGCGCGGTGGCTCAGTTGGTAGAGCTGCAGGCTGCAAGCCGAGAGGTCCTCGGTTCGGGCATATAATGTAACAATTTGGATTGAACATGAATGCGAAAGTGAAAATAAACCTTTGACCAAATACTGAAGCAAGTGCCGTAATTGTAAATTTTCGCGAGTTGGGTTAAACTAAACAAAATACTTTGCCACAGTTTTCTGAAAAATAGGTTCTGCCGATTTTACTGGCGATATTTCAACACAATACCAACAATACCGTATTATACCGGGCATTATGTGCCACAAACCGTCAATTTAAATGCAACGTCTCGAGGTTTGAAGTTCCGACATTAATTTGGTATTGTTTAAAGCACCGGTATTAGTCCCAATGTAACAAGATAATGCGATGTACTGATGTTAAACTAAATAACAGTAAATATCACATATTTACGTACCAGTTTGCAAGAATTTACTATCGAAATGAGTTGTGGCCATTCAGAGTATAGTATGTTCGTCATTTATACCTAGCAATGATCTCCGTAATGAAAGTGCCGACTAGTCGACTGGCGAATTTCAGCATCAACTTTTTTAGTAATCGAGTCGATGTTGACTAGTCGAATAATCGTTTCAGCACTATGGCCCTCCCATGAGTGGGCACTCATACCTCCCCACTGAATTTTTATGTAGAACTCTCTACTACAAAGAATGATGTTGGTGCCAATTCCAGTCACTTCCTGAAGTCTGCACATTCGCGGAGAGTAAATGTATGGAGGGCCAGATAGGACTTAATTTTCGGTTTTGCAAGCAAATTTGGGGGATAGGGGGGGGGGTTCAAAATTTGTGTTTGGCCCTTAATAACTTTGAGTTCAGCACCAGCTAGTCTGGGCCATTGGTAAGTATAAAAATAAACAAATTACTTTGAATTTATCATTTTTTGTTTCCGTGCAATAACTAGTTTTCTTTTGTGTTTGAAGCTATAACTTCATATTGTGGTTGCATTTGAGATGTCAATCATTGGGATTGCATTTGGGATCAATAGGTGAAAGCTCAAGGTCACTTTTACTATAAATAGAATTTTTGGTTTCCATGCAATAACTTTAGTTTTCGCTATAACTTCATATTGTGATTGCATTTGAGGTGTTGATCATTAGGATTGCATTTGGTGTCAATATGTCAAAAGTCAATTCTTCCGTCTATTGGTCCGTCCATCCGTCACACTCATTTCCAGGCAATAACTTTTGTACCATTGGTCGCACAGTACTCATACTTCACAGGTAGGCTGCTTGTAATGGGATGATGATTGGGATTGTGCTTGGGATCTGTAGTTCTCTTGGTGTTAAATCCTGTTACATATAGCACTTTCACTGAATAGATATTGTTTATACTAAAATATGTCCACGATGATTATCCAAATCAGTCATTATGGGTTTATCCGAGCTACACAGATAATCACCAAAGATTCACCACTCAGTGAGGGTTTATCCCTGCTAAACTGGTACATGGAAATATGGGTAACATATTCCTGCTCTTCATACTACTGATAACAGTCTGCTATCCCTTCACCAAACGCAGATAGCAGATGACACTTAGAAAATCAATTCTTCAGTAACGAAAAAAAAGGTTGTCAAAAAAACATAGCTTACGACCCCTCATTGGAGTGAGCTCATTGAGCTTGTTCCAATGAGGATTCATAAGCTTGTTTTTGAGACAAAAATTGAAAACATAATAAAATTTGAAATTGAATGGAGATTTTTGTGTTATAATGCTGGCTGGCTTTGTCTGTTTCATTGGGTAAAGGGTTAATTAAATCACCTTCAGATGGCTGAACAGCAAAGAGGGGGTATTTCTCGTGAGCCCCAGCTCACTTTGTTTTTATTATTAGTCCCCTACGTGAACCGTAAGGGGACTTTTGGATTGCACTCCGTCCGTCTGTCCATCTGTCTGTCCGTCCATCTGTCTGTCTGTTTTTATGTTACCACCTCTCCCTCCAACATGCTTTAAGCTACACCTTTCATATTTGATATATGGATAAATGGTTCTGAGGGGATGATGCACGCTCAAAATCTTTGTTTCAAAATCCAAGATGGCAGAATGGCGTCCATTTTTGTTGTGTTTTTTTAAACTTTCTTCTCTATTTTCATGTTGCCACCCTTCCCTCCAACATGGTTCAAGCTACACTGTGCATATTTGGCACATGGATAGAGGGTTGGGAGGGGATGATGCACGTTCAATATTTTTTTTTCAAAATCCAAGATGGTGGCATGGCGGCCATTTTTGTTGTGTTTTTTAAAGCTTTTTTCTCTATTTTATATTACCACCCCCTCCCTTCAACATGGTTCAAGCTACACCTTTCATATACAGTATATGGATAAAGGGTTGTGAGGGGATTATGCACGCTCAATATTTTTTTTTCAAAATCCAAGATCTGTCCGTCTGCTTTTCGTCTGTCTGTCTGTCTGTCTGTTTTTATGTTACCACCTTTCTCTCCAACATGCTTTAAGCTACACCTTTCATATTTGGTACGTGGATAAATGGTTCTGAAGGGATGATGTACGCTTAATTTTTTTTTTTTCCAAAATCCAAGATGGCGGAATGGCGGCCATTTTTGCTGTGTTTTTTAAGCTTTTTTTTTCTCTATTTTTATGTTACCACCCCTCCCTCCAACATGGTTCAAGCTACACTTTTCTCAATTCTCAATTTTTAGATTCCATTCACATTTGAAATCCTATCTGATAACCTGTATTTTACCCAAACCACCCCCCCAGGTCTGACACTCCTGTTGACTGTTGTCATGAAACCCGAATTGTCCCCAAGCCGAACCATCCCCAGGCCGAACCGTCCCCAGTTATTTTACCAAAACTGCCTCCCCCCTCCCCCCCCCCCCCCCCCCCCCCCCCCCCCCAAGTCTGATACTGCTGCTGACTGTGGTCATGTCTTATGTGACAAAAACACCTTATGTCATGAAAGGGCTGTAAGGGACTAATACCACCTCGGTGGACAAACACTTGTTTCAACTTACGTTAATTTTTCACTTAATTAATTACCATTTTGTAAATAAATTACGTTTTTAACTTTTATTTTTACCTACCTTTACTGTTTATTATTTACTTTGATTAATATAAATTAATTGCTTATTTCTAAATTTTATAAATTAATATTTGATAAACTTTTGTGTATTGAACTCCTATTTCAATAATTTCTGTGTTACAAAACTACATTTTATGACTATTTACAAGTGATGCGAGACGTTACTACACCCACCACATAAAAAAAATTGTTTGTTCTCGAACAGGGACTATTATTTTTGAAAATTTTAAAATTACAGAAATTTTTTTTTTAAATTCCAAATTTAAGCTGTTTGTGGAAATATCATACCAAAAAAAAAAAATTGAAAACCAACCAGTCACCATTTACATCACAAGGGTAAAAAAAAAAATAGAAAATCTGTCTTCTGTTTCTCTTCACCAACACTGTATTCTGTATATTATTTACATTCCCATTAAGGTGTACAACTATATCTTATTCTTCTGCCATCTTACTCGTAGAGAAATTTGTAGTGCTTGTCTGTGCTGGTCCAACATTTTTGACGACAACGTCCCCTTCCGTCTGGGTTTCCGCTTCACAGGTTGTCTTCACTGATGGGTCCTTTATCCAAAAATCATTTAAAACATGTGGTGCCATTTGGTAGATGCACTGTTTCCTCCTTTTTAACCATAAGGTAGCCATAGGGTGCAAATCTGCATTTTTTGTGTTTAAGTGTTGTTGGAATGTTCTTCTTGTTGCTGCAGTAAGTTGTGCTCTATGCGCCTCCATGTAGTATGACGGGCCCCTATCATGTAAAACCTGGATTCGCCCGAGAGTTGCTGGTAAGTATTGTATGGTTCTGGTAATTGTACGTGTTTGTTCACTTCCATTAGCTTGGGTTTTGATAGGTCCATAGGTTCATATGTGTCTTCTGATGTATGCTTCTGTTGTGGTGTATATGGATGTTGTTGGCTGTGTTGGGGCAAACATTTCCTGTATGATGGTGTCCAATTCTGTAGATTGTAACTTTGGTAGTTGTGCTGAAGGTTGTTGTTTTGAAGGCTGTTGTGCTGCTGAAAGCTGTTGTTCTGTTGTAGTTTGTTGTGGCTGTGTAGGTTGTTGTTGTACTGAAACTTCTGAAAGCTGTAATATTGGTGTTGTAAATTGCTGCTCCTGTGTCTGTTGGTTGTGTTGTGGAGTTGATGCTGATGAATAACAGTCCAGATATGCTGGAAAGACTTGTATCGGGGCAGTATCCTTCCACTGTGATACCGGTAAGCTAAGGTCTATTCCTAGGCCTTGAGATGTTGAATTGCTTGTTGTCTTATGTGTTTCTTGGGTTCTCTGTTTGTTGGTGGTGATGTTTTGGTAGTGTGTTCACTGGTAACCTTGCAAACTGTTGTTTTCACTCGACTTTCTCTGTGTGGCAATGTGTTTCTCATGACTGTTTCTTCTATTGTCCTGTTTGTATGTGTAATACTCTGTGTCCTCCCCTCTGTGTTGTCTTGTATAATTAATGTGTCTTCTCCCAATGTGTCTTTCCATATTGACTCTTCTTGATGCACATCACTTATATACACAGAAAGGGCATTCAGAAATCGTTGATTGAGGAATGAGGAGTTGCATCGATTTTGGAGGACGAAAATTTATCTATTATTCGGCAATGGCGCAGTTGATCTTTTAATTGTTTTGTGATATGGAGGGGAGTGAAGTCATGGATTCTGTAGAAGATATAGAATGTAAAACAACTTTTATACTTTCTGAGTTATTGAGGATTTTGTAGTCTGATTACCTCAATTCGTATTAGCATTTAGAGTTTCCGATATGGAGTTCACTAAAACCATCAGCAAGAAATTGTGACGGGCCTTGAGCAATGACGGGTAGTGATCTTCACTCATTCACACTTGTTGTGCTCTTTTGTTTCTTCTGTGTTCTGTCTACAAAGACATTCAACATCAATGCTTTGTTGTGTCAGTGTATTTCTTAACACGTTATTCATTGGTTTAATCACTTTTCTTGGTCAATTGGATAAATAACACTATAAGTTTACTAAAAAAAAAATCAGTATCTCCAGAATTTCACTTACAGGAGCTACAGAACAAATAGTTTAAAAAATCTCAAAAATAATATTGTCTTCATGGGCAGAAAGAAGAAAAATAAGTCGGTCGCTTCCAGCTCAGTCAGTACTGAAGAGGAGTCAACCCCTGCTCGCAAGTCGAAAAAGCAGACAACATTAAAGGATTTTGGAAGTCTCTTCGAAAAAGAAACTGAGAAAAGTAATAACATCAGACACTATGGCTGAGCTCAGAGAGAGCGGCGATGATAACTCAAGTGAAGCCATGGCTGGTGATATTCCCTCGAAAGCAGCCAGAACTTCAACCTCAATCTTCGAAAACTGAATAAAAGACTGAGTGAAATAGCAGCTCGATTCGATAATCTTGTGGCAAAAAATGACTTAAAAGTTGCAATGCAATTCCAAGCTTCAAAAACTGATTTGACTGTTGAACTTCACAATTTCAGAACCCAAATTGTGGAATCGTTTGAAAAGAGAATGGGCATACTTGAAGGTAGGATTTTTGAATTGGAGCAAAAAAGTGACTATCTTCATGGAGAGAACAAAAAACTTTCCGATCAAGTCAAAGTTAGCGACAATGAGAAACGTGAGCAGGACCTAAAATATAAACTTAATGATATGGAGCAACATTCTCGGAAAGACAGTGTTCGAATATATGGCTTATCAGAAGATGAATATGGGAAAGAATCTGCGGTTATAAGTGCGCAGAAAGTTGTGAAGCTATTGAATGAAAAACTAAAACTCTGCAAAGATGTCTCAGATATTTCAATTGCACATCGTTTGAGATCGTTTAAAACTAACAGACCCAGGCCAATAATTGTAAAGTTTATGTCAAGGACTCACAAAACCGATGTTATTAAAAACAGAAAACTTCTAAAAGGATCAGGGATTACTATTGTGGAAGATCTGACCAAATTGAATAACTTTCTTCTTCAAAAATCTTTCAGAGATGAGAAAGTGGGTAACTCGTGGTCTACGGATGGTAAACTTTATTTGAAGTTAGTGAGTGGAACTGTAAATAAATTCCAAACTGAACTTGAACTTGATGAAATTATTGACTCCGATCAAACAACACAGAAAGAAGTATTTGGTAACAGCTTTTTTTGAGTCATTCTCTAATGGGACATAAACTCTTACAATCATCACTCTCAACTCATGGAAATATAAATATCATTCTTCAATGAATATATGGAATGATCAAGGTAGAGTATGTCGCCATTAAACATATCTGTCTTGTCATTTACCCTTTACACAGCTACTAGAAGCCTCACGTATTGTTCACTTGATGAAATTATTGTGGCCTTTTACCCAACATGGATAGTATAATATAAATGGTCGCCTTAGTCCAGTTTGTTGAGGCTGAGTGGTTCCAGGGTTTGTAATGTGTAAATCCAGTGCTTTTCACGTTTTCGCCTTGTGGTGGTTGTGTTTTGTGAGTCAGGCTCCCCGTGGAGGACTTGTATGATTTGGAAAACTAAATCTTTAATGTCATGGTTAACCGTGTTGAAATGCTTGGCGACTGGTTTATCCAGGTTTTTATGGATGTCATAAAAATTTTCTTTAATGCGTACTTTGAACTCCCTCTTAGTTTCACCTACATATTGCTTTTTGCATTTGTTGCAAGTTATTAAATATATGGCATTTCTGCTGCGGCATGTTGCGTGCTGTTTGAAGTGAATTCGTTTCTTATTATGGCTACTTATAAAGTGTGAAGTTTTGACTGACGTGCATATGGTGCAGTTAGGTTGACCAATACATTCCTCCGTTGGGTTCAGAATTGTTAGGCCAGAAACTTGTGGGGGTGTTGGTGGAAACATTGTTTTGGCTCTTACCAAAATTTCTTTTAAGTTTGGATTTTTTCGGTGCACAAGTAGCGGTTGTTGAGCTGCAAAATTTGTGCATTCATCGCTTGCTTGTACCAAGAACCAGTATTTCTTAACTGTTTTTTGAACATGTGGATTCCAGCTGGCTGGTAATTGGTGATAAAAGGAATTCGTTTATTTTTGGGATTCGTGAATTTCTGGGTGTAGCAGTTTCCGTCTATCCTTACTGTCAGCCTTTTTTCTACTTTGTTGAAGGATATCTAATGGTAACATAATGAAATCTATCCAACCTAACTTACCAAGACAATTGGCGGTCAAAAGATTCACTTTTTGTTTCGAAAACATAGCTTGTGGCCCATTATTGAAACGTGCGCAATGAGCTCGTTCCTTTGAGGGGTCATGGGCTGTGTTCTCTGGGACAAGAAATGGAGACATAATAAAATAAGTATGATTAAATCATCAATCCCAACCATTCAACACTGAAAGAAGTCGTTCCGGTGGGAGTCTTGAGCTGTGCCTTTGGGACACGAGGTGAAATCATCATATAATTAGCATGGTGAAATCATTAATAATCGTTTATATGTATCCTATAACATGGAATGTAAACAAAATAAAATCTATCCAATCCAACTTACCAACGCAATTAGCAGTTGGAAAAAAGGCAGGGCTCGGGGCCCCTCAGTGAAGTGGGCTCAGGAAAAGCACCCTCCGCTAATTTCAATGAACCAAATCTTATTTGTTTGTGCCAAATATATGATTTTATGGTAAAATAGTGAAGACTTTAGTAAAGTGATGTCTCGAGCTTAAATTACTCCAACCAAATGCCTGGTGTCGATAAGAATGGAATTTTGTTTTGCCAACTGTAGACTGGTCCGAACTATTCGAAGGATGGATGTTTACCTCTGCGAGTAAATTTTAACAGGTTGAATATTAGATTATTTTGGGAACAAAAGATTTGTTCATCAAAATTGTTCAAATGGAAATTGTTGGGGGTACCTAGGGACACTCGCTGATAATTTTTAATGGAGCAAATCACACAAAATAAAATCTTCTTTGCTTGTGACTAGATATGAACCCGAATTGTTTGTTTGCGACTGAATATGTACTCTGAGTAAAAACAATGTGAAGACTGCAGTACAGTTATGACCAAGCGTCAATTACTTAACCAAGTCGCTGGTTTCGATATGATCAGAATTTTTGTTTTGCCAAAGGTGGGCTGGTTCGCATTATTCGACGGATGTTAACAGCATTCTGCGAGTAATATTGAACAGATTGGGTGCATGTTTACCTTGGGAAGTCAGAATATATTTAGCAAAATTTGTTTTGTTGAGAATCATCGAGGGGTGCCTAAGGGCACTCTCCAATGTTTTTTAACAAAGCAAACTACAAGAAACACAATCTTATTTGCTTACGATTGAATACGAACTTTGTGTAAAGAATATGAAGACTTGAGTACAGTTACATGTATGGTCGACTTCTAGTTTCTTAATCAATTCTGATGATTCGATAAAACTGGAATCTTGCTTTACCTACAGTTGATTGGCGTGGATTATTGGAATGCACAGGTTCCTGCTAGTAAACTTGTAACTGGTTCAGTGCTATATTATCATGGAAAGTCACAATTTGCTCATCAAAATTTGTTCTGTTGTGAATTGTTGGGGGGTGCCTAAAGACACTCTCAGACAATTGTTATTGAAGCATATTACACAAACTGATTGAGTATTAGATTAGATTATTTTGGGAAGTCTTAATTTATTCACCAAAATCTTAGCTTTTACAAATTATTGCGGTGCCAAGGATACTCTCCAATAATTATTAATGAGGCAAATCACATGTAATTTAATATTATTATTTGCTCCTGACTTAATTTATGAATACAATCTACTTCACTGTGAAAGTCATAATTTGTTCATTAAAGTTTGTTTTGTTGAGAATTGTTGGAGGGTGCCTAAGGACACTCCAATAGTTTCTAATGAAGCAAATTGCATGAAATACAACTTTATTTGCTTATAACTGAATATGAATACAATTTTATCTGCTTGGGACTAAATATATTCTTTGAGTAAAGAATGTGAAAACTTTAGTACAGCTATGCCAGAGGCCCAATCACTTAATCAAATAGCTAGCTTGGATAAGTGCAGATTTTTGTTTCGCCAACTGTAGATTGGTTTTGAACATTCGAAGGAAGTTTACAGACTTCTGGGAGTAACTTTAACTGATTTGGTAACTCTGGGAAGTCAGAATCAAATTAAACACAACTTTATTTTATGACTGAATATGAGCCCAAATTTATTTGTTTGCGACTGAATATGTGTTCTTGAGTAAAAAATGTGAAGATTTCAGTACAGTTATGTCCGAGGTTTAATTACTTAACCTAATCGCTATTTTCGATATGATTAGAATTTTGTTTTGCAAAAGGTGGGTTCGTTCGGATTATTCGAAGGCTGTTCACAGCATTCTGCGAGTAATATCAAACTGGTTGGGTGCATGATTAACTTGGAAACACAGAGCCTGGTCAACAAAATTTGTTTTGTTGATAATCATGGAGGGGTGCCTAAGGACACTCTCCAATGATTTTCAATGATTTTAACAAAGCAAATTACACGCAGGAAACTTCTTATTTGCTTACGATTGAATACGAACTTTGTGCAAAGAACTTGAAAACTATAGTACAGTCATGGTCGAGTTCTAGTTTCTTAACCAATTCTGATGGTTCGATAAAACTGGAATCTTGCTTTACCAACTGTTGATTGGCTTGGATTATTGGAAGGCACAGGTTCCTGCTGGTAAACTTGCAACTGGCTCAGTGCTACATTGTCTTGGAAAGTCACAATTTGCTCATCAAAATTTGTTCTGTTGTGAATTGTTGGAGGGTGCCTAAGGGCACTCTCCAATAATTATTATTGGCATATTACATGAACTGATTGAGTACTAGATTAGATTAATATTAAACTGGTTGGGTGCATGATTACTTTGGGAAGTCAGAATCTATTCAGCAAAATTTGTTTTGTTGAGCATCCTTGAGGGGTGCCTAAGGGCACTCTCCAATGATCTCCAATGATTTGTAACGAAGCAAATTACAGGAAACACAATCTTATCTGCTTATGACTGAATACAACCTGTATGTAAAGAATGTGAAGACCTTAGTACAGTTTTGGTTGAGGTCTGGCTTCTTAACAGATCCCCTGATTCGATACAATTGGATTCTTGCTTAGCCAAATATTGATCAATTTGAATTATTGGAAGGATGTTTAACATGTTCTTCCTAGTAACTTGTAACTGGCTCAGTGCTAGATTATCTTGGAAAGTCATACTTCGCTCAATAATATTTGTTTTGTTGAGAATTATTGGATGGTGCCCAAGGACACTCTCCAATAATTTTTAATGAAGCAAATTACATGAAACACAATTTTATTTACTTGGGTCTGAATATGAATACAATTTTATCTGCTTGGGACTAATATATACTTTGAGTAAATAATGTGATGACTTTAGAACAATTATGATAGAGCTCCAATTACATAATCAAATCTTGGCTCCCAAATGACCAGTATTTTGTTTTGCCAACTGTGGACTGGTTTCTATGAGTAAAAATTTTAACTATTAGATTATTTTGAGAAGTCTTAATTTATTCATCAAAATGTTAGCTCTTATAAATTGTTGTGGTGCCAGGGACACTCTCCAATAATTATTAATGAAGCAAATCACAGGTAACTTAATACTATTATTTGCTTGTAACTAAATATATGAACACAATTTTACTTCGCTGTGAAAATCATAATTTGTTCATGAAAATCTGTTTTGTTGAGAATTGTTGGAGATTGCCGAAGGACACTCCAATAATTTTTAATGAAGCAAATCACATGAAATGCAATTTTACTTACTTATGACTCAATAAGAATGCAATTTTATTTGCCTGGGACTAAATAAGTACTTTAAGAAAATAATGTGATGACTTTAGAACAGTTATGGTCGAGCTCTAATTACTTAATCCTATCTTGCCTTCCAAATAACCAGTATTTTGTTTTGCCAACTGTGGACTGGCCCGGATTATTCGAAGGATATGTATGGGTTTCTATGAGTAAAAAATTTTAACTGCTTAAATTATTTAGGGAAGTCTTAATTTATTCATCAAAATTTTAGCTCTTAGAAATTGTTGGGGTGCCTGGGACACTCTCCAATAATTATTAATGAAGCAAATCACAGGTAACTTAATATTATTATTTGCTTGTGACTAAATATATGAACACAATTTCGCTTCGCTGTGAAAGTCATAATTTGTTCATGAAAATTTGTTTTGTTGAGAATTGTTGGAGGGTGCCGAAGGACACTCTCCAATAATTTTTAATGAGGCAAATCACATGAAATACAATTTTAATTGCCTGTGACTGATTATGAATATAATTTTATTTGCTACGGACTAAATATGTACTTTAAGTAAAGAATGTGATGACTTTAGAACAATTATGGGTGAACTGTAATTACTTAATCAAACCCAGTTCTCCAAACGAAAAAGGATTTTTTGTTTTACCAACAATGGGTCGGATTATTCGAAGGATTTGCAATGTTGACTTGTTGAATAATAGATTAGATTATTTTGAGAAGTCTTAATGTATTCATGAATGTTTTAGCTATAACAAATTGTTAATGAAGCAGATCACATTTTAATATTATTATTATTTGCTTATGACCAAATATATGAACACAGTTTTGCTTCGCCGTGACAGAATATGTACTCTGTCACGGCGAAGTAAAATTGTGCTCATGTATTTGGTCATAAGCAAATCCCTCAAATTCAATTCAATTTTGTGTGCCTGTTATTGACTATGAACCAAGGGTAAAGAATGTGAAGTCTTTAGTACAGTTGTGTGCGATCTCCAGTTAGTTAGTCAAATCCATGGTTCCGATAAGATCCGATTTGTGCCTTCCCAACTAAGGATTTGTTGGGATATAATTTATATATAGCATAAGTGTATATGTACACATGTGTATGTTTATATACACAATTTCAAGTCAACCGACCTCCTCTCCAAGTCACCAATTATGTTTGAAGCATGACCAATTCGTGCTTCAAATTTTGTATTTCATTTTTAGCCCGACTATTTACAGTGAGGGCAATAGTAATGACTTTTGTCCATCCGTCCATCTGTTAACATTTAGAGTTTTGGTTAAAGTTTGTGGTTAAAGTTTTTTACCGAAGGTTCAAGTGTTTTTTTGTTTTTTTTTCTTGTTTAGTTGACATTTGGAGTTTTGGTTAAACTTTGTGGTTAAAGTTTTTTATTCAACCTTCAAGTACAGGCTATACCCGGTAGTTCCTGTCTGATCGTCACGAAATTTCATATGCAGGTTTTAGGTCATGTCTACATGAGAACGTCCCCTTTTGGTCATGATCGGTCAACCGGTATGGCTGCCCGAGCCCGAAAACCATTAGCACAGTCTACAGGTTGTATTTATGAAGGGATTTCATTGCAACTTCATAGAATGCCTCTGTATAATGCCTAGATGAGAACGTCCCCGTTTGGGCATGATCTGTCAACCGTGATGGCTGCCCAAGCTCGAAACCCAAAACTTTTAGCACAGTCCACACGTCATATTTATGGAGGGATTTCATTGTAACTTGATAGGTTGACTTCATATAATGTCTAGATGAGAACGTCCCCTTTTGCACAACTGTGACGGCAACAGGGGCCCGAAGCCCAAAAACCTTTAGCACAGTCTGCAGGTCATGTTTAATATGGACGGATTTCATTGTAACTTGATACGATAACTCTGTATGATGTCTACATGAGAATTTCCCCATTTGGGCATGATCTATCAACCTTCACGACTGCCCGAGCCCAAAACCCGAAAACCTTTAGCACTGTCTACAGGTCATATTTATGGAGGGATTTCATTGTAACTTGATAGGTTAACTTCATATAATGTCTACATGAGAAGGTCCCCTTTTGGACGTGATCGGGCAACTGTGACGCTACAGGTGCCCAAAGCCGGAAAACCTTTAGCACAGTCTACACGTCATATTTATGGAGGGATTTCATTGTAACTTGATAGGTTGACTTCATATAATGTCTATATGAGAAAGTACCCTTTTGGATGTGATTGGGCAACTGTGACGGCTACAGATGCCCAAAGCCCGAAAACCTTTAGCAAAGTCTACACGTCATATTTATGGAGGGATTTCATTGTAACTTGATAGGTTGACTCCATATAATGTCTAGATGAGAACGTCCCCTTTTGCGCAACTGTGACGGCAACAGGGGCCCGAAGCCCAAAAACCTTTAGCACCGTCTACAGGTCATATTTATGGAGGGATTTCATTGTAACTTGATAGGTTGACTTCATATAATGTCTATATGAGAAAGTACCCTTTTGGATGTGATTGGGCAACTGTGACGGCTACAGATGCCCAAAGCCCGAAAACCTTTAGCAAAGTCTACACGTCATATTTATGGAGGGATTTCATTGTAACTTGATAGGTTGACTTCATATAATGTCTAGATGAGAACGTCCCCTTTTGTGCAACTGTGACGGCAACAGGGGCCCGAAGCCCAAAAACCTTTAGCACAGTCTACAGGTCATATTTATGGAGGGATTTCATTGTAACTTGATAGATTGACTTCATATAATATCTAGATGAGAACGTCCTCTTTTGGGCAACTGTGATGGCTACAGGGGCCCGAAGCCCGAAAACCTTTAGCACAGTCTACAGGTCATATTTATGAAGGGATTTCATTGTAACTTGGTAGGTTGACTTCATATAATGTCTAGATGAGAACGTGCGATCATTCACCCATGATGACTGCCCGAGCCCGAAGCCCGAAAACCTTTAGCTCAGTCTACAGGTCATATTTATGAAGGGATTTCATTGTAACTTGGTAGGTTAACTTCATATAATGTCTAGATGAGAACGTCCCCTTTTGGACATGATTGGGCAACCGTGACGGCTAAAGGTGCCCGAAGCCCGAAAACCTTTAGCACAGTCTACAGGTCATATTTATGAAGGAATTTCATTGTAACTTGGTAGGTTGACTCCAAATAAGGTCAAGATGAGAACGTCCCATTTTGGCCGTGATCATTCAGGGCAACTGTGACGGCTAAAGGTGCCCGAAGCCCGAAAACCTTTAGCACAGTCTACAGGTCATATTTATGAGGGGATTTCATTGTAACTTGGTAGGATGACTCCAAATAATGTCTAGATGAGAACTTCCCCTTTTGATCGCGATCATTCAGCCTTGATGGGTGCCCGAGCCCAAAAACCTTTAGCATAGGTAAAAGGTCATATTTATGGAAGGATTTCATTGTAACCTATTAGGTTGACTCCATATAATACCTAGATGATGACATCCCCTTTTGGTCGTAATTGGTCAGCTGTGTTGGCTACAAGTGCCCGAAGCCCGAAAACCTTGAACACAGTCTACAGGTCATATTTATGAAGGGATTTCATTGTAACTTCGCAGGATCACTCCAGATGATGCCCAGATGAGATTGTCCCCTTTGGTTGCGATCATTCAACCATGATGGCTGCCCGAGCCCGAAGCCCAAAAAACTTTAGCACAGTCTAAGGTCATATTTATGAAGGGATTTCATTGTAACTTGGTAGGTTGACTTCCTATAATGTCTAGATGAGAACGTCCCCTTTTGGACACGAGTGGGCAACTGTGACGGCTTCAGGGGCCCAAAGCCTGAAAACCTTTAGAACAGTCTACAGGTCATAATTATGAAGGGATTTTATTGTAGCTTCGTAGGATGACTCCAAATAGTGTCCAGATGAGAACGTCCCCTTTTGGTCACGATCATTCAGCCTTGATGGCTGCCCGAGCCCAAAAACCTTTAGCATGTCTGTAGGTCGTATTTATGGAAGGATTTCATTGTAACTTGTTAGGTTGACTCCATATGATGCCTAGATGATGACATCCCCTTTTGGTCGTGGTTGGTCAACTGTGATGTCTACAGGTGCCTGAAGCCCGAAAACCTTTAGCACAGTTTGCAGGTCGTATTTATGGAGGGATTTCATTGTAACTTGGTAGGTTGACTTCATATAATGTCTAGATGAGAACGTCCCCTTTGGACACAATTGGGAAACTGACGGCTACAGGGGCCCGAAGCCCGAAAACCTTTAGCATAGTCTACAGGCCATATTTATGAAGGGATTTTAATGTAACTTGATAGGATGACTCATTTTGGAATAATTTCATTGTAATTTTGTTGATATATGTTAACTGTGAGGGCCACATATATTAACTATGAGGTCATATTAACCCACCCCTCAGATCTTTAGTACAGTGTACACCTCATATTATTTTTATCATAAACATAGCATACAGGGAACAGAAATGAACATATTCCCAATTATCACAATTCTTGTCTTGTTTCATAATCCTTTCATAAACATTGAACATTATCCTTTTCATCAAACACAACACACAAGTTAAGCTACAGTGTCATTGACACTTTCATTTCATTTTTTATTTACTTCTAACCATGGATTATTACTCCTTATTTGAACAAGCTCATCAAGTTTGTTCCATTAATAGGTGATGAGGTATGTTTTGAAGTAGAAAAATTAAAAAATAAAATTTGAATAGCAAATTTTGTATATCACGTTTGCAGATATGGCAGATTCATTAGGTAAACTGTTAACAAAAAATGGCTTCGACTGTTTTGCGTCTAAGCATTGCCATTCCTGGGACAGTCGGGCTGCATGCGTGACATCACTCTAGTTTATTATTTTGATTATGTTTCTTTCTTCCTCTTTGATGAATAGCGGTGCGTGGATTTTATATACCTTTTTTGGTAAGTGCTATATGTTTGCATATCCAAGAGTCAATACTCGAATGATGTGTTTGCCTAACACCAATTTAAAATGTTACTCTCTACTCTACACTATCGATGGCGACTGATAAAATCACGCTAGATGCACTGAAATCAACTGAAAGGTTTGATTTCACGGCTCTATTCAGTGAAAAGACTGAGGATGATGAAGAAAGTAATACACCCTTCAACATCCATCGACATTCCTGTAACTATTACACCAGCGAAAATTTTAGGAGCTCGTAAGCGTCCGATACTGCACTTAGCTTATTTAATATAAACTGCAGAAGCCTCAGTGCTAATTGGGATTCACTGACAAATTTACCAAAAGATTTACAGTACACCTACAATGTATTTGATGTGATTGGCCTCACAGGAATATTTAACATTCACCATGGAATCGAATATAAGCTACAGGGCTATCATCGGTTATTAACGAACACATGCCCAGTTGATGATGACGGTAGAGGGGGTGTGGGGCTATTCATCAAAGACAATATCTCTTATTGATTACGTAATGATCTAACAGTTTTCATCACTTCACCCCGATTGCCTACATGGGGGCACGATGACGCTGTGTACTGAGGCGTACTGCACGTCGATGGTGCGCATGTCTTCAACCAATCTAACCCTGCCTGTGCTGCGGTGCAGAGTTCAGAGTTACGATGTTGGAGAGCTGACAGCTGCTCGTCGTTGCTCGGTGGTTCTCTCCGGGTACTCCGGCTTCCTCCACCCGTAAAACTGTCACGGTCACGATTAGCCATTGTGCATAAGTATGTGACCTTAAACACCAATAAATAAATAAATACTAACAGTTTTCATACCACATGTGTTTGAATCTTAATTCGTTGAAATATTTGATAACACTAAAAATCCCTATGTTGTTGGAATAATCTATCGCCCAAACACTGCCCCCAAACCTGACATCAACTCGTTCATAAACGAAATGACTGTTATATTAGACAAACTGAACCAAAATAATACAAAAGCATTCTTAATGGGGGACTTCAACATCGAGCTTCTAAAATACGGAGTACATGACAGAACACGAACATTTGTTGACTGCATGTTAAACGAAGGTTTTCTCCCTGTAATTACTAAACCAACACGAATCACAGAATATTCAGCCACCATAATTGACCATATCTGCACAAACTCACTATCTCCAAATTATAAAGCTGGAATTATTATTACAGATATCTCCGATCACTTCGGAACGTTTTACTCTGAGCACCCTGTTAAGTTAAAGCATGTCTCTAAAACTTTTGTCAAACGATCCCTTGATTTGCACAGTATAAACTCCTATAAAACACAACTGGGCAGTACTGATTTTGAATCGATGTTCGAATCATTATGCCCTAAAGTGACATATGAAAACTTCATGAAGATCTTTTCGAATGCGTTCGACAAACATTTCCCGCTGAAAAAAATTAGCCCATTCCAAATAAATACATCAAACGCCAGCCCTGGATGACAAAAGATCTCATTCAGTCGTCACAGAATAAGAATGTTATATCATAATAAGTTGATGCCCATTGGCAGACAACACTAGTAGGTACAAATCTTACTGCGCAATGTTTAATAAAACAAAGCAAGCTGCTAAAGTTTTGTATTATAAAAATATCTTGCATGAGAATGCAAACAATCTGAGAAAAACCTGGGAAATGCTCCGTGATGCTATCAATAAATCAGATAACAAGCAGGTCCTCCCGACTGAATTCGTTATAAATGAAAAACAGGAATCAAGCTCAACGAATATAGCTAATCACTTCAACAGCTACTTCTCAAGTATTGGCCGAACAATAAACGAAAATGTTGGCACCTCCAGAAAACATTTCTCCAATTTCCTAACTGATAGTAATCCACATAATATATTTGTTGCTCCAGCAATGGTGGTAGAAGTAATATCCATAACAAAATTAGTGAAAGCCAAAGAGACCAAAGACTATAATGACATTACGTCTAAACTGGTGCAAGAAGTAATGAGAAATAGCGGATCCCTTAACGCACATAATAAATCTTTCATTTTCAAAGGGAGTTGTGCCAGACGGAATGAAAATTGCAAAAGTAATTTCTATTTACAAATCTGGTAATCCTCAGCACATTGATTACTATAGACCAATTAGCATTTTGCCTGTTCTCTCCAAAATACTTGAAAAACTTATGTTCAGTAGAGTTTATGGGTTTCTATCGAAATATAATATTCTATTCCCGCATCAGTACAGCTTTCGAAAAAACCATTCCACTTTTCATCCTATGCTGCATCTCCTTAATTATATCGCGGGAAAACTTTGATAAAGCCACGAAAGATCGTACACTGTCACTATTTGTGGACTTCTCAAAAGCATTTGACACTATTAATCATGATATACTCCTACATAAGTTAGATTTCTACGGAATTAGAGGCATAGCGAACTCCTGGTTACGCAGTTACCTCACTAAATGGGTTCAGTTTGTAAAATATGTAAACACAACATCGGAATTACAGGAAATGTTATGTGGAGTTCCACAGTGATCTGTCCTGGGGCCTTTGCTATTTTTAGTTTATATTAATGATATAAGTAAATCCACAACATAGAACATTCTTTCTTTTGTGGATGACACAACTGGATTAGCTTCGGAATAACAATATTGAACGACTACATAATCACATGAATAGTGAAATTATGAAGCTGAGTGATTGGTGTAAGTCAAATAAAATTGCTATAAATGCTAAAAAAACAAAATATATTCTCTTTAGCCCATCACACATTAAAACAGATAATCCAACTCTAGGTTTGTAAATGGACAACAACAGACTAGAACGGATATCAAGCAGATCCGAAAATAAAGCAGTGAAATTTCTGGGTGTTTATTTTGACGAGTGTCTGAATTTCAAGCACCATATTACGCAGACTACATCTAAAATATCAAGTGCAATATATGCCATAAATAGAGTAAAGAAACTTCTTCCACACAGTGCGCTTAGATCCTTGTATTTTGCACTCGTGCATAGCCACTTGTTATACAGCATCCATGCATGGGGACATGTCAATAACTGCAATAAGCTCTTCCATCTTCAAAAACGAGCACTACGCACGAATAACAATAAAAAATTTAACTCTCACACAGATCCCTTGTTTAAGAAGGAAAAGATACTGAAATTTCCCGACTTATACAAACGCAATGCATTAGTTTCCATGTATGATTGGCACAATGGAAATCTTCCAATTAGCTTTACCAATCACTTCCAAACTTATGTCAATGAGTTCAGTAGAATAACCAGACAGACAGGTCAAGTTAGAAGAGGTATCCCAAGATCAAATTTTTCAAAAAAACTCCCACTCCATTCGTTTCCTAAACTATGGAATAACCTGAGTAATACTATACGCTGCCATAACACGGCCTGTTCTGACTGCCATTCCTCCGCTACATCTTGACCAGCTGAAGGCAAAATATTTACAGTATTTGGAGTATTCACAGTATTTGGGGTAAGTCCACCATGTAGGCTAATCCTTGTCCTTGTCCTTTCCACCCAATACGGGCAATGGAAAACAACACATCTCAGTTGCCTCTTACCAAATTACCAATGCAAACATTTTAAATTCTAAAATGTACTTGTGCAACACACATTCATGTATATATCCACGCATCGCTGCCATTCTTTCTGTCTTTTAAACTGCCTCTCTTAAAGGCTCCTCCTTCAATTCTACAATTTTTATCATTCATCTTTCAACCTTACCTTAAGCGGGTAACGGGAAGACAGCCAATTTGGCTATATTACCTCCTAACAATACGCATGCGGCTTAGCGCATTATTCAGCACATTGTAACAAATCTAGATATTATTGTAAATTCTTGTGAAATGCTTTATTTTTAGCTCTGTAACATGTATATTGTTAAATAAATAATTCAATTCAATTGACTTCCCCGTGTTTTTCTCTCTTGTGTCTCCGAAGTTTTTCTCTTTCATAAAAGAAGTCATCACAGTCTTTGCAATTGTAAACTTTGTCCATCTGAAAGTACAGAAAGTGTGGGAGAATGCCTAAAGTTTCCATGTAACAGCATCTATAGTTCCTAAAAATAATACTTGAATAAGACAATAACCTGTAATACCAGCACTTGCTACCATCACTGAATATACACCACTTCATGCTTTACTGTTTTGAGATCTAGTGTTAGGCCATGAAGCTGGATTAAACCATTTAGTAAATTTGCCCACGTACTCATTCAATCTGTTAACATGTACTATTTTAGGGTCCTTACTGGGAGATTTCTTTATTTTGAAAAGCAAGTCTGAAATCTCTTCATTAATAATGTATGGTCCTTCCCAGCAGGATTTAAGTTTTAGGCTTCAGCCTTTCTTCCGAATTGTGTTTTGTAGTAGGACAGCATCCCCAACAGTGTATACATTACTTGTGGATTTTAGATCATAATATGTTTTCTGTCTTTCACTAGCTTTCAACATGTGGTCACAAGCTGTTTCATGAACCTTGGTCATTATAATTTGCAAATTCTCAACACAATCTGTAATGTTCTCATGTTGAGAGTGAAAATGGATCCCATACAAGAGGTCCACAGGCATCATGACTTCTCTGCCAAACATCATAATGCATGGTGTTTCCAGTACTATAATGTACCGAAGAGCGGTAAGCAAACATTTACATGGGGAGGTATACATCCCAGTCCCTCTGGCTTTTTGATATGACCTTGCTTAGCATGTCTTCTAGTGTGTGGTTAAAATGTTCTACCAACCCATCGCTAGCAGGGTGGTCGGGTGTGGTTCTAGTTTTACTAATGTTTAGTTTCTTTCATAATTGTACAAACAGTTCCGACTCAAACTGTCTCCCCTGGTCTGTGTGGAGCTGCAACCCGTACCTACAGATAAACTCATCTACAAGGACATCGGCAACTGTCCCAGCCTACTGGTTTATCATTGGATATGCTTCAACCGATCATGTAAAATAATCAGTAATGACCAAAATATATTTTGTCCCATTTTTAGTCTCGGGCAGTGGTCCCAAAATATCTGCTGCCACCCTTTCAAGGGGTGCACCCACCAAGTACTGCTTCATTAGCTCTTGTGGTTTCTTCAAAGGATTCTTTCTGCATTGGCACACCTGACATTTCCTTATGTAGTTTCGTACTGAAGCTTTCATTCCTCCCCATAGAAATGCCCCCGGACTCTTGAAGCAGTCCGTGAAATACCCAAGTGACCAGCAATCAGGTCACTTTGTAGTAACTTTAAAACATCCTGCACCCAAATTTTAGGCACGATATACCGCCAACACTTTTTGTCAGTACCACAGTTTTGCCATTTGCAAAACAAAATACCATTAACTAAAGAAATCCGTTCCCACAAAGCCTTAACATCTTTTGGGAAATGACTAATTTCTGCCCATTTTGGTCGACCACCATACATTGTCTGATATTCTCAATACTTTGTTTTGATATGCTCGCAAATCAATGTCAGAATTTTTTGAGGATGCCAGCTTCATGTGCTTTCATTTTTGTGAATTGAACTTACATGCTTGAATTCATTTTAACAATGGGGAAATGTATTTACAATAGTTCATGGGCACGAACCTATAACTGGGTGAAGAAGAATGAAAAAGACAAACACAAAGCGACATGCTCTGTTTGCAAAAAAGACATTGAGTTGTCGAAAAGTTTGCTGAAATCACATCAACAGACTCAATGTCACATTGACAGCATGAAGGCTTGCGGAGATGTTCGCATTTCTATGACTGATAATGGCAGTGTATCACAGCCAATTTATACTGACGCAAACAAAAATAAAAATTGCCCAGCAAATGAAATTAAACATTTCATGCAGAACACGAATGATACAGTCAGGGCTGAAATAATTTGGACAATGAACACAATTGTCAATCATCAGTCGTATAATTCTAATACCAATGTGAGGAAACCTTTTCAAGCTATGTTCCCAGATAGTCAAATCGCATCCAGATTTTCTTGTGTTGAAAGAAAAACTTCATGCTGTTTGAACACTGTAACTTGGACTTGCCAGTACCCACTCTGTAGGACCACTGTAGAAAATATTTTTGAACCTCGCAGAGCATCAAGTGAGTCATCTATTCTTGGTAATGGATAGGAGTCTTTAATTGTGACGGTATTTAGTTTACGATAATCGACACAAAATCGTATTGTTTCATCCTTCTTCTGAACAATCACTATGTGTGAAGACCACGGCGATTTTGAAGGCACAATCATGCCCGTTTCCAACATACATTGAATTTCATTCTCCACTTCTTTGATCTGGGACAAGGGAACACGTCTTGGAGCTTGTTTAATGGGCTTTGCACCACCTGTATCAATATTGTGATACACTATATTTGTTTTTCCAAGATCATTCTTGCTCCTAGAAAAAGCATTAGCATGCTTGTATAAAAGTGACTGTAGAGACTCCTTCTGTTCAGCACTAATAGAGTCATCAAGTGCATTTAAAATAATAGCTAAATGTGCAAAAGATCCATCTTCTCCCTGAGCCTTAGCCTCAGCATCCTCACTACTTGCTGTGTTCACCATGTTAATTGGAACTTCTAGTTTATGTACCCCAAGGGGCACAACTTCACATTCAGCAGCAACAGAATCGTCATACAGCATCTTTGCTTCACCGGTAACATTTATCACTCGCAAAGGTATATTTGTACCACTGGGATCAATTAAGCACTTGGCTACTAACAGTCCCTTATTTTTGTACTAGAACCAACTTCCCAGACTAAGCTGTTGCAAACTCATTAATTTTCAGGACCAAACACAAATTTTGAACCCCTAACATTCGCATACAAATCCGAAAATTCAAAGTCCTATCTGGTCCTCCATACTCTGTACTGCGCATGCGCTGTAACCAGGAAGACACCGAAATTGGTGCCAAGCATCATTCTTTTGTTTGGCCCTTGTCAATAAACATCTCAACGACATCTGAGCTTTTAATTCATAATTCTGAAGATGCCAGACAGAATTCAGTGATGGTTTTCATGGAATCAACAGGATGTAGCAGGATGTTGGAAGTGAACAACGGTGGTTTTGGATGTTCAGGGCTGTAACTTAATAATTTTTATAAAAAATCATTCATGTTTCCCATTTTCGGGATACGCGCCAGAATGTAGTCAATTTTAATATGACGCCACTGTTTGTTTGTTAGTGTTACTTCCCTTTCCTCTCTTGAACCCTCCTGTTAGATTCCCAAGCTCTTTTGGCCTTTATATTGTGAATTTTTTATTAAAATTCTTGGGAGTTTAACGTGTATTACGGAATGGATATTCCATTATACCCCCGTGTTTATGTCCTGTTCGTTTGGTGTTCAGGACGTTTTTGTAGTCTTGCATCTTCTACCAGAATCATTGTTTTTTCTTTCTATGTAGATCTAGCTTTGCATCAGGTGGTTGTTGATCGGTTACTGACTACAGGCCTCTGTTGTGCCTGTTTGTTTGGTTAATTTCCAGTTTTTCTCTTGACGTTTTCTGTTTAACGTTTTGGATACGTATTATTTCTGTTTTTAGAATAGCACAGTTGTTGTTTTTCTATTAGGATACAGATTGTTCCTTATTCCGGTAGTTTGCTTCAATTATGTAGTGCTTGTCCACAATTAGGCTCTATTGGGATGCCCTGGGGCTGATGAGGTTCCCTTGGGGTACTTAGGCTTCATTCAGAATTTTTCGAAAAAAACTTTTTTATTTCTTTTTCGAAAATGTTTGTGATTGTCTACATTATGTATCCTTGCTATGCATAATTTTTGTATTATTATTTGGGACTGCAGCAGACTTATGATTTTGGCTTCATAATTTATTGTATCTACTATGAAAAGTATTGTGCAAAAAGGAAGTCCAGGAAGTCTGCTTTGGATTTACATGCTTGCTGTCTTGCCTGTAGTTGCTGTACTCCTTCCAATACTTGTACTATTGGATGCGAACGTTGGAAGTGGGTGTCGACCTGCGTGGTGGGCGGTGAAGTTCCGATGCCGGAACTTTCACCGCAGGCTAATTCTAGTCTTTCAATCTCTTTTTCAGAGGAACAAGAATATGGTGATGGTACTTCGACACCTGTCTGTTACATTCTGCCGTCATCATGCTCTGTTGAGCAAACAGAGCTAGCTGCAAGGTGCTCATGATTATTAAGCAGGGATTAGGGCCTCTAGTTAGTGCTCTTGATCCTCAGCAGGCAGCTAGCTTGACCAGTGAAGCAGTTCCCCAGTTATTGGGAGCTGGGACACCGGGTAGGTCTGTTGCGGTCGAGGAGAGTGTAGACGTGGGTAGAGTGAGCCCCCTCAAAAACAAAAGCTCCCCCAGCGACGACGGCGAAAGGGGAAGAAGCCTGAAAGTTTCGTTATGGGATGCTTGGCGAGATCTGGGGTCAGATCGCGAGTTGGAAAACCCTCTCTGTCCCATCAGCAGTCGGGGCCAACTGTTTCCGTCTCGAGAAACTTAAGTGTGTAGGGGCGTTCATCTACGTTTTCGATTCTGGATGCTCCTTCCACACTTCAGCTGGGGTCGGCTGCTGTTATGGCTTCCCCTTCCATGGAAAAGCATGCTAAGGGTAGAAGCCTGCAAGTTTCTCAACGGGATGCTCGGCGAGATCTGGGGTCAGATCACGAGTTTGAGAACCCTTTCCATCCCATCAGCAGCCAGAGTCGACTGTTTTCCCTCTTGTGAAACTTTAGTGCATAGGGGCGTTCGTCTATGCTTGTGATTCTGGATGCTCCTTCCACACTGCATCCAGGGTCGGCTGCTGTTATAGCTTCCTCTTCTTACATGGAAGAGCACTCAAAGGGGAAAAATGCCTGCAAGTTTCTCAACAGGACAGCTGATGAGTTCTGGGGTCAGATCGCGAGTTGGAGAGCCCTCTTCGTCCCATCAGCAGTCTGGGTCAACTTTCCGTTTCAAGAAACTTTAGTGCGTAGGGGCGTTCATCTACACTTGCGATTCTAGACACTCCTTCCACACTTCAGCCAGGGCTGGCTGCTGTTATGGCTTCTCTTTTTCCATGGAAAAGCACGCTAAGGGGTAGAAGCCTGCAAGTTTCTTAACGGGGCGCTCAGCGAGATCTGGGGTCAGGTCATGAGTTGGAGAACCCTCTCTGTCCCGTCAGTAGTCGGGGTCAACTTTTTTCCATCATTAGAAACTTTAATGCGTCGGGTCGTTTCGTCCAAGCTTGCGGTTCTGGATGCTTCTTCCACACTGCAGCCAGGGGCGGCTGCAGTTTTGGCTTCTTCCTCTTCTTCCACGGCAAAGCACGTTGACTGCAGACTGGCTGTCCAATTTCAGATGTTCCAGCTGTTCCTCGGAAATGGTCCCAGTCTTCACCACCAAAGTCGGATCAACCTGCAGCTAGTGTTTCGAGGCTCATACATATGGGACATGTGTCGAAAAGATCTGGGGTCAGATCTCCGTCCTGTGAGCAGCATATGGCGAAGAAGTAGAAGACCGCTGCTCGCAAGCCTCGGTCACAGACCTGCTGTCACAGATTGTGCAGCTTATCGCAGCATCCCAGAAGTCTCAGGTTCAGCTGTCAACACACTCTGGTTGTGAGCTGACGCTGCTGGGTCGGCCCAGTCATCTGTCCACTCTGATGGTTTTGCCCCTGTTTCTCAGATGGAACACTCAGATGGTGAGAGGGCTACAGAGGATGATTCTCCATCCCTTGCAGAACAGCACATGGAGACTATGAATTTTATTCATCAGTTCTTCTGGAACTTGTTCCATCTGAACAAAAGTCTGCGTTTGCTAAGCAAAAAATGCTATCATCCCTGGGTAAGGGTACCATGCGCAGGAAAGAGGAGGTTCTTTCCTTCCCGGGTCATTCTGCTCAGGTGTCGGATTGACGATGCCACCCTTGGCCTAGCAAATAGTATAAGAAAAGTGGTTTCTTATCATCTGCTTCTCTACAATCACTGTTTTCTGGATCACTTTTTATGAAAATGAAAGAAGACGTTCAGAGAGCTCCTCTGCGTTGCATGAGGGGGCGTTGCAGTTAGATATTTCATTGCCCAATTCATTCTATGTCCATTCCAACATTCTGGAATCTTCTATTGATTCCAGTCATGCAGTTCTGGGCTCTATGCCATATGCAGGCCATATCATTAGTGTTTTGGCTCAGTATCTTAGCGGAAAGGATTTTGACTATATTACTGCCACTCGGAGTCCTTTCTACAGCAGTCATGTTTGCCATGTATAACTCCGCCCTTCAGTGGCTAATTTGGAGTTGATTAGATGTGATAGAGTCTTAGCATCATCTACCTTGATTGACGATTAGGTTAAAAGCTATCACCATCATGCCGGTTTCTGGTCATTCTTGTTTTATGGATAATTATCCTTTGTGTACGAGGAAGCTACCAAAAGGCAACTAACACCTTGTTGTTAAGGTCGGTTTCGCAGCAACTGTCGTCTGCTTAAGGTGGTAGGCGAGGAGACTCCTTTTCTCAGTTGTCAAAGAGGGGTTCCTTGCATGGTTCTAGAACCCTTGTATGGCATTTTGGGAAACCATCAATATAGTGACTCTGGTAATGGGCGTAAGTTTGTTAAGGGCTACAAGTCTCACGCCGCTAAGCTGACGGCTTGAGGAGGTTCTCGGGGAGGACGTAGTTTCTCTTCCCAGAAGCCTTGGAAGTCCTATTATTGATGTTCTAGACCTCTATTGCTCTCCAGTTGGCAGAAGTTTATTGAATTTTGCATCCAACTGTATAGAGATAACGGAAGATCAGTGGAGAGGAATGCAGTCGAAAGAGGTCTTCCGGTGTCATTCCAGTCAAACCCTCTCCTTCCAAGACGTCCGCAATGGACAAATCTTCTGGCAGTTTCTTCAAGAGAGAGTGTTTCTTCTTTTTTCCAATCCGTTTTAGACTTAATCTGGATAATCAAATTGATTATAGCTTCGAAGTTTTATATGAACCTATCCGGTCAGTAAGAGCAAGCCTACAAGTGATCGACTTTGCAGCAAGCATAGACCTAAAGACGCATGCTTTCACGTCTTGGTCAATTTGGCATTCTTTGTTGTGCTGTACAGGGGAAGTTTACCAGTTCAGAGCGATGTATTTTGGCCTCAATCTGGACCCTTTAGCATACACTCGGATTATGAACTCAGTCATGTCTTATTCCCGATCTTATTCGGTAGTGATAACGTCGCCTTATCTGGATGACATTCTTATGCTTGATTCAGTGAGTTCCTCTTCAAATACCGGATCTGGTCTTCACTATAATGGCGGATGCCAGTCAGTCGGATTGGGATGCCTCCCTGATCCCTGATTCCTGCAGATCTAAGTGTCAGGGTCTTTGGGACTCTAGATTCCTGGAGTAGCACATAAACATCAAGGAGATGTTGTCCATTTGGCTTTAAAAATTCGAAAAATTTTTGTTTTGTCTATGTTATGTATCCTTGTGATGTTTATTTTTGGGAGTGCAGCGGACTTATGTTTTAGGCCTCATTAATATTGTTGCCATTATAATAATTGTTATTGAGTGTAAGTCCAAGAAGCCTTTGAATATGGGCTTGCTGTTCACAGATAGTCACGGCACTCCTTCACTACTTGTACTATGGGATGCAAACATTGGAAACGGGTGTCGACCTGTGTGGTGGGCAGTGAAGCCTTCACCGCTGGCTAATACTTCTCTTTCAGAGGAACAAGAACATGGTGATGGTACTTTGACACCTGTCGGTTACGTGCTGCTGTCGTCGCACTCTGATGACCCCCCGCTCTGATGAGTAAAATAGAGCTAGCTGCCAAGGTGCTCATGATATAAATGCACAGGATTAAAGCCGGAGTAGCTTAATTCTCTGCATGCAACTAGCTTGACCAGTGCAGTTGTCCCTTTTAAGGAAGCAGAGACGCCGGGTAGGTCCATTATGGTCGATTAGTATAATATGGGTAGAGCGAGCACCTTATAATATAAAGCTCACCCAGCGATGATGGAAATAAGGAGAATGGGACGCTCGGTGAGATCTGGGGTCAGATTGCGAGTTGGAGAACCCTCTCCGTCCCGTTGGCAGTCGGAGTCGACTGTGTCCATTGCGAGAAACTACAATGAGTCGGAACACGCGTCAGATGTTCCTTCCACAATGCAGCCGGCATCAGTTGCGGTTATGGCTTCTTCTTCTTACATGGAAGTGCATGCAAAGGGGATTAACCAACAAGTTTCTCAACGGGATACTCGGTGAGATCTGGAGCCAGTTCGCGAGTTGGGGAGCGTTCTCCGTCCAGTTAGCAGTCGGTGTCGACAGTTTGTCCGTTGTGAGAAACTTTTATGAGTCGGAGCAATGCTCCTTCCACACTTCACCCGGAGTCGGCTGTTGTTACGGCTTCCTCTACTTCCATGAAAAAAGCATGTTAAGGGGTAGAAGCCTACAAGTTTCTAAACGGAATGCTCGGAGAGGTCTGGAGACAGACCACGAATGGGAGACCCCTCTCCATTCCGTCCGAAGTCGGGGTTGACTGTTTTCACTTCGAGAAACTTTTGTGAGTCGGGACGACCATTCATGCTTGCAGTTCGGGGAACGCTCCTTCCACACTGCAACCAGGGACGGATGCAGCTATGGCTTCTTCCTCTGCTTCATCGATGAAGCACGTTAGACCGCAGACTAGCTATCCGTCTTCGCATGTTCATGATATTCTACGGAAATGTTCCCAGTCTTCACCACCGAAGTCGGATTAACCTGTAGCTCGTCGTTCGAGGCATTTTTATACGGAACATACATTAAAGATCTGGGGACAGATCTCCGTCCTGTGAGTAGCATATGGTGAAGAAATGGATAATCGCTACTCTGCAAGCCTCGTTCATGGACCTGCTGCTGCAGATTGTACAGCATATCGCAGCATTCCAGGAGTCGCAGGTTCTGCCATCAACAGTCTCCGGTAGTGAGCTGTTGGGCGGTGCTGGGTTGGTCCAGTCATCTGTACATTCGGATGGTGTTGACCATATTTCAGATGGAACATTCAGATGGTGATAGGGCTACGGAGGTTGATTCTCCAGCCCTCATGGAATGGCACATTAATACTTTGAATTTGTATCTATAAGCTCTTCAAATCTTGTTCCATCTGCTAGGCAAAAAAGCAGCTTAAGGTTCCGGGCGAAAGAAACATCTTCCTTCCTGGATCTTTCGGCTCAGGTGTTGAAGGCTTTTGGTCCAATTAACAATGCCTCCCTTGGCTTAGCAATGTATAAGAAAGGCAATGTTCTATTCCTTACAAATAGAAGATCGATGCTCATAGATAGGCTGAGACAGCTGTCTTGTTGGGAACAGAGCCGTTAGAAGGAGTAAGTATGTGTTTCCCTTCTCAGTGTTGTATTCCTAGGCGTCAGAGGCTTTTAGTGCTATTGTCTACACCATAGTAGCCTTATGTACAGTTAGAGCGATCTTTTCTTATACATTAGCGGCTAACATCGTAAGTCTCCGTTTAGTGAGCTGTCTTAGGCCGCGGGATTGCCTGTTTTTCCCCAATATTATGACTTTTAGGCTTTGTTAACTACGCTGAGAATTTTTGGAATAAGCCATTAGAAGGAAAGAATTACGTTTTCCTTCTCGGTGTAATATTCCTAGGCGTCAAAGACAACTAGTTCTATTGTTGTCGCCTTAGTTTGGCTTATGTGAATTAAGAGCGGTCTGTGTCTATATATCATTAGCGGCTAATGTCCGAGTGGACTTATATATTGTTATACATTGCAGCTAATGTTGTTAGTCTCCGTTTAGTGAGCTTTCCAAGGCTGCAGGTGAAACAGATATTTGTATTCATGGAGATGAAGACTAATAAACTGCATTAGCTACCTGAGACTACTGTCTCTTTGGAATTAAGGTCATTAGAGCCGTCCTTATTCTTTGCCTTGAGCGACTCATGTTGTAAGTCTGGGTTTAGGTCGCAGTTTCACCCCGATATCTGTCTTCATGTGATGAAGATTTATTAGCTACACTATCTAATAGCTCTTTGGAATTAGGGCCGTTGAAAGGAAAGAGTATGTTGTTTCCTTCTCGGTGTTGTATTCTTAGGCGTCTGCGGCTTTTAGTCCTTTTGTTGACGTCTTATAAGAATCAAGTGCGGCCCTTTTTTTCCCTAAACTTGAGCGGCTAACATTGTAAGTCTCCATATAGTGAGCTGTCTAAAGTCGAAAAACACTGAGATCTCTGTCTTCATGGAGATGAAGTCATCTAAGCTCCATTAGTTAGACTGAGACTGCTATCTTTTGGGAATAGAATCGCTAAAGGAAAAGAGTGCTTTTTTCCTTCTCTGTGTTGTTTTCTTAAGTGGCATAGACTTTAGTCTTATTGTTGACACCTTAGTAGTTTAGCTAGAAGTTTGAGCGGTGTTTTTTTATCCCTGTCATTAGCAGCTAGCATTGTAAGTCTCCTTTAGTGAGCTTCTAGGGCCGCAGTTTTCAGCCATTTAATTGTCTTCTCGAATAGAAAGCCCTTTAGCTGCTTCAGCCAGGCTGAGACCACTGTCCTATTGAACAAAGTACCGTTACATGAGAAGAGTTTCTCACCTTAGTAGTATTGTTTTTATGTTAGTCGTCTGAGGCTTTTAGCCCTATTGATAACGCCATATTTTCAGGATTATATTCCTGCTATAATCGGTACGAGGTGCAAGGAGGTCATCTAGGTTTCTTGTGATCAGGTGCCGGAACATAGTTTTCGTCTCCCGCTTTCATTCGTATCAAATCTAATGTTGTTGATTATATTTCCACTTGATGATTGGATATTATGTCTATATGGTGTATTATTTGATGACATAACGTACTGTCTTGATTTCAAGGCATATGTCGACGCTGCTTCAGCGGATATATTCCTTGCAATAGTGCCCTGTTCATCACGTCTCCCTCCATCCTTAGTGGTATTATGGAGTCGGTCAGACGTGAAGAAGCCATATGGTTTCTATACTATTCTAGATAACTAACACTAAAGCGTTACGAGTCGCACCAGGTTAGTGTCATTTTGCTTGCTTGGGCTAACTACAAGCTTTTTAGCTGTATCACTCTTTATTGAGAATAGCAGCAGCTTGGGAATGTTGCATGAAGTTTCTTTTTCTTATAGCGAAAAAGGAATTTGTCACTGTCCCAAGCCTTTATATTACTGTGCCGGCCTTATTATCTAGTGATTCAAGTATTGGGGGTGAGGGGGTTTCGCCCCGCCTGCCAATATGTTAATAGGTGATTACAGGGCAGAACATAGTGCTCTTCCTGTAAGCCTTGTATGCATTCAATTATATGCATGCCTTTCATTGCTCTTCGATCTGCGGGTGGGTTGTGGTCTTACAACGACAGCGGGGGCCCAGCCACTCTAGTTGGTTTGCTTCCTGTGATTGATCATTCATAAGTGATATATGAGCATATGATTCCTGAACAGTAACTGTTCTTGGTTTCCAAATTCTATCATGAATACATTTGGTTGATATTACTAGCCTTTGTGTTCCTGTATGACAGGCATGTCGGTTATCTGGGCGACATTCTCCAAATGTGGCAATTAGTCTACTCTGAGTAGTTATGCTCAGAGCTGTCTGCTTTTCTTACGACGTATGAGCCTATTCCTCAGATTAATCGCATTAATGTCGTTTTAAGGTGGGATTCTGTTGATTGCGTGCATAATATGTATACATTATTAGGCAGACTTATCGCAGAATAGATTCTCTTGATTCTGGCTCTGCATTACTATAGAGCTTATGAGAATTTTGGGGCTAGTTGGATCAGTTATGGAGTTTCCAACAGGCCATCTATGCATACTTTCTCATTTTTGACTTCATTATTCAGAGGCGTAAATTCTTTCTCCGTACAGTCATTGGTTTTAACGCACTTTGGGAATAATGAATTTCCCAATGAATTATTTGGGGACGGTCCATGACAGGCTTTTTAATTGTATCCCATTCCATGTTCTAAATCCAGTTTTCAACCGTAAAGTGGTACACGAGGTTTGTTCCTTCTTTCCTTCTCTCATATAATTGTAAGGTTACAATTGGGAAGTTCATTATTGGAATTAATTGTACACCTGAACATGGTTGCCTGTGTGTTGGCTAAGAAACGTATAGTTCTATTAGATAACTTTCCATTGGGATTCAGTTGGACAAAGTTAAGGTTGTACATATTTATATCATCGGTTTTCGACCTATTTATGTATTCCGGATGCGGCATACGTTTTGAAGTTTGCGATTTTAATAACTGGCATCACCACAATATAGTCTTAGCTGCTGAGGTGGCATTAAGCACCAATAAATTAATAATATATTAATAATAATCAGTAACCGGGTGCCTTTTAGACGAATATATATATTATTCGGTGCTGCTTTTTCACTGTTTCCAGAAGGCTCCCTCTTTGTTTTGAAGATTATTCCTTCAAAAAAAAGGGGGGGAGGGGGTGTTTTTCTCCTTACCTCTTCTGGCCTTTTAATAAGTGTGTAACTATGAGTTAAGCTGTTATCGTCGGTAGATTATTTTGATATTATGTACAGCTTGTTACATTATATATGGCGTGTGTTTGTGGGCATTAGTCTCTCACTCTCGGACACGCTTTTCCTAATTTTAAGTGTCTTATTCCGGTCTAGCCTTAAAATTGGGGGTTTGTTACACCCATTTAGCGTTATCATTTATGCTAAGTAATAGGGAATTACTTGGATTTTGCTTCTTATTTCGGTGGTATGTCTTCTGTATTGTGGTATATCAAGACATAAGGTAATTCCTTAAAATTTGAAACTTTTTGTTCCCGTCGGATGAAAAACATGGCTTCCAGAGGCATTCTTTGATTCTGGTTGGTGGTTTTTCAAAAATCTTCTCCTCTGAAACTGCCAGGCCAAAATCTTCTCCTCTGAAACTGCCAGGCCAAATGTTTTGAAACTTCACTTGATGACTGGGACCCCCTCTACCAACGATCCTCATTTAATATTGATTGGGTCACAAACATGGCCGCAATTGCGGCTTATAGTTACTGTAGAAACCCTATGAGAAATCACATTTTCATCATCTTCTCTGGAACTACTGAGCTGACATGAACCAAACCTGGCAGGGATAGTCTATGGGAGGTCCTCTACAAACAATCCTCATTTTGATCCCATGGGTTTGAAAACATGGCTGCCAGAGGTATTCTTTGATTGTGATTGGTGGATTTTGAAAAATCTTCTCTGAAACCACAGGGCCAAATGTTTTGAAACTTTGAATGGTTGATAACTGGGATCATCCCCTCTACCAACAATCCTCATTTAAAGTTGATCGGGTTGCAAACATGGCTTCAATTGCAGCTTATAGTTACTAAAGAAATCCTACGGGAAATCACATTTTCATCTTCTTCTCTGGAACTACTGAGCTGACATGAACCAAACCTGGCAGGAATGGTCTATGGGAGGTCCTCTACAAACGATCCTCATTTTGTTCCCGTGGGTTGAACAATATGGCCACCAGAGGCATTCTTTGATTCTGGTTGGTGGATTTTCAAAAATCTCCTCTGAAACTGCCAGGCCAAATTTTTTGATACTTCACATAAATGATGCCTGGGCCCCCTCTACCAACGATCCTCATTTAATGTTGTTTGGGTTGTAAACATGACCGTAATTGCAGCTTATAGTTACTATAGAAACCCTATGGGAAATCACATTTTCATCTTCTTCTCTGGAACTACTGAGCCGACGTGAACCAAGCCTGGCAGGGATAGTCTATTGGAGGTCTTCTACAGAGGTTCCTCATTTTGGTTACCGTGCATCTAACAACATGGCTGCCAGAAGCATTTTTTTATTCTGATTGGTGGATTTTGAAAAATGTCCTCTTCAGAAACCACAGGGCCAAATGATTTGAAACTTTGCATGGTTGATGACTGCGATACCCTCTACCAATGATCCGCATTTAATGTTGATCAGGTTACAAATGTGGCTGCAATTGCAGCTTATAGTTACTATAGAAACCCTATAAGAAATCACATTTTCATCTTCTTCTCTGGAACTAGTGAGTCGACGTGAACCAAACTTCGCAGGAATGATCTATGAGAGGATGGAAATATGTGGCCGCCAGAGGCTATATTCTAATGCTTAACCCAATGCCTCTCCTCTCTGCACGAAGATCGGTACTGTCAGCAAAATACTTGTGTTTTGAGAATCTGGTAAGGGTTGGTTCCAGTTTTCTCCACTGAGAACTGGGGAAAAAAACCCAAAATATTGTGTATACAGTACAAGTCAAAATAAGTTGTAGCATAACTGCAATAAACTAAGTAAACTACCTCGCCTGCACTGACAAGATCAGAATCTGATATTTTCTGGAAAGCTTTCAGTGAGAGCTTTCCAGAAAATGATGTCAGCTTCTGGTCTTATCAGTTTAGGAAGAGAAAAGATACATAGTTTATAGGATTATCCTACAACTTATTTTGACTACTACTGTAAACAAGTGCAGCTGTAATTATGTTAATACATGTATTACTCTCAAGTTACTTATCTGAAATACTGATTGATGACAGGTGTTTGGAAAAGCATGGAAGTTTTGTTTATTTTCTTTTCCCAGTGGCTGTCCAGTAAAAATAAATCATTTAAGATATGACAAAATTGGAGTAAAATGTGTTTCCTGTAACCCTTTACCTATCCAAAGCTATTTGAAAAAGAATACTGTCTGAAAAAATTGTAATTTTCAAAATATTGAACCTTCTTTTACTGATTATTTTGTTGAAACAGAATTCATAAATGTGAGTATTTTCAAGAAATCTTCTTTAAAACTACAAGGCCAAATGTTTTGAAACTTAATGTGACTGATGACTGTAACCCCCTCTACCATAGATCCTCATTTAATCTTCATCAGGTTGAAATTATGGCTGCAATTGTGGCTTACAGTTACGATGGAAACCCTATAGGAAATCACATTTTCATCATCTTCTCTGAAAGTACTGAGCCAATGTGAACCAGACTTGGCAGGCATGGTCTATGACAGGTTCTCTCTAACTGTTACTCATTTTATTCCTGTTGGATGAAAAACGTGGCTGCCAGAAGCATTCTTTGATTCTGATTGGTCAATTTTGAAAACTCTTCTCCTCTGAAACCACAGGGCCAAATGTTTTGAAACTTTGCATGGTTGATGACTGGGACACCCTCTACCAACTTTCCTCATTTAATGTTGATCATGTTGCAAACATGGCCACAATTGCAGTTTATAGTTACTATAGAAAAACCCTATGGGAAATCCCATTTTCATCTTCTCTCTGGAATTACTGAGCCGACGTGAACCAAAACTTTGCAGGAATGGTCTATAGGAGGCCCTCCACAAACGATCCTCTTTTTGTTCCTGTTGTTGGAAAATATGGCCACCAGAGACATTCTATGATTCTGTTGGATGGATTCAAATGTTTTGAAACTTCACGTGATTGAGGACTGGGACACCTTCTACCAATGATCCCCATGTAATGATGCAAACATGGTCACAATTGCAGCTCATAGTTACCATGGAACGCCTATGGGAAATCACATTTTTATATGTAGTTCCAGGTGAGGGATTACAGGTTCTTTAGAGCCTCTAGTTTTGGTCTACATTTTTGACATATTAAAATGCAGACTGTTATTATTAAAGGCTATAGGTCAATGTTTTCAGTCTCCTATGCTCATCATGATCATTTGGCTGTTGGATCAGATCTTTCTTTATCCAAGCTCGTTAAACTTCTCAATCAATACACCTCGAACCTCAAGATAAATTCCCAAATGGAATTTAGCTTAGGTTCTTCTGAATTCAGTTACTGGAAGCTCCTTTTGAGCCGTTAGATGAAGTTGAATTTAAATATCTTACTTATAAACGGCCTTTCTCTTAACCTTTGCTTCTGCTAGAGGAGTTAGTGAACTTCATGCTTTATCAGTAGAAGATTCTCATTTCCGTAGTGTGGGTAATACTATTACTCTTTCTACAGAGGTGGGATTCTTGACTAAGAACCAGATTCTGGATGGGAGGTCTGAGCCTTTTGCTTTTCTCATCACTTGGCATCCGGCGTCTTCTGGCATCCGTAAACTTTTCACAGCCTTAAAATATATAAATTACTTTAAATTTATCATTTTTAGTTCACCTGGCCTAAAAGACCATGTGAGCTTTTCTCATCACTTGGCGTCCGTCGTCCAACATTCGTAAACTTTTCACATTTTCACATCATCATCTTCTCTGTAACCGCTGAGCCGGTGTGAACCAAACTTGGCAGGAATGGTCAATGGGAGGTCCTCTACAAACAATCCTCATTTTGTTCCCGTCGGATGAAAAACATGGCTTTCCGAGGCATTCTTTGATTCTGGTTGGTGGATTTTCAAAAATCTTCTCTGAAACTGCCAGGCCAAATGTTTTGAAACTTCACATAAATGATGACTGGGACCCCCTCTACCGACGATCCTCATTTAATATTGATGGGTTACAAACATGTCCGCAATTGTGGCTTACAGTTACTATAGAAACCCTATGGGAAATCACATTTTCATCTTCTTCTCTTGAACTAATGAGTCGATGTGAAAACAAACCTGGCAGGGACAGTCTATGGGAGATCTTCTACAAACGATCCTCATTTTGTTTCCGTGGGTTGAAAAACGTGGTCGCCAGAAGCATTCTTTGATTCTGATTGGTGGATTTTCTAAAATCTTCTCCTCTGAAACTGCCAGGCCAAATGTTTTGATACTTCACATAAATGATGACTGGAACCCCCTCTACCAATGATCCTCATTTAATGTTGATCGGGTTGTAAACATGGCCACAATTTCGGCTTATAGTTACTATAAAAACCCAATGGGAAATCACATTTTCATCTTCTTCTCTGGAACTACTGAGCCAACATGAAAACAAACCTGGCAGGGATAGTCTATGGGGGTCCTCTGCAAACAATACTCATTTTGTTCCCATGGGTTTGAAAACATGGCCGCCAGAGGCATTCCTTGATTCTGATTGGTTGATTTTGAAAAATCTTCTCCTCTAAAACCACAGTGCCAAATGTTTTGAAACTTTGCATGGTTGATGACTGGAACCCCCCTCTACCCATGATCCTCATTTAATGTTGATTGGGTTGTAAACATGGCCACAATTGCAGCTTATAGTTACTATAGAAACCTTATGGGAAATCATATTTTCATTTTTAGCTTAACTTGACAAAGTCAAGTTAAGCTATTGCCATCATGCGTGCGGAAGTCTGTTAGTCTGCGAGTCTGAGAATCTGTTCACATTTTCCTTTAGCATGGGCTACACCCCGCAGTTCTTGTCTGATCGTCACGAAATTTCATATGAGGGTTTGGGGTCATGTGTAGATGAGAACATCCCCTTTTGGTCGCGATCGGTCTACCGGTATGGCTGCCCGAGCCCAAAACGCGAAAACCATTAGCACAGTCTACAGGTCGTATATATGAAGGGATTTCATTGTAACTTGGTAGGATGCCACCGTATAATGCCTAGATGAGAACGTCCCCTTTTGGGCATGATCTGTCAACCGTGATGGCTGCCCAAGCCCAAAACCCAAAAACTTTTAGCACAGTCTGCAGGTCATGTTTAATATGGAGGGATTTCATTGTAACTTGGTAGGATGACTCCTTATGATGTCTAGATGAGAATTTCCCCATTTGGGCATGATCTGCCAACCATGAAGACTGCCCGAGCCCAAAACCCATAAACCTTTAGCCAGGGTTTCCGCTAGGGCAAAAATTTGTGGGTCCGGTAGTTTAAAGAAAGTGAAGCTCAGATGCCGAAAGCGTCTACCGCACGTGCATATAGAGGGGGGTCTGGTTCTCCCCCCAGGAAAATTTTGATTTTTAGGTGCTCTCTGGGGGCATTCTGGTCACTAAAATGCTGAATAATTGAAGTGGAAAATATGTATTTTTTCCTCCTACAATTCTCTAAATTCCCACGGGACCAGACATGTTAACTCTCCCAGAATGCCCAGGAAAATCCTGCAATTTCAGTGTAGTTCCCGGACAGGAATCAGTTTTGGACCAAAATCCCGGAAAACAACAGTCAAATATTTCGTTCCCGTTGTAACTTTTGAAAAACGTTCGGAGTCAAATCACATGCATTTCAAACTCTGGTAAAAACTCACGAAGCAATAAAATAAGGATTTAAGTTACATTTATTTAAGAAAAGGGTATTTTATGATAAATATTTCAACTGTGTTCATGTTTATTTCTGGGTTTTTTCTTCGGAGATTCGTGATCAATGTGCGAGTATCGAAGTGAAAATAGGTGACTTACTTTCAAAAAATTGAAAACTCCACCTTCATTTAAATGCAGTTTTTGGAAATTAAAATATATGAAAAGGAATTAAATAATATATATTTATTTATTCCTTCACAGAATAGCTTTATTTCTCATCCCTTTTCCAAAATCAAAACGTAAACAACAACTATTTAGCACAGTTTAAAAGTAGGTTAAAGTCGCTTAGGATGCTGAAAAATTATGACTGCATATTTAAACACAGTGGACTTATTTTCTAACACGACATTTATTCTGTTGTGCTGACTACAGAACTGTAAACTGTTGGCAATCTGTACCCAGAAAATTTCAAATGAAATTAAAAAAAATGCTTCAATGATGAAAAGAAAAGTTTTGTGTAGGGCACACACGTCCCACATGCATGAAGTTTGATAAAGATACTTTCTAAGTACTAATGTTCTTGAAGTAACTGAACTGAGGGACATCTTTTTCTATTAACATTTCCAGACTTGGGAAATTATTAGCTAAGTAGACTTTGATTTGATAAGAGTTAACCACAGGTGGAGGTGCTCTGTGGGACAGGGGGTGGGGGTGGGGGGGCTCATGAAGAAGAGGATCCTGGGGGGGGGGGAGTTCAAATCAGTTATTTTATGATTTTTTGCTCAACTTTGGCGATGCCAAGTTTGAGCTTATGCCATGACCTGTCGTCCGTCTGTCCGTCAACAGTTGGATACGGCTCGGGCTAGAGGCCGTATTTATGAACTGATCTTTACGAAACTTCTTGGGTACCTTTGTTATGACCGTGGGACGAGAACGAGTGTTTTTGGGTGCGGTCCAAAATTCAAGATGGCTGCCAGCCGCCATTTTGTACCGATGATGCAGAAATCTGTTTTTGTGCAGAACTTCCATATGAAACTCTGATTTGAATAATTTTTTGTATGAATGTTTAGTACCATGGGATACATCAGATATAATATGGGTTTTTTTTTCTTGTGCGTAAATTATGCAAATTAGACTAACTTGGATGTTTTTTGGTGTTACTTTCAGCACTGTAAGTGCAAATGCCAATACGGCTCGGGCTAGAGGCCGTATTTATGAACCGATCTTTACGAAACTCCTTGGGTACCTTTGTTATCACCATGGGACTAGAACGAGTGTTTTTGGGTCCGGACCAAAATTCAAGATGGCCGATGGCAGCCATTTTGGACAAAATTTGGTGCAATCAGATTTTTGCACAGAACTTCCATATGAAAGTGCTGATTTGAATAAATTTTTTTGTGAATATTTAGTACCATGGGATACATCACATATAATACGGGTTTTTTTCTCGTGCAGAAATTATGCAAATTAGATGAACTTTGATTTTTTCAGTGCTACTTGCACACAGTAAGTACACATGTCAATACGGCTCGGGCTAGAGTCTGTATTTATGAACCGATCTTCACGAAACGTCTTGGGTACCTTTGTTATCACCTTGGGACGAGAACGAGTGTTTCGGGGTGCAGTCCAAAATTCAAGATGGCTGCCAGTGGCCATTTTGTACCGAAATTAGGTCTAATCAGTTTTTTGTACACAACTTCTATACGGCTCAGGCTAGAGGCCGTATTTATGAACCGATCTTTACGAAACTTCTTGGGTACCTTTGTTATCACCGTGGGATGAGAACGAGTGTTTTTGGGAGTGGTCCAAAATTCAAGATGGCCACCAGCAGCCATTTTGTACCCAAATTAGTGCAATCAGTCTTTTGTACAGAACTTCTGTATGAAAGTTCTGATTTGAATAAATTTTTGTACGAATGTTTAGTAACATGGAATACATCACACAGAGTACGGGTTTTTTTCTCGTGCAGAAATTATGCAAATTAGATGAACTTTGATTTATTCAGTGCTACTTACACACAGTAAGTACACATGTCAATACGTCTCAGGCTAGTTTCTGTATTTATGAACCGATCTTCACGAAACGTCTTGGATACCTTTGTTATCACCTTGGGATGAGAACGAGTGTTTCGCCCATATTTGGGCTCTCTATGGGAGCCCAAATGTTTAAATTAGTGCAGTATGAGGAATATTCTTTAAAAATCTTCTTCTTCAGATCAACCAATAAGAATCTTTTGATATTTGGTATGCAGCATCCTTGGGGGGGGGTGGGGAGGGGGGGGGAGATTCAAGTTTGTTCAAGCCAAGTCCCTGGGTTCATATTTAGGCTGAAAATTTGGGGTCCTGTTCCGGACTTAGAAATTTGGGATCAAAATGCTGAAATTTTTTTTGGTGTTTTTTTATGCGTTTTGGTCAATTTTAAGACAAAAAAAAAAAATTTTTTTACACTGAAAATTTTGGGTCCAGGTGGGACCTCGAAAATCTTTTGATCAAAATCCAGAAATTTTTTTTTTTGTTTTTTATGCGTTTCGGTCAATTTTAAGACAAAAAAGTATATTTTTTTTTACACTGAAAACTTTGGGTCCGGGTGGGAAGTTTGGACCAAAATCCGGAAATTAGTTTTTTGGTTTTTTATGCGTTTTGGTCAATTTTAAGAAGAAAAAAAAGTTTTCGGCTGAAAATATTTTGTTTGGGACTTAGAAAATTTCCGAACAAAAATTAAAAAAAATCTGTTTTTTTATGCGTTTATCTCAATTTTGGGACGTAAAAGTGCAGGAACTGAAAATAGAATGAAAATCCTGTGTATTGTGTGGGCACAATCGCTTCATCTAGTTGGTGTATACTTTTCTTAGGAGGGGCGAATGCAGCTTATTCAAGTCAAGTCCCTGGTTTGATATTTAGACTACCATGTCAGGTGAGCACCCTCAGGCCCCCTGGGGCCTCTTGTTTGTTTTGATACTTCACATACATGATGCCTGGGACCCCCTCTACCAATGATCCTCATTTAATGTTGATCGGGTTGTAAACAAACGATCCTCTTTTTGTTCCCGTTGGTTGGAAAATATGGTCACCAGAAACATTCTATGATTCTGTTTGATGGATTCAAATGTTTTGAAACTTCATGTGATTGAGGACTGGGACACCTACCAATGATCCTCATGTAATGTTGATGTAATGTTGCAAACATGGCCACAATTGCAGCTCATAGTTACCATGGAAAGCCTATGGGTAATCACATTTTTGGCTCACCAACGTTAGTTGTGTGAGCCTATGGCATAGCCCTCATGTCGGCGTCAGCTCTCAAATATTTTGAACTTTTGTGTACAGGTTTTGATTTTTTGGCTTTTCAAATTTTTTTTTAGTTTCAGCATATTGCTATAGTGGTTCACTATAACATTTAACTCTTTTCCAGGGTATTTTGTCATAATTTTAACCCTTTGAATCAAATTTTAGACTTATTTTGATGTTTGCGTGCAGGTTTTGATGTTGTTTTTTTTTCCTTTCTTTCAGGTGGAGATTTACCTTGCAGCATATGTCCATGCTTTCTATTGTATGTAAACATGCATCTTAGGGCTATGTTTGTATTATTTAACCCTTTTCCTGCTGAATTACTTCAATTTTGGACTTTTATGTACAGCTTTTGGACTTAGGCTTACAGCTTCTTACTTTTATGTACAGGTTGTGATAAAAAAAAACAATTTCAAGTGAGGTTGACCTCACTGCATATTGCAGTGGTGGTTATTATAACATTGATATCTTTCCAGTGCATTTTTAAAAAAATTTTAACCCCTTGAATAGATTTTTAGACTTATTTTGACGTTTGCGTGCAGGTTTTCATGGGTTTTTTTTTTTCCCTTTCTTCCAAGTGTAGAGTTTTTGCATATTGCTATGGTGGTTCACTATAACATTTAACTCTTTTCCAGGGTATTTTGTCTTAATTTTAACCCTTTGAAACAAATTTTAGACTTATTTTGATGTTTGCGTGCAGGTTTTGATGTTTTTTAGCTCACCTGACTGAAAGTCAGGGTGAGCTTTTCTGATCACTTTTCGTCCGTCGTCCGGCGTCCGTCGTCCGTCGTCCGGCGTGAAGGTGGTGTTTGGGTCTTTTTCTTCCAAACCACTGGCCGCATGTTAATGAAATTTCATGTGAGTAGGGGTTATATAGCGGCATTTTGATTTTTGGGCAAATTAGGTTTCGGCTCATATTGAGCAGAGGGGTGGGGCAAAAATGCTCCAATTCTTAAAAAATCTTCTTCTCAAGAACCAGCAATAGCAGAGACTTGATATTTGGTATGCAGCTTCCTTTTGAGGTGTAGACTCAAGTTTGTTCAAGAGAAGTTTGTAGGTCTATACTTGGCGATGTTATGGGAGGAGCAAAAATTTTGGCCCCACCCCAAATTTCTATTTTTTAAACCGAGAGGCCAATTTGAACCAAATTTTATGTGAGGGCTTATTGGGTCATAAGTACCTAATTTATGCAGAAATTTTTTTTCCTGTAGCCCCGTGGGAACCACAGGAGCTAAAAATAGAAAAAAATTAAAACGCCTATATCTCAAAAACTGCACGGCACTGAGAATTTTTATTTGGTGTGCAGCTTCCTTGGGACCAACAGAAAGGATTGGTAAAAAAAAATTGCCATCGGTTTTATCATAGGGTACAGTTTCGGGACTTTGAAAAAGTGCTGAGTCAGCACTTTTTAACACTGTAGGCAATGGGAAAAACATTAAAAAATCTTCTTCTCCAGATCCAGCAGGCAGAATCTTTTGATATTTGGTATGCAACATTGTAGGGTGGATCTGATTCAAGTTTGTTCAAATCGGCCCCCTGGGTTCATATTTGGGCTCTGTATAGGAGCCCGATTTCGAACTTAGTGCATTTCAGGCAAATTTCTTAAAAAATCTTCTTCTCCAGATCCAGCAGGCAGAATCTTTTGATATTTGGTATGCAACATTGTGGGGTGGATCTGATTCAAGTTTGCTCAAATCGGCTCCCTGGATTCATATTTGGGCTCACTATAAAAGCCCGAATTCGATCTTAGTGCATTTCAGGCAAATTTCTTAAAAAATCTTCTTCAGATCGAGCAGGCAGAATCTTTTGATATTTGGCATGCAACATTGTGGGGTGGATCTGATTCAAGTTTGTTCAAATCGGCCACCTGGGTTTATATTTGGGCTCAGTATAGAAGCTCGAATTCGAACTTAGTGCATTTCAGGCAAATTTCTTAAAAAATCTTCTTCTCCAGATCCAGCAGGCAGAATCTTTGGATATTTGGTATGCAACATTGTGGGGTGGATCTGATTCAAGTTTGTTCAAATCGGCCCCCTGGATTCATATTTGGGCTCACTATAGAAGCCCAAATTCGAACTTAGTGCATTTCAGGCAAATTTCTTTAAAAATCTTCTTCTCCAGATCCAGCAGGCAGAATCTTTTGTTATTTGTTATGCAACATTGTGGGGTGGATCTGATTCAAGTTTGTTCAAATTGGCCCCCTGGATTCATATTTGGGCTCACTATAGAAGCCCGAATTCGAAGTTAATGCATTTCAGGCAAATTTCTTTGAAAATCTTCTTTTCAAGATCCAGCAGGCAGAATCTTTTGATATTTGGTATGCACCATGCTTAGGGGGTGAGATTCAAGTTTGTTCAAGCCAAGTCCCTTGGTCCATATCTGGGCTCACTGTGGGAGCTTGAATTGTAACTTAGTTCAAAATGAGGAATTTTCTTTAAAAATCTTCTCAAGATCCAGCAGGCAGAATCTTTTGATATTTGGTATGCACCATGCTTAGGGAGTGAGATTCAACTTTGTTCAAGCCAAGTCCCTAGGTCCATATTTGGACTCACTGTGGGAGCCCGAATTATAACTTAGTTCAATATGAGGAATCTTCTTTAAAAATCTTCTATTTTTTTTTTAGATCCACTGGTCAGAATCTTTGGATATTTGGTATAAGCTTTTCTTAGGAGGATCAGATGCAACTTGTTGAAATCAATTCTCTGGGTTGATATTTAGGCTACCATGTCAGGTGAGCGCCCTCAGGCCCCTTGGGGGCCTCTTGTTTTTTCCTTTCTTCCAAGTGGAGATTTACCTTGCAGCATATGTCCATGCTTTCTATTGTATGTATACATACATCTTAGGGCTATGTTTGTATTATTTAACCCTTTTCCTGCTGAATTACTTCAATTTTGGACTTTTATGTACAGCTTTTGGACTTAGGCTTACAGCTTCTTACTTTTATGTACAGGTTGTGATAAAAAAAAAACAATTTCAAGTGAGGTTGACCTCACTGCATATTGCAGTGGTGGTTATTATAACATTGATATCTTTCCAGTGCATTTAAAAAAAAAATTTAACCCTTTGAATAGATTTTTAAACTTATTTTAACGTTTGCGTGCAGGTTTCCATGGGTTTTTTTCTTTCTTTCTTCCAAGTGTAGATTTACCTTATAGCATATGTCCATGCTTTCTGTTGTATGTAAACATGCATCTTAGGGCTACGTTGTATTCTTTAACCCTTTTCCTGCTTAATTACTTCAATTTTGGACTTCTTTTGTTTACAGGTTTGGATTTTTGTGTTTTTAAAAAAAAATTTTTCTTCTCTACATATTGCTGTGGGGGTTCATGATAACATTTAACTCTTTTCCAGGGTATTTCATCTTAATTTTAACCTTTTGAATCAAATTTTGGACTTATTTTGACGTTTGTGTGCAGGTTTTGATGTTTTTTTTACTTTTATGTGCAGGTTTTGAGGTTTGTCTTTCTTCTCTTCCAAGTGGCGACTTACCTTGTAGCATATTGTCATGGTTCCTATTTTATGTTAGGATGCTTCTTGGGGCTATTATTGTATTATTTAACCCTTTAGCTGCTTATTTACTTTAATTTTGGACTTTTGTGTGCAGGTTTTGTACTTTTGTGTGCAGGTTTTGTACTTTTGTGTGCAGGTTTTGATATTTTTTTTTTAAGTGGAGTTTTACCTCACTGGCATATTGCCATGGTGGTTACTGTAACATTTTCAGGGCATTTTTCTAAATTTTAACCCTTTGAAACAAATGTGATACTTTTATGTGCAGGTTTTGAGGTTTGTCTTTCTTTTCTTCCAAGTGGATATTTTTCAAGTCGACTTTCACCTTACTGGCATATTGCCATTGTGGTTACTGTGACAGGGTATTTTTCTCAATTTTAACCCCTTGAAACAAATGTGATACTTTTTTTTACTTTTATGTGCAGGTTTTGAGGTTTGTCTTTCTTTTCTTCCAAGTGGTGACTTACCTTGTAGCATATTACCATGGTTCCTATTTTATGTTAGGTTGCTTCTTAGGCTATTTTTATATTATTTAACCCGTTAGCTGCTTATTTACTTTAATTTTGGACTTTTGTGTGCAGGTTTTGTACTTTTGTGTGCAGGTTTTGATATTTTTTTTAAGTGGAGTTTTATCTCACATGCATATTGCCACGCTGGTTATTGTAATATTTTCAGGGTATTTTTCTAAATTTTAACCCTTGGAAACAAATGTGATATTTTTTTACCTTTATGTGCAGGTTTTAAGGTTTGTCTTTCTTTTTTTCAAAGTGGAGACTTACCTTGTAGCATATTGCCATGGTTCCTATTTTATGTTAGCATGCTTCTTAGGGGTTATTATATTATTTAACCCTTTAGCTGCTTATTTTCTTTAATTTTGGACTTTTGTGTGCAAGTTTTGAACATTTTTTTTTTTACTCCAACCACCCCTTTACATTGGCCACCTGTTGGTGAGCCACGGGGTACTGATACCCCCCTCTAGTTATATGTACTTCCAGGTGAGCGATTACAGGCTCTTTAGAGCCTGTAGTTTAATATCTCAGTTATTGGTTGCTTTTTGTTGGGCTATTACATTTTGTGTCATCAACTGATTCATCATGTCAGTCAAATTATTAACTGAGTCCCTTAGTAACAGTAATTCAGTCTCCACATTACTGAATCTGATAGTATGTTCTTGCTTATTGGTGTCATTGATGACAACAGTCTCAACATTCTCCTCTGCATTCAGCTCAGATGAATGGTGAACTTCAGTTATTTGAGAAACATCCAGTTGACCGTTTCTTTGTTGGGGGTTGTGGAATTCTCTCTAGTCATTAACTGGGGCCACCCCACCAGTCTTTGTAGTTCTTGGCATGGGGGTGCGGTGGCTCAGTTGGTAGAGGTGCAGGCTGCAAGCCGAGAGGTCCTCGGTTCGAATCCCACCTGCGGCAACTGCGTTGTGTCCTTGGGCAAGACACTTCACCCCGATTGCCTACATGGGGGCACGATGATGCTGTGTACTGAGGCGTACTGCACGTCGATGGTGCGCATGTCTTCAACCAATCTAACCCCGCCTGTGCTGCAGTGCAGAATTCAGAGTTGCGATGTTGGAGAGCTGACAGCTGCTCGGTGGTTCTCTCCGGGTACTCCGGCTTCCTCCACCCGTCAAACTGTCACGGTCACGATTAGCCATTGTGCATAAGTATGTGACCTTAAACACCAATAAATAAATAATAATAAATAAATAGTTCTAGGCATTTTGCCAAACCCAGTAATGTAACCCAATTACTAAGGAATAGTTTATTCTAAATGTGGGTTAATTAATATTGTCACCTCTGCCACCAAAAGTGTAACAGTCCAGCCCTCTAAGCTCTCCCCAAATGATCACACATTTTTTTGATCCAACCATTGACTTGGAGGATCAACCCAGGAAAACCAGAACACTGAAATCCCTTATAGCTATAGTTACCCAATGTTTATATACTTGTGATCACCAGTAACAATGTAACAGATTGGTAGAGTGCTTGGTTAACTTGCTGATAACCAATGACTTCAGAGTTGGTTGCAATGTTAGTTCAGTAGGTAATTGGGTCACCAATAGTGTTGGGTCACCATGTCACCTGGTGGTTATTACCAACAACATGTAAATTAGCTGGAGTGTAAGGTTCAGTTTCTTCTTTCTGTTAAATGCTGTTATTCTTGAATAACTGGAGTGTGTGTTTTAGTTTCTTCTTTCTGTTAAATACTGTTATTCTTGATCTCTGTAAATGTGGGCCATCAGTAGTTAATACCCTTTTATAGTACCCCTTCAATATTTAGACCATTCCCTATGGGCTACATAAAATGTGAGCAAGAGATGGGTGAACAAGTGCAAGTTTGCAAGAAAGTGCCTGCAAAAAGTTAGTCGATGTGAAATTACCCCAATCACAATAAGCCAAGCTCTAGCAGCTCAGTTAGGGTAAATGCACATACATAAAGTTTGTATCAGCACTACAGGAACATCTGTATCAACTACAGTGTGCACCATGTAGAACAGCTAATAAGGTATACATGTATAACTCTGAAGAGGAAGTACAGAGAACACAGGTCATTTATTAATGAAAAGGGCGTTGGTAACTTTGTTGGCTTCTTTTCAGTAAAAATAACATAATGATGTGAGAGGTGTTGTTCCAAAAATTATTTCTGTACTACTAGTAATTCACTCTAGTGGTTGTTATAATATAATGCATTGGACTTGAAGCTATTATATTTCTATCTTATTAATAAAATAAATAAATACTGTGTTCGTCATAAACGACATCTAACTTGAGTGTACACCCTCCCAGTATCCCTCAAACTCGACAGGACTATGCCTGAACAACAGTACAGGTAAAACTACTATGAGCATTTGTTGCATTACCAATGTAAACAAATCGTAGTAAAATTCGTAGTAAAAGTGTGAAAACGAAAAGTGGGAACTTTTGGCGAAGAGTGAGCCGTATAAATCCCAATAGACTGTTTATGAAGTTCCAACAGTTATATATGGAAGGCTCATATTAATGTATGTATTTTCACTCCATAATTCTTTTGTATGTACCTTTTAAGTTTAATTATGATGACTTTAATTGTCTGTCTAATTTTAGTTCATATCTGTCGTATATCAATATACTAATTTTTGCCGGTAAGGCTTTGTTGTGCTGCCGGTAAATGACATGGAGAAGACCTCCGCGAATGAGCGTCTTTACTTTTATACACCTGACCTCCGGAAAGTACCTCCGGCTCCAGTTCAGACAATGAGCTTCTGGATGTTGCTCGGATGTACCTTCACCTTCCGAGAAACTACTTCCAATTTTGGAGGTCGGAGTGTGGGAAAATAACCATGACTGCTGAGAAACGCTGCTAACTTTAGTACAAGTCCCATAATACCTTGCATAGTAATGGTTGACAGAAGTAAACTTTGCGCTAATAAATGATCTTGCAACATGCATTTTGTCAACTATTAACACATTATCAACCCTAGCCATAACAAACGGTACACCAAAAGTAAAACTAGAGTTGTTGAATCTTACTCGCTTTACATTTAATTGACATTAATATAAATAAAAGGGTAAAATCCTACAAAAGTTTATTGCGCCGAAACGAAGAAATACCGAAATGGAGAATGGCTTTGGTCAGGGGTTTCGACCCTCCACTAAATTACCAACTTTAATTATTATTTAAACTTATGTTAATTTTTCACTTAGTTAATTACCATTTTATAAATAAATTACACTCTTAACTTTTGTTTTTACCTGACTTTACTGTTTATTATGTCTCCCCTTCCCAGTAGGGAGACATATTGTTTTAGTGCATATTCTTCTTCTTCTTCTCCTTCTTCTCATACAAACTTTGTCCGGGCCATAACTTTTTTGTCTTTTGACCTGCACCTTAGATACTTGGCATGTGGATGTATCACCATGAACCGGTGTGCAGTGTACCATAGTGACCTTCATGTGACCTTGACCTTTGACCTGAAGGTCAGATTTATGCACTTTTTTAAGGGAGACTGTCTGGACCAGAACTTTTTTGTATTTCGAGTCAGGCTTTAGATATTTGGCATGTGGATGTATCACCATGAGCCGGTGTGTAGCGTACCATTGTGACCTTGATGTGACCTTGACCTTTGATCTGAAGGTCAGATTTGTGCTTTTTTCAAGGAAATTTTGTCAGGACCAAAACTTGTTTGTCTTTTGAGCCAGGCCTTAGATATTTGGCATGTGGATGTATCACCATGAGCCGGTGTGTCGCATACCATTGTGATCTTTATGTGACCTTGACCTCAAGGTCAAATTTATGTACTTCAAATAGGGAGTAATTGTCCAGACCAGAATTTTTTTGTTTTTTGACCTAGGACTTTGTTATTTGACATGTGGATGTGTCACCATGAGGCCGCATGTCGTCTACCTCGATGACCTTCGTGTGACCTTGACCTCTGACCTTAAGGTCAAATTTATGTACTTCAAATAGGGAATAATTATCCAGACCAAAACTTTTTTGTTTTTTGACCAAGGACTTAGATATTTGACATGTGGATGTATCGCAATTAGACCGCATGTCACATGTCATCATGACCTTCATGTGACCTTGACCTCAAGGTCAAATTTATGTACTTTTAATAGGGAGTAATTGTCCAGACCAGAATTTTTTTTTTTGACATGTGGATGTGTCACCATGAAACCGCATGTCCGCTACCTTGATGAACTGCATTTGACCTTGACCTCTGACCTCAAGGTCAAATTTATGTACTTCAAATGGGAAATAATTGTCCAGATCAGAACTTTTTTGTTTTTTGATCTAGGACTTAGATGATTGACATGTGGATGTATCACAATGAGACCACATGTCATTATGACCTTCATGTGACCTTGACCTCAAGGTCAAATTTATGTACTTTAAATAGGGTGTACAGGCCTGTTTTTTTTAGGCGAACGATCGTTTGGTTCGCCTGGAGGTCGCCTGGATCGAAAAACACACGAACGAAAAATTGGTTGCCTCGAAATCCAGACGGTTCGTGTAAAGTTTTTGAGGATTCGCATAAATATTGTTTGTAATGATGAGCCGTATACGTGTGAGAATTGTTCCAAGTCGCTTCGTGGATTGCCGCAAAAATATGATACAGGCCAATTCAGTAATGACAGTCTGGCTAATTAGGGATGGGTTGCTACGTAATGTGTACACTACTAGACAGTAACAACGGTGAATCACAACACAGCTTTTGGCAGTTTCGCTCTGGTGTGCACTGACACTCAAGATGAAAAATGGTATCACGATACGTGATGTGGGTGTTTTACGCACCTGTCAGTAACATTTATTTACACCTAAATCTCTGCAATTGCCATGGAATGATTTGAAGTGCTTCACATATAATATTAATTTCAACTTACGAAGTAAATATAATTCCTATTTGTAAAAGCACACATCGAAAAATATATATTCGGCCAGATCGATTGTGAGGCTTACAAAATCATACAGTTTCTAGGACATCATGACCCAGACGATAAAATCTCGTACAACAAAAGCGTATCGTGAGGACCATCCCAACTGGGGCGGGGGCGGGGGGGGGGGGGGGGGGGGGGGGGGGGGGGGGGGGGGGGGGGAACCATAGATTTTATTGTCAGAAAATGGTTCTAAAAAACAAACAAACAAAAACATAAAAAACAGAGTGTTATTATGCGAAATAAAAACCCTTGCGATCCACTTTCACATTTTCCCATACAATATTTTGTTTTGCCTTCTTCCTGTATCCGTATCCATAGAAACAAACTGAACATCATGTCGACTAAAACAAAAAGTACAGACTCTAAGCATTCTGTTCAGAAGAAGACATTCAGTAAGTGGGAATCTAGTGATGATTTCCTTATACTCGAAGAACGAGAAGGATATGTGACGAAAATACAATGCAAAATATGCAGTGAACATTTGCAGAGAATAAAAGCCGAGGCACGGCTCAGAGGAATCAAGGGCTCTGCACTTGAAAGTATTCTGAACTATGCTGACAGTGTTGATTATATACATCACTCTAACATACAGAGACACGTTCGCTCGGGCGGATTGCATGATTGGGCTAAAGAGCAATTCGTACGGTCCGTAGTTAAGACTCCCAGTGATAGTGCTTCCGAAAAGGGTGAAACTTTGCGAAGCAAGTCTGCACGTGATGATTTAAGCTTGAAAAAAGCCGCGTCTGTTCCTATTGACCAACTAATACCTGCAAATGCCCGTGATTGTTACAGAAATATGGTTAATACTGCACTTTTTATAGCTATAAATGAGAGACCAATGACTGATTTTGCAGATCTGATTAGGTGCAAAATGAAAATGGTTTGAAAATTCTCAGTGGAAGAAGTACTAAGGGTGCTTGCACAGAATTCATAGGCTGTCTTGCAACGGCCATGCAGAGGGATCTCGAACAAATTCTGAAAAATGCAAATTTTTTCAGTGGGATGATGGATGGGTCGCAGACCCGAAAAACGGGCTATGAAAAAGAGCTTGTATACACAAGAGTTGTTGTTTACGGACAACCTGTAGAACTATTGCTGAAGTGCCAAGATATGCGCGATTTTGGTGGCGACAGTGCAGCAGGCATTAAAAAAGCTTTTGACAATGCATTTTGTGTTTGTTACAACATTAGTGCTGAACGACATACCAATTTGTTAATATCTGTTTGTTGTGACGGGGCTAGTGTCAATTTTGGTCAGTTTTGGGGGGCAGCTACCTGCCTTGGTGATGAGTGACCTTGGCTATTAAAGATTCACTGTGCCAATCATCGCCTTGAGTTGGCTTTAAAAGATTCTTTCAAAACTGATGGTACATTCAATAACATTGATGAAATTATGACACAGTTGTACTATATGTTCAAAAATAGTGGCAAGGCTAAACGCATATTGCATTCAATAGCTGCTACCCTGGGTGTTACATGTGTCACATTTCCGAAATCCTTTGGCACTAGGTTCCAGAATCATAAATACCGAGCAGTGAAGGCCCTTATTACCAATTTCTTGCCGTTTTGTCTGTATGCAGAAAACATGATAGAAACTCCTGGGGCCTGCAAACCAGAAGTTGCAGCAAAACTCAAAGGATATCTGAACAAATTTCAATCATATCAGTTCTTGGCATCTTTGAACTTCTATAGGATTGTTCTGCGTGAGACTGCCCACTTGTCTTATAAACTCCAAACATCATCACTACTTATAACAGAGCTGTTTGAAACTCTATATCGTCAGCCAAACAAAACCTTATTGAGTTGTCAACCAATTCAGATACTCCTGACCTGCCTTTCGATTCAACACAGAGTGAAGATGGTAGCACAGTAATCACAGCCCAGTCAACAAATCTACCAGCCAGTTTGGCTTTTAAGGAGAAACACAAACTGACAGCCAAACAACAAAAAAAGCTGGGAAAATATACAAATACTTACACTCAGGACATTAAACTAAAATATGTTCCCCAGGGTAAAAAATGTGTTGAAAGAATTAAAAATACATTGATTCCAAAGATTGTACATTACATTGAAGAACGCATGAAAGGTTTTATAACAGAAAGTCATGTTGGTGATACAGATAAGGGGACAGTAGGGGCAGACAGCAAAGGAAAAACAAACAGGCCAAATAATAAAGATAAAACAACAGATGAGAAAATGAAGATAACCAGTGTGAAATCAAAGGGGAAAATGGACGAGAGCATGTACAAACCAGTGTATGAAGCAATGCGACTGGCTGATTACACCTGCTGGGATTACGGTGACGACACGTCTTGCTGTCAGTGTGACAACATTAAAACTTTATTTGAATACTTCAGTGTTCATCTCAAACACCACGGCTTCAGTCTCGAAAAAGCTATTTACGAATTTCGAAAGCTCAAAAAGTTGATCAACTCAAAGTTCCGCCATTTCAAAAATAAAATGGAAGTCTGGAAATCTGTCTTTACCCACGAGTATGACTCGCATCCACATATACTTTTGCTCATTGAACTTATATTGTGTGTGACCTGGTCGTCTGCCACGGTAGAGCGTGGATTCAGCGTTACACGACGCATTCTGACTGACTCCAGAACCTGCATCGGGAAAAGTACATTAAATGATCTTCTTCTGATTCGGGTCAACGTCGAGGTTCTAGCTCGTCTGGACTCTGATTACAAGACCAAACTGGTTGACAAAGCAGTTGACATTTACTCATCTGAATTTAGTGGCAAGAGAGGCCGCTATAAAATGAATCCACGAATATTCTATAAACCATCTGCTGGTGGTTCAGACTCAGTTGATCGATACATTCCGAAATCATTCTCTGCCAGGCCCACTGATCAGGAGACAAACATTCTTCTAAAAGATGAGTCGTACCTTGCTATCTCTTGTTTTTATTACAATTTATTGGTGAGTACCGTAAGCACTGCCCAGTAGATTGTAGCCAAACTTATCTTTATTCCCAAATATTTTTTTATTCGACTCAAATGTGAAGTACATGCCAAAAATATGAGAACATCATCTTGGCACCAATTCTTGTTAACCCTTTACCAAACTCGAAAGGCAGGCAGCACTTGCAAATAAAATTCTTGAATAACTAATTTTTTTCATTTTTGTGGCAAAAACATAGCTTATGACCCATCATTGGAATGAGCGTGTTTCAATGAGGGATCATAAGCTATGTTTTCAAGAAAAAAAATGAAAAAAATAATGAAAATTGAATGGTGATTTTTATGGATAATACTGGATGGTTTTGTCCATTATGTTGGGTAAAGGGTTAATACAGTTCAGATACAGACTTGTGTCAGAAACGTGTTAACTCATTGGTTAGAGCATTGGACTTGAGATAATAAAATTGTTGGTTTGATCCTGACCTGTGCCATCTGCATTGTGTTCTTGGGAAAGCCGCATCATCCCTATTGCCAGGGCTCAATTTAACTGGATTAGCATAGCATTTTACAGTTCAATTTAAAAAATTTGCTCTTCAATAGATGTACGAAGTTAATTTTCATCAACCCCAATTTTCCCAAATGAATACAAAATTGCCATTCAAAATTTTCAGATGAAATCGAGCCCTGCCTATTGCATATGTTAGAGCATGACAGAGCTGTGTAATAAGGTGTAAGGCACAATGCGAGTGTACTTGCTTCAATATGCTTGTGATAGGTTAGTAAGTTGGAGAGTCGTGTAGTTATTTGTCAGTGCTCATGGTTCTCTCTGGGTACTTTGGCTTTATGCACTTTTAACCCTTTACCCAACAAATCGCCTGCATCTGCCCGCAAAATATGCAAATTCTGCAGTTGAAAAAATATTATTGTTCAAAAAATTTCAACAAAACCATATCATGTGACCACTTGTTGGAACGAGCTCATCGAGCTTGTTCCAACGAGGGGTCACATGATATGGTTTTGTTGAAATTTTTTGAAAAATTTTAAAAAAGTATATTTAAAATAATAAATTTTGATATCGTCTGTGTTGGTAAAGGGTTAAAACTGACCCTGGCTGTTGAAACTGTAGTTAAAACCCCAAAAAACAAACAAACAAAAATAGACTCAGGCCTGCCGATTTGAGACGAACCGCCATTTGGGTCACATGTAGTTCATCTGAAATGAAAAACACGCAAATGAAAAATGGGTCGCGCCAAATTATCGCCGGGTCACACAAAATTTTTGCCAAGTTGAATGAGCTAGTATGAATGAATGGTGGAATGATGTTGAGCATCACCATTCATCAGCTGCATAAGTGTTTGCATCTGCCTGAAGTGTAGCTGCTCTGTTTGCCAATTATTGGCCAACAGAGCAGCTATATTTCAGGCAGATACAAACACCTATGCTGATGGTTGGTTGATGCTCAACATCATTTAAAGCTGTTGATCATCTTAAGATGTAGCATAGGTACATGAAGTGGCAATAATTCATGTTTCTGCCACAAATAGTGATTATGGATGGCAAGATTAGACTATAATTGCAACTAATTTGTATCTGAATTGCTGAAACACAGCCTCATTCAGGTCTTCGTGTGAAACGATTGCGCTCGTTTGCACCTGTAATTTCAATTTTACTGGTGTAAAAAAATGTGCTTGTGAAAAATCTTGTTCCCATTTCCGAAAGCACACGTTGTGTTGAGACCGACTGTTCAAGTGGTTTGTCTCAATAGTCACCATTATTACCAAAGCGACAGAGTATTGTTTACCTCGAATTTGAAACAAGTTGAGGTGTGTAGACACAATCATGTGTACTGCATTTCATAATACATGCATAGTTAGTCTCATTGGACATTTCGACCAATGGCATTCCTGCTATTTACAACCTGGAAATTTTTCTTGGGTAATACCAAGGGATTCCCTGTAGTTTTACATTTGTATTTCAAAGTGATTGGCTGTTTGCACACAATGATGTCATGAAAGCATCTTGCTTTCAAAATAGTGTACACACAAATGTTTGAAACAAGTCCTATGGAAGGTTCTTCATTGTTTTCAAATAAACAAAAGCAAGTCATTTGTGCTTCCTCTACCAAGATAAACACAATGAAACTTAACCACCCCATTACTACTGCAATACCAAAATCACTTAAGTCAATGTATTTTAAGTTGTGATGAAGAGAGGTATGCAAAAGCACACTCCACTTCCGAATCTAAGGACAGCTGAAAATAATATTGTGAAGACTCCTCCGAGTCCATTTCATTTTTAGCTCACCTACATCTGTAAGATGTGGTGAGCTATTGTGATAACCTCGGGCGTCCGGCGTGTCCAATATTGTAAGATTTAATGTTGAGGTGAATCTCTCAAACATCAGTGGGCTCAGGCCTTTGATATTGCATATGTAGGTTGTAGGGGACTATTAGAACAGTATTTAACCCTGAAACTACAACTTTTTTCCAAATTTCAGCTAAAATTTTCTGCCAAAAGTTGTAAGAATTTGCATTTAGGTGTTGTAAGAATTTGTGTTAAAGTCAGCTTTTGTGCAGATTGTGCTGGTTTAACTTCTCATTACTGTTGATTTTCATATTTCAATAACAACTGTAGGTATTAACCCTACTGTATGCAGAAATTTAACGAAAATTTTCTTTTTTTTCACTCAAAATTTTCATGTTTTTCTCGGACTTAGTAAATTTTAAGTTGTAAAACTTTGTGTTTAAGTGAGTTGTGTTTCTATGTGTCTTTCCAGGTGATTAATATTCTACACTTGGGTTACTGAACTCCATTGCAGTAATATTTAACCCTCATTACATGCATATTTGAGGAATTTGAGGCTGATTTTCTGCCAAAACTTGTAAGAATTAGCATTTAGGTGTTGTAAGAATTTGTGTTAAAGTCAGCTTTTGTGCAGATTGTGCTGGTTTAACTTCTCATTACTGTTGATTTTCATATTTCAATAACAACTGTAGGTATTAACCCGACTGTATGCAGAAATTTAACGGAATTTTTTTTTTTTTTTCAGTCAAAATTTTCATGTTTTTCTCGGACTTAGTAAATTTTAAGTTCTAAAAGTTTGTGTTAAGGTGAGGTGTTAAGCTGAGTTCTCAAAGATCAGTGGGCTCAGGCCTTTGATATTGCATATGTAGGTTGTAGGGGACTATCAGAACAGTATTTAACCCTGATACTACAACTTTTTTCCAAATTTCACCTAAAATTTTCTGCCAAAAGTTGTTGTAAGAATTTGCGTTTAGGTGTTGTAAGAATTTGCGTTAAAGTCAGCTTTTGTGCAGCTTGTGCTACTTTAATTTCTCATTACTGTTGATTTTCATATTTCATTAACAACTGTAGGTATTAACCCTACTGTATGCAGAAATTTAATGGAAATTTTCTTTTTTTTCAGTCAAAATTTTCATGTTTTTCTCGTACTTAGTAAATTTTAAGTTGTAAAACTTTGTAAACTTTGTGTTTAGGTGAGTTGTGTTTCTATGTGCCTTTCCAGGCGATTAATATTCTATGCTTGGGTTACTGAACTCCATTGCAGTAATATTTAACCCTCATTACATGCATATTTGAAGAATTTGAGTCTGATTTTCTGCCAAAACTTGTTGTAAGAATTAGCGTTTAGGTGTTGAAGAATTTGTGTTAAAGTCAGCTTTTGTGCAGATTGTGGTGCCTTCATCTCTCATTACTGTTTATTTTCTCATTTCAATAACAACTGTAGGTATTAACCCTACTGTATGCAGAAATTTAACTGATTTCTTTTCTTTTTTTCAGTCACAATGTTCACGTTTTTGTCTATTTTAAGTTCTAAAAGTTTGTGTTAAGGTGAGGGGGATTTTTGGGACTTGTATTCACTTTCTTTAAAAAAATTTTTTTTAACTTTTTTTTTTTAATACCTTCTCATACTTGTTACTAGTAACATTAAGGCTTATTTTAGTTGTTGATGTGATGTATTTTTGTTGGGACTTATAGTCACTTTCTTGAATGAATGTTTTTCCGCAACTCCTCTTTAACCAATGAATGTACTTCAATTACAATTTCAGTGATTTATGAAAGCCTTTCCTAATTCTTATTTATGATTTAATATCTGGCCTCACGATTCATATTCTTAATCATAAACATTTCTAAAAGAAAAAAATGCTTTTATATCCAATGATTCTATATCCAATGATTCTATGTTGAATTGATATATAATAAATGCAGAAATATAGACTTTCCAAAGCCATCACATAAACCACATTAATCATTTGATGCCTAGTTAATGATTTATATTAACTAAATATTAGGCATGTTACATTGGAACGACATTATCAAGCGCGAATGTAGGTGAGCGTTGGGATGTAACATCCCTCTTGTTAAGTTGTGGAATCACACCCGAAATGTTCACTGTAATCACAAATAAAACGTCTGATACATTTCCATTTTGGGTGTAATTATTAGTGGACGTTTTGGGGTTTTTTCTGGCAGACGTATTGGGCGAAGTTGTAAGCAGACATTTCATCTCTTTTCGTTGTTTGGCACATCGCAGTCTAGAATAATAGGTAAAATGGTATACAGCGGTATCATTTTCTGATAGTGATACCATGGTATTTAATTATCCCAATACCATCCAGCACTACTCTGGGCTCATATTGGATGGAAAACAACTGAATATAGAAGATTACATTAAAATTTTATTAATAATTAGTATAGAATGCATCAAATAACATTATTAACACATAATACATTGAATATCAATTGTTTCAAATTGTGGGTGTAAATTACACAGATCTCTGATTTCACTGGTGCAAAATTTTGCACCCGTTAAAATCGCTCACACGAAGCACTGCTCATTATTGTTCCTAAGGATTCATCTCTATTCATCAGGATATTGCCTGTAGAAGCAAGAACTTGGCTGCAATATAACAGTTCAAATATCAGCATAGTTGCAATACATATATATACACCTGAAACTTAAACGCCCCTGGTTTTTAGCTTAACTTGACATAGTCAAGATAAGCTATTGCCATCACGCATGCGGAAGTCTGTTAGTCTGTGAGTCTGTGACGTCTGTTCACATTTTCCTGTTTTTCCTTTAGCACAGGCTACACCCCGCAGTTCTTGTCTGATCGTCACGAAATTTCATATGCAGGTTTGAGGTCATGTCTAGATGAGAACGTCCCCTTCTGGTCGCGATCGGGCAACCGGTATGGCTGCCCGAGCCCAAAACCCGAAAACCATTAGCACAGTCTACAGGTCGTATTTATGAATCGATTTCATTGTAACTTCGTAGGATGCCTCTATATAATGCCTAGATGAGAACGTCCCCTTTTGGGCATGATCTATCAACCGTGATGGCTGCCCAAGCCCGAAACCCAAGAACTTTTAGCACAGTCTGCAGATCATGTTTAATGTGGAGGGATTTCATTGTAACTTGGTAGGATGACTCCTTATGATGTCTAGATGAGAATTTCCCCATTTGGGCATGATCTGCCAACCGTGACGACTGCCCGAGCCCAAAACCCGAAAACCTTTTCCACAGTCTACAGGTCAAATTTATTGAGGAATTTCATTGTAACTTGGTGGGTTGACTTCATACAATGTGTAGATGAGAAAGTCACCTTTTGGGCGTGATTGGGCAACTGTGACAGCTACAGGGGCCCAAAGCCTGAAAACCTTTAGCACAGTCTAGAGGTCATATTTATGAAGGGATTTCATTGTAACTTGGTAGGATGACTCCAAATAATGTCTAGATGAGAACATCCCATTTTGATCGCGATCATGCAGCCTTGATGGGTGCCCGAGCCCAAAAACCTTTAACATAGGCAAAAGGTCATATTTATGGAAGGATTTCATTGTAACCTGTTAGGTTGACTCCATGTAATGCCTAGATGATGACATCCCCTTTTGGTCGTGATTGGTCAGTTGTGATGGCGACTAGTGCCCGAAGCCTGAAAACCTTGAGCACAGTCTACAGGCCATATTTATGAAGGGATTTCATTGTAACTTCGTAGGATCACTCCAGATGATGCCCAGATGAGGTTGTCCCCTTTGGTGGCGATCATTCATCCATGATGGCTGCCCGAGCCCAAAGCCCGAAAACCTTAAGCACAGTCTACAGGTCACATTTATGAAGGGATTTCATTGTAACTTGGTAGGTTGACTTCACATAATGTCTAGACGAGAACGTCCCCTTTTGGACATGATTGGGCAACTTTGACGGCTAAAGGTGCCCGAAGCCCAAAAACCTTTTGCACTGTCTACAGGTTATATTTATGAAGGGATTTCATTGTAACTTGGTAGGATGACTCCAAATAATGTCTCGATGAGAACGTCCCATTTTGGCTGTGATCATTCAGCCTTGATGGGTCCCCGAGCCCAAAAACCTTTAGCATAGGCAAAAGGTTATATTTATAGAAGGATTTCATTGTAACCTGTTAGGTTGACTCCATATAATGCCTAGATGATGACATCCCCTTTTGGTCGTGATTGGTCAAATGTGATGGCTACAGGTGCCCGAAGCCCGAAAACCTTGAGTACAGTCTACAGGTCATATTTATGAAGGGATTTCATTGTAACTTCGCAGGATCCCTCCAGATGAGATTGTCCCCTTTGGTTGCGATCATTCAACCATGATGGCTGCCCGAGCCCGAAGCCCGAAAACCTTTAGCACAGTCTATAGGTCATATTTATGAAGGGATTTCATTGTAACTTGGTAGGTTGACTTCATAGAATGTCTAGATGAGAACGTCCCCTTTTGGACACGATTGGGCAACTGTGACGGCTTCAGGGGCCTAAAACCCAAAAACCTTTAGAACAGTCTACAGGTCATAATTATGAAGGGGTTTCATTGTATCTTGGTAGGATGACTCCAAATAGTGTCCAGATGAGAATGTCCCCTTTTGGTTGCGATCATTCAACCATGATGGCTGCCAGAGCCCAAAGCCCAAAAACCTTTAGCACAGTCTACAGGTCATATTTATTAAGGGATTTCATTGTAACTTGGTAGATTGACTTCATATAATGTCCCCTTTGGACGCAATTGGGAAACTGACGGCTACAGGGGCCCGAAGCCCGAAAACCTTTAGCACAGTCTACAGGCCATATTTATGAGGGGATTTTAATGTAACTTGATAGGATGACTCATTTTGGAATAATTTCACTGTAACTTGGTAACTTTCGCTGATATACGTTAACTGTGAGGGCCACATACATTAACTGTGAGATCATATTAACCCACCCCTCAGCTCTTTAGTACAGTGTACACCTCACATTATTTTTATCATAAACATAGCACACAGGGAACAGAAATGAACATATTCCCAATTATCACAATTCTTGTCTTATTTCATAATCCTTTCATAAACATTGAACATTATCCTTTTCATCAAACACAACACACAAGTTAAGCTACAGTGTCATTGACACTTTCATTTTTTTTGCAGTGGTGTTAATAGAAATTGTCATTACTTTCATGCTATCTTTCAGATGGCCAAATGTGATTGTTTGCAGAAAGAATGGTTCACTGACAAATGAAAGACAACACAATGATGAAAATACAAAGTATTTTAGTGGCTCTAATTACACATATCTGTCACTATCTGTGCTTTTGATGGAAAAATGTTCTCTCGATGAGAATGGTGCTGGAATGGTCCATGATGAAACAATGCCGGCAATTTTTGACAAAAAAATGTAACTTGTGATCTCCTGAACACAATAGCAGTGTCTGACGTCAAATCGGCCAGTCTGTACAGGCGGATCTCTTGCTTGCACATGACGTCCAAGAAAGTCACAGATGTGTTCTAAAAGATTCAAATCGGGTCTCATTGTAGGCCAAGGTAGTGTTGTAATTGCGTTTTGAAGGACTGCTCTCACAGCATGGAAACGATGTGGTCTTGCATTGTCATCCATGAATACAGGGCGAGTTGCCAAAGGGTGGTTGTCAAAATGAGGCGCGACAACCAGATTGAGACTGAGACTGTCCCGCATGTATTGATGACCATTGAGATTCCCACGAATAGTCACTATATCAAGTTTGCAATCATGATTGAGTCATCCCCAGATCATTACTGATCCTCCACCATAAGGAACAGTAGGTCTGATGTCCCTGGGCACATAAGCAGTATTTCTTTGCCCCCACACTCTCATGTGATCATCTGTGATGTGAAGCAGGAACCGTGAAGCAGGAACCTACTCTCGTCTGATCAATGGACTCTCCTCCACATCCTGAGATTCCAATGTTGTTGTGCCATACACCACACCAAATGTCGTCTTTGATGCTGATCGGACAGAGCTGGATGCTTGATGACCCTTCTGGACCTCATACCCAGTGCTTTGAGACCATTTTGGACAGTTATGTTACACCAACGCCTGTTGGGGAGCCAAAGGCATTTCAAAACCCCACTTGAAGCAAAGGGTTCACACCTAACGAGACGTGCCAGACTCTGATCTTCCCAGGGAGAGGTCTTTTGGAGTTGTCCAGGCCTTGATCGGTCCTTAACATTGTTGGTTTGTTGATGTTTTCGGTTAAGTCTGCTGATGACCGAATGACTATAGCCAAGTTGCCTTCCAATAGCTTTGAATGACATGCCTGTTGCATGCATGCCAATGATCTGCCATCTTAGTGCCTCTGATAGTCTCCTCCTTGCCATGTTAACATTTACTGATAAAAACAGTGACAAATTTTCTTGTTTTATATCCAGATATTGCATGTGGATGATAGTGTTTTTTGTGACATTCGTGGGAAGCATGCTTCACGTGGATGAGGGGATGTGTTTGGGGTACGCTATCAACCAGATGCATCATGTTTCACTAGATGAAATGTATTGCAAGCCATAACAATCATTAAAACTTAATAATCAGTAACAACAACTCCACTGTCATGAAACATTTCATGGGGTGCTTAATTAAGTTCCAGGTGTATATATTTAGGTTACCTAACTGGTTACCTAGGTCAGGTACTGGGGAATGAACGATAGTTTACCAAAGCTCAGACCATGTGAACGATAAATGGGTTACGCAAAATTCTGGAAACAGCAGGCCTGTAGACTTGTGTCACTGAACTAGAGAAATGGTCAGTTGAATAAAAGTTGTAGAATCTCTGCCTCAGCTTTGGAAAAATTGTTCGAAAAGAACTGGAATCAGGTCGTCTTGCAGAAATTTTCAACCTCTGGAAACAGAAATATACTCTTGAGTGTGGTCTTATTTTACATACATGTATGGTGAGGCAAGTATATATATATATATTTGATGATATATAATATATATATCATTATCATCATTAAGATTGTGTACAAAATGTATCAGAGACAAGTTCTGGTTTCTAAGGCACTATCTCAACTCATTGAAATCTGTCTTACTATTCTCAACTGTAGTTCCAATAACATGATTAACTTGTATTTTAATTTCGGATTTCCTTGTCAGACTTTAGCATGCTAAGCCAATATTCTTGGTTACTACTGTAATTTATTTATAAAGAGGGAATGTGTTCCAGACATTTTCTTGTCAGTGTGAACAACCTTACATACATGGCAGTCCTGACATTTGTTGTTTTGTCTTGTACAACTTCATTTGTATTAATCTGTCAATCTTCAGCAATATGGCAATAAATATTTTAATTTTTATGATATTATATATGAATAAATTATCTAACATTCATTTTTAGTCGAGTTGTGACGAAGTGAGAGGATGAACCCTACTTATTTTGGACTTGCTTGGTCAAAGGTCAAGGTCACTTTGACCTTGAACATAGTAAATTCTAAACAATTGGTTTCCAGATGATAACTTGACTATGGTTCACCCCACATTCATGAAACGTCATATGTAGGTTGGCCTTCATGAGAGGAAGAACCCTATTTATTTTGGACTCATTAGGTGAAAGGTCAAGGTCACAATGACCCTGAACACAGTAAATCAAAACAATTGGTTTCCAGATGATAACTTGATTATGGTTTGACCCACATTCATAAAACTTCATAGGTAGGTTAGCATCAGTGAGAGGAAGAACTCTATTTATTTTGGACTCGTTAGGTTAGAGGTCAAGGTCACAGTGACCTTCAAAACAGTAAATCGTAAACAATTGGTTTCCAGACGATAACTTGATAATGGTTTGACCCACATTTATGAAACTTCATAGGTAGGTTTGCCTCGGTGTGTGGAAGATCGCTATTTATTTTGGACTTGCTAGGTAAATGGTCAAGGTCACAGTGACCTTGAAGATAATAAATCATAAACAATTGGTTTCCAGATGATAATTTGACAATGGTTCCACTCACATTCATGAAACTTCATAGGTAGGTTGGCATTGGTGCAAGAAAGAGCTCTATTTATTTTGGAATCACTAGGTCAAAGGTCAAGGTCACAGTGACCCTTCACATAGTAAATTGTAAATTGGTTTCTGGATGTTAAGTTGATAATGATTAAACCCACTTTTGTGCTATCACAACTTGACATTGGATTGGTGATCCTATTGGCATTTTTAGTCGAGTTGTGACGAAGTCAAACTCGACTTATAGTTTGGTGAATGGCGGGCGGGCGGGTGGGCGCTCGGGCGGGCGGGCGGGCGTAAACAATTGGTTTCCGGATGATAACTTGATAGTGGTTCAACTCACATTCATTAAACTTCATACGTAGGTTGGTCTTGGTGGGAGGAAGAACCCTATTGATTTTGGACATGCTACGTCGAAGGTCAAGGTCACAGTGACCTTGAACATAGTAAATCTTAAACAATTGGTTTCCGGATGATAACTTGATAATGGTTCAACTCACATTCATGAAACTTCATAGGTAGATTGGCCTTGGTGAGGGGAAGAACCCTATTGATTTTGGACTCGCTACGTCAAAGGTCAAGGTCACAGTGACCTTTAACATAGTATATCGCAACAATTGGTTTCCGGATGATAACTTGATAGTGGTTCAACCTAGAGTCATGAAACTTCATAGGTGTGTTGGCCTTGGTGCGAGGAAGAACCCTATTGATCTTGGACTCACCAGGTCAAAGGTCAAGGTCACAGTGACCTTGAACATAGTATATCGCAACAATTGGTTTCCGGATGATAACTTGATAGTGGTTCAACCTAGAGTCATGAAACTTTATAGGTGTGTTGGCCTTGGTGCGAGGAAGAACCCTATTGATCTTGGACTCACCAGGTCAAAGGTCAAGGTCACAGTGACCTTGAACATAGTATATCGCAACAATTGGTTTCCGGATGATAACTTGATAGTGGTTCAACCTAGAGTCATGAAACTTCATAGGTATGTTGGCCTTGGTGCGAGGAAGAACCCTATTGATCTTGGACTCACCAGGTCAAAGGTCAAGGTCACAGTGACCTTGAACATAGTATATCGCAACAATTGGTTTCCGGATGATAACTTGATAGTGGTTCAACCTAGAGCCATGAAACTTTACAGGCGTGTTGGCCTTGGTGCGAGGAAGAACCCTATTGATGTTGGACTCACCAGGTCAAAGGTCAAGGTCACAGTGACCTTGAACATAGTATATCGCAACAATTGGTTTCCGGATGAGAACTTGATAGTGGTTCAACCTAGAGTCATGAAACTTCATAGGTGTGTTGGCCTTGGTGCGAGGAAGAACCCTATTGACCTTGGACTCGCCACGTCAAAGGTCAAGGTCACAACTCGACATTGGATCTGTGATCCTGAGCGGCATTTTTTTTAGCCTTTTGATGGTTGTTTGTGAAGCATCTTTCTGTCCATTGTTTTTTTTTCAGTGATTTCAATCTGTCAAAGAAGTTTAAGTCCGCAGAATCCTTTAAATGCAGGATTAATTTTGATAGTATTTGTGTTAATGATTGTTATTTTTTAATTTACTAGAGTGTGTCATTGAGTCCTCTGTTCAGTTGTTCGAAAACATATTAGGGCTATTAAAAAAAAAATTCTTCTTTCACAGGTACCTCCTTCGTCATAGAAAATCTGCCTCATCACCTTTTTTCTTCTGGAAATCTCTTCTGTGACACTATGTAGTACTTATAGGACAAATATTTAGCCAACTATACCTTGTTTGACAGCACACACTTCTCAGCTGATACTTGATGATTATTCCCACCGACGCAGGCAGTATTAACCATGGTTGTCACCTGTTTGAAAATCTTGCCAGATGTTACCTTAAGTGTCTGCTTGCCAATCACAAAGAGAAAACGCAGTCAGTTTCTACCGAAATGTACAATTTACCAAGGTGTTTTGTTTCACGTATACATTATTGTATGACCAATTTAGTGATCAGCAACTTGGAATAATATTTTTCAATTTATGTGCACTTCATTCCTAAATAGCACATGCACTGTTTCAATGTTTGTTTTTTTTTTCTTTCTTTATCAGAATGGACTATTTTTGTAGGGGAAGGCATTTATATAGTGAGCCTGTTCGCCAAAACCCTATTTCATCTTAAAGGGAATAAAATTACAGTTTTAAAAAAAAGGTATAGTTGGTTAAATTTTCAACTGCATTATGGGACATTTTCACTGCTCAAAACTTTGGTTTCCCACATAATAGTGTAAGTAGTTAAATTTCTGATTCCAACTATTTTCAGAACTGTTTTGTGAATAAACAAAAGAGCCTCCCTTCCTTATCATAAAATTGAAGAAAGATTGCCCGCGAAACAGGAAATTTTTAGCTATAGGCCTAACCATTTTCTGACTTCAATGGCCATATTTGACTAGCGCTGTTCGCAAAAACTTTCAGTTCTTGAATTTTTGGTAACAAAATATTGCTTCTTACACTTCATTGGAATGAGTTTATCAAGGTTGTTCCCATGAGAGGTTTTAAGCTATGTTTTAGTGTTAAGAAAAGAAAAATTCTTACCTCCAAAATATAGCTTCTGACCCCACACCGGAATGAACTTGTCAAGCTAGTTCCAATGACAGGTGTTTTGCTGGGGTTTTGTTTAGCCAAACATGAAAATTTTTAATTATTCAATAAATTGTTTTTGCAAGTGTTGTCTGTGAGTTGTGTTGGGTAAAGGGTCAATAAAGTATTATTTGCTTTTGACAAGAAAGCACATCGAATATTGTAAGAACAAGAAAAGAAATTATCTGAAAATGCATTTTGGATTTGTTGGAAACAGTTATTTTTGAATGATAATTCTTTCCCATTTCAACCCTTATGTATGGAAACTTAGTTATTTTACTTAGGTAGACCCTCGTAGGAACCCCAAGAAGTGAAGCAGTGCTTGTTTACTGTGGTAAGCAAGCTCTGTTTTTCTGGTAAAATAGGAGTCGGTCACCAATGCTTGGTGCCGGGTGCAAGTCCACAAAAATGGGCAACATGAGAATAGACAATAAACTTAACTTGACTTTATCTCCATGTTGTGGTCATGCTTAGCCATTGTGCAGAAGTATGTGACCTTAAACATCAGTAAAATAAATAAATAAATACTGGGGTAGACAGGTTCTCTTTTCTTGTATGATAACATTTGGTTACCAGTGCCTCCACTAGAGTGAGCAATAAAATGATAAACAATGGGTTAAACTTGACTTAAAACTTGTTTTGTGGTCATAGGTGCTAAAGTGATCTTAAACTGCATATTTTTCAAGCAACAAATCGTGATGGTTCTTAACCATCACAGATTGAGTTGACAGCTTTGTAATATTATTCATTATTTGCAAACCTGGATCATGATCTGCCATTGTCATGGTCTTGCAAACCATATTCTTGTGATCAGCAGTGAATGTGATGGTATATACAGTTGAGCAATACCTGATAATTCTACAAACCCACATTTATGAACTTTGATGCAGCAGTCTTTTACTTCTTTGTTTCTTTAACTGGTAGAGTGCCAGAAGCCACTATCAGGGCTTTAATTTGAAGAGCAGGTACTCAGCCTAAAGGTATCATATTCTGTGGATGTGCTTCATATTATCTTAGAAGTAAAATTACTTAGTCTATATGGGTTTGCAGTGTTACAATTCATGGGAGAGTGCCTCTTGGCACTCTCCCATGAATTGTAACAACACATGAACAAATTTTGATAACCAAGATACTGAAAGTTACCACAACACAATAAAAATACTAACTTGATTAATGCCTAATAATGTTAAAAATATTTTTCTCAGACCTTCCAATATGGTTATTTTGGCTGCTGCATACTCTTTTTATTACCAGTCCAAACTTTAAAAAAATAAAAAATTACTTGGTTTAGGTGACTTAAATTTTCCAAGTTAATAAAATGTATAAAATACACAGACATGTTAACCTTCCCAGGATGTCCAGGAAATTCCTGGGAATTCAACGTTGTTCCCAGCATCCCGGAAAAAGATCTCCTTGGGCCGAAAATCTCAGAAAATATCAATCAAAACATTTGGCAGTTTTGAAATGATTTCGAGGGTCAATTTGCAATCAGTTTCAAAAGATTTATAGTGTTGGCATTACCCTGTTCAAAAATCATTAAAATGATCGTAAAATTCGTTAATAAAAGCAAAAAAGGATGTACCTTTTTTCAAGTGTACGAAATTCGTCTCGATCAGCTGTTTACTTTGTGCCAATTTGTGGTGACCCATTTGTGGTGACCCAGTTTCAAACACCTTATCACCAACAACTTCAGATGTTTGATTTGTAGAAAAAAAGTTTTATTCAACGGAGAATTCCCCTTTAATAGTGTTCCATTTACATTTTTCTTGCATTTGAATAAGGGTGCCCAAGTTTTGCTTTACAAACTGCAACACGGTGTTTGAACATTGGAAAGAGAACTTAAATCACAATTGAGTTGATGGGCACCACCATTTTTAACTTGGAATTCTGGGAGATACTGGGGAAGTTCCTTTGATCTATTTCCAGTGATAAAAATATCTGTCTGGGAATCACCTCTTTCTTTCATGTAAATCTTTGAATCAAACAAGGCAGTGTTTTGGGAAGTTGAACTGATAACAACTCTGGTTTAATTCTAAGTTAAAGGCGTCTTTTGGAAGTGTTTTTATTTTATTATTTTATTTATTATTATTTCTTGCAAAAAGATATTGAAATGGATAGGATCTACAGAGAAATTCATTTTGTGTCTTACATTTTTAGCTTAACTTGACATAGTCAAGCTAAGCTTTTGCCATCATGCGTGCGGAAGTCTGTTAGTCTGTGAGTCTCTGAATCTGTGAGTCTGTTCACATTTTCCTTTAGCACGGGCTACACCCCGCATTTCTTGTCTGATCGTCACGAAATTTCATATGCAGGTTTGGGGTCATGTCTAGATGAGAACGATTCATTTTGGTTGTGATCGGGCAACCGGTATGGCTGCCCGAGCCCAAAACCCGAAAACCATTATCACAGTCTACAGGTCGTATTTATGAAGGGATTTCATTGTAACTTGGTAGTATGCCTCTGTATAATGCCTAGATGAAAACGTCCCCTTTTGGGCATGATCTATCAACCGTGATGGCTGCCCAAGCCCGAAACCCAATAACTTTTAGCACAGTCTGCAGGTCATGTTTAATATGGAGGGATTTCATTGTAACTTGGTAGGACGACTCCTTATGATCTCAAGATGAGAATTTACCCATTTGGGTGTGATCTGCCAACCGTTACAACTGCCCGAGCCCGAAACCCGAAAACCTTTAGCACAGTCTACAGGTCATATTTATTGAGGAATTTCATCGGTGGGTTGACTTCATACAGTGTCCAGATGAGAAAGTCCCCCTTTGGTCCTGATTGGGCAACTGTGACAGCTACAGGGGCCCGAAGCCCGAAAACCTTTAGCACAGTCTACAGGTCATATTTATGAAGGGATTGTCTAGATTGTAACTTGGTAGGATGACTCCAAATAATGTCTAGATAAAAACGTCCCATTTTGATTGCGATCATTCAGCCTACATGGTGCCCGAGCCCAAAAACCTTTAACATAGGCAAAAGGTCATATTTATGGAAGGATTTCATTGTAACCTGTTAGGTTGACTCCATATAATGCCTGGATGATGACATCCCCTTTTGGTTGTGCTTGGTCAACTGTGATGGCTACAGGTGCCCGAAGCCCGAAAATCTTGAGCACAGTCTACAGGTCATATTTATGAAGGGATTTCATTGTAACTTCGTAGGATCACTTCAGATGATGCCCAGATGAGAATGTCCCCTTTTGGTTGCGATCACTCAACCATGATGGCTGCCCGAGCCAAAAGCCCGAAAACCTTTAGCACAGTCTTCAGTTCATATTTATGAAGGGATTTCATTGTAACTTGGTAGGTTGACTTCATATAATGTCTAGATGAGAACAGACCCTTTTGGACACCATTAGGCAACTGTGACGGCTACAGTGGCCTGAAGCCCGAAAACCTTTAGCACAGTCTACAGGTGATATTTATGAAGGGATTTCATTGTACCTTGGTAGGATGACTCCAAATAATGTCTAGATGAGCACATCCCCTTTTGGTCGTGGTCATTCAGCCTTGATGGCTGCCCGAGCTCAAAAACTTTAGCATAGCCAAAACGTCATATTTATGGAAGGATTTCATTGTAACCTGTTAGTTTGACTCCATATAATGCCCAGATGATGACATCCCTTTTGGTTGTGATTGGTCAACTGTGACGGCTTCAGGGGCCCAAAGCCCAAAAACCTTGAGCACAGTCTACAGGTCATATTTATGAAGGGATTTCATTGTAACTTCGTAGAATCACTCCAGATGATGCCCAGATGAGAATGTCCCCTTTTGGTTATGATCATTCAACCATGATGGCTGCCCGAGTCCAAAGCCCCAAAACCTTTAGTACAGTCTACAGGTCATATTTATGAAGGGATTTCATTGTAACTTGGTAGGTTGACTTCATGTAATGTCTAGATGAGAATGTCCCCTTTGGACACAACTGGGAAAGTGACGGCTACAGGCGCCCGAAGCCTGAAAACCTTTAGCACAGTCTACAGGCCATATTTATGAAGGGATTTCAATTTAACTTGATAGGATGACTCGTTTTGGAATAATTTCACTGTAACTTGGTAACTTTCGCTGATATACGTTAACTGTGAGGGACACATACATTAACTGTGAGGTCATGTTAACCCACCCCTCAGATCTTTAGTACAGTGTACACTTCATATTATTTTTAGCTCAACTTTGATGAAGTCAAATTTGAGCTATTGTCATGGCCCGTCGTCCGTCTGTCCATCCGTCCGTCCGTCTGTCCGTACGTCAGCAATTGGTTATGGCTCGGGCTAGAGGTCGTATTTATGAACCGATCTTTACGAAACTTCTTGTGTACCTTTGTAATGACCCTGGGACGGGAACGAGTGTTTTTAGGTGTGGTCCGAAACTCAAGATGGCTGCCAGCGGCCATTTTGTACCGATGATGCAAAAATCAGTTTTTTGTACAGAACTTCTGTATGAAAGTTCTGATTTGAATAAAGTTTTGTATAAATGTTTAGTACCATGGGATACATCACATATAATACGGGTTTTTTTCTCGTGCGTAAATTATGCAAATTAGACTGACTTTGATTTATTTAGTGTTACTTTCAGAGCTGTAAGTGCCAAGCTGCTATGGCTCGGGCTAGAGGCCGTATTTATGAACTGATCGTTACGAAACTTCTTGGGTACCTTTGTTATGACCGTGGGACGAGAACGAGTGTTTTTGGGTGCAGTCCGAAATTCAAGATGGCCACCAGCAGCCATTTTGTACCGACGATGCAGAAATCTGTTTTTTTGTACAGAACTTCCATATGAAAGCTCTGATTTGAATAATATTTTGTATGAATGTTTAGTACCATGGGATACATCACATATAATATGGGTTTTTTTCTCGTGCATAAATTGTGCAAATTAAACTAATTTTGATGTTTTTTGGTGTTACTTTCAGCACTGTAAGTGCAAATGCCAATACAGCTTGGGCTAGAGGCCGTATTTATGAACCGATCTTTACGAAACTTCTTGGGTACCTTTGGTATCACCGTGGGACGAGAACGAGTGTTTTGGGGTCCGGTCCGAAATTCAAGATGGCCGATGGCAGCCATTTTGTACAAAATTAGGTGCAATCAGATTTTTGCACGGAACTTCCATATGAAAGCGCTGATTTGAATAATTTTTTGTGTGAATGTTTAGTACCATGGGATACATCACATATAATACAGGTTTTTTTCTCGTGCAGAAATTATGCAAATTAGATGAACTTTGATTTTTTCATTGTGACTTACACACAGTAAGTACACATGTCAATACGGCTTGGGCTAGAGTCTGTATTTATGAACTGATCTTCACGAAATGTCTTGGGTACCTTTGTTATCACCTTGGGACGAGAACAAGTGTTTCTGGGTGCGGTCTAAAATTCAAGATGGCTGCCAGTGGCCATTTTGTACCGAAATTAGGTCTAATTAGTTTTTTGTACACAACTTCTGTACGGCTCAGACTAGAGGCCATATTTATGAACCAATCTTTACGAAACTTCTTGGGTACCTTTGTTATCACCGTGGGATGAGAGCGAGTGTTTTTGGGTGTGGTCCGACATTCAAGATGGCCACCAGCAGCCATTTTGTACCAAAATTAGTGCAATCAGTCTTTTGTACAGAACTTCTGTATGAAAGTTCTGATTTTTGTAAGAATGTTTAGTAACATGGAATACATCACATATTGTAAGGTTTTTTTTTTCGTGCAGAAATTATGCAAATTAGATGAACTTTGATTTATTCAGTGCTACTTACACAATGTAAGCACACATGTCAATACGGCTCAGGGTAGAGGCTGTATTTATGAACCGATCTTCACAAAACTTCTTGGGTACTTTTGTTATCACCTTGGGAAGAGAATGAGTGTTTCTGGTTGCGGTCCAAAATTCAAGATGGCTGCCAGTGGCCATTTTGTACCAAAATTTGGTCCAATCAGTTTTTTGTCACAAGTTCGATACGGCTCGTATTTATGAACTGATCTTCACAAAACTTCTTGGGTACCTTTGTTTTCACCTTGGGACAGGAACGAGTGTGTTTTGGGGTGCCTTTGTTATCACTGTGCTATGAGAACAAATATTTTGGGGTTGAGTCAGACCCACTCTGGGACTCAAAGATTTCTTTTCAGTTTAGCATCTGACTGTAGCCCACCTTTACAATACTTCACCTATACATTTGTTATAGACAACGGTCAGTATTTATGTACAGACCGTTACAATACTTTATATGTACCTTTGTTATCAGGTCATTACCTAGATGTTTGTCATTGCTGTGTCATATACTATACATGTACATGTCTTTGTCTTGACAAGTTGAGCTACAGTGTCATTGACACTTTCATTTATCAAAAACATAGCATACAGGGAACAGAAATGAAGATATTTCCAATTATCACAATTCTTGTCTTATTTTATAATCCTTTCATAAACATTGAACATTATCCTTTTCATCAAGCACAACACACAAGTTAAGCTACAGTGTCATTGACACTTTCATTTAAGAGGTCCTCTGTTCAGTAATCTATTTTTATACTCCTGAGAATTTTCTTCAATTTTTATTTCTTTCAACTCATGTATGGTCTTCAGCAGCCATGAAGTGATTGTAGGAGAACTGCAAGAAATTTTTTGAAGTTGAACAATTGAAATTTCTGAACATTTGTGGGAGTTAATTATGCCTCATTTTTTTTTTTAATTACTCTTCTTCAGATTACTGTTACAGTAATGAATTTATTGTAGTAGTGTAAAACATTTTTTTTTTTAAGTTTGACAACTACAGGTGCTGTACTTGAAACTGAAAAATTAAGGTCTTTTTTCCAGAATTTTTTGTTCTATTTTTGTGTCGCCGCCCCATGAAGTGGGGAGCGACATATAGGGATTACTTTTGTCATCTTGCGTCGTCCGCGAGGGGAGCGACATATAGGGATTACTTTTGTCGTCTTGCGTCGTCCGCGTCACACTTTCTCTTATCCGCCACTCCTCTTTAACCTATGAATGGATTTTAATGAAACTTTCAGTGATTCTTTATCACATCATGGCATTGTGCACCTCCTATTTTATTTTTTTATCCACTGTATTTTTTCCAGAGTTATGCCCCTTTTCCACTTAAAATTCTGTCTGAAATGCCAGGCTTCTCTTATCCGCCACTCCTCTTTAACCTATGAATGGATTTTGATGAAACTTTCAGTGATTCTTTATCACATCATGGCATTGTGCATCTCCTATTTTATTTTTTGATCCGCTGTATTTTTCCAGAGTTATGCCCCTTTTCCACTTAGAATTCTGTCTGAAACGCCAGGCTTCTCTTATCTGCCACTCCTCTTTAACCTATGAATGGATTTTGATGAAACTTTCAGTGATTCTTTATCATATCATGGCATTGTGCACCTCCTATTTTATTTTTTGATCCGCTGTATTTTTTCCAGAGTTATGCCCCTTTTCCACTTAGAATTCTGTCTGAAACGCCAGTCTTCTCTTATCCGCCACTCCTCTTTAACCTATGAATGGATTTTGATGAAACTTTCAGTGATTCTTTATCATATCATGGCATTGTGCACCTCCTATTTTATTTTTTGATCCGCTGTATTTTTTCCAGAATTATGCCCCTTTTCCACTTAGAATTCTGTCTGAAATGCCAGGCGACACACGTATTCCATGGAAGACTCACATCTAAGTAGTTTTTTAGTATTTATTTGGGCGGGGTGGGGTGTGGGAGGGGGTATTGAGAGAAACCTGATTACTGTTGTGATTCCAGTGTTTGTGAATAGAATACAGTTTGAATAAGCCATTAGACAGGATTCAGAACCAGCTGAGATGAGCAGTAGTATAACTCCAGAATGAAAATTTATATTTATATATTTTGACCATATTTTTGTTTGGTGATACAACATATGTGAGCTGCATTAATAGTCTTGTAGTATCTCCTACGGAGAGAAGTTCTCTCATTGAGGGTAATTTAGTGATAGTCAACTTGCGCCATACAGCATTTTCTGTCTCGCATACGTTTCCCTTAAATCCATACCATTTCACTGAAAATCAACCTCAATTTCCACGAAAAATGTTTTTGGAGGTTAACATGTCTGAAAATACACCACTACTGCCAGTGTTACTCTGTAGATGCCTAAAACACAAAAATCCCCATGGAACCCAGTAGTGAAGCAGTGCTTATTTACGGTAAGGCATCCCATGATATGGTTTTGTTGAAATTGTTTTAAGAAGTTATGCGGAATAAGCTCCATTTTACTGGTAAAATATGTCCCAGTCACCAATGCTTGGGGTGGAAATCCTCTAAAATGGGCAACATGGGTATAAATGATTGATTAAACTTTGCTTTATCTCCATGTTGTGGTCATGATTAGCCATTGTGCAGAAATATGTGACCTTAAATACCAATAAATTAATAAAATATAAAAGAAGCCAACTATATGAACCTCTGTGGGTAAAAATATAATAATGACAAAGATAAAAAGTAAAATAAAAAACTGCCCACCCACAACTATTTTTTTACAAAAAATGGCCTAAAAAATGGAAGATCTACTTGGTCCGTCCTAAAATGAATTTTCTCCTGTTTAGAACCCTGTGAACTGGAACATTTTTATTTACTGAACTAAAGAAATTACCCTTTAATAGTTTAACCCTTAAAGCCCTGGAGTTTTGTGTACAATTTTTCCAAACTTTGACAGTCGACTCTTGTGGCTTTGAAGTTGTCTCTAGGCAAGTCATGCCTGCCTTATTAGGCAGCCATGATTGCCTAGAAACAACTGCCATGGTATTTAAATGCACCTTGCAATTTTACTCATAGACTACCTGGTGGGGCACCTTTCCCATTGGAGTAAAGTGACCAAAGTCAGAATTTAGCCTGTAAGGGCTAATTGGTCCTATTTACCTACAACTTGTGTGAGAGTCTCTAAAGTGGAGAACAAACATTCGGCTTGATTCTGAGTTGTGGTCACAATATTGCCGTAGATGCTCAAAGTTGATGTAAACTCCAAATACATAATATAAAGTTGTTTGTTAAAAAAAAATAGCTTTTTCTCAGTTCCTTGAGGGTTGCCAATTATTTTGTTGTAAACCAACTTTAGTTTTTGTGACTTGAGAAAACTGACTAACCAAGACTGTATAATGAGCACATTGTGATGGAACTTTTTATCGCTTTGAATCCGTCAGACCAGTTTTCTTGGCCAGGAACATGAAAGTCATAATGACATGAAGTAGGATGGCCGCTAAGTGAATGTGTGGGATAGACCAATCAGTATGTTCAATGTGCAGCCTTGCAGCTGCACGTTTAAAATATTCATTGGCCTTCCCCCAAATAATGAATATGGACTATCCAACTACTGCCATTGAACTGACATGGAAGATGCCACCAGGGTTTAAAGGGTTATGATTAGTCTGTGTTGAATGGTGAAAATAAAGGGGGTCAACATGAATATTAACCCCTTTTTTGGGGACGAAATAAGGCCCCATTCCCAATGGGGTACATGCTATAAAATTCCCAATTTCTGACACAAAACACTGTTATCCTAAACTTACACAGCATAATCAGGTTACATAGCGATTATGCTCTTCTAATAGTTAATTCTAATAAAGTGATACCCATTTTAACCTATATTCTTTCTGGAAAAAAAAGCTTCTAGGTGGATTTATGTTTAGATAACCAATTGAATAAATTTCTCAAAACCAAGAAAAAGGTCCCTTTCCCAATCTACTTGGAGCAAACCCTGATAAACTTGACTTCGTACCTGTGTTGTCTTGATGTAGCCCAGTCTTTCGATTTTGAAAATGGGATTCATGCTGTATGCTGCTTGCCAGCTTTTGAAGGGTGCTACTGTTCATTCTCAGCATCAGGAAAATGTTTTCAAGAAAAACATCAACAAACACCTGCACACCGTTCACTCTATTGGTGCACAGTAAGTAGAGATTCCAAAATTATTATTTTTCAAAAGCATAAGCTTTTCACAGCAATAATCAAATTTATTTGAGTTTGGTATAACACATGAAAGGTAACTTCAATGGAGCAATCATAAGTCAATCAGATGATTCTCCACAGAATGCATGAGTGAAAGGACAGAGAGTAGCATTACTGGCCTTTGAAGTTTGTTGAATTATGTTGTTAATGTACCAATTCTTGGAAAGTGAAGTTTGATTACTTCGAAGTCGTGGAATGCTAAAGCTTAAAATTTACGGTATATTGTTCACATTTCTGTTCACTCATTATATTATTTGGACTATTTCTCACAAGCTGATTTTAACCCTTTACTTTTCATTTTAATTTTTTCCCCCACTTCTTAAAACAATTTCAACAAAATCATATCATGGGATGCTTTACCGGAATGAGCTCGATGAGCTCATTCCAATGAGGAGTCACTTGGTATGGTTTTGTTGAAATTTTTTACAGAAAATTTTCTATTGCACATTTTTTTGTTATACGGTGGATGTAGCCAATTTGTTAGGCAAGGGTTAATCACTCACTAGGTGGAACTGAGGCACAGTGGCTATAGCCGATTCATTTGGCAAGGGGTAATCACTCACTAGGTGGAACTGAGGCACACTGTTGTCTGTTGTCTACTCTCAAAAACTAAAAACTGCTGGTTGCGATGGCTCGCGAGAGTGACAGCTCTCCTTTAAATCAAAAGACTTATATAGCCATAGCAAGCCTACAAATAATGTCAAGGCCATTAGCAGGCATAAACCACTTGTTTGACAGGTACCAATTCACATGTGCCTGACATATAATGACCAGTATAATTCTTAAAATCAAATAAAGGTTTATATGAACATTCATTTCAAAAGAACACATCTTTTGTTTGAATCTTGTTTTGACCATTTGTAAATTGATAATGTTTAGTAGGTTTCACCAGAATCTTAACTTATTATCATTCATTGGAAAGCACTCTTGTAGAGAGCTTTCCAACAAATGATAACAGGACATGATTTCATCAGAACTACATATACAATTAATGTGGTATAAAATTAATTTCAAGCAGTTGCATCTTCACAGATCTTCCATTAACTGAGATTCCTGTGTTGAAAAGCTGGGACTATAGATCAATATAACAGTAATCTGTTCTAGTTGCATTGACTGCTAAGGCAAATATAAATCTTACAATAAATACAGGTGCTGTGTAGACAATTACTAATTACCATTAAAACAGTTCCCCCAAAATCAGTAATTGTCAGTTCTCAAATCTTGGTCTGGGGCAGGTTGCAAATGTGAACTGACACACTGGCAAAATTAATTGCAGCCGTTTTGGGGGGTAGCCATGTAGCTCAGTATGGTAGTCGACCATTTATGGTTCTGGTATTGGCTGCTGTAGACCCAAGATCAGCTCCCATTGGGGCCAACTTCAAAAACACTACAGTTTTCAGTTCAGTTGCTTGAACCTAGCGCAATGCCTGGTGGAATTCTTGCTTGACATAGGTGGTATACATTTAACATGCATTATGCACATTAATAACATACTACAGAATTCAACCTTGGAATTTAGGAAGAAAAACTGACAGTTTGATAGAGAGACATGAACTGTTATCTTGTGGTGACGACTTTTTAAAAACATAATTATTTGCTTGAATTAATAGGTAGAGTGCTGGAAGCCCATATTTGGGCTTTATTTTGAAGTGTGGGTACTGCAATTTAAAGGCTCCATATTTTGTGGATGTGCTTCATATTAACTTTAAGGTGATATTATTTTATCTGTGAGGATTCACCTTGTTACATTTTATGGGAGAGTGCCTATAGGCACTCTGCCATAAATTGTAACAAGGCCAAGACCCTCAAAAGAAATTTTCGAGACCAAAAATAATGTTGCACTCGACCAGTTAATCAAAACCATCGTACAGGCCCAACAGTGTTATGCTGCTCCATACACTAATACAGAAATATGAAAAAAACATTTGTCAAAGTTAGTTAATTAATGGTGCACACATACTTTTTGGGGAAGAATCCCTGTGACTGCTAGAAATTTTTGCTCTCTCTCAGAAAAATAGTTAGATGCTCGAATGAAAATATAAACATTTGTCAAAGTTAGTTAATTAATGGTGCACACATACTTTTTGGGGAAGAATCCCTGTGACTGCTAGAAATTTTTGCTCTCTCTCAGAAAAATAGTTTGATGCTCGAATGAAAATATTTTTTTTGAAAGTTGCTGTTTTAAAAACCAAAAACTTTTGGCTAAATCACAATTTTATATATTTATATGCAAAAATCCCCTTATGTGATCTTAAATATGAATTGACATCAGTAAACTAGGGAAAGTTTTTCCCAAACCTTTGTTTGTCCTTTGTTTGTGACCCCTCATCTGAATAATTTTTCTATGGAAAGTGAAGCTGTGTTTAATTGCTGTGATAGGGAGTGCAGTGACTCAGTGGTTAGACTTCAGACCAAAAGATTGATGGTTTATTCCTGACCAGTGGTTACTGTGTTGTGTCTTTGGGCAGGACACTTAAGCCTGATTGCCCACCTGGGGGCACAGTTGTGCTGTGTACTTAGGCATACTGCATGTCGATGGTGAACCATGGCCATAGAAAGTGTTGTTAAACCCCAATAAAATGAACAAAGAAATTAGTGTGATAAACAGATTTCTTTTCACTTGTACAATAGGACTTCGTAACCACCATTCAGGGTTTGAGACCTCTGTTGTGCTGTGATTTGGTATAAATGATTGTCTTGAATTGTTGTTATAAGTTGCAGTTATAATGCTGAAAATGACGTTAAACATCAAATTTAACAAACAGAAGGCAACTGTAACAAAAGGTGAACAGGGATTATTATTTTTTGTGTGGAGTGCTAAGCATATTTGCCAGATTGGGTCAGGTCTAGAAATAAACTTAAAGCTTATTTTGACCAGTATTGTTAGACCTGACCCTTTACCTACTCAATTGGCCACATCCAATCCTGGAAATAAGCAGATTGTCATCTGCAGAATGAGGTCCCCAAAGTGTGAATTCACCCTCTTATCCTCAATCTGAATCGGGGTCTCGGGCCTAAACAGAAAGAGGTGCCCAGAGGATAAATTGGTCCACTGTATGGGGTAGCATCAGCAAAATCCCCATTTGGGGACCTCATTCTGGAAATGGTAGATTGCTTAATTCCAGGCTTGGCTACATCCATCCACGTAACATACAAATTCAGCAGTAGAAAAAGAATATTTTCAAAATGTTTGAACAAAACCATTTTATGGACCGCCCACAGGAATGAGCTCAGTAGGTCGCCTGATATGGTTTTGTTGAAGTATTAGGGAAAATGTGAAAAAATAATAATAAAAATTAGTTATGACATCATCTGCATTGGGTAGAGGGTTAGTCAATTACTTAGTTACCATCCCTATGGGAATTGGAACATTGCTTCTTTACTTTTGTAAATGTTTTGGGCCAAAGTCCTCTAATGTGGACAGTGATTGGCTTAACTTCACTTCATACTTGGGTTACATTCATGATATAGTCATAGATGCTGAAAGTGACATCAAACAAAAATAAACAGTAATCTCTGTTGCAGACAATTGACAGACAGTACAGTTGTGGTGGACTGATCATAATCCATGCATGGGTAGTGATGTCCATGCATGCATTTACCAGGTAATAAAAATCATCATTAGCAAAATTTTAAATAATGAAGCACCGGATTGTTCCCGATGCTTTATTAATTAAATTTTTGAGGATTTTTCATTTTAGTGTTTGGAATGTAATATTATTGCATCCATGGAAATATTGCCCATCTGTGGAAAGTGACCAATCCATGGCAGCTGTACTGTACCAGCTGAAATAAGTTGTAGGAGAGCCTCAGATGGTTGTTGATTCTCCTTTTCCACGGTTGATAATTCCAGTGAATGACCAGATGTCTGGGATACTTAGAGCAGTTCTCAAGAAATTATGTCAGTGGTGGGAATTAGCAACAGAGGAAAGAGATCAAATACTTTTTGATTGTTATTCCACAACTTAGTCATTGTTGTACTGTGTCAGTTAGTATAAACTGGAGATAGGGAAGTGTCAATGATCATGTTAGAGAGATAAATGAGACCTCTTTTACCATTATATGGCCGTCCTGTATCAATTCATCAACAAGTGACAGTTCACACTGTCTACAACATGATGTCCTATGATAGTCAGGTATAAAACTGTAGTTATGTCTGGAGGGCATTTTTGGAAATTCTTCAGGCTTTGCTGTCTACAAATTAAATATAAACAATTAATAACAAAGATGCTATTGTGTAGAGGAGAAATTCCTTCAAAATATATAATGATGAATTCTTCATTTTTAGGTGAACTCACTCCTGTTAATGTCATCTGTAGCTTGGTGCCTTTTTTATAACCTTTTTACCCTTCTCCCTTCTAATGATGCCTGGGATCTCCTCTCCCATATTGGAATACTTGAAAGTAGGACAGTGCTGGAGCACGGTGGCTCAGTTGGTAGATGTGCAGGCTGCAAGCCGAGAGGCCCTCGGTTTGAATCCCATCTGCAGCAACCGCGTTGAGTCCATGGGCAAGACACTTCACCTCCAATGCCCATGTGGGGGCACGGTGGCTTTGTGTACTGAGGTGTACTACACGTCGATGGTGCACCTGTCTTCAACCAATGCTAACCCTGCTTGTGTGGGGTCAGTACGTTGAGGAGCTGACAGTTGCTCGGTGGTTCTCTCCGGGTACTCCGGCTTCCTCCACCCATAAAACTGTCGTGGTCATCATTAGCCCTTGTGCAGAAATATGTGATCTTAAACACCAATAAATAAATGTAGGACAGTGCTTGTTTTTCTTTTGTAGACAAGTTCTTTACTGGTACAGTGGCACCCTACTTAATTGTATTTCTCTTAATTAGGGGGTGCGGTGGCTCAGTAGGTAGAGGTGCAGGCTGCAAGCCGAGAGGTCCTCAGTTCGAATTCCACCTGCGGCAACCGTGTTGTGTCCTTGTGCAAGACACTTCACCCCCATTGCCCATGTGGGGGCATGGTGACATTGTGTACTAAGGCATAATGCACATCGATGGTGCACTGTCTTCAACCAATGCTAACCCTGCTTGTGTGGAGTTAGTATGTTGGGGAGCTGACAGTTGCTTGGTGGTTCTCTCCGGGTACTCCGGCTTCCTCCACCTGTAAAACTGTCGAGGTCATGATTAGATATTGTGCAGAAATATGTGACCTTAAACACCAATAAATAAATAAATAAATATTTCTCCTAATTGAATAATCCTTGCGAGTGGAAATTCTGGTAAGTGAAGCAGTGCTTGTTTACTATGGTTTAGTATGGTAAAATGAGCATGGTAACCAATGCCTGGGGTAGAAGTCCTCTAAAATGGACGACATGGGTATAAACAATTTGCTGGACATCACTTTATATCCATGTTGTTGTCACAGTTAGCCATTTTGTAAAAATATGTGACCTTAACTGCCAATAAATAAATAAATAGAATAACCTTGTTAACTCTTTACCTAACATGAAAAGCAGACGACACTTGCAAACAAAATTCTTGAATAACTAATTTTTTTCATTTTTTTGTCTCAAAAACATAGGTTATGACCCCTCTTTGGAACGAGCTCGTCAAGCTCGTTCCAAAGATGTGTCATAACCTATGTTTTTGAGACCAAAAATGAAAAAAATAATGAAAATTAATTGGCGATTTTTGTGAATAGCGCTGTTTGTTTTGGGCTGTTACGTTGGTTAAAGGGTTAATTGAATATACTTTCCAAAAACAAAACCATTTACATACCCTCAGTGTTAATTGCATACAGGTTGTGGAGTAAACTCCTGTTACTTTAATAAAAAATATTGAAATGTATCCAAGAATAACTCAGGACAATCACTAAATTATAGACCTATTTGGCCTCAGTACATCCAAAAAGGCATTTATTCTATTAGATTTTCTTAGAATATTTTGATATATAGTATACACCATCCTTTGGGGAGACAGATTTAAGTTTGTTAAAATCAATTCACTGGGTTAATATTTATATGAGCTCCCTATTTTAGTCCAAATTTTAACTTAGTCCAATATGAGGAATAATCTTAAAAATTTGCTTCTTGAGATTCACTTGTAGTAAACAGGTTCTATTTCAGTGATAAAATAGAAGTATGCACACTAGACAATCTGGACAGATATGAGAGCAAAAGGCTAGAACACAATTTTCCACAAATCTCCCCAAAACATAATTTTCCCAAAATCTGGAATGGAATGGCAAACAACGTCAAAACACTAACAACCAGATCCCTGTTCAGAGACACTATTACAGAAACATTTGTAGGAAACTATACTCTTTTTGTGACTTGTAATAACACCTTGTGCCAGGATGGATGGTAGACCAGTATGATTCAAATATGTGAAAAATTAGATACATGGTACAGAGGTCCACATTTGTAGGACATAAGCCAATGACCTCGTAACTGAAAGGCAGAGGTTGGGATGTGGGTTAGTGGTGAAAGTGATCTGGTTGCTTCAATGCAAAGCCCGCTCCCTGTTCAAATTTAATCATTAATCCTTTCGATTTTGCATGCAGTGAGTGTTACAGTCACATTTTGTCTTGAGGTTCAGATTGATCTTAGGCACCGGTACCATACTATACAAGACCAAGGGAATAATTCCTTACCATGCCCCACCTTGAGTGCAAAGATTCGAAAAGGTGGCCCTGACCACAGAGCAACATTTTAACCAAATTCTAGTATCTCATCCATCATGACTCTTCACACATCAAAGTAGATGGCCATCACACAGAACTTGGGTCCTGATCCTATCTGTAAATTGAAACAGGGATTGTTACATCCTGCCTACAGCAAAACGTCTGCTCAGAAAAAGAGTTAAGTGAAAGTGACCATAAAAAACTAATATAAATGAAAATAATATCATATAAGTGCTTGTGGTATTGAATTTGATATCATTTATTGTTGTATATATCATATTACCATCCTGCACTGCTTTCTGGAAAAACTTTATGGAAAGTCCTTGAAAAACATATTTAGATAATTGGCCTGTGGGTCTGAAGTGTACTTATAGGCTATGGTATTTTTGTTACGTAAATTTCATGACTAAATTAGATGTCACACTGTCATAACTCTTCGGATTCTTAAATGGTTTTGTCACTTTTGATTTAAATCTGTGAATGTTGGCATGAAAAGTGAAGACCAACTGCTACCTATGAATTTCAAGCCGATGAAGAAATCTGAATGTACTCTCTCCCCTTGTGTTTAAAATATATCACCTTGGGATTCTGGAGTTGAAAATTGTCTCTCGAGTTCAACAAAGTGCCACCTGCAATACTTCGGCATTGCAGATGGCACCATGTTGTACTCCGGGACAATTTATATTTATTCCAGTTAGAAAATCCCATGAAATGTGGTTAAAAATGACTACATGTCTGTTTAAAATGGTCGCAGATAGAGGTAAAATCCGATGAAATTTTCAGCTGTTGCTGGTGTAAGGCTCATAATTTTGAACTATTGAATGATGGTGGTTGGGTGGGTTTAATGAGATACCCCCCCCCCCCCCCCCCCCCCAGTCTCTCCTATTGCCACGTCCCTGGTTAACACAGTCATCTGACAGAAGTTTATATCCATGCCCCTAATCTTTTTCTTGAATAGATGTTGCAATTACTTATTGCGTTTATTTCTGTTCAGGGTGAGACTTCTAAAACAGACCAAAGAACAGCAGCAGAAAGATATAGCTTCATTAATGGAAGCCAAAAACTGTATACAGAACAAAGCACAGAGTATTGCTGAAAAAATTGAAGATGCAAAAGAAAATCACGCCAGGATATTAAAGAGGTATTTATTAACTTTACTCAAATATTTTGGTTTCATGTGGTAACCTTGGGAAGAGGAGCAGTACTTGTTAGCTCACCTGAGCAAAGCTCAAGGGGAGCTGTACTAATCACTTTCCATCCGTCGTCCGCCGGCGTTAACTTTACATTATCGACTTCTTCTCACAAACTGCTCAACCAAATTGAACGTGCATGTTCCCTATCACATGTCAATTCAAATTTGTTCAGATCAAGTTGACCCGCCCCTTGGTAGGGTCACGCCCAAAAAGTGAGCCTAAATCTTAAAAAATCTTCTTCTCATGAACCAGCAGTAGCAGAGACTTGATATAAGGTGTGCAGCTTCCTTTTGAGGTGTAGACTCAGATTTGTTCAAGAGAAGTTCTAGGGTCTATATCTGCCATCGTTATGGGAGGGGCAAGAATTTTTGCCCCACCCAAAGTTTCTATTTTCCAAACCGAGAGGCTGATTTGAACCAAATTTGATATGAGGTTTTATTGAGACATAAGTAGTTAATTTATGCCAAAAAAAATGTTTCCTGTCGCCCCATGGGAACCACAGGGGCTAAAAATAGAAAAAATTTCAAACGCACATATCTCCAAAACTGCACAACACTGAGAATTTTTATTCGGTGTGAAGCTTCCTTAGGACCAACAGAATGGAATTGTAAAAAAAAATTGCTATTGGTTTTATCATAGGGTACTTTTTCGGGACTTTGAAAAAATGCTGAGCCAGCATTTTTTAACACTGTCATGGGGAAAACAGTAAAGAATCTTCTTCTCCCAAACCACTGGTCCAAAGGCTTTCATATTTCATATATAACATCATTGGAAGATTGATTAACATATTTGTTGAAATCAATTCCCTGGGTCCATATTTGGGCTCTCTATGGGAGCCCAAATGTTCAAATTAGTGCAATATGAGGAATATTCTTTAAAAATTTTCTTCTTCAGATCCACCAATCATTATCTTTTGATATTTGGTATGCAGCATCCTTAGGGGGGGAGATTCAAGTTTGTTCAAGCCAAGTTCCTGGGTTCATATTTGGGCTCACTGTGAGAGCTTGAATTGTAACTTGGTTCAATATGAGGAATTTTCTTTAAAAATCTTCTTCAGATTCAGCAGTCAGAATTTTTTCATATTTGCTATGCAGCATCCTTAGGGTGGTGAGATTCAAGATTGTTCAATCCAAGACCCTGGTTTGATATTTGGGCTCCCTGTGGGAGCCCGAATTATAACTTAGTTCAATATGAGGAATATTCTTCAAAAATCTTCTTCTTCACATTCACTAGTCAGAAACTTTTGATATTTGGTATACAGTATCCTTAGGGAGGTGGGATGTAAGTTTACTAAAGCCAAGTCCCTGGGTTCATATTTGGGCTCACTGTGGGAGCCCAAATTATAACTTAGTTCAATGTGAGGAATTTTTCTTTAAAAATCTTCTTCTTCATATTCAGCAGTTGGAATGTTTTGATATTTGGCATGCAGCATCCTTAAGGGGGTGAGATTCAAGTTTGTTCAAGCCAAGTCCCTGGGCTCATATTTGGGCTCACTGTGGGAGCCCGAATGATAACTTAGTTCAAAATGAGGAATTTTCTTTAAAAATCTTCTTCAGATCCAGCAGTCAGAATGCTTTTGATATTTGGTGTGCAGCATCCTTAGGGGGTAAGATTTAAGTTTGTTCAAGCCAAGTCCCTGGGTTGATATTTGGGCTTCCTGTGGGAGCCTGAATTACAACTTAGTTCAATATGAGGAATATTCTTTAAAAATCTTCTTCACATCCACCAGTCAGAATCTTTTGATATTTGGTATACAGCATCCCACTGGAGGTGAGATTCAAGTTTGTTCAAGCCAAGTCCCTGGGTTCATATTTGGGCTCGCTGTGGGAACCCAAATTATTACTTAGTTCAATATGAGGGATATTCTTTAAAAATCTTTTTGGCTCACCAACGATAGTTGTGTGAGCCTATGGCATAGCCCTCATGTCGGCGTTGTTGGCGTCGTCAGCATCCGGATTCATTCATTTTGAACTTTTGTGTGCAGGTTTTGATTTTTTTTTGTTTTTTTTTTTTTATGTCGGCATGCTTTTCAGGGATAGTAATATTTTATTCAACCCTTTCCATGCTTATTTACTTGAATTTTGGACTTTTGTGTACAGGTTTTTGACTTTTGTGTACAGGTTTTGAAATTTTGTCTTCAAATGGAGTTTTACCTTACTGGCATATTGCCATGGTGGTTACCTTAACATTTCAGGCTATTTTTCTCAATTTTAACCATTTGAAACAAATGTGATACTTTTTTGACTTTTATGTGCAGGTTTTGAGGTTTGTCTTTCTTTTCTTCCAAGTGGCAACTTACCTTGTAGCATATTGCCATGGTTCCTATTTTATGTTATGATGCTTCTTGGGGCTAGTATTATATTATTTAACCCTTTTGCTGCTTATTTACCTTAATTTTGGACTTTTGTGTACAGGTTTTGAAATTTTGTCTTCAAGTGGAGTTTTACCTTACTGGCATATTGCCATGGTGGTTATCTTAACATTTCAGGGTATTTTTCTCAATTTTAACCCTTTGAAACAAATGTGATACTTTTCTGACTTTTATGTGCAGGTTTTGAGGTTTGTGGATATTTTTCAAGTAGACTTTCACCCTACTGGCATATTGCCATTGTGGTTACTGTGACATTTGCAGGATATTTTTCTCAGTTTTAACCTTTTGAAACAAATGTGATACTTTTTTGGCTCACCAACGTTAGTTGTGTGAGCCTATGGCATAGCCCTCATGTCGGCATCTGCGTCCGCTCTCAAATATTTTGAACTTTTGTGTACAGGTTTTGATTTTTTTGCTTTTTAAAAATTTTTTTAGTTTCTGCATATTGCTATGGTGGTTCACTATAACATTTAACTCTTTTCCAGGGTATTTTGTCTTAATTTTAACCCTTTGAATCAAATTTTAGACTTATTTTGATGTTTACATACAGGTTTTGATGTTTTTTTTTTCCTTTCTTCCAAGTGAGATTTCCCTTGCAGCATATGTCCATGCTTTCTATTGTATGTAAACATGCAGCTTAGCTCTATGTTTGTATTATTTAACCCTTTTCCTGCAGAATTACTTCAATTTTGGACTTTTATGTACAGCTTTTGGACTTAGGCTTACAGCTTCTTACTTTTATGTGCAGGTTGTGATAAAAAAAAACAATTTCAAGTGAGGTTGACCTCACTGCATATTGCTGTGGTGGTTATTATAACATTGATATCTTTCCAGTGCATTTTAAAAAAAATTTTAACCCTTTGAATAGATTTTTAGACTTATTTTGACGTTTGTGTGCAGGTTTTCATGGGTTTTTTTTTTTCCTTTCTTCCAAGTGTAGAGTTTCTGCATATTGCTATGGTGGTTCACTATAACATTTAACTCTTTTCCAGGGTATTTTGTCTTAATTTTAACCCTTTCAATCAAAGTTTAGACTTATTTTGATGTTTGCGTGCAGGTTTTGATGGGGTTTTTTTCCTTTCTTCCAAGTGGAGATTTACCTTGCAGCATATGTCCATGCTTTCTAATGTATGTAAACATGCATCTTAGGGCTATGTTTGTATTATTTAATTCTTTTCCTGCTGAATTACTTCAATTTTTGACTTTTATGTACTGCTTTTGGACTTAGGCTTACAGTTTCTTACTTTTATGTACAGGTTGTGTTAAAAAAAAACAATTTCAAGTGAGGTTGACCTCACTGCATATTGCAGTGGTGGTTATTATAACATTGATATCTTTCCAGTGCATTTTTAAAAAAATTTTAATCCTTTGAATAGATTTTTAGACTTATTTTGACGTTGGCGTGCAGGTTTTCATGGATTTTTTTTTTTCCTTTCTTCCAATTGTAGAGTTTCTGCATATTGCTATGGTGGTTCACTATAACATTTAACTCTTTTCCATGGTAGTTTGTCTTAATTTTAACCCTTTGAATCAAATTTTAGACTTATTTTGATGTTTGCGTGCAGGTTTTGATGGGTTTTTTTTCCTTTCTTCCAAGTGGAGATTTACCTTGCAGCATATGTCCATGCTTTCTATTGTATGTAAACATGCATCTTAGGGCTATGTTTGTATTATTTAACCCTTTTCCTGCTTAATTACTTCATTTTTGGACTTTTATGTACAGCTTTTGGACTTGGGCTTACAGTTTCTTACTTTTATGTACAGGTTGTGATAAAAAAAACAATTTCAGGTGAGGTTGACCTCACTGCATATTGCAGTGGTGGTTATTATAACATTGATATCTTTCCAGTGCATTTTTTAAAAAAATTTTAACCCTTTGAATAGATTTTTAGACTTATTTTGACGTTTGCGTGCAGGTTTTCATGGGTTTTTTTTTTCCTTTCTTCCAAGTGTAGTTTTACCTTGTAGCATATGTCCATGCTTTCTATTGTATGTAAACATGCATCTTAGGGCTACGTTGTATTATTTAACCCTTTTCCTGCTTAATTACTTCAATTTTGGACTTCTTTTGTTTATAGGTTTGGATTATTGTGCTTTTAAAAAAGTTTTTTTCCTCTTTGCATATTGCTGTGGGGGTTCACGATAACATTTAACTCTTTTCCAGGGTATTTCGCCTTAATTTTAACCCTTTGAATCAAATTTTGGACTTATTTTGACCTTTGTGTGCAGGTTTTGATGTTTTTTTACTTTTATGTGCAGGTTTTGAGGTTTGTCTTTCTTTTCTTCCAAGTGGCGACTAACCTTGTAGCATATTGCCATGGTTCCTATTTTATGTTAGGATGCTTCTTGGGGCTATTATTATATTATTTAACCCTTTAGCTGCTTATTTACTTTAGTTTTGTACTTTTGTGTGCAGGTTTTGTACTTTTGTGTGCAGGTTTTGTACTTTTGGGTGCTGGTTTTGATATTTTTATTTAAGTGGAGTTTTACCTTACTGGCATATTGCCGTGGTGGTTACTGTAACATTTTCAGGGTATTTTTCTAAATTTTAACCCTTTGACACAAATGTGATACTTTTATGTGCAGGTTTTGAGGTTTCACCTTACTGGCATATTGCCATTGTGGTTACTGTGACAGGGTATTTTTCTCAATTTTAACCCATTGAAACAAATGTAATACTTTTTTTTACTTTTATGTGCAGGTTTTGAGGTTTGTCTTTCTTTTTTTCAAAGTGGAGACTTACCTTGTAGCATATTGCCATGGTTCCTATTTTATGTTATGATGCTTCTTGGGGCTAGTATTATATTATTTAACCCTTTTGCTGCTTATTTACCTCAATTTTTGGACTTTTGTGTACAGATTTTTGACTTTTGTCTAGCATGCTTCTTAGGGGTTATTATTATATTATTTAACCCTTTAGCTGCTTATTTTCTTTAATTTTGGACTTTTGTGTGCAGGTTTTGAACTTTTTTTTTTTACTCCAGCCACCCCTTTACATTTGCCACCTGTTGGTGAGCCACGGGGTACTGATACCCCCTCCAGTTGACTTTTGTATGCAGGTTTTGATATTTTAAGTGGAGTTTTACCTCACTGGTGTATTGCCATGGTGGTTACTGTCAAATTTTCAAGGTATTTTTCTAAATTTTAACCCTTTGAAACAAATGTGATACTTTTTGGATTCTTATGTGCAGGTTTTGAGGTTTTTAGCTCACCTACATCTGTAAGATGTGGTGAGCTATTGTGATAACCTCGGGCGTCGGCGTCCGGCGTGTCCAATATTGTAAGATTTAATGTTAAGGTTAATTTCTCAAACATCTGTGTGCTCAGGCCTTTGATATTGCATATGTAGGTTGTAGGGGACTATCAGAACAGTATTTAACCCTGATACTATGACTTTTTTTCCAAATTTCACCTAAAATTTTCTGCCAAAAGTTGTAAGAATTTGCGTTTAGGTGTTGTAAGAATTTGTGTTAAAGTCAGCTTTTGTGCAGATTGTGCTGCTTTAACTTCTCATTACTGTTGATTTTCATCTTTCAATAACAACTGTAGGTATTAACCCTACTGTATGCAGAAATTTAACGGAAATTTTCTTTTTTTTCACTCAAAATTTTCATGTTTTTCTCCGACTTAGTAAATTTTAAGTTGTAAAACTTTGTAAACTTTGTGTTTAAGTGAGTTGTGTTTCTATGTGTCTTTCCAGGCGATTAATATTCTACACTTGAGTTACTGAACTCCATTGCAGTAATATTTAACCCTCATTACATGCATATTTGAGGAATTTGAGGCTGATTTTCTGCCAAAACTTGTAAGAATTAGCGATTAGGTGTTGTAAGAATTTGCGTTAAAGTCAGCTTTTGTGCAGATTGTGGCCCTTTAACTTCTCATTACTGTTGATTTTCATATTTCAATAACAACTGTAGGTATTAACCCAACTGTATGCAGAAATTTAATGGAAATTTTCTTTTTTTCAGTCAAAATTTTCATGTTTTTCTCGGACTTAGTAAATTTTAAGTTCTAAAAGTTTGTGTCAAGGTGAGGTGTTAAGGTGAGTTCTCAAAGATCAGTGGGCTCAGGCCTTTGATATTGCATATGTAGGTTGTAGGGGACTATCAGAACAGTATTTAACCCTGATAATACGACTTTTTTTTCTCCAAATTTCACCTAAAATTTTCTGCCAAAAGTTGTTGTAAGAATTTGCGTTTAGGTGTTGTAAGAATTTGTGTTAAAGTCAGCTTTTTTTGCAGATTGTGCTGCTTTATCTTCTCATTACTGTTGATTTTCATATTTCAATAACAACTGTAGGTATTAACCCTACTGTATGCAGAAATTTAATGGAAATTTTCTTTTTTTCAGTCAAAATTTTCATGTTTTTCTCGGACTTAGTAAATTTTAAGTTGTAAAACTTTGTAAACTTTGTGTTTAGGTGAGTTGTGTTTCTATGTGTCTTTCCAGGCGATTAATATTCTACACTTGGATTACTGAACTCCATTGCAATAATATTTAACCCTCATTACATGCATATTTGAGGAATTTGAGGCTGATTTTCTGCCAAAACTTGTAAGAATTAGCGTTTAGATGTTGTAAGAATTTGCGTTAAAGTCAGCTTTTGTGCAGATTGTGGTGCCTTCACCTCTCATTATTGTTTATTTTCTCATTTCAATAACAACTGTAGGTATTAACCCTACTGTATACAGAAATTTAACTGATTTCTTTTCTTTTTTTCAGTCACAATGTTCACGTTTTTGTCTGACTTACTCAATTTTAAGTTCTAAAAGTTTGTGTTAAGGTGAGGTGTTAAGGTGAGTTCTGTTTCTATGTGTCTTTCCAGGCAATTGATATTGTACACATGGGTTACTGAACTACATTGCAGTAATGTTGCGGCCTTATTACATGCATATTTGAGTGATTTTTGGGACTTATATTCACTTTCTTTAAAAAAAAATTTTTTTAACTTTTTTTTTTATTTAATACTTTCTCATACTTGTTACTAGTAACATTAAGGCTTATTTTAGTTGTTGATGTGATGTATTTTTGTTGGGACTTATAGTCACTTTCTTGAACGAATGTTTTTCCGCAACTCCTCTTTAACCAATGAATGTACTTCAATTACAATTTCAGTGATTTATGAAAGACTTTCCTAATTCTTATTTATGATTTAATATCTGGCCTCACGATTCATATTCTTAATCATAAACATTTCTAAAAGAAAAAAATGCTTTTATATCCAATGCTTCTATGTTGAATTGATATATAATAAATGCAGAAATATAGACTTTCCAAAGCCATCACATAAACCACATTAATCATTTGATGCCTAGTTAATGATTTATATTAACTAAATATTAGGTATGTTACATTGGAATGACATCAAGCGCGAATGTAGGTGAGTGTTGGGATGTAACATCCCTCTTGTTCTTTCTTTTCTTCCAAGTGGATATTTTTCAGGTAGAGTTTCAGCTTACTGGCATATTGCCATGGTGGTTACTGTGACATTATCAGGGCATTTTTCTCAACTTTAACCCATTGAAACAAATGTGATACTTTTTTTTACTTTTATGTGCAGGTTTTGAGGTTTGTCTTTCTTTTCTTCAAAGTGGAGACTTACCTTGTAGCACATTCCCATGGTTCCTATTTTATGTTAGCATGCTTCTTAGGGGCTATTATTATATTATTTAACCCTTTAGGTCATTATTTTATTCATTCATTTTGAACTTTTGTGTGCAGGTTTTGATGATTTTTTTTTATTTTGCTTTTTTTTTTTAGCTCACCTGGCCTAAAAGGCCATGTGAGCTTTTCTCATCACTTGGCGTCCGTCGCCGTCCATCGGTCGTCGTCCGGCATCCGTAAACTTTTCACATTTTCATCTTCTTCTCTGTAACCGTTGAGCCGGTGTGAACCAAACTTAGCAGGAATGATCTATGGGAGGTCCTCTACAAACGATCCTCATTTTGTTCCCGTCGGATGAAAAACATGGCTTCCAGAGGCATTCTTTGATTCTGGTTGGTGGATTTTCAAAAATCTTCTCTGAATCTGCCAGGCCAATGTTTCGAAACTTCATATAAATGATGACTGGGACCCCCTCTACCAGCGATCCTCATTTAATGTTGATCGGGTTACAAACATGGCCGCAATTGCGGTTAATAGTTACTGTAGAAACCCTATGGGAAATCACATTTTCCTTTTCTTCTCTGGAAAAACCGAGGTGACGTGAAAACAAACCTGGCAGGGATAGTCTATGGGAGGTCCTCTACAAATGATCCTCATTTTGTTCCCGTGGGTTGAAAAACATGGCCGCCAGAGGCATTCTTTGATTCTGATTGGTAGGTTTTCAAAAATCTTCTCCTCTGAAACTGCCTGGCGAAATGTTTTGATACTTCACATAAACAATGACTGAGACCCCCTCTACCAACGATCCTCATTTAATTGTGATCGGTTTTCAAACATGGCCACAATTGCGGCTTATAGTTACTATAGAAACCCTGTGGGAAATCACATTTTCATCTTCTTCTCCGGAACTACTGAACCGACATGAACCAAACTTGGCAGGGATGGTCTATGGGAGGTCCTCAACAAACGATCCTCATTTTGTTCCCGTGGGTTGAAAAACATGTCCGCCAGAGGCATTCTTTGATTCTGATTGGTGGATTTTAAAAAATCTTCTCTGAAACTGCCAGGCCAAATTTTTTGATACTTCACATAAATGGTGCCTGGGCCCCTCTCTACCAATGATCCTCATTTAATGTTGATCGGGTTGTAAACATGGCCGTAATTGCGGCTTATAGTTTCTATAGAAACCCTATGGGAAATCACATTTTCATCTTCTCTGTAACCGCTGAGCCGGTGTGAACCAAACTTGGCAGGAATGGTCTATGGGAGGTCCTCTACAAACGATCCTCATTTTGTTCCCGTCGGATGAAAAACATGGCTTCCAGAGGCATTCTTTGATTTTGGTTGGTGGATTTTCGAAAATCTTCTCCTCTGAAACTGCCAGGCCAAATGTTTTGAAACTTCACATATGTAATGACTGGGACCCTCCTCTACCAACGATCCTCATTTAATGTTGATCAGGTTGTAAACATGGTCACAATTGCGGCTTACAGTTACTATATAAACCTTATGGGAAATCACATTTTCATCTTCTCTGAAACTACTGAGCCGATGTGAACCACACTTCGCAGGAATGGTCTATGAAAGGATGGAAATATGTGGCCACCAGAAGCTACATTCAAATGCCTAACCCAATGCCTCTTCTATCTGCACAAAAGATCAGTACTGTCAGCAAAAATACTTGTTTTTTGAGAATCTGGTAAGGATTGGTTCCAGTTTTCTCCACTGAGAACTTGGGAAAAAAAAACTAAAAAATATTGTGTATACAGTACAAGTCAAAATAAGCTGTAGCATAACTGCAATAAACTGAGTAAACTGCTGCCCCTGCCCTGACAAGATCAGAATCTGACATTTTCTGGAAAGCTATCAGTGAGAGCTTTCCAGAAAATAATATCAGCTTCTCGTCTTATCAGTGTAGGAAGAGAAAAAGATACACAGTTTATAGGATTATCCTACAACTTATTTTGACTTAACTCTAAACTATTGGAACTGTACATGGATGCTGATATATGCTCATTACTCATGTTCTTATCAGATAATCTTGGTTATTGACAGGTGTTTGGAGAAAACAGAAGATTTTGCTAACATTCTTGCAATCATGTCAGCTTAGATGACGATGACAGTAATTATTGTATTTCTTTTTAAGATTTGACAAAAATTGGAATAATGTGTTTCCTGTAACCCTTTTACTTATCCAAAGCTATTTTGAAAAGAGAATACTGTCTGAAAAAAGTTGTAATTTTCAAAAAATATTTAACCTTTTTTTACTGATTTTTTGTTGAAAACAGAATTCATAAATGTGTGCATTTTCAAGAAAATCTTCTTTGAAACTACAAAGCCAAATGGTTTGAAAACTTAGTGTGACTGATGACTGTAACCCCCTCTACCAGTGATCCTCATTTTAATCTTCATCGGGTTGCAATTATGGCTGCAATTGTGGCTTATAGTTTCTATAGAAATCCAATAGGAAATCACATTTTCATCATCTTCACTGAAAGTACTGAGCCAATGTGAACCAGACTTGGCAGGCATTGTCTTTGAGAGATTCTCTACAACTGTTACTCATTTTATTCCTGTTGGGTGAAAAAATGTGGCCGCCAGAAGAATTCTTTGATTCTGATTGGTCAATTTTGAAAACTCTTCTTTTCTGAAACCACAGGGCCAAATGTTTTAAAACTTTGCATGGTTGATAACTGGGACACCCTCCACCAACATTCTTCATTTTAATGTTGATCGTATTGCAAACATGGCCACAAGTGCGGTTTATAGTTACTATAGAAAATCACATTTTCATCTTCTCTCTGGAACTATTTAGCTGACATGAACCAAAAACTTGGCAAGAATGGTCTATATGAGGCCCTCTACAAATGATCCTCTTTTTGTTCCCGTTGGCTGGAAAATATGGCGACCAGAGACATTCTATGATTCCGTTTGATAGATTCAAATGTTTTGAAACTTCTCGTGATTGAAGACTGGAACACCTTCTACCAATGATCCTCATGTAATGTTGATGTAATCTTTGCAAAACATGGCCACAATTGCAGCTCATAGTTACCATGGAAAGCCTATGGGAAATCACATTTTTTATATGTATTTCCAGGTGAGCGATCACAGGCTCTGTAGAGCCTCTAGTTTTTATGTCCGCATGCTTTTCGGGGATAGTAATATTTTATTCAACCCTTTCCATGCTTAGTTACTTGAATTTTGAACTTTTGTGTACAGGTTTTTGACTTTTGTGTACAGGTTTTTGACTTTTCTGTGCAGGTTTTTGACTTGTGTGTACAGGTTTTGAAATTTTGTCTTCGAGTGGAGTTTTACTGGCATATTGTCATGGTGGTTACCTTAACATTTTAGGGTATTTTTCTCAATTTTAACCCTTTGAAACAAATGTGATACTTTTTTGCCTTTTATGTGTAGATTTTGAGGTTTGGTTTGTCTTTCTTTTCTTCCAAGTGGATATTTTTCTAGTCGAGTTTCACCTTACTGACATATTGCCATGGTGCTTACTGTGACATTATCAGGGTATTTTTCTCAATTTTAACCCATTGAAACAAATGTGATACTTTTTTTTTACTTTTATGTGCAGGTTTTGAGGTTTGTCTTTCTTTTCTTCAAAGTGGAGACTTACCTTGTAGCATATTGCCATGGTTCCTATTTTATGTTAGCATGCTTCTTGGGGCTATTATTATATTATTTAACCCTTTAGCTTATTATTTACTTTAATTTTGGACTTTTGTGTGCAGGTTTTGGACTTTTTTTTTTACTCCAGCCACCCCTTTACATTGGCCACCTGCTGGTGAGCCACAGGGTACTGATGCCCCTTCTAGTTTTTAGATCCACTGGTCAGAATCTTTGGATATTTGGTATAAGCTTTTCTTTGGAGGGGCAGATGCAACTTGTTGAAATCAATTCCCTGGGTTGATATTTAGGATACCATGTCAGGTGAGCGCCCTCAGGCCCCCTGGGGCCACTTGTTTTCATTGGCTTGACAATGCCATGCCATATCAAGACATTAATTGTGCACCAACCATCTAAGTTTTGCTTAGTATTTACTGTGTTTTCTTTCATTGTTATCACAATAATTTAAGATTTAAGATCCATGATGAATTTGACTCTCATTACCAATGTAATAGGGAGTGTGGTGGCTCAGTGGTTATGGCATTGAACTTCAAACTGAAATTCAAACTTAGCTTGATCCCCACCCGGGGTAACTGCATTGTGTCCTTAGGCAAGGCACTTCATCCTGATTAGAAGAGTTGATATTCATTATTTAGGGGTAGAGTAATTAATAGGCTGCACGTTGAAAATATTGATTGATCTACCCCACACATTCACTTAGCACCCATCCTACTTAATGAAATGATGACGTATCATGGTCATGGATCAGAAAAGTAGCCTCTCAGGTTCAAAGGGTTAAGCTACATATAGTTGATCATTTGTCCAAACATTCATGTATGCATTTAGTTTATTACCTTTTCTGAAGTCAGAGCCATATTGCGGCAGCAAGTTATATCAAGCATCAGCAAGTGTAATTATGATTTGTTTACTTACAAGGCAGTCACAAGCAAAGTCCATTGTCAAATAGAACTGGTTCTTGATTAAAGATATGTATAGAATCAATATGCCATATACTGTAGCACACCCGCAATTGGACTACAAACAAGAAGGTCCACAGTTCAGTCCCCACCCAGGGTATACCTTATTGTGTCCTTGGCAAGGTACTTCATCCCGATTGCTCATTTGGGGGCATGGTGGCACTGTGTACTAAGGCATACTGCAAATTTGTACTAAAGGTTTTGGAAATGGTTTGGTGTTTGGAAGTTATATGCAGTTAACAGGTTTATTCAGTTAGATATCTTGTTATATGGGCTACACAGTGGTGATTATAAAAATAATAGCATGATTTTGTTGAACACCATTTTATTACCAGATTTTAGGTTAATTAGTGGCTCTTGCACACTCATGCTTCTAACATATCAGGTTGCTAATCAATCTTATCAGACTGATAAAATGAGTTACATAATCTTTTAGTCTGGGATGGGCATATCAGTAGATATCATACTGTAATGAGGGTACTTGGAAGGTCTGGTTTGAATTCTGTTCACTCCATACCATTTTGTTCCAATCCACTGAGATACTATGTAACATATTTACCTCACTCACGACATCTTCCCTGTCCTAGGGAATATAACCATGGGTGTGTCCATCCATCTGTCTTTCTGTAGATGGAGTTGGTTGCCACTCGCTATATAAAGTTTTGTCAGGCCATCAAAATCAGACTTGACTGTGGGGTGGGTATGATGGGAGGAAGAATTTTTTTTCGCTCACCTGACTGAAAGTTAGGATGAGCTATATTGATCACTCACTGTCCTTCGTCTGTGAACATGCTTTTTGCACCTGCCCCTCCTAAACCGCTGAACCAATTTTAGTTGTACAGTGACTTGATATTTGGTATGGAGCTTCCTTTTGAGGTGTAGAATCAAGTATGTTCAAACTAAGTTCGTGGATGAATATTTGCCTTTGTTATGGGAGGAGCAAGATTTTTGGCCCACACAAATTTTCTATTCTGACCCGGTGGTCCGATTTTGAACCAAATTTGATAGGTGGTAGTATTGAGTCATAAGTACTTGATTCCTGCAAAAAAAAATTTCCTGTATCACCGTGGGAACCCCAGGAGCTAAAAATAGAAATATTTTCAAATGCCCATATTATTTCCCAAACCACACAGAACAGAGAACTGTTATTTGGTTTAAAGCATCCTTAGGACCAGTAGAATTGAATGGTTAAAAAAAATTGCCATCGGTTGTGTCAGGGTGTTCTATAGGAGGTATCGAAAAAATGCTGAGTCAGCATATTTGCAAATTTTTTTTAAAAAATTGACAACCACTGATCAGAATCTTTTGATATTGATATACAGCATCTGGGTGGGGGGGGGTGGGGTGGGGGATTCAGATTCAAGTTTGTTCAAATCGAGTTCCTGGGTTAAAATTTGAGCTTGGGGGGGGGGGGGGCAGATACAAGTATGTTAAAATTAATATGAAGCACTTTCGTTCATATTTGGGCTAAATACAGGAGTCTGAATTTTTAACTTACGGTAATATGGGGAATGATCTTTAAAAATCTTCTTCAGATCCACCAGTCAGCAGGCTTTCATATTTGGTATGCAACATCTTTGGTGGGGGGGGGGGGGGAGGGGTGTTCAGATTCAACATTGTTCAAATTGGGTTCCTGGGTTAATAGTTGGGCTCCCTATGGAAGCCCAAATTTTTACTTAGTGCAATATGAGGAAATTTCTTCAAAAATCTTCTTCAAATCCACCAGTCAGATTGCTTTCATATTTGGTACACAACATCTCTAAAGGAGGGGTGTCGGGGGGGGGGGGGGGGGGGGGGGGGGGGGGGGGGGGGGTAGTTTCAAGTTTGTTCAAATCATGTCCCCGAGTTAATATTTGGGCTTTGTATGGGAGCCTGAATTTTAACTTACACTACGAGGGAATTTCTTTAAAAATCACCGTCTCCAGATCCACCAGTCAGAATGCTTTTGTATTTGGTATACAACATCTCTGGGGGTGAAATTCAAATTGGGTCCCTGGGTTAATATTTGGACCCCCATGGTAGCCCAAATTTCAACTTGGTGCGATATGAGGAAATGTCCTTAAAAATCCTCTCCTTCAGATCCCCCAGTCAGAATGCCTTCACATTTGGTAGACAGCATCCTGGTTTGTCACAAACTCCCAATAAAAATAGACTGTGGATACAGAAGTCACACCTCACAAATCTAATGAACTGGCACAGGTGAAGATGATGACAATAATTTGTTCAGTAATTAAAACCTGTGGCAATAATCTTCTAATAAGACAGTCACAACAGGGGTATTAGTGACCAGTGACATAATTGAACTACTGCTTGTTGTTTAAAACTTCTTTTGTTCACCGACTCTCAGCAGCATATTGTTTTGTACATGTTAACTTCAAATTAATAGTCGAACAGGATCACCTGGCTATGTGAATAACCTAGCTTTACATTCATTTAACAGAGAAATCTCTCTCTCAGTTTATAAGCTTGGAATAAACTTCAGAAAAAATCAACAATAGAGGTGGGGAAAGGTCGATGAAAGTCACGAGAGTGTCGTAATTTCTTACTTTTTTATTTTATTTATTTGTTTATGGTTGGGGGGGGGGGGGGCAATTTCCATGTCACTGGTTGTGGCAACTAATTCTTAAAATTTCTGGATAAAATCTTAGGAGCCACCCACAACCATTGAAAGACAGCTGGCCCTTTTGTAAATCTATTAAACTTATAAATAATTGTTGCCCCCCCTACACACACAGTGATTTAGTGGTAATCAAACTAGAATGCATGTGATGACTTTGAGACTTTGATACGTACGGTCTACTTGTTAATCTTGCAGTCTGTGTTTTGACTTTAAAATTAAGTTTAAACAGTTGCCGTATTCAACAATATTATGGCGAATTAATAATTAAAATTGCTGGTGGGGTGGGTTGGTGTGCGGGTTATCATTGGAAATTGTAATTAATCGATTCCAGTTGATGAAAGCGAACTAGATGTCAATTTATCACAAGCACAAATTATAATGCGGGGGTCCAAAACCCGGGTGATTAAACTCAAGCCATAATTTGTTGATTCTCCGGCAAGTGATAGCTCGCTTCGGGGAAGTAGGTAGGGTTTTCGATGATATTAAAGGTTGGTGGGAGAGTCATAATTTTTTTTGTTTTTGGGGAGGGGGGGGGGGGGGGGGGAGGAGGGGGGGGGGGGGGGGGTGGCGGTGGATATTGTCAACAGCTGGTAAATAGAGATATGTCCAACCTGTTTATTAGCTCACCTGACTGAAATTCAGGGTGAGCGATTCTGATCAATTTTTGTCCGTCGTGAAGGTGTTGTTTGGGGCTTTTTCTCCCAAACCACTGGCCACATTTTAATGAAATTTCACGTGAGTAGTGGTTTTATAGGGGCATTTGGTTTTTTCTTCAAATTGGGCTTCTGCTCATATTTAGGAGGGGGTGGGGCCAAAATGCCTTAGACTCGATATTTGGTATACAGCTTCCTTTTGAGGCTGTAGACTCAAGTTTGTTCAAGAGAAGTTCGAGGGGCAATATTTGTCGTCACTACGGGAGGGACAAGAATTTTGCCCCACCCAAAATTTCTATTTTCCAAACCGAGAGGCTGATTTGAACCAAATCTGATATGAAACATTAAGGTGTTTTAAGTACTTGATTTATGCAAAAAAAAATTTTCAAAATGCACCATGGGAACAGGAGCTAAAAAAAGAAAAAATTTCAAACGCCCATACTTCCAAAACTACACGGCTCTGAGAATTCTTGTTTGTTGTGAAGCTTCCTTGGGACCAACAGAATGGAACGGTAAAAAAAAAATTGCTATCGGTTTTATCATAGGGGTACTTTTTCTTTTCGGGACATTGAAAAAAATCCTGAGTCAGCATTTTTTAACACTTTTGGGTAATGGGGAAAATATTTAAGACTCTTTTTCTCCCAAACCACTGCTCCAAAAGCTTTCAAATTTCACATATAACATCTTTGGAAGATTGTTTCACATGTTTGTTGAAATCAAATCCCTGGGTCCATATTTGGGTTCTCTATGGGAGCCCAAATGTTTAAATTAGTGCAGTATGAGGAATATTCTTTAAAAATCTTCTTCTTCAAATCCACCAATCAGAATCTTTTGATATTTGGTATGCAGCATCCTCAGGGGGGTGAGATTCACGTCTGTTCAAGCCAAGTTTCTGGGATGATATTTGGTCTCCCTATTGGAGCCCAAATTATAGCATAGTTCAATATGAGGAATTTTGTTTAAAAATCTTCTTGTTCAGATCCAGCAGTCAGAAGGTTTTGATATTTGGTATACAGCATCCTTAGGGAGGTATGATCCAAGTTTGTTCAAGCCAAGTCTCTGAGTCCATATTTGGGCGCCCTGTGGGAAACCGAATTGTAACTTAGTTTAATATGAGGAACATTCTTTAAAAATCTTCTTCTTCACATCCACCAGTAAGAATCTTTTGATATTTGGTATACTGTATCGTTAGGGAGGTGAGATTCAAATTTGTTAAAGCCAAGTCCCTGGGTTCATATTTGGGCTCCCTATTGGAGCCCGAAATTATAACTTAGTTCAATATGAGGAATTTTTTTTTTTAAATTTTCAGATCCACCTGTCAGAATGTTTTGATATTTGGTATACAATTATCTTAATGGGGAAGATGCAAGTTTGTTCAAATCAGGATCCTCGGGTGACAGTTGTCAGTGTCAGGTGAGCGCTTTCGGGCCCCTTGGGGCCTCTTGATCTTGGACCTTCCCCGGTTTATGTAGGTCATAATGTGTACCATTAACAGGACTCACCTTTTGTTTTTAAAACGTATTTCTATTAAATTTTAGCTTGCCATTATAACTTAGAGTACCAGTATTCCTGTATTTATTTGCGTGAATGTGTCATTTACAATGATGTTTATCAAATTTTCACCTGGTGGGTTTAAATTGTAATGAGCGCTGCCGACCCCTCAGTAAAGTTTTCCGTTCGCACGTGCATATTTTTCCACAGGTTTAATAAAAACAGAAGTGCAAATGAATTTAAATGAACGGCATTGAACACAAACACAACCAATTAATGTTTTTTAAACATACCTATTTGTGCTGCGAATGCAAATCGGCGCTGAGATGTTCTACGCAATGTTTTCTTACAGTATGCAGTGAGCATTGGTGGGATGTCGCACATATTTGTGCTGGTGCCTCATTGTTTGGTAATAATTAATCGGCAGGATTACAGAATAAGATTAAATTGTCGTATTATTGACACTTTTTTGACACGTTAGCCTGCCAAATTAATAATTGTCTTATGGTTTTGCATTTTCGGACAAAATAGTTTTCTTTTGATTGATTCAAATCTTGCCTGTTCAACATTTAGTTCGCGAGGTGTGATTTTTTTGTCAGGCTGTACTGATAGCGAGGTTAATTGGTTACACTTTCACCCCTAGTTTAGTACTAGAAATCAGGAGGCATGGAAGCCGTGTCTTTGATAGACTGTACACGTAATGTGAAATATAAGAGAATTTTTACGGTTTGATTCTGACCAGCAGTAACTGTCTTATGCCATTGGGCAATACACTTAATCTGATTGCTCACATAGAAGTACACTGGCATTCTGTATAAGGTGTACTGCACGTCAATGGTGCACTTTAACCCCTGCTAACTCTGTTTGTGCCAGCTTAGTAAGTTGGAGAATCTGACAGTTGCTTAACGTTGCTCGGAGGTTCTCTGCAGTTACTCTGGCTTACTCTACCTGTAAAACTGTCTGTCACGATGTGACCCTAGCTGTTGAAAGTGTTATTAAACCCCAATAAACAAATGAACAAACAAACAAACTTTGTACATTCTTCCCAATTTATAGGTTGTGACAATGTTAAACTAAATTATCTCCTCTCAAACTTGACAAATTCATATATCTAATAAAGCACCCCCTCATCCTGAATCAAGTGTTTTCTGGCATATTAATTGGGAGATAAAAATCAAAAAAGGAACATTTATAGGAACAATTTTTGTGGAGAGTACAAATTTACTGTTTGATTAATTTGTATTTTTTTCTGAATTATTATCCAGGCTTGAACAATCAACACGGAGGTTACAGGCTAATTTGCCTGTTTTATCACATGCTGAGAAAACAATGCAGAAAGATTTAAAAAAGCTGAAAGAAAAACTGCAGATTGTTGAGAAAAAAATTGAACAGGTTTGTATGAATTCTGTACCAAATCATTACCAGCATGGTGCATTATTATTTTGGCTTTATTGTGCACATGACCTAAGGACGGTTGGTGGGTATACAGTCTGAGGTCTCTGTCTTTACTTCCATACGAACATTTTGCATTTATTATAACTCAAGCATTTATTGTCAGATTTTGTTGTCCTCTGGTGTGGTGACTGACCAGCATGGGGGAAAGTATATCCATATATCATGGGTTTTGTCTACACTAATATACCAAGTTTTTATACCCCCACTAAAAAGAACGGGGCAATATTGTCGACGTCCTGTCCATCTATCCATCCCTCCATCCAAACATTCTCATGTAAGCATCTACTCCTACATTATTGAACCAATTTTAATGAAACTTCTTAAGGTCTATAGGAACTGAAGATTTTGTGAAATAAGGTGGTGTGAAAACCCACTGAAACCATGGTAAATAAGGTTTAATGCAATACCTATGTGTTCTATACACTTAAAATATACAGTAGCATGAAAAAACTTACCAAAATAGCAAATAATGATTCTGGAAACCAATGTGGAAGCTGATGTATGAACTTGCACAAAAACATCAAAGTGACAACTGGAAACTGAAAAATAAAGTCAACAAAACTTACTTCATACACATGACAACAACACTTTACCTTGCAACTGAAAATAAAAGTTGAATTTCAGACAGAAAAATAAAATAGAAATCAATAAACAAATTATTACATAACATGGTACTGGAACTTTTTACAGCCAAAGAGTGGGGCACGGTGGCGTAGTGGTAACCAGTTCTCATCAGATCACTGAAGTTAAGCAACGTCGAGCCCGGTTAGTCCTCTGATGGGTGACAGTCTGAGCGATCAATTCAGACTCCCGTATTGTGTCCTTGGGCAAGGCACTTAACCCCGATTGTCCACACGGGGGCACGATGACGCCGTGTACTAAGGCGTACTGCACGTCGATGGTGCACATGTCTTCAACCAATTTTACCCTGCCTGTGCTGCAGTTCAGAGTTACAATGTTTGGGAGCTGGCAGCTGCTCGGTGGTTCTCCCCCGGTACTCTGGCTTCCTCCACCCGTGAAACGGTCACGGTCATGATTAGCCATATTGTGCATAAGAATGTGATCTTAAACACCAATAAATAAATAAAACATACAGCCAAAGAGTAATGAGAAAAAGTATGGCTGCAAAAATCAATCACAATTTCATGGAAAGAAAATGTTATAGTGTCAGGAGAGAAGCTGTACTCAAGCCAATTTATTATATTCAAAACACCACAGTACAGTTTGAGACATTTCTATCACATTTTCTCCTCTTTAACCCCAGTTAAAAAAATTCCAAAGTCAGAAATGGACCTTTGAAAGAAGATGAATGAGTAAAAAAATAAATATACATATATATAGATATCAGCTGTAAATATAAACTGTAAGGCAAGAAACATGACCCAAACACCAAAAATACCTAACTCTTCTTTACTCCTATAGAATGGTACACCTTGTTAACACACCATTGTTCTGTGTTGAACTTCATTCAAAAACCTTATAACTTAAAGAATTATTTAGAAAATCGCATTCCTTTCTCAAGGAATTATAGAACATAAAATTAATAAGCTGGAAAACTTTCAGAAAGTTGATATGAATGAATTTAAATCAATTTTAATTATATTAACAAATAAAGGGGGATAATTACCTTATGAACAGAGATACTGAATTTCTGTTTCTTGATCACTCCTTGATGCAGATGAGATCTGTAATTAACAATAAAAATAAAAATTAGTTAGGATATAGTACAACATATCTAAGAAAACAGCCATCTGCTCTTCACCATAAACAGGATATTAAATAATATAATGTATAATTTCAGCCATTTATTGAGAACAAAAATAAAAACTTGCAACACAAGTCCAAAAAGATGAGTCTCCATAAGTTTTTTGAAAGTAATAAAGTAGTGTTTTGTATTAGCATTCAGTCTATTTTAAAACTAAGGTGTCAACCATGTGAAGACCCAACCACTTCACAGTGGAACCAACAATGTGCCACATGTTGGTCAGCTATGCATAAGAGTAACCAAATACTTAGAAATTTAGTTTTAAGGACTTGAAAGGACTTAACCCCTTTGATTTTAGTGGTATCTTCCATGACAGGGAAGCAATTGAAGAGTCCATATTCATTATTTGGGGGTAGACTAAATAATATTTTCAACATGTAGCCTTGAGGCTGCACTTTAAAAATATTAATTGGTCTATCCCACACATTCACTTAGCAGCCATTCTACTTTATGAAATTATGACGTATCATGATCCTGGGCCAAAAAGTGTCCCCTCGGGTTCAAAGGGTTAAATCATTAGGGAAAGGCAAAAATAATAACATAGGCTTTCTGAATATAGTTATATACTGAGGTCCCACTTGAGCTTATAAAAGTGTTAACAGGTTGAGTGCTAGAAGCCACTATCAGGGCTCCACTGAAAACTGCTGAAAGCCACTTTAGTGGCTTTACACTTCATTGGTTGTCCCATTTACTCAGCAGTTGAAACACAAACAATGTTCGAACAAAATTGTTTTATTACAATTTATTAAAGAGTGCCAAGAAACAATCTCCAATAAATTATAACAGAACAATTATGAACAAAGTCTAAACATGGGGCTCCTTTTGCTTGTAGCATGGTACCAATGAAAAAAAATACGTTACAAATCACCTTTGAAAAACAATTTAGCACTCTAGTAGTTATTTATTTATTTATTGGGGTTTAATGACACTTTTGACAGCCAGGGTCACCTTGTGTTAGATTCTACCGGTTAAACCAATAGGTAAAGGTAAAGTTAAAGCTTTGTGTGCTAAGAAATCATATCATTTCAAGAGAAAGTGTATTATTTGAAGAATATGTATTTGACATTAAATCATTTAAAGATGGGTATGTATTATGAACATGACAATACAACTTTCTGAAGATCATTAACTGAAACAAAATATGCTTTCTATCTGTATAGAATCAGTAGAAGCTTGTCTTTGATGAATAATAGGATAAATGATGAATCATTGCATAGTGTCTACAATAGTTTATTATCTTTTATAAATCTATGAATGTGACCGACTCCTGCCTAAAAAAAAAAATTTAATTTATGAAGTTCGAATGTACCAGTACCTTATTAAGTTAACTATTGTCAATCGAGTTTATTATGTTATGCCAATAAATTAATGTCGCTGATAACGTTACTAAATCCAGCTGGCCCAGAGGGATAAAGTTACGCATACAATTATGTACACTTGTCGATAGAGTATGAAGTTAATTAAGGTCATTGATAACGAATTTAATCCAGTTGGCCGATGGGGATATGTTACACCTATAATGCTTATGTTGTTTTTTGATATCCGGTATAACAAGTGTAATGTAATCATCACCAATGGTTTGTAAAGCTATATGCTATATAAATAACAGACATGCACGCATTATTAATCATAAACTAAAAATGTCTTTACTGAACTTTGGATTTTGCTGGGACAAAGCTGAACAACGTGGTAGCATAGAACCAGCATTTATCAACAAAAGTGTTATATTTATTTATTGGTGTTTAAAGTCACATACTTTTGCACAGTGGCTAATCATGACTGTGACAGTTTTATGGGTGGAGGAAGCCGGAGAACCCGGAGAGAACCACCGAGCATCGACAAGCAACTGTCAGCTCCTCAACATTCTAACTCTGTTCAAGCTCCGCTCAAGCAGGGTTACAGCGGTTGAAGATATGTGCACCATCGACGTGTAGTACGCCTTAGTACACAGCGTCATTGTGCCCCCATGTGGGCAACCAGGATAAAGTGCCTTGCCCATGAACACAACGCGGGTCGTCCCGGACGGGGATTGAACTCGGGACCTCCAGCATAGAAGTCCAACAGTCTACCACTGAGCCACCACGCTCCCAACAAAAGTGTTAAAGTTGTTGAAGCCACGAAAGAAGATGTGTTGAACATTTTTGACTTGGGTACCAAGGCAACTGGACCTAAGCAACCTGAATTGAAGTCTTTCCCTTCTGTAACTGTCGGCAGTAAAAACAGACATTTTTGTGTTGAGTGGTACACACATTTTCCAGTTTGGGGCTGGAATAAACCAGTGGAGGAAAGCTCGGGAAAAATTCAGAAAACACCAAGGTAGTGATTTCTACAAAAACTCTTTTGTGCGTTGGCAGAGTTATTACAGGCGGATAAAGACGGGAGTGTCTTAGCGAAAGTGTCAACACCTCATTCAAAACAAACGTGGCGATTGCGAGAAAGAAGATTTATTTCGACTTGTACTGTACAATGAATGACTTAATAAAAATGTTTTAAAGTGTGAAGAATTATTTATGTTTTTGGTGCCCCCCCCCCCTCCCCAAAAGACAGAAGCTGGTTACGTGCATGAGCGTGATTGCACAGACAAAGCAGATGTTGATGGCTTGGGGTCAGAGGTTCTTTCCTTTATCACCTTATCAGATTTAGCAACATCTTGTGAAAACTGCAAAGAAATGAAAAGGTATTGAACATGAATGACCACTTTCATAGGGATTTCATACATGTAATTTTGAAGAATTGATTGAAAAGGAAAGTCACTTAAGTTAAGCTTATGATATACATATATGGATTACCACAAGAGACACCTGTTGACTGGATTACCACAAGAGACACCTGTTGACTGCCTTTCCCGTTGAATGTATACAGTACATGTGGTTTTCAAAATCTGACATACTTGAATCAAGAGGGGCCTTTAAATGCAGTTTGTAAGTTACATATCAGGCAAACCCTGTGTAGAATGATGAGGTCTACTGTAGGAAAATTTGCTTGTACTTCATACTTCAGTTTTATGGAATGCCTCTTCTGCAACTTCAATAGCTTTAAATTATAAATCCAATTTTTAATCTTGAAAAAATGCCATTGCTACCTTTTTAGTCGCTCACACTTTAATTTTCCGGACTTTTTTTGGAAATACTTCAACCAAATGATTTCATTTTTGGTAACCTACAAAAGAACGATGACTTACAGATCAAGTTTGAGTTTCATGCTGATTGCATTATTCTTGTGTGAGTTATGGCCCTTGGAAATATGGAAAAGCGCCAAAATATCAGTTTTCCAGACTTTTTTTGGAAATGCTTCAACGGAATTCATGCTGATCACATCCAGGTTATAACATTTGTATAATTATTAATGCTCATTAGTCCTGTAGGGGACATTGTATTGCTTCAGCGATACGTGAGCTCTTGTTTGATCAGTTATTGTGTTAGGATGGAATAAACATTTAAAATTACTAGTACTCTTTAAACACATTTATTCCATCCACACACAATAAAGAATTTTTTGACATTACGTGTACATTGCATACAAAACCGTACTTGTTAATACCCCATCGTTTGTGTAGAAACAACCGGGTATGAAAAGCTGTTTTAGTGCGGTCATGTGAGAAGGATTACATAACCAATTAATGTTTCGCGAGAAAAAATCTTTCAGAGACTGTCCCTGATTAACAATTATATTGTTCAGTCAGAAAATTTCTAAAACCTACATTTAATAAAATATTTAGATACAAATGCCATATCTTTCATTTCCAGAACTCTGTACTGCGGTTTAATATAGGAATTGAAAAAATCTGTTTGTTAATTCTTTAAATTTTCGATTTGTTTTCATATCAAAATAAAATTTTCGCTGATATGATTTGGATTCCCCCCTGAGTTTGTTCGCCAGTCTCCAATGACTTCAGAATATTTCATGCAATGAACATCCAATTGACGGAAGAGCCACACTGTTGCTCGTGATCGGCGAAATTCTCATTTTTTTGGTTAAATTTATGACACAAAATAACGGGATTTACCGAACCGATTTTCACCTTTGAAGATTTTATTTAATATACAAAATTCCCAAACAAAATGTATCAGGTACAGAAAAAAAGATTTAGTGAACAGAAATTAATATGTTAATTGGCGAATCTTTTCCCAATACAGTCCAATCAACACTGATTAGTGAGTGGACGTCTGGCATCATGTAATTACACATAGCACACTCAGTCGATTTTTGGATAATTTTTTCGTATGGAGTGTACACGTAATGGAAAAGTATAAATAGTATTCTTGAGAGTGAAATATTCTTGTCGGCTTGTGTAGAATTGATTATGACTGAAAGAGTTATGGAGTGGTTTTCCACACAGACTAAACATACAACCTTATATATTTTGTTTTTTGAAACTTTATTTCTACAGGGCTTCAGTTATATGGGGATATAAAGCTTGATTCTTAAATCTTTCCATCAGGCAAACATGATTTCAGTTTTTTTCATCTGGTCCCAATCACACCCCTGATATTGGCTCCTGAGATCCCTTTGTAGAAGCGCAAAATGTGCTTCTTTATCTTATTAATCTGAGTTCAGCTCTTCATGGTGTCTTACTGTTAACTTCTGTATATATGTGTATAACACTAGCAAATAAAGCAAATTTATGATTTCAAAAAAAATAACCACTGCTGAAAAACAAATGAAATTTGAAACATTTTATATGTTGAAATACAAGGAAATGGAAACTTAAATCAGTAACCTTTGTGTGAACACACCTAACAGTTCACCCATATACTGAGTCAAAAAAGAAAGTATAATAGAAACAAATGGGGAAAAAATAGCATGAAGGATGAAATATAATAGTTCTAATGTTGCATGTTTGTGAACAAGAAGTCGTGCAAAGAGTTTAATGACATGTTGTTGTCCACCCAACCGTATACAATTTTGCTACAGATTTCAAAATAGCACGTGCTACTCGACAGTGTCAAATTGAATGGGTGACCGACGATTTTCTTTGTGTTATGTTGTGCTAGAGAGCATTGGTTATTGAGAAAACACCCTAGTTTTTGTCTTCCGACATTTTAAAAAATGCCAAGGTTAACCGAAAATCAAAGGTTGCATGTCATTGATATGCATGAGGCTGGGATACCTCTAGATGAGCCTGCTTCTGAGTTCGGAGTCATTGTGGCCACTATTTACCATCTCATTGGAAGGTATAGAACCATTGGCTCTACTGCCGGCCGACCGCATTCAGGTCGACCAAGAGTTACAACCCCTGCCCAAGACCGACTCTTCAGGACGTCTCACTTGCAGGATAGCTTCCTTCTGATGACGAGGACAGCAGCAATTATTCATGGTAGAACTAACAATAGAATCAGTGCACAAACTGTCTGCAACAGACTCGCTGAACACGGCATCCAAAGTAGGCGTCCATACCACGGATCAATCCTTACCCAATGTCATTCATACTGTCAGAATGGAATGGGTACATCAGCGTCTTGGCTGGACTCAACAGCATTGGAGCATAGTTCATTTTAGTGATGAATCACAATTTTGTCTATGGCGCGCTGTTGGTAGGGCAAGAGTGTATCGCCAACAAGGTGACCGGTTTTCTGATGCTTGCATGTGGGATTGCGACCGTTTCGGCGGGGGTAGTGTAATGGTTTGGGCAGGAATTTCCTTGCACCATTGAACACAGTTGATCTTCATCGAAGGTAATCTGAATAGACAGCGATATAGGGACGAAATTCTCAATGCTGTTGCTGTTCAACGATAACGTCAGATTGCAGTTATTCCAGCAAGACAATGCCCGAATGACACATGCCGCGTATCTGTTGTGACTTTCTTGCGGAGCAGAGCATCAAACTTCTTCCCTGGCCCCACTTTCGCTAGATTTGTCGCCAATCAAGCATCTTCGGGGTCAGTTGGAGTGTCAGATATGACTTCATGATCTTCAGACAGTAGGCGATTTACGTAATGTTCTGAGGCAGGAGTGGAACGCAGTACCACAGGGTGACATCCTGAGACTTATCAGGTCCATGCGCTGTCGATGTCTTGCCATCCAAGAGGCAAACGATGGACATACACGCTATTGATTGCATGTGTGAACTTTTAATTTCACTCCATGTTTGAATTACAATGTCCTGACATGACGCTGGCAACAGTAAGAACATGAAATTATGCAAATTCATACAGCTCGACTTGAAATATGAATTTACAATAATTTTTTGGGGATTAAAGTCAATAATACTAAAAAAATTGCTCCTCGACGTTTATACTTTCTTATTTGACTCGGTATATATGTAATTCAGAAATATTAGTAATAAAAATTACCCAGAAATACCCAGTTCTCTAATGCCAGGATACTTGCCAAACCTTTTCTTTGCTAGCTCGAGTAAGATAGCCCGAAAATAGAAAGCCTATAACTTTGGAAATATTGTTATTTCCCCATAATTTAACATTGCAAATATCTTCTCGACATGAAGTTCATGAGGGTTAAGTCTCCGCAGCACTAAATCTAACCATGCATACTTCTTAACATTGAGCTGACCCTGAATTTGGAAGAAGAAATTGTGGTTTCTTTTCGGTGACAAGGTACCAGATGAACTCATTTCTAGGCAAAATGACTTGTCTTGGGCACATGCCTGCTCAAAAGTAAGCATTTTGTTCAAAAGCACATGCTTCACCTCAAGTAAACCTTCTCCAGCCACAGTACTCTCCACTCTACCATCGGTGCTGGCTGCCAAATAAGGATTTTCAACCTGGATGAAGAGCCCCATTGGATGAACTTCAACCCTTTCACCCTGCCTTTGTTTGAACAGTTGGTACTCTTTAATGGCCATCTTTACCAGTTTAAGTCCCCTTCTTGTCAGTCTTGTCCCCTTGAATGTGGAATAAAGAAGTCGCTGGACTGCAGCCTTAACAGGAATTGAAGGTTTCCTCTTGACAATTAGGCCAAGATGTGAGGCAGTCAAGCGCTTTTTTACGTTCTTCCATCCACAAGCCACTGAGAGACTGTAATTTTGTATTCTTCTCAGTGTCCTTTGCCATACTTTCAGTGACTTCAACAGACTTTCTGTAGAAATTGTCCATTGCAGTCTTCAGTTCCTCCGGATACTTCAGCTACTACATCGATTGCTTCCTTGCTATATTCTAATCTTACTTTTTTACTTTGGCCGACAGTTTTATTTGCGAACTTTCTCTTATGGCAGACTTTTTTTGCCTCTGGTTTCCTCTGCATCATCCAGGACTGAGATCTGTGCCTCTCTCACTCTTCCCATAAGCTGCATGAAAGTTGGATCCTACAGTTGTTCCAGTGACCGTTTCCCAGAGAAGTGGACTCCCAAGTGGCGCCAAAGTTTTTACGAAGGGATGCACCAAGGCATCTAAAATTCCATGAGCCCCTGTTGCAGCGATTATAAAGTTTTGCCCCATCAAATTTCATGCGGAAGTTCATCCAGTTTTCTGCAAGATTGGTAGTGGAATTTGAGAGAGCTCTGTCTGCCTTCATAGCAATGTTATCCAGCAACTTGTAGACATCTTTGTACATATCCTCATGCAATTACAATGAAACACTGGATGAACTCCTAGCTTTCTGCAAATCCTCAAATGACATTCCCTCAGTCCAATATTCTTTCAAGGATCTAAAAACATCGAAAGGATCTTCTGGAATTGCTCCCTGGTGTCATTGGTTTCTGGTACACCAGCCTCAGTATCACAAGATGATTACGAAAAGGTGCAGAAATTGGTACATTTCGTACTTCCATAAACATGATTGACAGCATTTCGGATATCGTGTTGTAGGAGTTTTTGTGTTTCATTTCTGTCTGGTAAAATATTTTTACACCTGTATGCTATTGCAGATCAAACAGTTGAGACAATTCTAATGCAAAATAGTTTTGTTAATTTTCCTTTTTTCTTATGCTCAGGATTTTCTGCAACTAATTTTTCAAGGTTCCCCTCAAACATTTATAAATATGATCGGCACATTCTATTTTTCGAACCTGACAGCCCCATACTGGAACATTTTCATGAATGCGAGCATATACAAAACTATCTCCATCTCCAGTCAGCTGCATGTACCGAACACCAATCATCTGTTATGCAGTTTTGAACCCTTCAACAATAATATCGGATTCCATAGCTTAGCTTGATTCACTCCAATTTTTAAAGCATGTATGCTTCTTTGGCTTCTTTTTTTATACGCCCGTTTTAAAAAAAAGTTATTATGTTATAGCGTTGGCATCCGTCTGTCTGGAATTGTTTTCCAGACTTTTTTAGCTGCGAATAGCAGCTCTATAAGTGGCAATGTCGGTCTGTCTCTCAGTCTGTCTGTCTGTCGGTCTGTCTGTGACCAACAAGTTTCAAAACTCATTAACTTTTGAAATACTTGATGGAATGACTTTATATTTGGCATGTAAGTGTATCTTATTGATGTCTAGCCACTGTTCAATGCATGTGTTGTTCAAAATATTTTTCTTGGAGTTATGGCCCTTGATGAACTTAGAATTTTGTGAGATTGCACCACCTGTTGCAGCTATGGCGTCGATGTCACGATTTTTTCGTTACGGATGGACTTAATGAGAAAATTTTTGGTATACAGCTTTGTTATTGGATACTTACAGATCAAGTTCGAACTTCATTCTGCTCAGTTGGTTTTTGATGGAGTTACTGCCCTTGAACTTAGTTACCATTTTCCAGACTTTTTTCGTTATGGATTGACATATTGAGAAAAAATTTTATGTATAGCTTTGTTATGGATACTTACAGATCAAGTTTGAATTTCGTTCCACTCGGTTGATTTTTGGTGGAGTTACTGCCCTTGAACTTAGTTACTGTTTTCCGTACTTTTTTTCGTTATGGATTGACATATTGAACTTAGAATTTTCCGGATTTTTTTTCATTTTCCGGACTTTTTTTTCATTATGGTTGGACATATTGAAAAAAAATTTGGAATATAGCTTTGTTGTGGATTCTTACAGATCAATTTTCGAATTTCATTCCACTTGGTTGATTTTTGGTGGAGTTACTGCCCTTGAACTTCGAATTTTTAACATTTTCCAGACTTTTTTTTTATATGCCTTCATAATGTTTTATAATTTCTGGAAGTATGTGTGTATTATGTGCCATCAAACGGTGTCCTCTGGTTTTCAAAGCAACGGCACATTTAGAACAGTACTTGTTCTGCACACCAATGTACAATAGTTTTTTTTTGTTTCCTCCCCAATAATTATAGCAAACCGACACATGGCATTGTATGTATGTTTGTGTGATCTTTTTGACCCCCCTCCCCCCCCCCCCCCCCCCCCCACACCACCACCACCATCACAAATTACAGTAATTGCAGGAACACCTTGGTTCATATCATTTCTTTCAATTGCCAATTTTCTTTCGGTTGCTCCAGCATCAAGCAAATCTTTATACATTACAGGTTCCCACAGTTTTCCAATTTCATGTTCAATTGATGAAAATATATTTTGAGATATACCTGGCATATCAAAGGTAGCACACTGTTCATTCAGTACAGAACATCCACTTCCAGTTACCATCGCTCCCCGAGCAGATCTTACACTGACATCATGTCTTTTATGAGAGTCAGTGGTATCTATTTTGTCACTTGTTGGAAGGTGAAACTCCTGCTGACATCCCTGACACTTTCCGAATGCCGGACATAATCCCATCGGACATAATCCCATCTGGACAAAATCCCAGCGGACAAAATCCCATACATGGGCGGACAGAATCCCAGTTGGGTATAAAAAATAAAAAGACACAATTTTTTATCCCATTGGATTCAAGTACTTTTATTTCTTAATATCAATAATATTAACATTAACAGCAGAATTAATATAAGCACTGTAACTATGTTCTTCAAAGTAACTAGTGATTTATTATAACAATACCAGCGATAATAAGTATAAAGAACAACAATAACTATAGGTTAAGCCAGGTGTGTTTATACTCATTTATGATAAAAAATATGCAATACTGTGACACTTCTAATAATGAAGGCAGTATGTTTTGATAAGATTAAAAATTGAGAACAGTTCTACCGTAATTGGCCAAGGTTTATTGTTTTTCCAGTGCTATTTTCAAAGGTTGGTGTTTTGTTACCAATTCACAACTTCTTCACAGCTTCTCTGGCGTCGCTGGCCATTGGTTTTGGACTTGGATAGTTGTTAACTGAGAGAGCTTACCAAGAATTAATGTTAATGACGACTGGTATTTTTATGGTAGAAAATAGAGGATACCTTTTCCTTTGAAATGCATCAATTGTGCCTTAATTAACTACATAAGACTTAGACATACAAAAATACTTTTTACCACTGAAAATACCAGTAAGTAACATTAGTTATTGGAAAGCTCTGAGAGAGCTTTCCAAGAATTAATGTTAATGACTGGTATTTTTCTGGTAGAAAATAACTTTTTTTCGATTTTCTCACGTACATCATTTGTTGTTTGAAGAAGCGCTTCTGTAAGTAAGCGATTGGTTTTGGATTTTTGCTTTCTAGCATTAAACTTCAGCGTAAGTCTGAGTTTACATGTCTCAAAGTCGGCTGTATCAGCTTCATGGCTGTGTTCTTTGGAATTATTTGCTTTCTAGCATTAGACTTCAGCGTAAGTCTGAGTTTACATGTCTCAACGTCGGCTGTATCAGCTTCATGGCTGTGTTCTTTGGAATTAAATGCTGTTAACATTTCTAGGTCCGTTGTGAGTGCACCATTACATTGAAAGGCAACACGTTTGCTACATTCCCATCGGATGCTGTTCTTACTTTTATATTTTTTTGTGTAGAGAAAACCATCATAACAAAGTTTAAGGCCACCTTTCTGGCTTTTTATCACTTCCATACTGGACTTCAAATCTGATATGATTATTCTGTCCAGCGGATTTGTGTTATATATCTTCGCTAAAAAAACAAGCGGGTTAACACAAAGCGAGTAGGCGGAATGATGGAAGTTTCAGTGATGAACAGGCTGTTTAAAACAAAGTGAGAAGTTTGAGAACTGGCATGATTGAAGTTTCATTGATGAAAAAATAGGCGGACAGGCAGTTTAAAACAAAGTGAGAAGTTTGAGTAAAACAACAACCAAAACACTGTTTTTGTAAATCAAAAATATTTCCTGGCATTTTGTCCGCTTTTGCCAGAAAAAAAATACTACCTGGGATTTTGTCCGCTTTTTACCTGGGATTTTGTCCGCTTTTTTGTGAAAAAATATTGCCTGGTGTTTTGTCCACCCATGTCTGGGATTTTGTCCGCTGGGATTTCGTCCGGGTAAAAAATCTGGGATATTGTCCAGATAGGATTTTGTCCGATGGGATTTTGTCCGCGCACCACACTTTCCACCACCAATTGCCAAGCCAAAATGAAGATGATCACAAACTAAGTGAAAGGGAATCTTTATTTATAGATGTCAACAGTTTTGCTTTATCACAAGCAGCAATATGGAAGGAAACAGTATTGAAATGTTGATTAAGTTTTTTAACATCAACAAGTCTGTACCCAGATAGTGGTGGATCATGAATTTCTTTAAATTTCATTTTCACTCCTCCTTCAGTACAGTAAAACCTGTATTGAGAGACCACTGTCTAGAGAGACCACCTGTCTTGAGAGACCACATCTGCCAGTCACCGATTGGTTTTTACTCTATAATGGACATGTCTTGAGAGACCACCTGTCTTGAGAGACCTCTGTGACCTGGTACCAACTTGTATTTTTATGCCATAATGGACCTGTCTTGAGAGACCGCCCCTTTGAAGACTGAAACCATGATAAAAACTTTTTACCTGTTCTGGAATTCATGTCGTGTACGCTGCCCATATGAACACAGAAATTGAGACCCCACTAATTACACTACGAGGTGGGGTCTCAAAACCCCACCACGTGACTTCAATTTATCTATAATTAACTTGTGTTTTTTGCAAGTGCGGTAATCAGGTTTATTCTTCCACCAAAAATAGTTTCAGTTCATTGTTGTTTAGTGATTGTTAGGTATTGCACTTAAGTATAAATTGAATACGTATGCTCCATACATGTTTTTTGATAATAAAAAGCATTAATATGGCAGAAAAAACGATCAAAATATGGAGTTTGAATTGTGTTTTTAATGTCACATGAATATGTCAAACTGTGTAATGGGATGTTCGGCTCATGTCGGTTTATCTTTTGATCTCTCAGTCACCGGCTCTTAATTAGATCAAATTTTTTCACAGTCAGTGAAATATTACTTTTATTTTTACTTGAAATATTAAAAAGATAGTTCAATATTTGAAAAGGTTATTGAAAACTATTGCGATTCGTAATGTTGTTCATCAAAATCGATTTAGAACTCGAGGAATTACGAAAAAATAAATATTATACCGTACTGAAATCATGGATGTGAGTTGAAAAAATTATAACTTGACCAGTACAATATCTGGACATTTCCCCGACGGTCTTTTACCTAACTGTAGCTATTGACGGAGAAGAATCATGTTACCGGTATTGAATTTTGAATAAATTGTGGGTTGGGGAGGAAGGGAATCCGATTGACGATTTTAAAAGTTAAGTTCAGAGTGGAATGTTAAAATGTAAATGTTGAGAGTGGAATTAACATAAATAAACTACATTAACGAAAAAGGAATGCTTGTGGTGGCCCTGGGACGTTTCAGCCCAAGACGCTTCGGAATCCATATATTGAAGCGCCTGCATGTACTAGCAAGGAAAACTGACCAAGATGGGGGGTGGGGGGGGGGGGGGGGGGGGGGGTGGGGTCAAGCAATCAATGATATAGGCCTATTTGTGCGTGTGGGTTTATGGGAGTCTGGGGTCCAATTGCCTCGTTTCGGGGATGGGAAGGGAGGTGGAGGGCTATTTACTTCACCATTTAGGAGTGGTATGGATGACTGAATCTTACACTGCCAAGACACTGAAATTTTTGATATGCTGGCTGCACGTAAAAATCAGGGGTGGCGCCAGAAAATCTCCGATAGAGGAACTAAAATCTCCTGTCTGAAAGACCTATTTTAATTTTTGGGGTTTCAAGACACGTGTGGGGGACAAAACAAAAACATTAAAATACGGAATTTCGGGGCATGTTTGATCTAGGGTTACGATGTATGGTGGTCTGGCTTGTCGATCGGCGTGTCATTATTGGAAATAAAAAAAATATTATTTTCTATTGATTTTATTTATTTATGGTTATAATTATGCTTACTGAATTAATAAAAAGTAATTATTATATTGATTTGTCTCTTATTTTTTCTCAAGCTTGTCATGTGCAGAGGTGTTAAAACAGATTTTGGTTTGAAGGACAGCTCTGTGCTTTGTCGCACCACTCAAATGTCATTTCACACCTTGTGCAATTGGTAGTTTAATCTACTGTACCTAATTAATCACTTCAATCCCGACTACTTTAATGTAGTAGCAGTAGAATAATATTTTATTTAAGTGTCACATTTCAATACACATGCATAATACAGTAGAACCTGCCATGGGCGACCACCCTTGGGACTTACCAAAAGTGGTCGTTAATGACAGGTGGTCGTTGACGAGAAGTTTGCTGATAGGGGCCCATTTAACCTATTTTCGTTTGTATCATTTTGTTTTGATCACAGATGTACTTGTACCACGTGTAAATGTACTATTAAAACATATATGTCAACAAAGTTTGTTGTTGTTTTCTAAAACGTTGAGGTGGGTATTTAGTTCTTCATTGAATCATTTATATTAAAACTATTAAAACATATATGTCAATAAAATTTGTTGTTGTTTTCTAAAACGTTGAGGTGGGTATTTAGTTCTTTATTGAATCGTTCATATTAAACTATTAAAACATATATGTCAACAAAATTTGTTGTTGTTTTCTAAAACGTTGAGGTGGGTATTTAGTTCTTTATTGAATTGTTTATATTAAATGATAATTATTTCATGTCATACCACATTATGGGAAGCATAATCGAACCCCAGAATCCAAGGTAAGTCCGTAATGAGAAAGTAAACATCAGAGAAAAGTAGGCTGCGCGTGAATTGCACGTGCTAACAGGCGATCACGAGGTCGGGAGATTCCGTTTCAATCTCTCGCTTAGTGGAGAGAAGGCAACGGAATATACCGACACGGTGAAAGCTGATGGCTTTGGTACAAAGGCACAGCTTGAAAAAGGGCCTCTGGCATCACAATTGACAGAATGTATGCGCGTGTGTGTGTGGGGGGGGGGGGGGGGTCGTTTTTTTCAACATCTTTTGGGTTTGTGTTAAAATACAGAAACAACAATTTTTTTCATTTTAATTTATTTATCGCAGTACGAGAATACATGTATAAAAATGAAAAGCTGATCTTCTACATAAAATGCAACATATTTATAAAAGCACATAACCACACATTAGAAGAATGGACAACGACCATTTTGGGAAGACGTTCGGTGGGAGTTGGCATGAAGAATTTTGATAAGGAAATTAGTACATGGGAATTAGTACATGGTCTCTGAAAAGGGATGCGTGGTTTGGTATCCGAGATGTTTCGTACCCTTGTTGTTTCGTTCTGGTATGAAATGACCAAGACTTTGGGAAAAAAAGATTGTTTCTGATCTGAAAAATCTAGTTTATCACGCCTCATAGAGGAGTCATAAAATATATTTTTGAGACAAAAAACATTCCGAATTTACAGATTTATACGTGGTGGGGGTGGGGGGGGGGGGGAGGGGACAACAAGAAACAACATGTCTGAGATGTTTCTGATCTGAAAAATCTAGTTTATCACGCCTCATAGAGGAGTCATAAAATATATTTTTGAGACAAAAAACATTCCGAATTTGCAGATTTATATGTGGTGGGGGGGGGGGGGGACAACAAGAAACAACATGTCTGAGATGTTTCTGATCTGAAAAATCTAGTTTATCACGCCTCATAGAGGAGTCATAAAATATATTTTTGAGACAAAAAACATTCCGAATTTACAGATTTATACGTGGTGTTCCGTTTCATATCGTTGTTGACGTTCTTTAACCACGAAGTAAATATCTCACTAGTCATCCAAGCCTTTTTGTTCGCATGATACGATACACCCAGACTGTTTAAATTACAGCCCTTGAAACACCTGGGATTTTTCGATTTCCCAATCACGAGAAGCTTGAGCTTTTCACCCGACGCACTACACGCAATAAGCAATGTAACTCTATCCTTTGCTTTTTTTACTCCTTTCCTATCATCACATTTGGCAACTAATGATTTATCTGGCAACCCACGGAAGAAAAGTCCAGTTTCGTCAGCATTAAATATGTTGTCTAAAGAATATCCTTCAGTAGTGTGAGGTAGGCGCTTTTTCCACTCGTCCACCGTTTGCTCATTTACACCGGCTGATTCTCCACTTAGTACACTGCATTTTATGTTGTGCCGATTCTTAAAACTTTCCAGCCACCCATTTGACGCTGTGAAGTCAATATGTCCCATCTCATATGACGCAATTATCGCCTTTTCTTGAAGAAGTTTCCCGGTTACTGGAATATTTTTGCTTCTAGCTAGACAAAACCAGTTCCAAACAGCCTCATTTAGATCGCTATACTGAGATTTCCTTGCATGTAGATATTTTCGTTCTATTTGCTGACCATTTTTCCAATCGCTCTTCACATTTTCTTTATCTTTAATTATTGACTGCACCTGTGTTTTACCAACAGCCATTAAACCAGCAATTTTTCTTGCACTCTCACCTCGCTCAGACATATCTATTACTTTAATTCTTTCTTCTAAAGACAACACTTTCCTCTTTTTCGATGCAGGTTCAGCCATTTTGAAAATTAATTTGTTTATGATCATCATTTGCAAAAATCCTGCTATTTATCTGTACTGGTAGATACAGGTAGCTTACGTTCGAAGCCATCATTGTCTTTTCTTGTCTGTCGGTATGCGTACAATCAAAGAAGGCCGACAAGCTATTCTGTACCAAACATCTGTTATAGTTCTTTCAGTAATTAAAATTTTTGTGAGCTTGTTTGGGTTAATGACACAAGCTGTGTTTTTACAGCGTTGTAATGAAAATTAGCAGAACTTTGCCCTTTAGTGTTGAAAAAACAAAATCAAGATGACTCAGTTTTTTCAATTGCGGTCAGCTTGTTAGTGCCCTGTTGTGACAGCACTGTCATTGTTGGGTGAATTTTACCCTGCATACAGATTACTTGTCAAAAACAGCTGTTATTCTAAAAGTACGAGCGACACCTACCGGCGAATCAATGTTTACTGCTGTTTTTTTTCCAAACACATCGACCCAATTCGTCCAGTGAAATTGTGATTTATTCACTGTGCTCTGCCCCGAGCACATCGAAATGTGGATTAAACATTTAGCTTATAGGTAAGGAAAGCATGTTTTATTGAGGGCATTTATAAATAAATAAATTTGACAGTAAATTTCGCCACGTGCAAAGGGAATTAGGATGAAACCGGGAACTGGGAAATGACAAAAAATAAACAAACACAACATAATTAAATAATTCTTTAATTTTTATTCTTTATAGTAAATTTATACCAGTATATGTATAAATATCATAGCATAAATACAAAACAGTCAGATGGGACAGATTTGAAACGTATTTGATAACACAACGATTGGTGACGATCTTCAAGCTGAAAATGGTCGCAAAATACAGGTAAAAATCGACAAACTGGACACAAAAAAGCGGTCGGTGGTCGCGTCCGGCAGGTGGTCGCTGACGACAGTGACAATATAACGTGAAACCAATCCGTGCATTGCAAATGCGGTCGTAAATAGCAGGTGGTCGCTTACGTCAGGTGGTCGCTCAGGCAGGTTCTACTGTATACATAGAGTATGTTCAAAATATTTATATGAAATCCAGCCTATGAAGGCTTATGAGACACAGGTAGGTCTTTTTTTTACAGTAGTTCATAAAAAACAAAAAAAAACAACAAAAACAAAAATCCAAACCCGAAAAACCAAAACACATCCATGCACACCAAAATACACACCCTTGCGCCCCCCCCCCCCCCCCACACCCACACACACACACACACAAACACACAGAGAGTAATATGCAGACATACGCCCACATGCACTTGCGTATACTTTCGTGTACTAATTTTCTTTCACTTTTTCTTACTTTCTCCCCCCCCCACCCCATCACGTATATCTGTCTCTATCTATCTCTTTCCCACTGAAGCGTACTCTCTTTTAGAATGGCACATTCGCAGATATTTTAATTCGGCATCTCCCTTATATTCACCCACGTATTTTTACATACACACAGGATTAGCTATTTCAATTGATAATACAAATAACAACAATGTAGAGGAACGTTGAAAAATCTGCAAATGCAAAGAGTATAAAAGGATGTACAAACCCCTACAGCATTGGATGAAGGATATTTATTTCTGTATGCAAATATCTCCCATCCAACCCCCTCCCCCCTGTGAAATAATCATTAGTTTCAGTCTCGAGTGAGATACTTTTTGGTATCCATTCAAAAACACTATATTTTCTTTTTACTATATCATTTTTATAAGAATCTTTAATTGCGTTGCCCGACAAGAGTAAGACAGGAAAGAGGATGTGCTGGTCGTGTTGACTCAATGTCGTGAACTGGTATCACTTCGATCATTAGCCGTGCGCCATGGCCGCTCTCGTGGCGCAGGAGGCTTTTTCGCCCCCACTTCCCACCCAAGAAAAACACGGCTCATCACGTGTTGGCCTACAGCTGTAAACAAAATGTGAAATTGGGAACTTCGCGAATATTAGTTGTTTTTCTCAAGTCTGGTTTATTTATTTCCTCGATCAAATCGATCGCGCAAACCCAACAGTTTAGTTTCGAAAGTGCCGAGGACTTTGTACTTAACCAAATGGAACTGACTGTTCTATTCCCAATTTACAATTTCAAACCACAGCAATAGTCGCTGTCTGCCTCCCCCAAATTCCAATTTTAATTTAAAATAAATTATCTACTATCAGTAACAAACGCAGTTGTCTTGCCAGTTGACGTCACAAGACAGTATTTATTAATCAGTAGAGAAACGGACATGCGAAAGCAATTAAACTAATCGTTAACGCTCGTGACCACGGTGGGTCACGGTGTTTTGAAAACTGTCTTCCACTGATCAAACACTGCGGTCCACTGGAACTCCACGGAGGAGAACACACCGCGGCGGCGTTTTTGTTTCAATCCACGTTGAACGTACTGCAATGTTAGTTGTAAGAAACCAAATGAAGTTAAAAATTAAAAATGACAACTCATTTATGTAAATATCAATGTGCAAAAAACAAACTTATTTATGTTAATATCTATGTGCAGTGTAGTATGTTTCTATAGTTTATTGCTTGTTAGAACACTTGAATGAAATAAAATATATCAAAGCCAATGTTCCTGTTATTGTTGCTCTGTTGTCAATGAAGATAAGTAATTAATTGAACACGCCCACTCATAAATAGTTCCTCTATAAATAGACAGCACTAATCTAAATTTAGCATCAATAACTGGGGTATTTATTGACCAGTCTCATATGGGTACTGTATACGTAATGTGGAAAATCCATTGTGGTTATACTAACATAATTAAAAGTATTAAAAGCTCTTAATTGGGTTTCAATTGCTATTGAGTTACATAGCTCATTAAAGATTGAGATGTTTTTATAAGAACCCTGTGAAAAGATTAGGATTATTGCTGAATAAACAATTTCATACATTCTGACAGATAGGATTCTAAAAAATAAATTTGTGTTGAAAATCTTCAATGAAGATTTTCAACACTAATTTATTTTTATAATTTTTATAACAGTCCATTTCAACATGTTACAAAAACTTCATAAAAAGAACAACTACAAAGTAATTACAAAAATCCATTCTTCTCCATTTCTGAATTTTGTGGTTGGTCATTCACTGACTTGAGAAAACATGAAACCTGTTATGAGAGACCACCTGTCTTGAGAGACCACTTTTGTGCGGCCCAAAGGGAGGTCTGTCAAGACAGGTTCTACTGTAACTGTGTCTGAAACTTTAAATTTAACATTTTTTGGAAGCTCCTCTGTTTCATCCACTGGGGGAGTTTTTTTTCATCACAATTTTTAAACAGTTTTCTGATGTTGATTAGATAACATAATTATCAGTACATATTAGGAATTCTTCACCAGTATCAGACAAATCAAACAGTTTCTGTAGATGCTTATGACTATGTCGCCCATGTGGCTTTCCAAATTTTCCTCTATTTCGTCTATTCTTTGCTCCACTAGCATGTCCCATATTGAATGGTCAATCCTTTATAATCTTGGTATGTGTGCTACATGTACCACAAGGTTTTCCAAATGCTTTATAAAGAAGAGCCACCAACTGGCCAGAGGTGCTCACCTGACAAAAGACCATAGTTGTTTCACTAACACATTTTCCTATTCCCATTGCCCTTTTTAGCTCACCTGAGCAATGCTCAAGGGGAGCTTTACTAAGAATTACAGACAACTCGGACCAAAGACAACTCGGACCAAAGACAACTTGGACCAAAGACAACTTGCACCAAGACAACTCGGACCACTTTTGAAGACAACTCGGACCAACTTTGAAGACAAGTGGGCCCAACTTCGAAGACAACTCGGACCAACTTTAAAGACACCTTGGACCAACTTTAAAGACAACTCAGACCAACTTTGAAGACAAGTCGGCCCAATTTTCAGGACAACTCGGACCACTTTTGAAGACAACTCGGACCAACTTTCAAGGCAACTCGGCCCAGCTTTTGGAGAAGTTGACCCAAGTTTCAAGACAAGTCTGACCAACTTTCTAGGGAACTTGGACTGACTCGGTGAATAATTCAGACCTGAATAGTGGACAAACGAAGATTCGGGGTTGGTGGGGAAAGACACAGAACAACCAATCACAGTTTAAACTATTTATTAAAAACTGAGGCATGACAATCAAAGACATGAATAAATGAATGAATAAAAGTTCAAATAAAAAACAATTTTTTTTTATCAAAATGTATGTACAATATATATGTATTGGTATTTAAAGTCACAATTCTTCAAATTTAAGTCCGTATGAACATCTGCATTATGAATGATATATATACATTAACCCATTACCTAACGCTTGTAGCAGACGACACTCGTAACACGTGTTACTAATTTTTAGCTTAACTTAGGCAAAGCCAGATATGAGCTTCTACCATGGCCCATCGTCCGTCTGGCCGTCTGTCCATCAACAATTGGATACGGCTCGGGCTAGAGGCCGTATTTATGAACCGATCTTTACGAAACTTCTTGGGTCCCTTTGTTATGACCGTGGGACAAGAACAAGTGTTTTTGGGTGCGGTCCGAAATTCAAGATGGCTGCCAGCCACCATTTTGTACCGACGATGCAGAAATCTGTTTTTTGTACAGAACTTCTATATGAAAGCTCTGATTTGAATAATTTTTTGTATGAATGTTTAGTACCATGGGATACATCACATATAATACGTTTTTTTTTCTTGTGCATAAATTATGCAAATTAGACTAACTTTGATGTTTTTTAGTGTTACTTTCAGCACTGTAAGTGCAAATGCCAATACGGCTCGGGCTAGAGGCCGTATTTATGAACCGATCTTTACGAAACTCCTTGGGTATCTTTGTTATCACCGTGGGACGAGAACGATTGTTTTTGGGTCCAGTCCGAAATTCAAGATGGCCGATGGCAGCCATTTTGTACAAAATTTGGTGCAATCAGATTTTTGCACAGAACTTCCATATGAAAGTGCTGATTTGAATAATTTTTTGTGTGAATGTTTAGTACCATGGGATACATCACACATAATACGGGGTTTTTTCTCGTGCAGAAATTATGCAAATTAGATGAACTTTGATTTTTTCAGTGCTACTTACACACAGTAAGTACACATGTCAATATGGCTCGGGCTAGAGTCTGTATTTATGAACCGATCTTCACGAAATGTCTTGGGTACCTTTGTTATCACCTTGGGACGAGAACGAGTGTTTCTGGGTGCGGTCCAAATTCAAGATGGCTGCCAGTGGCCATTTTGTACCGAAATTAGGTCTAATCAGTTTTTTGTACACAACTTCAAAACGGCTCAGGCTAGAGGCCGTATTTATGAACCGATCTTTACGAAACTTCTTGGGTACCTTTGTTATCACCGTGGGATGAGAACGAGTGTTTTTGGGTGTGGTCCGAAATTCAAGATGGCCACCAGCAGCCATTTTGTACCAAAATTAGTGCAATCAGTCTTTTGTACAGAACTTCTGTATGAAAGTTCTGATTTGAATAAATTTTTGTATGAATGTTTAGTAACATGGAATACATCACATATAGTACAGGTTTTTTTCTTGTGCAGAAATTATGCAAATTAGATGAACTTTGACTTATTCAGTGCTACTTATACACTGTAAGTGCACATGTCAATACGGCTCGGGCTAGAGGCTGTATTTATGAACCGATCTTCACAAAACTTCTTGGGTACCTTTGTTATCACCTTGGGACGAGAACAGTTGTTTCTGGGTGCGGCCCAAAATTCAAGATGGCTGCCAGTGGCCATTTTGTACCGAAATTAGGTCTAATCAGTTTTTTTTGTCACAACTTCTACACAGCTCATATTTGTGAACTGATCTTCACGAAACTTCTTGGGTACCTTTGTTTTCACCTTGGGACAGGAATGAGTGTGTTTTGGGGTGCCTTTGTTATCACTGTGCTATGAGAACAAATATTTTTGGGTTCAGTCAGACCCACTCTAAAGAGTTTTTTCTAGTTTAGCATCTGACTGTCACCCACCTTTACAATACTTTACCTACACATTTGTTACAGGCAACGGTCAGTATTTATGTACAGACTGTTACAATACTTTATATCTACCTTTGTTATCAGGTCATTACCTAGATGTTTGTCATGGCTGTGTCACATACTATACATGTACATGTCTTTGTCTTGACAAGTTGGGCTACAGTGTCATTGACACTTTCATTTTTGCTTCACAAACATAGGTTATGAAACCTCATTGGAACGGACGTGATTCGCTCGTTCCAATGAAGGATCATAATCTATGAGAAATGAGGTTAAAATAGGAATGACATTGCATTCAATTGACATACATCCCTCTCTCCCTCCCTCTGTCCCTAACCAACTTGCTTCGCTTTCATTTAAAACTGTATGGCCGAACCGATCAGTGAATTAACTCAGAATTGTCAATTTTCACTTGTAATTACATTGAATATGATCCCATTACCGAGTCTCTATTGTTATATTTATGTGTTTATTCAACACACAGATTATACACAACTTGCTCCTTTTAATGCCAAATTTTGAAATTTTTACACACCAGGTGGAACCATGGTCGATTCGGGACACATGTGTTTGACAAGATGTATTCAAATTAGTGAACTTTAGTCACTTGAGGGGGGGGGGGAGTGGGGATGATTCTGGATGGAAATATGCTCCCCCCACCCGTGATGCCCGACCCTGGTTGCAGGCCTGTGACAAATATATAGGGTTTTATACTCAAACATATAATAATTTGCGACTTAACTTTTCCTGTATTTGAACTGGCATAGAGAATGGAGCTGGATTGTTCAAGTTAAACGTTGACTCTTCCGTGGTGTCTTGAAAATTGGTCCGAGTTGTCTTCAAAAGTGGTCCGAGTTGTCTTGAAACTTGGGCCGACTTGTCTTCAAAGTTGGTCCGAGTTGTCTTCAAAAGCGGTCCGAGTTGTCTTTAAAAATGGTCTGACTTGTCTTGGTCCGAATTGTCTTTGGTCCGAGTTGTCCTGATCTCCTTTACTAATCACGTCAATTCAAGTTTGTTCAAATCAAGTTGACCAACCACTTGGTAGGGCCACGCCCAAAATGTGAGCCTAAATCTTAAAAAATCTTCTCATGAACCAGCAGTAGCAGAGACTTGATATAAGGTGTGTGGCTTCCTTTTGAGGTGTAGACTCAGATTTGTTCAAGAGAAGTTCTAGGGTCTGTATTTGCCATCGTTATGGGAGGGTCAAGAAGTTTTGCGCCACCCAAAATTTCTATTTTCCAAACTGAGAGGCTGATTTGAACCAAATTTGACATGAGGTTTTATTGGGACATAAGTAGTTAATTTAGGCCAAAAAAAAATTAACTTAACAGTTCACAATTTGATCCTTCCTGCTTGTAGCAGTAACTGTGTTGTGTCCTTGGGCAAGACAATTAATTCAAACTGCCCAGGTGGAGTAAGGTGGCGTTGTGTACTAAGACATTCTTCACAATGATGGCGTGGATGCCTTTGACAGCTGCTAATTCCACTTGTGCATAGTTAGTTAGTTGGAGGGTCTAACATTCGCTTGCTGCTGCTCAGTGGTTCTCTCAGGCTTTCTCCACCCTTACCTGTACCACTGCCCGACACTTAGTATTCAAGATTGCAATTCTCATTAAGTCCCAATAAACAAACACTAACTGAAGACCTCAAGGAGAAGTTAAAGGCCATGACCGAAACCACAGTGATAGAGAAGGAAAGGTAATTGGAAACAAACTGATATCTGATGGGGGTGGGGGAGGGGTTAAATACAGTTACTATAGTTTTCTAAGACCAAGAGCAAGAGACTTTACTTCAACTGGCATTGCTATCAACTTCTGATATCTTCCTGAACTGTTACCTGTTTTACCAAATAACAATCAGAATGTGTTGGCCTTGGCAGTGCAATCATGTTCAAACTGTATATTACTGGTAAAACATTTTAATATTTCACTTTTGTGGACTGCAAACACTTTTCTATATCATGCACATGTACTTGCAATTTCATAACAAGGACAATTTGAGAAGGCTTCAAGTTCTTAAAATTCTTTTGTTATCATTTATTGGACAGCTGCCTGACATAGAGCTTGCCAGTAAATGATAACAAGACAACAGTTTGATCATATCTACCTGTATATACATGATTAACTGGAAGACTACTTATTTTTTAGTTGATTTGTAACATAAGTTTTCAACAACACCTGACCATGTTATCAGAATGAAGAAGTTTACTTTATCAAGCTTTTGTTCTCATATATATGCCAACAGTCACTCTCCAATACATTGTAACAAGGCAATTTTATGTAAACAATTTTTGTACAGTGGATCCCACTTAATTGGATATCTCTTAACTGAATAATAACCCTGTTAATTATGTCTCCCCTTCCCAGAAGGGAGACATATTGTTTTAGTGCATATTCTTCTTCTTCTTCTTCTTCTTCTTCTTCTTCTTCTTCTTCTTCTTCTTCTTCTTCTTCTTCTTCTTCTTCTTCTTCTTCTTCCTCCTCCTCCTCCTCCTCCCCTCCTCCTCCTCCTCCTCCTTCTTCTTCTCATTTTGTCTGGGCCATAACTTTTTTGTCTTTTGACCTACACCTTAGATATTTGGCATGTGGATGTATCACCATGAGCCGGTGTGCAGTGTACCATAGTGACCTTCATGTGACCTTTACCTTTGACCTGAAGGTCAGATTTATGTGGGTTTTTTTTAAGGGAAACATCACACAAACGTTGTCTGGGCCATAACCTTTTTGTCTTTTGACCTACACCTTAGATACTTGGCATATAGATGTCACCATGAACCGGTGTGCAGTGTACCATAGTGACCTTTGACCTTTGACCTGAAGGTAAGATTTGTGCTTTTTTCAAGTAAACTTTGTCCGGACCAAAACTTGTTTGTCTTTTGAGCCAGGCCTTAGATATTTGGCACGTGGATGTATCACCATGAGCCGGTGTGTTGCATACCATTGTGACCTTCATGTGACCTTGACCTCAAGGTCAAATTTATGTACTTCAAATAGGGAGTAATTGTCCAGACCAGAATTTTTTTGTTTTTTGACCTAGGACTTGGTTATTTGACATGTGGATGTGTCACCATGAGACTGCATGTCGTCTACCTCGATGACCTTCAAGTGACCTTGACCTCTGACCTTAAGGTCAAATTTATGTACTTCAAATAGGGAATAATTATCCAGACCAGAACTTTTTTGTTTTTTTGACCTAGGACTTAGATATTTGACATGTGGATGTATCGCAATTAGACCGCATGTCACATATAATCATACCTTCATGTGACCTTGACCTCAAAGTCAAATTTATGTACTTTAAATAGGGAGTAATTGTCCAGACCAGATTTTTTTTTTTGGACATGTGGATGTGTCACCATGAAACCGCGTGTCCGCTTCCTTGATGAACTGCATGTGACCTTGACCTCTGACCTCAAGGTCAAATTTATGTACATCAAATAGGGAATAATTGTCCAAGTCAGAACTTTTTTGTTTTTTGACCTAGGACTTAGATGATTGACATGTGGATGTATCACAATGAGACCACATGTCATCATGACCTTCATATGACCTTGACCTGAAGGTCAAATTTATGTACCTTAAATAGGGAGTAATTGTCCAGACCAGAATTTTTTTTTTTTTTACATGTGGATGTGTCACCATGAAACCACATGTCCGCTACCTTGATGAACTGCATGTGACCTTGACCTCTGACCTCAAGGTCAAATTTATGTACTTCAAATAGGGAATAATTGTCCAAACCAAGTGTGTGCAAAAAAACAAAACTAATTAATCATGCACAAATGCAACATGCCAGTATTCCCGGATATGAATCTGACTCTTTAACACCACAGTTTCCTGTACCATTGAATCAAAACTTGATCATACCTACACATGTTTCGCAGGAAGCCAATGATACTGTTGTTAGAATTGTTTGTATGTGGGCAGGTAATCCAGTGGTTTACCAACTATCACAATGGCTCCAAACTATTGGATTCAATGTTATAGAAACAATTACCAACCAACAGTTAGGCCCTTCTTGTGGTTATATTGCAGCACACGCTGCTTGGGAACTTCATAGTAGCAGTGATGGGAAAACAAAACCTTTATCTTCAGCTTTAGATCCTTCAATCATTGGAAAATACAATACCATACTTAATCAACCATTACACCATCCAACATACCTCACTGATGATCAGATTTTAGACATAATATCACACCTACAATATGTGCATTCGAGAACTAGAAATGTCAATTGGATTCATGGGACCAATGCCATTGAACTACCTCATAAAGTATTTCAGAGAACAGTTTTCTGGTGTACAAAGAAGAACTCGATTACAAACTGTAAAAGTCTTCATTGTCAATACAACTCCTGTCTGCAATGTGCTTGCTAATCTTTCTGAAATGGCAGTGTCTGGTGATCACTGGATTGTTTTAGCTGTTGATTCTCAATAAGATCAGGTATTAACCTTTTCTATTTTGTCTGTGGATGTATCAACATGTGGCACTGTGGCCACGTAAACCATGGTGACCTTCACATGATCTTGACCTTTGGACCCCAAGGTCAAGTTCAGATATTTTATAGAGTATTATTTGCCAGAGTCATCATAACTTATTTCTCTTTAGGGCTGGACCTTACATATCTGGTATGATTGTCAATATTTTTATGTATATATAATTTGTAGTGCATAAAATAGAAAGGAAGGGAAGACATATGTTTTAGTGTGCTAAAACACTTTCTAGTTTAACTTAATTGAATATAATTTCCCAACAGAAAACCATTTACCATACCAGTACAAATTTGACCTGTTAATTGAATACAGTTTATAAAGTAAATCCTGTTAATTGAATAACAAATATTGTAACCTGTTGAGAAATTACCCTGAATCTCCCCAGTTTTCCTCTGTTTATAGCCCTATGTGGCCCTGGGCAGTACATCCAATACAGGCATTTAATTTATTATATCTTGTTTGACATAGCTCATGAAGCTCTGTCAAACAAGACATAACAGAATAAATGCTCAGTTTATCTCTAGAATACAAAAAAGTGGCAATCCCTGTTAACTGAATACTCCTGTTAATTGAATAATTTTCATTGACAAAGTGGTTATTCAATTTACAGGGTTCCACTGTTCTGAAGAAAAATAATTGGCTAATGCATACAGTGTAAAGCCATTTGAGTTGCTTTTGGTACTTTTCAACAGTCGCAGAGGCTTAAAAATCACATGATAATGAAAATCTATTCACTCAAATGATCCTTGCAAGGAAAACCAAGATGATCAATTTTGATTCTAACAAAACTGTTCTGCAATTCTTGTCATATATGTACAAGTAGATTTTTTCAGTGTTCTTATAGTTCATGGAGAATTATGCTCCTTTTTGCTTCCTCATCATAACAAAATTTTTGGACTTAGAAGTGGTGTCTAGTGAAGTCATGGTTACCTTGCATGCAGCCAAGACTCTTAGAAGTCACTGCCAAGAAAGTGTAAGTCCTATCAATACGATGCCTGACAGAACATATATTCTACTTACTATGCAAGACAAGAATTCCAACAGAATTGGAACTAGATCCTTAAGGGTTAACCTCCATAGTTTACTAAAATTCTAAATTTTTTAGGAAATGAAATGGATTCTCAGAATAAGTGCTCACAAGATTCAAAACTGATTTTTGCAAATCAGGACAAAATCTAAGGCCTGGCTTTGATAGTGACTTCTTGCACTCAACCACTAACATGTGCATGACAGGGAATTAGCTTTGGTATTTATGAGAACAAGTTACAAGCTTAATGTCCTTAACAGACATACTCTTCTACTGACCTTGGTTGGAAGATTTCAGAAATATTTTTCTCGGCTTGAAATAATAAATTATTGAAAAAACTACCTTATGCAGAGTCTAATCTATTGACCAGAACTGTAATGCTCCTTCATACATGTACGTCAACTTGTTAATGTATACAGTAATACCGTATGATGCAGTTGTAATGCTTATGTCAGCTACATGTACACACTACTTGATGACAGATATATGACTGTCACCCAACAAAACTACATGTTGATGAAAAATTAAGGTAACCATTAAAGCCACAAAGGCTGCCTTTTTCCAGATTTGTACAGGCCATACCAACCACATGGGGTTTAGCATAATAGTTGAAACAGTGTTCCAAACAGTACTGAATTTGGAATGTTGGTTGAGAAGAATGTAATCAGCTGTTGGAATAGAACGTACGTGTATACAGTTAGTTTAGTTATTTGGCTATTACATTTGTATATGTATTGATGATGTGTGGCTTTATAAATGCATGAGATAAAGTTTCAGGCTAACTCACATAAGTAACATAACACTGTTCTCATCAGTCATGTTCAGTATGCAGAGAGTTTGGATTGGAAATGGAATGGCCAAAGGACTTTTCACCCAGATGATAACCCACATGGCGTGATTTATCTGAGGCTTCACAAACATGATTTTATCCAGTGGATATAATAGTTGAACTCAGGTGTTCACTTGGTTAAACTATGCTTGTGCTATTCATACGTACAATGTACGTTTCTCTTTTTTTATTTTTCTAATAGGAAAGTCCAAAGCATGGTTGATTCCATGCACCTATCAATTCAATGTCCATTTAGTCCAGGTTGGATCTAGGACCTGTAGATTGGGAAAGGGGCCTTTTTTCTTTGTATTGGGTAAATTATTGAATTGGTCATCTAAACGTGAATCCACCTGGAAGCTCTTTTCTAGAGATAATGCAGGTAGAATGGGTATCACATTATTATGATTAACTATCAGAAAAGCACAACTGCTATGAAACCTGATTATGCTGTACAAGTTGGAGGATAATGGTATTTATGTACAAAATTTGGAATTGGGAAAGGGCCCTTATTTTGGCACAAAAAATGCCTAGCTTAAACCCTTATTTACTACACTGCTTTTGAGTTGAATTTGCAAAAGTTGAAATCATTGAATGAGATATACATGTAAGTTGTATGTTAGTCTCATTGTGTCGCCGCCCCACGAAGTGGGGAGCGACATATAGGGATTACTTTTGTCGTCTTGCGTTGTCTGCGTCGTCGTCCGCGTCATACTTTCTCTTATCCGCCACTCCTCTTTAACCTATGAATGGATTTTGATGAAACTTTCAGTGATTTTTTATCACATAATGGCATTGTGCACCTCCTATTTTATTTTTTGATCCGCTGTATTTTTTCCATAGTTATGCCCCGTCATCTTGCGTCATCGTCCGCGTCGTCCACGTCACACTTCCTCTTATCTGCCACTCCTCTTTAACCTATGAATGGATTTTGATGAAACTTTCAGTGATTTTTTATCACATAATGGCATTGTGCACCTCCTATTTTATTTTTTGATCCGCTGTATTTTTTCCAGAGTTATGCCCCTTTTCCACTTAGAATTCTGTCTGAAACGCCAGGCGACACACGTCTGCCTCTAAGTGTAAAGTACTGTACTATATGAAGGTGTTTTAAACCAACTCTCGCAATACATGGTCAAATGACTGGTTGAAATTACTACCCACATACCAAAATATTTCAAATGATTTATTCTACAAATAACCTTTTATCGGACACTGGACTTTTTGGTTGATGTACATTTAAAGAGACTACACTAATAATAATATTGTTTCTTGAAAAGCAAAAAATTTTCATTTTTTGTTTCCATAACATATACTGCTCAAAGTTTGCTTAGCACCAAATATTTGACACATCATTGTGAAATTTGCTTGTGACATATTTGCGATATTTTTTGTGGATATGATTGAAAAATGTATTGAGATGGTCCCCAGTGTTAACATTAGCTCTCTTGACAGGCAGACTTTTCGTGACAGTCATGGAAAGCATGTACCCCTTGATTTTCATGAAGTTTTCATGTACTGTCTACATGTACATGACATGTGTAGGGTATTCAATCTTCATTTCAACACAAAATCTTGTGATTTAATGATTAGATATGGCAAAAGCAACTGTAAGAAGACATTTGTCTGAAGCAGAAATGTGGCAGGCTATAGGGTTGGAGCAAGAGGCTACCCATCGTCAGGATGGTGAAGCCCTTGGTGTGCACCATACGGTGAACACCAGAGCCTGGGCAAGATTTCAGCAGTATGGCACACCAGTATAATATTGCATCTGTGGAAATATTGCCCACCTGTGGAAAGTGATCAATCCACGATGGCTGTACTGTATATATGCATTTGTACATGAATATTAAATAACAAAGGTAGCTTCGGTTTTTATCTGTCATCCGAAATGAGTAATAATCCTACTATATGAACAAAGCATTCCCTCATGATTGCAAGCATGCCTTGATGAAAAAGTGGGAATATGTGATGAGTCAGGACTTGAGGCTGAGCCATCACTGCCAAAACAAGTTAATACACCCACCCCCATATGGTCATCTTGGCAGCACCTGTGAGTATAAGGTTAACCCATATGTTTCCATTTTAAAAATAGACCTGCCCAGTATGAATATTATACCTAAAGAATCAGCCTTGATACAAACTTTCTTGCTTCTGTAATAAAACTTGCTTTCAAACCTTAGGCCTATTTGTGAATGAAAGCATTGACCTCATGTGAGAGCAGTGCAACAACCACATAAATATTTACTTGCGACTAACTTACATCTTAAATGTCTTCTCTACATCCCTTTCAATGAAGATTCTTATTTTCAGGCTATCTTAACTGCAAAGCCAAAGTTACATAAACTTGTAGTTCAACTGAAAATGTTGATGGGCTGCATTTCGGACCATTCTGGCCTGCCTTATATACCCACCAAGCTGGCCAAATTTGGTTACATTTGGAAATGACTTATTTTTTTCGAAATATATAATTTTTATGTCTCTGCATTGATAATATTTTAAAAAGGGCTTTGCACTTTAGTGAAAAATTAGTATTCTTTAGACAAGATATTCATGACAACAGCAAATTGTAAACACGGGATACAGCAGGTTAGTACTTGAATGTTTTTGCACTGTTCAAATACAATTTTGTCTCTGTGATCATGCAAAACATTTCAACAGTTAGTGGATAGGTATAAATTGCTATTCTTTTCCTATCAAAAGTGGTTTGATTACCATTTTGATGGACCACTAACAACAAAAAAATACATAACTTGCCAATCTTGTAGCAGACAGTAGCGGTTCTGCGTATTTAGACAAATGAAAGAAATAATCCTTCATACAAATATATTTTGCATCCTTTTGTTCCTAATAAAAGTGAAATCAGAAAATGATTTCCAGGAATATGACGTCTGTTTTAAAGAGAAAAAGGCATATATTGTTTGGATACAAAGAATATATTCCATTCATTGAGTGTGTTTTTTCTCTGTGAATCGCCACTGCTTTTTTCCAATGGTAGCTTTAAAAATTATTGAAGTATTGTGGTGGATTCTCCATGTACTTTGTATTTGTTAGAAAATACATTGAGCATCTTCAAATACACCAGTCATATAGACTTCGGAACTGAAAAATTCCAGGCCGATTGGTTTGGGGAAAATACAAGATCTCCATTTTCAAATAGTTTCACCTAATTTTGTTTAAACCCACTCTCATGTGGCTACAAATGCAATTTCGAGTGTATACCTTATTACAAACTGTTCAACTGAAAGTTCCACTATAACTTGTCATTTTACATGATATAATAAAACTGTCCATGTTGGTAAAAGATTAATTTGGAATACTGTTTATGTGGGCTATTGTTATCAGAGTTGTCAAAAAGAACTGCTTATAAAAACACATTTGAACTCCACTATATAAACAAAATGGTGTATTGAATGTGTTTTGCCGTAGTTTTAATGCTGCATTAATTTTCTGTATTGATATTGCTGGAAAGACTTGGAAATTTGATTCCAAAAAATCTATTTCTTCCCCAATTTGCCAGTTCCTGTAGACCTTAAACATGGCGACTAATGAGTGAACATGCACATATTTCCAAATTTTCCATCTCTGATGATTTTTACCAGGTTATCTCCCCTTTAACCCTCTGCACCCTGATGTCAAAATGCAAAGTATTCAGCAGCAAATATTTCCCATAATGCAGTTTGATATTTAATCAAATATACCTTGTTTGACAGAGCTCAGGGAGCGCACTCAAACAAGATATAATTGGTTAAATTTATAGTTAAACAAGGCAAAAATGGAGTGATTGGAGAAAATTCTGTTGTGCTACCAGAGTGCTGGGGTTAACTTAGAAGATTTAATATAGCTTTTTGTCTGTGTAAGTCTTCCTTCATTAATGAACTAATTTTGATCAAACGTCTCAAACATTATGACTAAGAAGTGGACGTGCATATTCTAAATTTTTTGATCTGTAACAATATTAACCAGGTTATCTCCCATGAACTTAGATTTATTATGGTTTGTCAAATATGATTCTTGTGTGCACAACTCCTACTTTATTGAACCGATTTCAATGAAACTTCTTAAACATGTCTACTAATGAGTGAACATGCACATATTTCCAAATTTTTCATCTGGGGTGATTTTTACAAGGTTATCTCCCTTTCAACTTAGAAGATTTAATATAGATCTGTACATGAGATTTTTGTGTGTGTATCACCTCCTTCATTAATGAACCTATTTTGATCAAACTTCTCAAACATTATGAATAACAAGTGGGCATACGCATATTTATACCCCACGCAACGAAGTTGCTGGGGTATAATGTTTTTGACTGGTCCGTCCGTCAGTCCAACTTGTTTTCCAGACTTTTTTTCTACACGCTTCCAGATATTGAGCTGATTTTTGGTATGTGTGTCTGACATGGTGGCCTACAGATCAAGTTTGCATTTTTTTCCGCTCCACTGATTTTTGGCTCACCAACGTTAGTTGTGTGAGCCTATGGCATAGCCCTCATGTTGGCGTCGGCGTCCGCTCTTAAATATTTTGAACTTTTGTGTACAGGTTTTGATTTTTTGGCTTTTCAAATTTTTTTTTAGTTTCAGCATATTGCTATAGTGGTTCACTATAACATTTAACTCTTTTCCAGGGTATTTTGTCGTAATTTTAACCCTTTGAATCCAATTTTAGACTTATTTTGATGTTTGCGTGCAGGTTTTGATGTCTTTTTTTTCCTTTCTTTCAAGTGGAGATTTACCTTGCAGCATATGTCCATGCTTTCTATTGTATGTAAACATGCATCTTAGGGCTATGTTTGTATTATTTAACCCTTTTCCTGCTGAATTATTTCAATTTTGGACTTTTATGTACAGCTTTTCGACTTAGGCTTACAGCTTCTTACTTTTATGTACAGGTTGAGATAAAAAAAACAATTTCAAGTGAGGTTGACCTCACTGCATATTGCAATGGTGGTTATTATAACATTGATATCTTTCCAGTACATTTTTAAAAAATTTTTAACCCCTTCAATAGATTTTTAGACTTATTTTGACGTTTGCGTGCAGGTTTTCATGGGTTTTGTTTTTTTTTCTTTTCTTCCAAGTGTAGAGTTTCTGCATATTGCTATGGTGGTTCACTATAACATTTAACTCTTTTCCAGGGTATTTTGTCTTAATTTTAACCCTTTGAATTAAATTTTAGACTTATTTTGATGTTTGCGTGCAGGTTTTGATGTTTTTTTTGGCTCACCAACGTTAGTTGTGTGAGCCTATGGCATAGCCCTCATGTTGGCGTCCGCTCTTAAATATTTTGAACTTTTGTGTACAGGTTTTGATTTTTTGGCTTTTCAAATTTTTTTTTTAGTTTCAGCATATTGCTATAGTGGTTCACTATAACATTTAACTCTTTTCCAGGGTATTTTGTCATAATTTTAACCCTTTGAATCAAATTTTAGACTTATTTTGATGTTTGCGTGCAGGTTTTGATGTTTTTTTTTTTCCTTTCTTCCAAGTGGAGATTTATTTGCAGCATATGTCCTTGCTTTCTATTGTATGTAAACATGCATCTTAGGGCTATGTTTGTATTATTTAACCCTTTTCCTGCTGAATTACTTCATTTTTGGACTTTTATGTACAGCTTTTGGACTTAGGCTTACAGTTTCTTACTTTTATGTACAGGTTGCGATAAAAAAAACAATTTCAAGTGAGGTTGACCTCACTGCATATTGCAGTGGTGGTTATTATAACATTGATACCTTTCCAGTGCATTTTTAAAAATTTTTTAACCCTTTGAATAGTATTTTAGACTTATTTTGACGTTTGCGTGCAGGTTTTCATGGTTTTTTTTTTCCTTTCTTCCAAGTGTAGATTTACCTTGTAGCATATGTCCATGCTTTCTATTGTATGTAAACATGCATCTTAGGGCTACGTTGTATTCTTTAACCCTTTCCCTGCTTAATTACTTCAATTTTGGACTTCTTTTGTTTACAGGTTTGGATTTTTGTGCTTTTAAAAAAAATTTTTTCTTCTTTGCATATTGCTGTGGGGGTTCACGATAACATTTAACTCTTTTCCAGGGTATTTCGTCTTAATTTTAACCCTTTGAATCAAATTTTGGACTTATTTTGACGTTTGTGTGCAGGTTTTGATTTTTTTTTACTTTTATGTGCAGGTTTTGAGGTTTGTCTTTCTTCTCTTCCAAGTGGCAACTTACCTTGTAGCATATTGCCATGGTTCCTATTTTATGTTAGGATGCTTCTTGGGGCTATTATTATATTATTTAACCCTTTAGCTGCTTATTTACTTTAATTTTGGACTTTTGTGTGCAGGTTTTGTACTTTTGTGTGCAGGTTTTGATATTTTTTTTTAAGTGGAGTTTTACCTCACTGGCATATTACCATGGTGGTTACTGTAACATTTTCAGGGTATTTTTCTAAATTTTAACCCTTGGAAACAAATGTGATACTTTTATGTGCAGGTTTTGAGGTTTGTCTTTCTTTTCTTCCAAGTGGATATTTTTCAAGTAGACTTTCACCTTACTGGCATGTTGCCGTTGTGGTTACTGTGACAGGGTATTTTTCTCAATTTTAACCCCTTGAAACAAATGTGATACTTTTTTTTTACTTTTATGTGCAGGTTTTGAGGTTTGTCTTTCTTTTCTTCCAAGTGGTGACTTACCTTGTAGCATATTGCCATGGTTCCTATTTTATGTTAGGATGCTTCTTGGGCTATTTTTATATTATTTAACCCTTTAGCTGCTTATTTACTTTAATTTTGGACTTTTGTGTGCAGGTTTTTGTACTTTTGTGTGCAGGTTTGGATATTTTTTTTTTAAGTGGAGTTTTATCTCACTGGCATATTGCCACGCTGGTTATTGTAATATTTTCAGGGTATTTTTTCTAAATTTTAACCCTTTGAAACAAATGTGATACTTTCTTTACTTTTATGTGCAGGTTTTGAGGTTTGTCTTTCTTTTTTTCAAAGTGGAGACTTACCTTGTAGCATATTGCCATGGTTCCTATTTTATGTTAGCATGCTTCTTAGGGGTTATTATTATATTATTTAACCCTTTAGCTGCTTATTTTCTTTAATTTTGGACTTCTGTGTGCAAGTTTTGAACTTTTTTTTTTTTTACTCCAGCCACCCCTTTACATTGGCCACCTGTTGGTGAGCCACAGGGTACTGATACCCCCCTCTAGTTTTCCTTTCTTCCAAGTGGAGATTTACCTTGCAGCATATGTCCATGCTTTCTATTGTATGTAAACATGCATCTTAGGGCTATGTTTGTATTATTTAACCCTTTTCCTGCTGAATTACTTCATTTTTGGACTTTTATGTACAGCTTTTGGACTTAGGCTTACAGTTTCTTACTTTTATGTACAGGTTGCGATAAAAAAAACAATTTCAAGTGAGGTTGACCTCACTGCATATTGCAGTGGTGGTTATTATAACATTGATATCTTTCCAGTGCATTTTTAAAATTTTTTTAACCCTTTGAATAGTATTTTAGACTTATTTTGACGTTTGCGTGCAGGTTTTCATGGTTTTTTTTTTCCTTTCTTCCAAGTGTAGATTTACCTTGTAGCATATGTCCATGCTTTCTATTGTATGTAAACATGCATCTTAGGGCTACGTTGTATTCTTTAACCCTTTCCCTGCTTAATTACTTCAATTTTGGACTTCTTTTGTTTACAGGTTTGGATTTTTGTGCTTTTAAAAAAAAATTTTTCTTCTTTGCATATTGCTGTGGGGGTTCACGATAACATTTAACTCTTTTCCAGGGTATTTCGTCTTAATTTTAACCCTTTGAATCAAATTTTGGACTTATTTTGACGTTTGTGTGCAGGTTTTGATGTTTTTTTTACTTTTATGTGCAGGTTTTGAGGTTTGTCTTTCTTCTCTTCCAAGTGGCAACTTACCTTGTAGCATATTGCCATGGTTCCTGTTTTATGTTAGGATGCTTCTTGGGGCTAATATTATATTATTTAACCCTTTAGCTGCTTATTTACTTTAATTTTGGACTTTTGTGTGCAGGTTTTGTACTTTTGTGTGCAGGTTTTGATATTTTTTTTTAAGTGGAGTTTTACCTCACTGGCATATTACCATGGTGGTTACTGTAACATTTTCAGGGTATTTTTCTAAATTTTAACCCTTGGAAACAAATGTGATACTTTTATGTGCAGGTTTTGAGGTTTGTCTTTCTTTTCTTCCAAGTGGATATTTTTCAAGTAGACTTTCACCTTACTGGCATGTTGCCGTTGTGGTTACTGTGACAGGGTATTTTTCTCAATTTTAACCCCTTGAAACAAATGTGATACTTTTTTTTACTTTTATGTGCAGGTTTTGAGGTTTGTCTTTCTTTTCTTCCAAGTGGTGACTTACCTTGTAGCATATTGCCATGGTTCCTATTTTATGTTAGGATGCTTCTTGGGCTATTTTTATATTATTTAACCCTTTAGCTGCTTATTTACTTTAATTTTGGACTTTTGTGTGCAGGTTTTGTACTTTTGTGTGCAGGTTTTGATATTTTTTTTTAAGTGGAGTTTTATCTCACTGGCATATTGCCACGCTGGTTATTGTAATATTTTCAGGGTATTTTTCTAAATTTTAACCCTTTGAAACAAATGTGATACTTTTTTTACTTTTATGTGCAGGTTTTGAGGTTTGTCTTTCTTTTTTTCAAAGTGGAGACTTACCTTGTAGCATATTGCCATGGTTCCTATTTTATGTTAGCATGCTTCTTAGGGGTTATTATTATATTATTTAACCCTTTAGCTGCTTATTTTCTTTAATTTTGGACTTTTGTGTGCAAGTTTTGAACTTTTTTTTTTTCACTCCAGCCACCCCTTTACATTGGCCACCTGTTGGTGAGCCACGGGGTACTGATACCCCCCTCTAGTTACCGAAATTTCGGCCCTTGGACTCTGAAAAATTCATCAAAATTACAGTTTTCCAGACTTTTTTTCTACACGCTTCCAGATATTGAGCTGATTTTTGGTATGTGAGTCTAACATGGTGGCCTACAGATCAAGTTTGCATTTTGTTCCGCTCCACTGATTTTTACCGAAATTACGACCCTTGAACTTTGAAAAGTTCATCAAAATTACAGTTTTCTGTACTTTTTTCCTACACGCTTCCAGATATTGAGCTGATTTTTGGGTATGTTAGTCTAACATGGTGGCCTACAGAACAAGTTTGGGTTTTGTTCCGCTCCACTGATTTTTACCAAAATTACGGCCCCATAGACTTTGAAAAGTTCATCAAAATTACAGTTTTCCGGGCTTTTTCTCTGCTTGAATTCTTTCAATACCATTGAAACTACAGAACACTGTTTTCTGCAGTATTCCTAGAATCTATGTTTATTTTTAAAAAATGATTAGAGCTTGAAATATCGGGGCGCGTGGGGTATGTGAGCGTGCTCACTAAGGTTCTATATTCCAAAATGTTTGATCTGTGGCAATTTTAACCAAGTTATCTCCTATGAACTTAGATTTATTGTTGGTTTTTCAAGCTCAGCATTCAGAGGTGTATTATAGTAAGCTGGAAGTGGGGGTATAAATCATGTTCAGTGATAGTTCTAGTTGCCCTTGTTTCACTTGGAAAACTTTCCGTACAAATGTTTAGCATTAAAACTCCAGCATCAGCAGTCAGATTCTGATGTCCTTTGGTATGGTGAGAAACCATCATATGGGAAAGGATATCCACATCTTGTGGTATGTGAGGTATTGTCCTTGTTACGCTTGGAAAACTTTCCTTACAGATATTTTTCATTATAACTCAATCACTGGTTGGCAGATTTTGATGTCCTTTGGTATATTGAGAGACCAGCATGGAGGAAAGGATATTCATATATTTTGGGTTTCACCAGTGTATTCATACCACTATAGTTATGCCCCTTGTTGGACTTTGAAAAAACTCCCTATTAACTTTTTGCATTGTTTTTTTGTGCATGGTAATAATTTTTATTGAATGGCAGCAGAAAACTGAATAATAGTTATAGATGCGGGGAGAGTTTAACCAAGTTGGCCTTGGGAGAAATTCCACCACTCCAATGAGCAACATATCCTATCTGTCATATTGCTGGAGGGGGCATGTGTAATGGTTCTTTTTCTGTCCTCTGCAATGAATAGTCTGGGGGGCATATTGTTTTACCCCCTGTCCATCTGCCTGTCTGCCATCTGCTGTCCATTTCTCTGTCCGTCCATCCACATCTAGGGTACATTGTTTGTCCGGCTGACTCCTCGCACATTTTTTAAGCTAGGACTTTTTTATTTCACAGGATGTTTAACAACCAGAGGTGTGCATATTGTCAGGATTTTTATTTGCTTCAATATTTCACAAAATTACTGGTTGTTGAACTAGTCAATTTTTTGTAGAATTTCACCTGTATGGTATGTGGTTTGTGTATGGTAGACTTTGCGGCGGCATCATATGTGTCTTACAGACACAGCTCATGTACAAGTAAGAAATCCAAGTTTGCTCTTCAACCTCCTGTGTCCCTGTGCTGTGTGGGGCATGCTTTAGTCTAGTTTCTTGTTTGCTATTTGCTCATTCCAATTGCATGATATTTTGTATAAAGATGAATGATTTTCCAATGTTTAAAATACATCCTTGACTACCAAATTTTAGCAGTAAGAGGAAGCTATGGTGTGTTGAATTGGTGGCAATTGATAAAAGTTTAGACTTTCGTTGCCTTTTTCCATGATTTCAGGGTAGATTGTTTTAGACATACTCGAGTCCTTTATCTCAGCAGAAATTACATAATTTGTAATAATTGTTTAAGGTTAGGCACGAAAGAAAGATTGATTTGTTCTCGGGTTCCAGCACATAGAATTAAAACTTCAAGATAGCACATAGAATTAAAACTGCAAGATTAATGATTTATCCCCACTATTAACTCTCAACTCGTTGAGTATTTTCAAAATAGTTTTCATCAAATCATTTGATAAAAAATTCATGTAAATTTAACTCAAATCATTTGTCAAAAAGTCTAATCTATTTACAGGGGAAATTTTGTTAAATGTGCCCAAATTATAGTGATAAGAGATTTCTTGTCCTGGGCAGGAATCTCCACCAGCAGCGTGCAAGGAGTTAACAACATCAAAATTGGATGATATGAAAAATATTAATGCCATTTACCCAAAGTATTATGCTCTGGATATTAATTCAAGTTTTTCTTAGGCTTAACTTTGTACCCAACACAACTAGAAGTCAACACTTGCACAAAATTTTATAATAATGAAATATTTTCATGTTTTGCCTAAAACATAGTGTATGACCCCAGTGATAGGTTCATAAGTTATGTTTTTGAGGCAAAAATTGGAAAAATAATAAAAATAAAATGATTTTTTTTAATATTACTGGCTGCATATTGGGCATTGTTAGGTAAAGGGGTAAAATATATCCTTTAAGAAAATCTTATTTATTCCCCTCTTAAGCAAAGTTTGGCGGGAGATACAGAAATGGGTTTTGGTTGCCCACCTATTTTGTATTTGTCTGTGAACAAGATTGCTTGTTTTACCTGTTTTATTTTTAACCAATCGAAATCTACTCATTTCTTTTGAAACTTGAATGTGTAATAAATGTGATGGAAGCTATGACATGTGAAAAACAACTGTTGAATGACTTAAAAGGAGAGCAAACATTTCTAATTTATGAGACATTTCAAACAAATTTTCAGGAATTAAAGAAAAATAAAGCCTCCCTCTCTCTTAAAAAAAATTCAGGAAAATGTGCATGAGAAACAAGAATTACTTTTTAAGAGCCTCAGTACAAATTTTAGCTGTAAGAGTGATTTACAGAATTTATGTAGCATCAGTTGTAAAGTAAAATTGATGGCGATTTATGAGGATTATACTTCTTGCCTTTGTCTCTTAGTTCATTGTAGATCGTTTTAGTTCTTTTTTTCTGTAGGGATTGTAAATTTGGTAACAATTGACAAAGGTTATGTGTAACAGTTATTGCCTCTGTTCTCCAGTGCAAGCACAGTGAATTAACAGTTTTATTCCCCCATTGACTACCTCGAAACTGGGAAATAGGAAAATGTGATGCGATGTACGAAAAGTAGATTAAAGACCTTCAAATGATCATCTACTCTTTGAGCAAGTGGAAAGTAAGATTAAATCCTTTTTAGCTTAACTTGACAAAGTCAAGATAAGCTATTGCCGTTACGTGTACGTAAGTCTGAGTATGTCAGTCTGTGAGTCTGTTCACATTTTCGTTAACACAGGCTACACCCCGTAGTTCTTGTCCAATCATCACTAAATTTCATGTGCAGGTTCGAGGTCATCTCTAGATGAGAATGTCCATTTTGGCCATGATCAGTCAATCATGACGGCTGCATGGGTTCGAAACCCGAAAACCTTTAGCACAGCCTACAGGTTGCATTTATGAATGGATTTCATTGTAAATTAGTAGGATGACTCAGTATAATGTCTAGATGAGAACTCTTATCTTGGTCGTGATTGATCAACTATGACGTTCACACTGGCAAGTGACTTAGATTTGTTTAGCACAGTCTACAATTCATATTTATGAATCAATTTCATTGTAACTTGGTAGGATGACTTGGTATGATGTCTAGATAAGACTGCCCTATTTTGGTCACGATCAGTCAACCGTTGCCACCAAACAGGCATGTGACCCAGATTATGTCTAGATGTGAACTTCCTATTTTTTTTTATTTTATCCTGTAGCCCTCTTTTGGTTGAGATTGGTCAACCACAAGGGCCGTACAAGTTTGAGTTTAAATTCTTTTACCACAGTCTACACCTCTTTATAATTCCTGTTGATTGCATAAACTATAAGGTACAAAACTTAACGTATTGTCAATTGTCACAATTCTTGTCTTATTTCATAATCCTTTCATAAACATGGAACATCCTTTCTTTTTGTATGATGTCTAGATGAGAACATCCTAGTTTGGTCATGATCTGTCAACTGTGACAGCTGTGAGGGTTCGAATCCTAAAGTCTTTATTTACCACAGTCTACAGGTTATATTTATGAAGTTTCAGAGGTTTTTTTAGAGAAAAATATTCAAATTCAAATATTAAACACTACAAACACTTGGGTTTTTTCCCAAATATTAGTTTTAATAAAAGTTCAAAGTGCAAGTACCTTCCCCTCCCTTTGTTTGGGGTACCCCTGCCGACCCTAAAAATTTTACAAAGTAAAAGTCGCTCATTTTGGTCATTGTAACCCTAATTTTTATCAGACTTCAGCTGTGAATTTGAAACCTATTTTGAGGTTAAAGCTTTCAAACATACCTGTAGAAATAAATATATCGGACAATATAAATGCGGAGCAAGTGGTAAGTTCCCGTTCAGCAAAGGAAGCTGCATTTGAAAAATTCATCATTTTATAGATACAGTGTTTTACTGTTGGTGTTGAATGTTATGAAAATTAATGAATATCATGTTGAGTTTCGTGTACTGATACTGAAAGCCCTGAATCTTGGCCTGCAGTCTTGAAAATGTTATTGGTGCAAGTGTAGTGTACAACTGTTTTTTTTTAATTCCTTTCAAACATATACATAGAAATTACTGACAGTGGCCAGCAGATGCATGGAAATTGCATCCAAGTGAAGTGTGTGGGCATTTTGGTAATTCGATGTTTGTTTTATTTTTGTCCAAAGCCAAGTGGCGCTTTCAATCTCACACTGAATGGGGTGATTTTTATCATTTCATTTATTTGTCTTTCGAAAGAAAGTTTATATAATACGTAAATACAATTATATCATGGGACCCAAAAAGTTATTAATTAGGCCTACAGGACTCTGATTTTTTTCTGTGATTTCCGCCCTTTTTATTTAACACATTACACGAAGTTACAGCATTCAAGATTGTGCAGTTAAATAACTGTGCGTGTCCCGACTGACGGTTATCTCACATTCAGGTCAGTCAGTGTTTTTAAATAACCGAAACCGAGTTGTATTTTTGGTTAACCTTCCAGCACTAAATCTCACCATCAGTATTGACATCAAATCGAAGCTTCGCAGGAAACAAATTGTTTCAAAGTACATGTATCAGAATTGTTAACCCTTTATGTAATAAAGCAAAAGGATTCTCCCTCATAAATTACAAATTGAACACAGCTGGAGAGAAAAAAATTTCAACAAAACCATATCATGTCACCCCTGATTGAAACAAGCTTGTTCCAATGTGGAATTAGACAGTATGGTTTTGTTGATGTTTTGTGAAAAATAGTGAAAATAACAATTTTTTCTGTTTTGTGTATTGGGTAAAGGGTAAACTGGTATACATAAAACCCCAGAGATGATTTTTAAATCAAATTGAATTATTTTAGGAAAGGGTCCTGGAAATTGCATGGAAACTCTCTAAACAAGAATCTCCTCTCTCAGTTGTATGGATACTGCTTTATTGCAATGCTTATTGATTGTTGATTATCCTCTTTGCAGTTGGAAATTAAACGACGTTATCAACAGCGACAGATTCAGCAATCACAGAAGTTACCTGCTTCTCCAGCAATAAATAAAAACCAAGGTGAACTCATACGAGAAGCTTTAAAGCAAGAGTGAGTATTGTTATTCTTCACTTTGATTTCCTTATCTGATGAAAACATGAGTGTTTTCTTCTAGGGTCATGGTCATGATTGGGGTGGGGGGAATATGTGGGTTTTGGTAAATGTGGGATTAAAATTATCGATATAGTAAATGCAATGACAGAATTGGAGCTGTGTGATTTAGCTCACCTGACTGAAAGTCAGGGTGAGGTATTGTCATCACTTTTTTGTCTGGCGTCACACGTTAAGTTGTGTTTGAGTCTTCTCCAAAACCACTGGGCCAATTCAAGTGAAGGTTTGTGTGAGTGATGGCCCCGAAGGGGCACTGCGTTTTTGTTCAAATCAGTATGCCCAGCTCCATAGGGAGGGAGTGGGGAAAAATGCTCCAAATTTTTTTTTAAATCTACTTTTCATGAACCAGTGGGTATAATGACTTGATATTTGGTATGAAGCTTCCTTTTGAGTTGTAGAATCAAGTTTGTTCAAACAAATTTTGTGGAGTGATATTTTCCTTAGTAATGGGAGGGGCAAAATTTCCAATGTCCCCTGTGGGAACCCCAGGAGCTAAAAAATAGAAATATTTTCAAACGTCCTTTCCACACGGAACAGAGAACTGTATTTAGCTAACCAGACTGAAAGTCAGGGTGAGCTATTCTGATCACTTTTTGTCCGTCGTCCGTCGTGAATGTGGTGTTTGGGTCTTTTTTTCCCAAACCACTGGCCACATTTTAATGAAATTTCACATGAGTAGTGGTTGTATAGGGGCATTTGGGTTTTTCTTCAAATTGGGTTTCTGCTCATATTGAGGAGGGGGTGGGCCCAAAATGCCTCATTTTTTAGCTCAACTTTGACGAAGTCAAATTTAAGCTATTGTCATGGCCCGTCGTCCGTCCGTCCGTCCATCTGTCCGTACGTCAACAATTGGCTATGGCTTGGGCTAGAGGTCGTATTTATGAACCGATCTTTACGAAACTTCTTGGGTACCTTTGTTATGACCGTGGGACGAGAACGAGTGTTTTTGGGTGCGGTCCAAAATTCAAGATGGCTGCCAGCCGCCATTTTGTACCGATGATGCAGAAATCTGTTTTTTGTACAGAACTTCCATATGAAAGCTCTGATTTGAATAATATTTTGTATGAGTGTTTAGTACCATGGGGTACATCACATATAATACGGGTTTTTTTCTCGTGCGTAAATTGTGCAAATTAGACTAATTTTGATGTTTTTTGGTGTTAATTTCAGCACTGTAAGTGCAAATGCCAATACGGCTCGGGCTAGAGGCTGTATTTATGAACCGATCTTTACGAAACTTCTTGGGTACCTTTGGTATCACCGTGGGACGAGAACGAGTGTTTTTGGGTCCAGTCCGAAATTCAAGATGGCTGATGGCAGCCATTTTGTACAAAATTAGGTGCAATCAGATTTTTGCACAGAACTTCCATATGAAAGCGCTGATTTGAATAATTTTTCGTGTGAATGTTTAGTACCATGGGATACATCACATATAATACAGGTTTTTTTCTCGTGCAGAAATTATGCAAATTAGATGAACTTTGATATTTCAGTGCGACTTACACACATTAAGTACACATGTCAATACGGCTCAGACTTGAGTCTGTATTTATGAACTGATCTTCACGAAATGTCTTGGGTACCTTTGTTATCACCTTGGGACGAGAACGAGTGTTTCTGGGTGCGGTCTAAAATTCAAGATGGCTGCCAGTCGCCATTTTGTACTGAAATTAGGTCTAATCAGTTTTTTGTACACGACTTCTGTACAGCTCAGACTAGAGGCCATATTTATGAACCAATCTTTACGGACCTTGTTGGGTACCTTTGTTATCACCGTGGGATGAGAGTGAGTGTTTTTGGGTGTGGTCCAAAATTCAAGATGGCCACCAGCAACCATTTTGTACCAAAATTTGTGCAATCAGTCTTTTGTACAGAACTTCTGTATGAAAGTTCTGATTTGAATAAATTTTTGTATGAATGTTTAGTAACATGGGATACATCACATATTCTAAGGGGTTTTTTTTCGTGCAGAAATTATGCAAATTAGATGAACTTTGACTTATTCAGTGCTACTTGCACAATGTGAGCACACATGTCAATACGGCTCAGGGTAGAGGCTGTATTTATGAACCGATCTTCACAAAACTTCTTGGGTACCTTTGTTATCACCTTGGGACGAGAATGAGTGTTTCTGGGTACGGTCCAAAATTCAAGATGGCTGCCAGTGGCCATTTTGTACCAAAACTAGGTCCAATCAGTTTTTTGTCACAAGTTCTATACAGCTCGTATTTATGAACTGATCTTCACAAAACTTCTTGGGTACCTTTGTTTTCACCTTGGGACAGGAACAACGAGTGTGTTTTGGGGTGCCTTTCTAATCACTGTGCTATGAGAACAAATATTTTGGGATTCAGTCAGACCCACTCTGGGACTCAAAGTTTTCTTTTCTAGTTTAGCATCTGACTGTCACCCACCTTTACCTATACATTTGTTACAGGCAACGGTCAGTATTTATGTACAGACCATTAAAATACTTTATATGTACCTTTGTTATCAGGTCATTACCTAGATGTTTGTCATTGCTGTGTCACATACTATACATGTGCATGTCTTTGTCTTGACAAGTTGAGCTACAGTGTCATTGACACTTTCATTTTAAAAATCTTCTTCTCATGAACCAGCTGTACCAGAGACTTGATATTTGGTATACAGCTTCCTTTTGAGGTGTAGACTCAAATTTGTTCAAGAGAAGTTCGAGGGACAATATTTGTCGTCGTTACGGGAGGGACAAGAATTTTTGCCCCGCCCAAAATTTCTATTTTCCAAACCAAGAGGGCAATTTCAACCAAATTTGATATGAAGTATTAATGGGTCATAAGTACTTGATTTATGCAAAAACAATTCAAAATGCCCTATGGGAACCACAGGAGCTAAAAATAGAAAAAATTTCAAACAATTATATTTCCATAAAGACACGGCTCTGAGAATTCTTATTTGGTGTGAAGCTGCCTTAGGACCAACAGAATGGAATGATAAAAAAAAATTGCTATCGGTTTTATCATAGGGTACTTTTTCGGGATTTTGAAAAAATGCTGAGTCAGCATTTTTAGCTCACCTGAGCGAAGCTCAAGGGGTGCTTTACTAATCACTTTCCGTCCATCCTATCAACTTCTCACAAACTATTCAACCAAATTGAACCAAATCTAGTGTGCATGTTCCCTATCACATGTCAATTCAAATTTGTTCAAATCAAGTTGCCTCGCCCCTTGGTAAGGCCATGCCCAAAAAGTGTGCCTAAATCTTAAAAAATCTTCTTCTCATGAACCAGCAGTAGCAGAGACTTAATATTAGCTGTGCAGCTTCCTTTTGAGGTGTAGAGAAGTTTGTGGGACTATATTTGCCGTTGTTATGGGAGGGGCAAGAATTTTTACCCCACCCAAAATTTCTATTTTCCAAACCATGAGGCTGATTTGAACCAAATTTGATATGAGGTTTTATTGGGACATAAGTACTCAATTTATGCCCAAATCTTTTTTCCCGTTGCCCATGGGAACCGCAGGAGTTAAAAATAGAAAACAATTAAAACGCCCATATTTCAAAAAGTACATGGCACTGAGAATTCCTATTTAGTGTGCAGCTTCCTTAGGACCAACAGAATGGAATGGTAAAAAAAAGATTGCTATCGGTTTTATCATGGGGTACTTTTTTGGACTTTCAAAAAGTGCTGAGTTGGCATTTTTTAACACTGTGGATAATGGGAAAAACATTTAAGACTATTTTTCTTCTAAACCACTGTTCCAAAAGCTTTCAAATTTCACAAAAAAACATCTTTGGAAGATTGTTTCACATGTTTATTGAAATCAGATCCCTGGGTCCATATTTGGGCTCTCTATGGGAGCCCAAATGTTTAAATTAGTGCAGTATGAGCAATATTTTTTTAAAAATCTTCTTCAGATCAGAATCTTTTGATATTTGGTATGCAGCACGCTTAGGGGGAGGGGGGGGGGGGAGATTCAAGTTTGTTCAAGCCAAGTCCCTGGGTTCATATTTGGGCTCCCTGTGGCCGAATTATAACTTGGTTCAAAATGAGGAATTTTCTTTAAAAATCTTCTTCTTCAGATCCAGCCGTCGGAATGTTTTGATATTTGATATGCAGCATCCTCAGGGGAGTGTGATTCAAGTTTGTTTAAGCCATGTCCCCAGGTCCATATTTGGGCTCACTGTGGGAGTTCGATTTGTAACTTAGTTCAAAATGAGGAATTTTCAGCTCCCTGGATTCATATTTGGGCTCACTACAGAAGCCCGAATTCGAACTTAGTGCATTTCAGGCAAATTTCTTCAAAAATCTTCTTCTCCAGTTTCAGCAGGCAGAATCTTTTGATATTTAGTATGCAACATTGTGGGGTGGATCTGATTCAAGTTTGTTCAAATCGGCCCCCTGGATTCATATTTGGGCTCACTATAGAAGCCCGAATTCAAACTTAGTGCATTTCAGGCAAATTTCTTCAAAAATCTTCTCCAGATCCAGCAGGCAGAATCTTTTGATATTTGGTATGCAACATTGTGGGGTGGATCTGATTCAAGTTTGTTCAAATCGGCCCCCTGGGTTTATATTTGGGCTCACTATAGAAGCTCGAATTCGAACTCAGTGCATTTCAGGCAAATTTCTTCAAAAATCTTATTCTCCTGATCCAGCTGGCAGAATCTTTTGATATTTTGTATGCAACATTGTGGGGTGGATCTGATTCAAGTTTGTTCAAATCGGCTCCCTGGATTCATATTTGGGCTCACTATAGAAGCCCGAATTCGAACTCAGTGCATTTTTATACTGTACCAATGACCCAGACATAGCTGGTGCTAAATTCTAGGGCCAAACACAAATTTTGCCCCCCCAATCCCCAAAATTTGCATCTAAAACCAAAAGAAATCATGTCCTGAAGGTCCTCCATACTTTGCCCTCACTGCGCATGCGCAGTGTCAAGGACGTCCCGAAATTGGCGCCAATTATCATTCTTTGTTTGGCCCTTCATCAGTTCACATCTGACTGATATTTGTGCTTGTAAATCTCAGTTTAAATGATGCCAGACACATATTTGAGAAATGGTGGATCTAAAGTGGATACAGAAGGAGGAGAGGAAAAATGAGTGACAGAAAATATTCAGGGCTGTAACTTAAAATTTTTTAGTGAAATTATGTTAAGTTGCCTATTTTCGAGGCATGGGCCTGTTGTTGTCATTCTTGCTATTAAGTTTCACTGCTTGTTCAGTGTTTCCTCTCTCCTTTTCCTTTAATTCCCCCCTTGCTATTCTCCCATGCTTTTGGCATATTTTTGAGTAATATTACTAAAATTTCTTGGGAGATTAGGCTAGGTAACAGAATGAATTCTGTTCTTTTCCCCATGTTTACGTCCTCACCCATGGGTGTTTAGGCGTAGTGTTCTGCATCTACCATCTGATGTTCTGCAGTTTCTTCCCTGGAAGTCTCTATTTTGCATCAGATAGTGTATTATTGGTAACTGATTTCGGGCCAGGGTTATCAGTGCCTGGAGTCATGTTTCTGGTGTTTATACACTTCTTGTTTACATTGGCAACAGTCTCTGTGTGAGGGGGATTTTTTGTCTTTGTACTAGTTTAAGTCATTACAAGATACATTATTATTATTCGTAAGTGTTGCATTAATTTTTTAAAATATGTTTGAAATTTTTGTCCACACTTAGGCTTGGGATCCATTGGGGCTCAATGTTACTTTTCAGAAACTTGGGCTTTGCTGAAAAAATATTTTTTCAAAATTTCTTTTCGATTTCAGTGATTTTTTCTATGTTAATGGATCATGTTATTATGTATCTTTGTTTTCAGGGGTTCGTGCGAGTACTAGGACTTTTTGTATTCTTTTCACTATGAAAGGATATTGTTCAAATTGTAATAAGAGGAAATCTTCCTCTGACTTTCATGATTATTGTATTAATTGTAGTCAGTGTACTCGCACTAACTCCTGTTCAGTATGTGAATTTTGGGATGACAAACATTGGAAACGTGTGTCACGGTATGTTGTTAGCGAGGAAAGAGCCATGCCGGTCCTTTCTCTGCAGGGTCACTCTAGTTTATCAATCTCTATTTCAGAGGAACAAGAACAGGGTGATGTTTCCGTGATGTCTTCCAATAGTGTGCCTCCGTCATCACAATTAAATGAAGAGCTAGCGGCAAAAGTGCTCATGGAGATACGCCAATTGCCTAAGAGGTCCCTAGTAGGATCAACGGCGTTGACGTCCGCTAGCTCACCCGGTGTAGCGTCCATTCATCGAATGGTTCGGCAGCCGGGTTCGTCCGTTGCGGTCCAAGAAGGAGATTTGGGTGATGCGAGCACTATAAATATTCGAGGTACACACCCAGTGACGGCGGATAAGAGGAGAGAACGGAGGAAGCCTAGTAGTCTGGTTCCTAGCTCGTCCAGGTCCATCCGGGCTGCGAGCGAGAGAGGCCCCTCTCTCGTACAACAACATCTGGGACCAGATGTTGTTGTACAAAATGTGTCGCATTCGGAGCATACGTCCGCTGCTCGGGACGCTCCGTTATATAGACAGTCCGGAGAGACTGTCCAAAAGGCTTCCTCATCCTCTCAGCAGCGCACACGACCACACCTTGGCTACGTGACCGAGGATATCCAGCCAGCTTCGCCATTCACGGATTCCACGGCGACCAGGTCACGCCATCCGGTAGCCAGGGATAAGAGGCCTGTAGACTCCGGACGTTCGCATAAGAGAGAAATATGCAGGTGTCAGTTTACACGGAGCTTCCAGCGGCTAAGCAGCGTAAGACCGCTACTCCACAGGCCTCGGTGACGGACGTGCTATCCCAAATAGCACAAATTATCGCAGCATCCCAGCAAACGACGGAACCTACGTCGGACCAAGAATTATCCGACGACGCTGGGTCGGTACGCTCCGCCGAAGCATCGGGTGCGGACGACCGAGAACATCATGAGGTCCGACAGGATGGCGAAAGGGATGCCGAGGATTTGGAGCTATCCCTTTCGGAACAACATAAAGCTGCCGTAGATTTCATCCGGCATTACCTGCCACAAGTTGTTCCGTCGGGCCAGACAGCTGCGATGCCAGATAAGAGACTGATAGCGTCATTGGACACAGAATTCTTTGAGCGGTTCAGAGACATCGTCCCTGAGTTTCCGACACAGTCCAATAATGTCACAAGAACATTCGAATTATTGAACGACGCTACCTTTAAGCTTGCTTACAAAACAAGCAAAGCTGGTTTCTTGTCCGCTAATGCTCTCAATCTGCCTTTCATCAATTCAAGGAATAAATTCGAATGGCAGGACAGGGCATACCGAGAGTTCCTCTGCGTCTAGACGACGAGGCGGAAGACTTGGAATTGTCGTTACCGTCGTCTATGTCTGTTCCAACCGCGACGTTGGAGACGGCAATATTGTCTAACAGAGCAAGCTTAGACGCCTTATCATACGCAGACCACCTTACTAAGGCGCTATCATTGCGTCTTCAGGGGAAAGAATTCCAGGATATACAATCCTCATTAAGACTTCTTTCAAGGGCAGTAGCTTATTCCACGTATAACTCCGCCCTTTCAGTGGCAAACCTGGAGTTGGTTAGACGTGACGCAGCCCTAGCTACATCCACGCGTGTGGATAGTAAAGTGAAGAACTCTCTCAGAGTCGCTTCGGTCTCCGGAGAGCTTCTCTTCGACGGCAAGCTTCAGCAATCTATGATAAGATAACTAAGAAAGCTTCGGATTCTCTGCTTTTTAAATCCTCTTCCAAAAAGTCGGATACAGCAGATAAGAGTAAGACAGGCACTTCTGGGACAAGTACGCCCAAGAGAAGTTCCTATAGAGGTTCTTATTCGTCCTCTAGGTCTTATTCTAGAGACCGTCAAGGCAGCGACTCACGTGCGGGACGTTATTCGGGCCGAGACAACTGGTCTGACGTCCCGAGGACGACGGGTCGAGGTGCGGGTCATGGAGGACGTGGTTTCTCCTTCTGCAGGCCTCGCAGGTCCAGGAGGTGATGGTTTGAACCTCTATCGTGTTCCAGTGGGCAGAAGGTTATCGAGTTTTACAGACGAGTCTGCGTCAATTACGGACGACCCCTGGGTCCGAGGGGTAATTTCGGAAGGACTAAGAATATCCTTCAAACGAAAGCCTCCATTAACTCGAAGTCCAAGATGGACTCGGCTTCCGTCAAATCCGTAGAAAAGAGATGCTCTTTTATCGGAAGTGCAGTCTCTTCTCGTGAAGAACGCGGTAAAGGTCGTAGAAGACCAGGAATCACCGGGTTTCTACAGCCATCTGTTTCTGGTTCCGAAACCAGACGGCTCGTTCTGTCCAGTCATAGATCTGAGCTGGATAAACAAGCTGATCGTCGCCCCGAAGTTCTGTATGGAGACGATTTGATCGGTCAGAGCGAGTATTCGGGTGAACAACTATGCTACAAGCATAGATCTCAAAGATGCGTAACTTTCACGTCATGATACATCCGGCATTCAGAAAGTATCTACGCTTCGCAGTCCTAGGAGTTGTATATCAATTCCGGGCGATGTGCTTCGGATTGAACCTAGCACCCTGGGCTTTCACTCGAATAATGAACTCGGTAATGATACATTTCCGAGCTCATTCGTCAGCGGTAACGTCAGCCTACCTGGACGACATTCTTCAGAGGTACGGAAACGAGTTAACGCTTCAGAACGATGTGCAGAATCTGCTTCTATTACTCCGACGTCTCGGTTTTATTATAAATGAGGAGAAGTCGGATCTGGTGCCGTCCAAGTCATTCACTCATCTGGGAATGAGCTTCGAGACACACAACAATCTCGTTCGTCTGCCGTTAACCAGAGCGAAGTTAATCAGTTGTTACGCTCGCTATTGTCTTCATTCAGACAAATTCACAGCGAGGGAGTTCATGAGACTGATAGGTCTGTGTGGAGCCGCTGCGGATCTCATTCCGATGGGGCGGTTGCGCACTCATCCTCTCCAAATTTTCTTGACTCAGAATTGGAGTGTGAAGATTCATTCGCTCGATATAGACGTTCTCTTGTCAGATCAAGTGAAACAAGAGATTCAGACTTGGGCAAACATTCAGTGGTTGACTCAGGGAGTTCCACTGCAGTTGCCGGATCCGGGTTTTACGATTATGACAGATGCCAGTCAAACAGGTTGGGGTGCAACATTGACCCCAACGGATTCGAAGTGCCAGGGTCTTTGGGATCCGCAGTTTCTGGGCAAGCACATAAACATCAAGGAAATGATGTCAATTTGGCTTGCATTACGTCATTGGATGAACATTATTCAGAAAGCACATGTCCAAATCCTGTCCAACAATGCGACAGTAGTGGCGTATCTCCGGAACCAGGGAGGCACTCATTCCGTTCCGTTATTCAATTTAAGGGAAAGAATCCTTCTGTTTGTTCTAGAACACCAAGTTCTACTTTCGGTCCGTCATATTCCGGGTCGTCTGAATGTTTTAGCAGACTCCCTTTCACGGAAGGGTCGCTTGTTGCCGTCAGAATGGACTCTCAACAAACAAGTATTCAATCAGATTTGCTACCAATGGGAACGGCCAATTATAGACTTATTTGCGACACATCTCAAGAATCAGTTGCAGACGTATGTGTCACCATGTCCGGATCCCCGAGCTTATGCAGAAGACGCTCTATCGATTTCGTGGGACGGAATGATAGGATATGTGTATCCTCCAGCGCCGTTAATTCAGCAAATATTGCTAAAGATAAAACTATCTCAATGCAAAATTCTGTTGGTAACATCTCTGTCTCCACAGAGACCGTGGATAAATCTACTCAGGTGTCTGCTGTGGGACTTACCGCGAAAACTTCCTCCACGAGAGGATCTTCTTTCACAGGGGAAATCGCGTCAACTTCATCACAACCCGCAGGGTCTCAACCTTCACGTATTTCCGTTGTGCGGTCCTTCTTGCACGGCAAGCATTTTACAGGACGAGCAGTGGACGCGATTTCTAACTGTAGGAGGACCTCCTCTTCGCTAAACTATGCGGCTAAGTGGAAGGTCTTACGTCGTTGGTGTAGGGATCATTCTGTTGATATTTTTGATCCCTCCATACCAGACATTGCAAACTTTCTAGTATACTTGTTTGATGAGATCAAACTGCAGCCTGTTACTATTAAAGGTTATAGGTCTATGTTATCTGATACCTATGCACACCATGATAGTTTACAAATTGGATCTAATGTCTCTTTATCTAAATTAGTTAGAAACTTCTCGATAAATAGACCCAGAACTCTTAGATTAATTCCTAAATGGAATTTAGCTTGGGTTCTTCTTAAGCTGAAAGAAAAGCCATTTGAGCCTCTTGGGACAGTAGATTTCAAATTCTTGTCTTATAAGACAGCATTTCTCTTAGCTTTCTCTTCTGCTAGAAGAGTCAGTGAGCTTCATGCACTATCGGTGGATGATTCTCACTATCGTAGTGTCGGGAACACTATTACCTTTACCACTAATGTTGGATTTTTAGCTAAGAATCAGGCTCCTAATAAATATCCGGAACCTATTGTTATTAAGGCCCTTCTGTCTTCAGACAGCCGTAGGCCTTTGCTCTGTCCTGTTAGAGCCTTACGTATTTATTAACAAAGATCTCAGTTTATCAGAAAGGGACGAAAACGCTTCTTTCTGTCTCTGATGCCTAATAGAAAGGACATTTCGGTCCATTCTATTGCTAGATGGATTCAATTAACTATCCGTACTGCTTATGATAATCTATCTTCGTCTCAGCAGTCTGTGCTTAAGATTTCGGCTCATGAGGTAAGCGCTCTTTCTACATCTTGGGCTTACGCAAATAGTGTTGCTATTACAGATTTAATGAAGGCTGCATATTGGTCTCAACCATCCACATTCACGAATTTTTATCTCAGAAATATTGAGTCCATTTCTGGAGACCTGCATTGTTTAGGTCTGTTATCTGTTGCTCAGAATGTCGTCCACTAAACAGTTGCAACTATAGTTATGCAGGCTTTCTGTTCCGGCAGTGACTCCATCCTGCTGCCCTCTTCGCTCTGGGCTATTTGACCAAGGGGAAGGGGGGGGGGGGGGGGGGGAGGGTGTTCCCTTAGGTCACCTGCTTTATAGTGAAAAGCAAGGGGATTCCTCCTCCAGAGTCAGTAATTCTGAGTCGTTACCGGGATGGTTTTAAAGTGTAATATTAATGTTAAAAATTCATTCATGTCATATTTTTAAAGTGTAGCTTGGTGTGAAGCATTTGTATATGTCTTGTGTCAAACGGGCGTTAATATACAATCCTCGGACACTTTTAAGAGAATATAAAGAGTCTCAATTCTCTGGACTGACTTTATTTATTGGCTTACTTTAAAAATAATTAGTATAAGGGGTTATACTGGATGTTAATAGAGAACATGAATGTTATTATGCCCAATTATGACGGGTGTTGTGTCTTTCTAATTTATCTTAAAATAAGAAAGATACATGTAAAGCCTAATACTCCTTTTCTCCTCGAGGGGTTGACTCTATTTATATAGTTGAGCTTATTGGATTTTCCTCTATGTCCTAGGCCCTTCAGCCTTTTTACTATTCAGCTATGTCTGGGTCATTGGTACAGTATAAAAATGTTAAAAAATTTATAGTAATTTATATATTTTTTATACTTACCAATGACCCAGACGGGGATGGCCCTCCCAGGAGTTGGGAACTCATACCTCCCCGCTGAGTACATAGCGCTGACCAGGCACTGTTTGTAAGAATGATAATTGGCGCCAATTTCGGGACGTCCTTGACACTGCGCATGCGCAGTGAGGGCAAAGTATGGAGGACCTTCAGGACATGATTTCTTTTGGTTTTAGATGCAAATTTTGGGGATTGGGGGGGCAAAATTTGTGTTTGGCCCTAGAATTTTAAGAGTTAGCACCAGCTATGTATGGGTCATTGGTAAGTATAAAAAATATATAAATTACTATAAATTTTTTAACATTTCAGGCAAATTTTTTCAAAAATCTTTTTCTCCAGATCGAGCAGGCAGAATCTTTTGATATTTGGCATGCAACATTGTGGGGTGGATCTGATTCAAGTTTGTTCAAATCGACCCCCTGGATTCATATTTGGGCTCACTATAGAATCCCGAATTCGAACTTAGTGTGCATTTTAGGCAAATTTCTTTGAAAATCTTCTTCTCAAGATCCAGCAGGCAGAATCTTTTGATATTGGGTATACACCATGCTTAGGGGGGTGAGATTCAAGTTTGTTCAAGCCAAGTCCCTGGGTTCATATTTGGGCTCACTGTTGTAGCCTGAATTATAACTTAGTTCAAAATGAGGAATTTTCTTTAAAAATCTTCAGATCCAGCAGTTGGAATGTTTTGATATTTGATATGCAGCATCCTTATGGGGGTGAGATTCAAGTTTGTTCAAGTCATGTCCTTAGGTCCATATTTGGATTCACTGTGGGAGCTTGAATTGTAACTTAGATCAAAATGAGGAATTTTCTTTTAAAATCTTCTTCAGATCCAGCAGTCGGAATGTTTTGATATTTGGTGTGCAGCATCCTTAGGGGGGTGAGATTCAAGTTTGTTAAAGCCAAGTCCCTGGGTTCATATATGGGCTCCCTGTGGGAGCCCGAATTATAACTTCAATATGAGGAATATTCTTTAAAAATCTTCTCTTTTTTTTTAGATCTACTGAGCAGAATCTTTGGAATCTTTGGATATTTGGTATAAGCTTTTCTTAGGAGGAGCAGAAATCCATTCTCTGGGTTGATATTTAGGCTTCCATGTCAGGTGAGCGCCCTCAGGCCCCTTGGGGCCTCTTGTTTTTTAGATCCACTGGTCAGAATCTTGGGATATTTGGTATAAGCTTTTCTTAGGAAGGGAAGATGCAACTTGTTGAAATCAATTCCCTGGGTTGATATTTAGGCTAGCATGTCAGGTGAGCGCCCTCAGGCCCCCTGGAGCCTCTTGTTTAACACTGTGGGTAATGGGGAAAATATTTAAAACTCTTCTTTCCCCAAACCACTGCTCCAAAAGCTTTCAATTTTCACATGTAACATCTTTGGAAGATTGTTTCACATGTTTGTTGAAATCAAATCCCTGGGTCCATATTTGGACTCCCTATGGAGTGCAGTAGTGCAGTATGAGGAATAATTCTTTAAAAATCTTCTTCAGATCTACCAATCTTTTGATATTTGGTATGCAGCATCCTTAGGGGGTGAGATTCACATTTGTTCAAGCCAAGTCTCTGGGTTCATATTTGAGCTACTTGTGGGAGCCCGAATTATAACTTAGTTCAGTAGGAGGTATTTTCTTTAAAAATCTTCTTGTTCAGATCCAGCAGTCGGAATGTTTTGATATTTGGTATACAGCATCCTTAGGGAGGTATGATCCAAGTTTGTTCAAACCAAGTCCATATTTGGGCTCCCTATGGGAAACCAAATAGTAACTTAGTTTAATATGAGGAACATTCTTTAAAAATCTTCTTCTTCACATCCACCAGTAAGAATCTTTTGTTATTTGGTATACTGTATCATTAGGGAGGTGAGATTCAAATTTTTTAAAGCCAAGTCCCTGGGTTCATATGGGTTCATGTGGGAGCCCAAATTATAACATAGTTCAATATGAGGAATATTTTTTTTTTCTAAATTTCAGATCCACCGGTCAGAATGTTTTGATACTTGGTATACGGTTATCTTAATGGGGCAGATGCAAGTTTGTTCAAATCAGGACCCTCAGTTGATACTTGTCAGTGTCAGGAGAGCGCTTTCAGGCCCCTTGGGGCTTCTTGCTTGGTTTGTTTTGCTGAATCTCTAGGACCATTAGAATAGAATGCTAAAAAAATATTGTTCTGGAGGGGGAGCATCGAAAAAATGCCGAGTCAGCATATTTGGATTTTTTTTTTTTTAATTTTCTTCTCCAGAACCATTGATCAGAATCTTTTGTTATTTGTATACAGCATCCATAAGGGGGTCTGATGCAAGTGTGTTCAAATTAAGCCCCTCAGTTCATATTTGGGCTCAATACAGGAGCCTGAATCTTAAGTTAGTGCAGTATGGGGAATAATCTTTAAAAATCTTCAGCTCCACCTGTCAGAATCTTTGATATTTGGTATACAACATCTCGGGGGAGGGGGGGGGGTCAGATTCAGGTTTGTTCAAATTGAGTCCCTGGGTTAATATTTGGGCCCCCTATGGGACCCTGAGTTTTAACTTAGTGCCATATGAGGAAACTTCTATAAAAATCTGCTTCTTGAGATCCACCCATTATAATCCTTTCATATTTGGTATACAGCATCTCTGGGGAGGGGGCGGGAATGGGGGTCAGATTCAAGCCTATTCAAATCGAGTTCCTGGGTTAAAATTTGAGCTCTTTATTGGAGCCCAAAGTTTAACTTAGTGCAACGTGAGGAAAATTCTTTAAAAATCTTCTTCAGATCCACCAGTCAGAATCCTTTTATATTTGGTATACAGCATCTCTGGGGGGTCAGATTCAAGTTTGTTCAAATCAAGTCCTGGGTTAATATTTGGGCTCCCTATGGGAACCGGAATTTGAACTTAGTGCAATATGAGGGAATTTCTTTAAAAATCTTCTTTTTCAGATCCACCAGTCATAATCCTTTATATTTGGTATACAACATCTCTTGGAGGGTCAGATTCAAGTTTCTTCGAACCGTGTCCCTGGGTTAAAATTTGGGCTATCTATTGGAGCCCAAAACTTACCTTAGAGCATTATAACAAATATTCTTTAAAAATCCACCAGTGAAAATATATTAATATAAATTAAAGTTTGTTCAATTCAAGTCCCTGGCTTAATATTTGGGCTCTCTTTGGGGGGGGGGGGGGGGGGGGGCAGGTTAGGTTCAAGTTTGTTCAAATCCGTTCTTTACTGTTTTTCCATAAAATTTGCCTTTCAAACTGCAATGACATAACAACTTTTGAAGTTTGGCAGTACTTGTCTACAGCTGATAGAATTGGAAGCAGTCATGAGGACCTATGATAATAATCATCTGACATGGGCACAAGAGTTATGAATAATTTCATGGCTTCATTCCTCTGTATTGTTGATGAACCATAACTAACTGAATGTCACCCAAAATACTTCTTTGAACCACTTTGTCAGGTGAGCGATTAAGGCCCCTTTGGGCTTCTTGTTTGGTTTGGTTCTGGTTTTTGCAGCAAACCGGAAAACCAAACCGCAAGACCCACCAGCTGAACAACTTTACTGTGTTTGTGCATAAACTGATCAAACTATCTTACTGGGATGGAACTGAGCTATTCGCCACTGTGGACTCTTTTGTCACTTAGTCTATCTGGCAAAGGGGCAAATACGTCTCATTCTCATCTCATTTTCTCCCTTATGGACCACCATCCAATAAGGGAGAAAATGTGAAAATGAGGACACAACATAGATGAAATGAACTTCATTCATATGCCACACTAATTTATGGGTATTTTTTGACTAAATAGGCTTAGTAACTGATTCCCAAGAACACCCTAAGAATGATCAAAGGGAAGTTAGTCAGAACCTAATGGTGAAACAGTCAGGACTTTTTGTGGTGAGTGGTGCCATACAAACTATTACAGATTTTTTAGCTCACCTTGACGTAGTCAATCTGAGCTTATCTAATCGCTCTCCGTCCGTCATCCTTCCGTCGTCCTTCCGTCATCCGTCCGACTCATCCGTCAATACTATGTTTTGGATTTCTCCTCCAAAACCGCTGGGTTAATTCAAGTGAAAGTTTGTCCGAAGGGGCATTGCATTTTTGTTCAACTCAACATGCTCAGCCTGATAGGGAGGGGGTGTGGGGAAAATGCTCCAAGATATTTTTTTAAATCTTATGAACCAGTGGGTACAATGACTTGATATTTGGTATGGAGCTTACTTTTGAGGTGTAGAATCAAATTTGTTCAAACGAAGTTCGTCGAGCAATATTTGCTTTTGTAATGGGAGGGGCAAGATTTTTGGGCCTGCCCAAAATTTATATATTTTTATACTGTACCAATGACCCAGACATAGCTGGTGCTAACTCTTAAAATATAGGGCCAAACACAAATTTTGCCCCCCAATCCCCAAAATTTGCATCTAAAACCAAAGAAAACATGTCCTGAATGGCCCTCCACACTTCACCTCTACTGCGCATGCGCAGTGTCAAGGACGTTCCGAAATTGGCGCCATTAATCATTCTAAGTTTGGCCCTTCATCAGTTAACATCTGACTGATCTTTGTGCTTGTAAATCTCAGTTTAAATGATGCCAGACACATAAATATTAGTGAAATGGTGATTCTAAGGAGGATAGAGAAGGAGGAGAGGAAAAATGTGTGACAGAATATTATCAGGGCTGTAACTTAAAATTTTTTAATGAAATTATGTTAAGTTACCTATTTTCGAGGCAGCAGCCATTTTGTTGTCATTCTTGTTATTTAGTTACACTGATTTTTCAAGGTTTTCCTCTCTCCCTTTCCTTTAAGTCCCCTCTTGCTATTCTCCCATGCTTTTGGCATAGTTTCTGTAATTATTATTACTAAAATTTCTTGGGAGTTTTAGCTGAATAACAGAATGAATTCTATTCTTTTCCCCATATTTACGTCTTCACCTATGATTGGTTAGGCGTTGTGTTCTGCATCTACCATCTGATGTTCTGCAGTATCTTCCCTGGAAGTCTCTGTTTTGCATCAGATAGTGTATTTTTGGTAACTGATTTCGGGCCTGGGTGCCTGGAGTCTTATTTCACTGTTTTTACACTCATTGTTTACATTTACAACAGCCCTCTGTGTGAGGGGGGGATTTCTTGAAAATAATATCTTGATGTTAATTTAATCAGAACTAGATACATTATTATTGTTCGTAAGTGTTGCATAAATTGTTTAAAATATTTTTAAATTTTTTGTCCACACTTAGGCTTGGGATCCATTGGGGCTCAACGTTACTTTTCAGAAACTTGGGCTGTTCTGAAAAAATATTTTTTCAAAATATTTTGATTTCAGTTATTTTTTCTATGTTAATGGATCATATTATTATTATGTATTTTGATTGTCAGGGGTTGGTGCGAGTACCAGGACTTTGTTTTCTTTTCACATTGAAAGGATTTTGATCAATTGTAATAAGAGGAAGTCTTCCTCTGACTTTTATAATCATTCTATATGTGGTCAGTGTACTCGCATTTACTCCTTTTCTGTATCTGATGATTTCGATGACAACATGGGAAGCGTATGTCACGGTATGTTAGTGGGGAATTGGACATTCCGGTCCTTTCCCCGCAGGGTCACTCTACTTTATCAATTTCTATTTCAGACGATCAAGATTAGGGTGATGTATCTGTGATGTCTTCCAACAGTGTGCCTCTGTCGTCACAATTAATGAAGGGCTAGCGGAAAAGTGCTCATGTAATACGCCAATTGCCTAAGGGGACCCTAGTAGGTTTGACGGCCTTTGACGTCCACTAGCTCGCCCGGTGTAGCGTTCATTCATCGAATGGTTCGGCAGCCAGGTTCATCCGTTGCGGTCTAGGAGTTTTGGGGTGATGCGAGCACTATAAATCAACCAAATGCACACCCAGTGACGGCGGATTAGAGGGAGAACGGAGGAAGCCTTTTAGTCCGGTTCATAGCTCGTTCTGGTCCATCCGGACGGCGAGCGAGAGAGGCCCCTCTCTCGTACAACAACATCTGGCCCTAGATGTTGTGGTACAAAATGTTTCGCATTCGGAGCATACGTCCGCCGCTCGGGACGCTCCGACATATAGTCAGTCCGGAGAGACTGTCAATAAGGCTTCCTCATTCTCATGGTAGCGCACACGACTGCTCTTGGCTACGTGACCTCGGATATCCAGTCAGCTTCGCCAGTCAGAGAATCATCGGCAACCAGGTCACACCATCCGGTAGCCAGGGACACGAGGCCTGCAGACTCCGGACGTTCGCATAGGAAAGTGTGCGGGAATCAACGTACACGGAGCTTCCGGCGGCAATGCATCGTAAGACCGCTACTGCACAGGCCTCGGGGACGGACTTGCTATCCTAAATAGCACAGCTTATCGCAGCATCCCAGCAACAACTGAATCTGTCGCATAATGTTTTATCCGACGATGCTGGGTCGGGACGCTCCGCGGAAGCGGGTACGGACGTCCGAAAATTTCATCCGGTCCGACGGGATACCGAAAGGGATTCGGAGGATTTCGAGCTTTCCCTTTCGGAACAACATATGCTGTTGTATATGTCATCTGACTAGATCTTCTACAGGTTCTTTCGTCGGACCAGAATGCTGCGATGCCGGATAAGAAACTGATAGCATCGGTGGACTTAGAAATTTTTGGTTCGGTTCAGGGACATCGTCCCTCAGTTCCGACATAGTCCAATAATGTCACACAAACTTTCGAATTATTGAACGACGCTATATATTTATTATTATATGCTTGCTATTACCAAGCATTTCTGGTTTCTTGTTCGCAAAGTTACGGAGATGTCTTTCAAAAGTGTGCCTCTGTCGTCATAGTTAATGAAGAGCTAGCAGCAATAAGTGCTCATGGAATATGTCTATCGCCTAGGAGGTCCCTTGTAGGATCGACGGAGTGACATTCGCTAGCTCACCCGGTGTAGCGTACATTCATCGAATGGTTCGGCTGCCGGGTTCGTCCGTTGCGGTCTAGGAAGGAGATTTGGGTGATGCGAGCACTATAATTACTTTAGTACTCACCCAGTGACGGCGGATTGAGGACAGATCGGAGGAAGCCTGTTAGTCCGGTTCCTGGCTTGTCCAGGTCCGTCCGGGCTGTGAGTGAGAGAGGTCCCTCTCGTCCAACAACATAGGGGACCGCATGTTGTGGTTCAGATATTTTACATTCGGAGCATATGTCCGTCGCTTGGGATGCTCCGTTATATTGACAGTCCGAGAGACTGTCGATAATGCTTCCTCATCCAGTGCACCCGACCGCACATTGGCTACGTGACCTCGAGTATCCGATCAGTTTTGTCATTCAGTGATTCCCCGGCGAACAGGTCACGCCATCCGGTAGCCAAGGGACACGAGGCCTATACACTCCGTTCGCTTGCATATTAGTAGTATGCACGGGGTAACGATCACGGAGCTTCCAGCGGCAATGCATCGTAGGACCGCTTCTCCACAGGCCTCAGTGACGGACGTGCTATCCGAGTTAGCACACATTTTTCGCAGCATCCCAGCAATCGACAGTTTCTTGGTCGAATCAGGAATTATCTGACGGCGCTGGGTCGGTGCGGTCCGCGGTTGCATCAGGTACGGACGACCGAACGCTTTATAGGGTCCGACAGGATGGCGAAAGGGATTCGAAAGATTTCGAGTTTTCCCTTTCGTAGCATCGGAAGCTGCCATACATATCTTCCGGCATTATCTTCCAGTGATTGTTATTTCGGGCTACATTGCTGCGATGTTGGATAAGAGACTTATAGCGTCATTGGACACGGAATTTTGGATCGGTTCAGGGACATTGTCCCTGACTTACCGACACAGTCCAATAATGTCATTAGAACATGTGTTTTATTTATCGACGCTATATATATATATATAAGCCTGCTACCAAGCATGATAGTTTAGTTTCTTGTCCGCAATGCTCATTTCTGCCTTTTATCATTTATACGAATAATTTATTTTGGCAGAACAGGGCATACCGAGAGTTCATATGCATCTAGACGGCGTGGTTAAAGACTGGAAATAATCTTTTTCGCCGTCTATGTCTTTTCCAACCACAATGTTGGAAACGACAATGATGTCTAATAGACTTAACTTAGACGCTTTATCATACGTAATCCACCTTACTGAGGCGTTATCATTACGTCTTCAAGAGAAAGAATTCCGAGATATAATCCTCAATGTGATTTCTTTTGAGGGCAGTAGTTTGTTCACGTATAACTCCGCCCTTCAGTGGCTGCTTGGAGTTGGTTAGACGTGACGCAGCCCTAGCTACATCCACGCGCGTGGATAGTAAGGTGAAGAACTCTCTCAGAGTCGCTTCGTTCTCGGAGAAGCTTCTCTTCGACGGCAACTTTTCAGCAATCCATGAGTTGCTTGATTTACACGTTCTCTTGTCTATCTAGTGTAGCAAGAGATTTAGACTGGGGCAAACATTCGGTGGTTGACTCAGAGAGTGCCACTGCAGTTGCCGGATCCGAGTTTTATAATTATGACGGTTGCCAGTCAAACAGGTTGGGATATAATATTGATCCCAACGGATTCGAAGTGCCAGGGTCTTTGGGTTCCGCAGTCTCTAAGCAAGCACTTATCTTCCACGGAATAATGTTTTTTTAGGCTTGCTTTATGTCATTGGATGAACATTATTCAGAAACGCATGTCCAAATCCTGTCTGTTAATTCGACAGTAGTGGCGTATCTCCGGAACCAGGGAGGCACTCATTCGTTTCCGTTATTCAATTTAATGGAAAGAATCCTTCTGTTTGTTATAGTGCACCAAGTTCTGCTTCGGTCCGTCATATTCCGGATCGTCTGATGGTATTACCGGACTCCCGTTCACTTATGGGTCGCTTGTTGCCATCAGAATGGACTCTCAACAAACAAGTATTCAATCAGATTTGCTATCAATGGGAGCGCCCAATGATAATTTATTTACGACACAACTTGCTTGTCAATTGCAGACGTATGTGTTTGCTTGTCCGGATCTCTGAGCTTATGTTGTTAACGCTCTATTGATCTAATAGGACGGAATGATAGGATATGCGTATCCTCCTGCGCTGTTGTTTCAGCAAGTATTGCTAAGATAAACAACCACAATACATTTCTGTTGATAGCATCTCTGTCTTCACAGAGACCGTGGGTAAATTTACTCTGATGTCTACTGTGGGACTTAACGCGAAATCTTCCTCCATGAGAGGATCTTTTTTCGCTGGGTAAAATCGTGTCATCTTTATCACAACCCGCAAGGTCTCAACCTTCACGTATTCCGTTGTGTGGTCCTTATTGCATTGTAAGCATTGTACTGGACGAGCTTTGGACGCGATTTCTTACTATAGGAGAACCTCTTCTTCGCTATACTATGCGGCTAAAGTGGAGGCTCTTCCGTCGTTGGTGTAGGGATCACTACGTTGATATTGTTGATCCCTCCATACTAGTCATTGCAACTTTTTAGTATACTTGTGTGACAAGATCTCCTGCAGCCTGTTATTATTAAGGTTATAGGTTTATGTTACCTCATACCTATGCACTCTATGATAGTTTACAATTGAGTCTTATGTCTCTTTATCCAAGTCAGTAACTTTTCGATAAATAGACTTAGAATCATTAGATTAAATTCCTATATGGAATTTAACTTCGGTTCTTATTTAGCTAAGTAATCATTTGAGCCTCTGGAAACAGTAGTTTTCAAATTCTGACCTTTTAGACAGTAATTCTGTTGGCTTCTCTTTTACTGAAGAGTCAGTGAGTTTCATGCACTATCGGTGGATGATTTTCGCTTTCGTAGTTTCGGAATCACTACTTCCTTTACTATTTAGGTTGGATTTTTGCATAAGAGTCAGGCTCCTAATTAATATCCGGAACCTATTGTTATTAAGGTCCTTCCGTCTTCGTACGGGCATAGGCCTTTACTCTGTCCGGTTAGAGTTTATGTATTTATAAACAGATATCTGTTTATTACTACGAGCGTAAGCTTCTTCTGTCTTTGATGCCTAATAGAAGGACGTTACGCTCCATTCTATTGCTAATGGATTCAATTAACTATCGATACTGCTTATGGTATATCATTGACTCAGCAGTTGTGTTTGAGATTTCGGCTCATGAAGTAAGAGTTCTTCTACATCTTGGGCTTACATTAATAGTGTCGCTATTATAGATTTTTGAAGGCTGATCATTGCGCTCAGCCATCCACATTCATGAATTTTTATCTCAGAAATATTGAGTCCATTTCTGGAGGCCTCTATTGTTAGGTCTATTATCTACTGCTCAGAATGTCATTCACTTAACAGTTGCTACTATAGCTAGGTAGGCTGTCTGTTTCGGCAGTGACTCCGTTCTGCTGCCCTCTTCGCTCTGGGCTATTTGACCCAGGGCAAGAAAAAAGGGGGGGGGGGGGAGGGTGTTCCCTTGGGTCACCTGTTTTACTATGAAAACAAGGGGATACCTCCTCCGGAGTTAGTAATTCTGAGCTGTTATTGGGATGGTTGTTTAGTGAGAAGTTTATGTTTTAAAAATTCATTCAGGTCTTAGTTTTTAAAGTATAGCTTTTGAATATAGCACGTGTCAACGGACATTATTATACAATCCTCAGACACTTTTAAGGAGTATAAGAGTCTCTATTTTCTAGACTTACTTTATTTATTGGCTTACTTTAAAAATTATTAGTATAAGGATTATACTAGATATTAATAGAGTACATGGATGTATGATGCTCAATTTTGGAAGGTGTTGTATCTTTCTAATTTATCATAAATAAGAAAGATACATGTAAGGCCTAATACTTCTTTTTCCCTAGAGGGGATGACTCTATTTTATATAATTGAGCGTATTCCATCTTGCTCTATGTCCTTGGCCCTCCAGCCTTTTTACTATTCAGCTATGTTTGGGTCATTGGTACAGTATAAAAATGTTAAAAAATTTATAGTAATTTATATATTTTTTATACTTACCAATGACCCAGACGGGGATGGCCCTCCCAGAAGTTGGGAACTCTTACCTCCCCGCTGACTACATAGCGCTTACCAGGCACTGGTTATTAGAATGATTAATGGCGCCAATTTCGGAACGTCCTTGACACTGCGCATGCGCAGTAGAGGTGAAGTGTGGAGGGCCATTCAGGACATGTTTTCTTTGGTTTTAGATGCAAATTTTGGGGACTGGGGGGCAAAATTTGTGTTTGGCCCTATATTTTAAGAGTTAGCACCAGCTATGTCTGGGTCATTGGCAAGTATAAAAAATATATAAATTACTATAAATTTTTTAACTTTCTGAACCGATGGTCTGATTTGAACCAAATTTGGTATGTGGTATTATTAGGTCATAAGTACTTGACTCATGCAAAAAAAAAAAATTTTTGTGTCCCCTTGGGAACCCCAGGTGCTAAAAGTAGAAATATTTTCAAACGCCCATATTTCCCAAACCACACGGAACAGAGAACTGTTATTTGGTATGACAGGCCTGGAATGAGGATGCTAAATATTCTGCACAGGAGTAACTAGAGACCCTAGAACATTATAGAATGTCCCAAATACTTGTCTAATAGAATAGGACCCCTGCAATGGAAGGGTAGAATGGAAACATGAGAGATAAGTGGTTGAGGGAAAGGATCAATATTGTATTTCGGGAGAGTAAAAAAGTGTCAGTGGGGGATATTATAAAACAGTTTGTGTATGAGTAGGGGAGAATTGACCCTCCGGGTATAGATTTGATGTAGGCCTCCTCATTAGGGGAGTCAGTTTAATCTTGTTTGACAGAGTTCTTCGAGCTCTGTCAAACAAGATTGAATTGATTCAATGCCTATTGCATTTTTGGAAAACATGCTGTTTGATATTTGATATTTTGACATCGGAGAGCAGAGCTCAGTTCTGGTTTGTAAAAATTCTTGAACTTTTTTTTTTCAGAGGAACAGACATAGCAGATTTATTGAAGAAAGTATCAAGTTTAAAACTAGAGACAGCAGCCTAACACCACAAAGACTGTTTTTCACTGAGACAGAGAATAAATCTTTCTATTCTTCATCTTGAATTGTCACTCATTAAGAAAATTCATTTGTGTATAAATGAATCACTCATCATAATTATACCCCCTGCAAACAAAGTTTGGGGGTGGGGGGGGGGGGGGGTATATAGGAATCACCCTGTCTGTCTGTCTGTCTGTCTGTCCATCCGTCCGTCCGTCCATCCTTGTAAGCGCAACGCTTCCTAAACCGTTAGAAAAATTTTCATGAAACTTTACACAATGGAAGAACTCCATATGAAGATGTGCATGAAGCAATATAATTCCGTTCTGACATTTCCAAGGGGAGATAATCTAACTTATACATTTCAGGCGCGGGGGGTATCACTTTGTGAGTTTGCTCACAGTACCTCTAGTTTGATAAAAACTTATATCAAATGTATTTTTGCATTTGCTGGATAATTTATAACTTCACCTAAGCTAAAATCAGAGTGAGCTCCAGAGAATAAATATGAGTATTCTCTCTGTTGTTTTTCCTTTATCAACTGCTTACAAGCAAATAGCAATGGCAAAGGAAGTGGCATAGTCCTTGATTACTATGCTAGATAAGTTTTCTCTAACTAGTACTGGTATAATAGAAATGGGAAAGCAGTGCCTGTAGTTTGAGTAATCTAAAGTTGGCGACATGGTTATCAACTGGTGGCTAAACTTGATTTTATTCTCGTATTAATGTTACAAATGCAGCCACACATACTGAACAGAAACTCCAATAAATAGATTAAAAACAATTATGTGATTACAGGAAATTCCAAGCCCATCAAGGTCAATAACTCATGAAAAAAATTCTTTGACACAGCTGGTTTGCAATCTCTTTCATGATATTATACTATATATACTATTATATATACTATACGTGAAACATACACGTGTCCCGGGTGAGACAGCAAGCTGGGATATTTCTATCCCACCCACCCCACGTGACATACTCATTTACATATTTTATTAGGTCGCCAGAACTATTTCATCATCGTCTGCACAATTGTAAATAAACAAAATTCCGCATGTAATCCACATGCCATTCAAAATCTACAATGTTGATTTGTCTCAACCCCATGTTTCTGTGCAGATTTAATAATATCACTGTGCGAATTTATCGATCGATCAATAATCTCACAATGCCCTTTACATTAGAGTTTGACGCGCAAGTTCATTAACCTCTTAACGGACAGTGTTACAAATCAATTTTTTAGTATATACCTAACTTTTGTTTGTTTGATCTTTCCGATGAAATTGTTCGTTTTTCGAAAGGACTATGACTTGATAAATTGGTTATGTCAGCACGTGACCGCCAACTATCTATAATGACGTATTCCTCGTGTGTGTGTGGGGGGGGGGGGGGGGGGGGGGGAATCAGAGTCTGAAGGTGGGAATGGGGAAATCTCACCCTCTGGGCAAGATATTTGAACCAGACCCACGGCATGGTTCAAATATCTTGCCCCTCGGGTGAGATTTCCCCATCCCACCTCGGGGACTCATCGGGGATCATAATAATCTCAAAAAAAATGTGTTAAATATGGGAAAAAATTCTTTGAAACGGTTTACTTTGAAATGTTATGACAAGAAATGGTAACGTGACGACAATGAATTCTTAGTCCAACAAGGGCAATAACTCTTGAAATACTTGGATACAGCTGGTTCACAATCCCATTCAATGGTATCATTGTTTATTTGAAGCTGTTTTCTTTAAAATGTGATGACGAGGGGAGTGAAGGATGGACAGATGGGAGGAACCCATTCCTATATCCCCCTCGTACTACAGACCTGAGATAATTAAAAGTTAATAATTAGAACAGTTCACATCTGTCTATCAGAATCAAGGATTAGTGAGATGACAAGAGGACAGAACCCATTCCTTTTTCTCCCTTCCACTTCGTGACAGGGAAAAAAATTAATAAAATTTGATTGACATATTTTTTAATAATGATAAATGTTTATAGCTGGTACATTGGGTAAAGGGTTGATGGAATGGCAGCTTTTTTGGAGTGAATATACAATTAATACAATTAACAGGAATGTTAAGTTAACCAATATTAAGCTAATTAACTTTAGTGATAAGGTGAGCATTTGATTTCCTTGTGGAAATCCCAGGATGTGAAGAAGTGTATGTTTACTGTGGTAAATAAGCTCTGTTACCAATGTCTGATATGGAAGTCCTCTAAAGTGAGCAGCATAGGTATAAACGATAGGCTAAACTTGACTTTATACTTGTGCTTCTGTCTTGATATAGTCATAGATGCCAAAAGTGACCTAAAACACCAATACATTAATAAGCATTTAATCCATTTTATCTCATTTGAGAGAGCTCGCAAGAGCTCTGACATGAAATATAATAACAGACTAAGCGCTTACATTGCAAGTGCAGAGGCAGCTGAAGAGGTGCTTGACCAATATGCATCAAAATATGTATTCTGTAGTTGACTTTTTCTCTTTTCCTGTCTGTTAGGGTTGGCAACAGAGCAAAATGGGATAAGTTCAATATTTTGTACTTTTACTGAAATGAACATTAAATTTGGGGATTTGGATATTCATTCAGACTATTCCAGTAGCAATAGTGTCACCAGAAGGCTTCATTTCAAAGGCCAGTCTCAAAGTTTTCCCCAAAGAAAGCTGCTCCTGATCCCATATTGACCCAATCCCATCTGATGCTACAGGCCTAATCAACATTTATGTACCGAGGTGAAACAACATCCTCTGTAGAAGTTTCTGATGTAATGCAGCGGTTTTTATTCAGTTGACAGGAATTTACAATTTAAACTAACCTACAGGAGAAATTTTCTTTTGCAATTGTACTACATCCAATTTCCATTGGTACTATGCTTAGAAAGTGGAATTAATCTGCAGTAATGCAAAAAACAACCCATGGCTATTAAAAAAATTGTAATTCAAATATTTTTTTTTTTTATCCTGAAAACAAAGCATATGATCCCATGTTGGACTGAACTTGTTCCAATGAGGCCAAAACTGAAAATGTTTAGTTTTTCAAGAAATATGTGTGCTAGTGCTGTCTGCTGTTCATATTAGCTGAAGGGTTGACAAAAAGTATAAATGGTTGTATTGGGTCTGAAGACCATTTTCATGTCAAATTCAAAGAAATCAAATTCTACCAAAAGCATTATTTCTACAGGAGATTAGTTTTTTGGGAGAGATAAAGCTTGATTTTGAAACCTTTCTCTCTAGGCAAACATGCTTTCAGTTTATTTTATAAGTGTGCAATCATGCCCCACTAAAAAATCTTTCAGAAATTCTGTTCCCTACCCAGACCATTCTGTCCCTGATTCTGGGCCACTCTGTTCCCAACCTGGGCCATTTGGTTCAAGACCTGGGTCTTTCTGCTCCTATCTGGGAGTATCCTGTTCCCAACCTGGGCCTTTCTGTTCCCAACATGGGTCATTCTGTTCCCAACCTTGGTAATTCTGTGTTATTCCTGATCCCAGACCATTCGGTTCTCAAACCAAGACCGTTCTATTCTGACCCTGGCCTTTCTGTTCCCATTCCTGGGAATTCTCTTCCCATCATGGGCCATCGTTCATGACCCTGACCATTCTGTTCCCAGTGCTGGTTATTAGCTCACCTGGCTGAAAGTTAAGATAAGTTATTGTGATCACTCACCATCTATTATTCATCGTCCGTGAACATGGTGTTTGCATCTGCTCCTCCAAAACTGCTAAACCGATTTTAGTTAAATTTGAGGTGATTGCATATACTGACATCGCATTTCATTTCTGTTCATATCAACTTGCCCAGCCCCTTAGGGAGGGGATGGTGGATAACGCACATTATTTTTTTTTTTTAATCTCATGAACCAGTGGGAACAATGACTTGATATTTGGTATTGAGCTAGCTTTTGAGGTGTGGAATCAAGTTTGTTCAAACAATGTTTGTTGAGCAATACTTGTCTTTGTAATGGAGGGGAAAGATTATTGACCCTGTCCAAAATTTCTGTTTTCCAAACCTTTGAGCCTATTTGAACCAAATTTGGTACATAGATGGTTTATTTAACAGTATACATGTTTCACAATCATGATGTTTTGATATAACAACATTTATAACAATACAAGATATACCATTGGGAAATGCCATAGCCAGATTGGCTGTCATCTGGCATTCCCTGACAAATTAATGAATGTTTAACAAATATTCGCAGACCATAGCTGACCCTTTCTCAGGGAGGTAATATGCTTTTGATTAAACTCGGCAGTGCACATCACACAAGGAGGTTAATGACCAGTTCACAGTCATCTGGAGCTGTCAATTTAACATGATAATCGCTGTGTAATTTGACAGGGTAGAACTTTATGATATAGCTCAAACTGTAATTTTGAAAGGATTGACAAGTAATGTTAGACTGCCTATTCTCGTTGGGGGATGAGGCGAAAAATGAAGTACTATGGATTACACTCTTGACAGTAGGGATTGTCACATTGCATATCCATACAGTAAGACGATAATAGCCGTAGTTTAAGTTTATTCTTCAACTCAACTCCGTAATTTTACAAAGATTCTGGCTCAAGCAATTCCAAATTGTTGGATAGGCAAAAATTGGCAATTTGTCTAGAGCTTCTATTCTGGTTCTGCTAATATGGTATGTGGTATTATTGAGCACTTCATTAAGGAAAAAAAAAAATTCTGTGCCCTGTGGGAACCCCAGGAGCTTAAAATAGGAATATTTTCAAATGCCCATATTTCCCAAGCCACACATAACAGAGAACTGTTATTTGGTATGAAGTATCCTTAGGACCAGTGGAATGGAATGGTAAAAAAATTTCCATCGGTTGTGTCAGGGTGTTCTGTAGGAATGGAGGGCGTGGTTTGGGTGGAGGGGGCATCGAAAAAGTGCCGAGTCCACATATTTGCAAAAATTAAAATTAGAAAAACTTCTTCTACCGCAGAACCACTGATCAGAATCTCTTGATATTTGGTATACAGCATACCTAGAGGGGTCCGATACACGTTTGTTAAAATTAAACCCCTCGGTTCATATTGGAGCTTCAGGCAGGAACCTGAATTTTAACTCGGGACAGTATGGGGAATAATCTTTAAAAATCTTCTTCAGAACGATCAATCAGAATCTTTTCATATTTGGTCTACATCATTGTTAAGAGGGTCAGATTCAAGTTGGTTCAAATCTGCCAGATTCAAGTCCCTCAGTTAATATTTGGGCTCTCTATGGGATCCAAATTTTAATTTTGTGCAATATGAGGAATAATCTTTAAAACTCTTCCAGTCAGAATCTTTCGATATTTGATATACAGCATTCCTTAAGGAGGTCAATCTAAACTTGTTCAAATCAAGTCTCTGAGTTAATATTTGGGCTCCCTATTGGAGCCTGAATTTTAACTTAGTCCAAAATGAGGAATAATGTACAAAACTCTTCTCCAGAACCACCAGTCAGCATCTTTTGATATATGGTATACAGAATCCTCACAGGTGTCCGGTTCATTTGGGCGCAAATTTTAACATAGTGCAGTAATCTTCTGTTATATGGTATACAGATTCCTTATGGGGTTGGAGGGGGGGGGGGGCAGATTCAATATTGTTCAAATCAATTCCTTTGAACAATAGTTTGACTTCCTGTTGGAGCCCAAATTTTTACTTGCTGCAATATGAGGAATACTCTTTACAAGTTTTCTTGTCATGAACACCCATTCAGAATCTTGACATATGGTATACACCTTTCTTATGGGAATCAGATTCAAGTTTGAAAAAATCAGGTCCCTGGTTTAATATTTGGGTTCCCTATTGGAGCCCAAATGTCAACTTAGTCCAATATAAGGAATAATCTTTAAAAATGAACCACCGGTCAGAATCTTTTGATATGTGGTATACAGCCTCCCTTATGGGGGTCACATTCAAGTTTGTTCAAATCAAGTCCTTTGATTAATATTTGGGCTCCCTATTGGAGCCCAAATTTTAACTTAGTCCAGTATGAGGAATAATCTCTAATAATCTGCTTCTTGATATACAATTAGAATCTTTTGATATTTGGTATACAGCATCCTTTGAGGGTTCATATTGTTTGTTCAAATAAAGTCCCTTGTTTGGGTGCACATTTATACATGGTGCTATATTGGTAATACTCTAAAAATCTTCTCCCGACTTACCAGTCAGGAGCTGTAATTTTAACTTGCTGCAAAAGAGGAATATTCTTTGAAATCTTGAGAACCGCCATTCAAAATATTTTGATACTTGGTTTTCAACATCCTAGCCGGGCTCAGATTCAAGTTAAGTTTGTTCAAATTAAGTCCCAGGATTCATATTTGGACTCCCTATGGGGGGCCCAAATTTTAATTACGAGTAATATGACGAATAATCTTGTAAAAAAAATCTTCTTCAGATCCACCATTTAGAATCTATTGATACTTGGTATACTGCATCCTGGGGGTGGAGGAAAAGGGTTCAGACTCAAGTTAGTTCAAGTTAAGTCCCTAGGTTGATATTTGGACTCTCTAGTTTTGCATTACTGGATATCTGGGCATTATTTCTATGGTGGCATCCCAATACCAGAATAAAATCCAGAGTTATAAATCATTAATTAACTTCATTCCTCTGTAGTGTTGACTAGCCATAGATGCTAATTACATGCTTCTTTAAACAACTTTGACAAGGTGGATGCCTCAGAGCCCAATTTTAACTTGGAGCAGTTTGAGGAAATTCCTTTAAAAATCTTTTTCTTCACATCCACCAGTCAGAATGCTTTCATGTTTAGTATTCAACATCTGTAGGGTGGTCAGATTCAAGTTTGTTCAAATTGAGCCCCTGGGCTTATATTTGGGCTCCCTTTGGGAGCCTGAATTTTAACTTAGTGCAATATAAGGAAATTTCTTTAAAAATCTTCTTCAGATCCCCCAGTCAGCTTCCTTTCATATTTGGTATACAACATCTCTAGGAGGGTCAGATTCAAGTTTGTTGAAATCGGATCCCTGGTTTGATATTTGGGCTTCCTATGGGAGCCCACATTTTAACTTAGTGCAATATGTGAAAATTTCTTTTAAAATCTTCTTAGATCCACCAGTTAGAATCCTTTTATAGTTGGTATACAACATCTCTAGGAGGGTCAGATTCCAATTTGTTCAAATCGAGCCCCTGGGTTATTAATTTGGACTACCTATGGGAGCCTGAATTTTAACTTAGTGCAATATGAGGGAATTTCTTTTAAAATCATCTTCTTCAGATCCACCGATCAGAATGCTTTCATATTTGGTATACAATATCTCTAGGTGGGTCAGATTCAAGTATGTTCAAATCGGGTCCCTGGGTTAATATTTTGGCTCCCTATTTGAGCCCTAAGTTTAACTTAGTGCAATGTGAAGACATTTCTTTAAAAAACCACCTTCTTCAGATCCACCAGTCAGAATTCTTTCATATTTGGTATATAACATCTCAAGGGGAATCAGATTCAAGTTTGTTCAATTTGAGTCCCTGGCTTAATATGTGGGCTCTCTATGGGTGGTGGTGGGAGGGGCTGCATGTTAGGTTCAGGTTTGTTCAAATCCATTCCTTAGTGTTTTTCCATAAAATTTTCCTTTCATGACTTCATTCCTTTGTCGTTTTGATGAACCATGTCTAACTGAATGTGGTCCCAAATACTTCTTTGAACCACTTTGGCAGGTGAGCGATTAAGGCCCCTTGGGGCCTCTTGTTTATGAGTCAACTTAAATTTTGGTAATAAATTTGAATAAATAAAATGGATAAAATAATAATAGATAAATAATGCAGAATGGGCAGTATGTGCATTTGGTGATTTAAACACAGCCCTGATATTGCCAGTCACCATAATCTGAGTGGTAATGGGTCATTTCTGCCTCTGGATGTTTTGGACTAGAGACATTTTAGCCTTGGATGTTTCATTTGAATTAGAGAGGAAAGTTTATGTACTTTGCATTCAGCAAAATAATCGTAATCTTGCTACAATTTTCAATAATCTGAAAAAATATAGAAAATCATTATTTCGAGTTCATACCACAGCAAGATTATGAACTCCATATTAATTTTCTATATTTTGGTGAATTATCTTGAAAGAGGAGTAAGATTCTCGAGTCACTCATCCTTCAGGACAAATGAGATTTTACAATTACCAGCCCTGTCCTCTAAAAACTGTTGATTTCCTTTGTGTATCTTGTTTGATAGAGCTC